>CM021103.1:227222275-227673795 GCA_007115665.2 Sequoiadendron giganteum
AGAGGGAGTGGAGAGATAGAGAGTAGAGAGGAGAGAGAAAGATGATACAACTTGTTGACTACTAAAATTTGACCTCCTGATTACTAAAATTTGAATTGCTCAATACTGAAATTTGACTAAGTCAGAAATTTTTAAGATCTTCCAAAAGCTAGAATTTGCATTATAATTCCTAGAGATCTGAAACCATTCTCAAACATCTTTCCTATATACATGTAATATAACTTAAACTATAAGAAAGTAAATTTCCATATGTAAATGTCAACTTAAATGTTTATTTCATGTATATAGTATCCTTGGAAGAGAAAGCGAAAATAAAAGAGTTTAGAAAAATGCATTCCAAAATTCATTGCAAAAAGAAAGAGAATTCACACTTCTCCACTCATTTCAAAATTCAATACATTTGGAGCACGCCAAATTTGGTGCTTTCCAAATGGTAAAGCCATTTGGAGAGCACAATATGGCCTATTACGGGTTTTTTTTGCAATTTGGCACAAAAATTGTGTCACAGATTGGTGCACTTGCCCTATATATCTGTGAATAGTTGATCTAGGCCTGATCAAATATCATCAAACCACCAAAGTTTAGTCATTAAACAAGTCTAAAACAATCATTCCCCATGCAATTCATTCAAATGGAAAGAATAAGAAATAAAGTGAAATTAATCAAGTAAAAGCTACTAAATCTTGCTCAAAACATTCAAACTAGCATCCCACAGGGAATTGGTGCTACTTTGATGTGGAAAGTAGCCCTCTCCCAATTCCTTGATTAAATTTGATGAATATTGTTGATGATTATGCTCCTTGATGAAAATTTGACCATAACGTAGGTAAGATTGATGAAATGCTATGGAAGCCTTGATGAACAATTGATGAACTTGTATAAAATCTATAGATAATGACTTTGTCTAGAGTTGTGGATCCAAAATCAATAGAGGATCCCTCCATTTATAGGAAAGAAGGATGAAGGAATGAGAAACATGAAGGATGTGTGGGATTAAATATGAACCAATAACAATGTGCCACTTCTCAACATGATATTGAAGAGAGGTGGAGCACATTTTGATCAATGTGCAAATAAATGCAATTAGGTGGAAATTTGAATTTTGAAAGATGGCTTGTGGAGGAAGATGTGGAAGAGGAGTTAATGCCACTTGACTCAAGAAAAAGGACTTGTAAGAGACTTAAACACCATGTTGGAGGACAAGTCCTTTTGGGAGGGAGATTTAAAATTGGACGATTATTCCAATGAGCTACCCTTTTGAATGGAAATAGAAGAATTTATAAATCAATTAAATTTTTTTACATGTGCAAGTTGCAAAATCTAGAGGAATTGATGGATTAGAGTTGGAGTTAATTAGGATTTAATTAATCTTAGATGGAGATTAGTTAATTTGACATTTGAGTTAGATTTTTGGATTTAAATCAAATGAGAGGAATAATGGACATTAGATTTAATTAAATAAAGTTTGATTTATTTAATTAAAAGGGATGATGTTATATTTAATCAAATAAGGGTGATTTATTTAATTAAAAGGGGGAATATGATTTAACCAAATAAAATGATTTATTTAATTAAACGAGGAACATTAGGATTAATTAAATAAAGTGATCTATTTAATTGAAAAAAGATAATGATCTAATCAAATAAATTGATTTATTTAATTAAAAGAGGAAAATTGGTTAATTAATTAAATAAATATTTTTTAATTAACTGGTTCGTAAAGAAGTGATTCAAGAAGGAATGATGTTAGTGAATAAAGATCGAGTGCACAATATCAATCAAGACAATTTGAATGTCTAAACTTTGCCCCCCTTTGAAGTAATGTACCTATTGAGTTGGTTCAAAGAATAACCTTGCTGAGATCAAAATTCATTTTTTATTTTTATTTTTTGGATGGCCCACTATTGCCCTAGTGACAAAAAATATGCGGGTATACTTCCTCCTTGAGTGATCGGACAAAAATTTGGATTTTTGGCCAATCTTGGGAAAAAAGAAGACAAGCTGCCCGCTAGGTCCAGAAAGGCTCCAAGATGTTGAAAATATGCCAAAAAGCAAGAAAAAAACTTGAAATGAGCTTCGGTTGGGCAAAAATAGGATTGGGGGCTCAAAACCCTAGTTCGACGGCTAAAATGGGGCAAAAAACCATAATATTCATGCTTAAATAGCCTTGGAGGAGTCACTTTCCATTCATTTTCACATTCACACATTGAGATTTCCAGCGTTTTGAGATTTGACCCTCTTGCACAATGATGCAAAGAGTGCTTCCCCAACACATTTTTGAGTGAGTAATGAGAGACCTCCAAGCATATGACCAGTGGTATGTGATCCTAACCCAACCTTTAATTTTGATTTTTTATCCCATTTATCACCTTTTGAAAAGTCAAAACCCTCAACATCGCTACATAGTGATGCTAAAGGTGCTTAATCGGTGATGCTAAGGGTCAAATAGTGTCACCACTGCTTATAACAACACTATGTCACAATTTGGTCTTAGGGTTCCAAAAGTCAAAGGGTAATGCCAATGTGTCTGGTGATGCCATGGCATAGTTAGGTTTTTAGTGTTTTTGGTCAAACAGGCCCGCGTGTGCAAACAATGATGTCACGACCCTATTTTCACTTTGGGGGTTCTAGTGTCTCTATTTGGAGTTTTCAAAAAGTGATTCTTTCACGAATAGTGACGAATTTTTTTTTTAGTGTTGAAAAATTCAAACGGGGTCGAGTCTTTTTACAAAACTTGGCATTGTGGCTTCATGGGTGCATGAGGATAAAGAGCTCATGCATTCACGTGAGCATCGACCCTCGGTGCTAACAAGACTGAGCGTTTTACATGACTTACTTTAGGATCATCTTGGCATGATCAACCTTTTGTATATTGCTTATGCACCCACCATGAGGACCCACCTAGCTATGATGACTGTGTTGGAAGAGAGGCGGCATAGTGAGACCTCATCTTTTCATCTTCCCACTGGCGAGGCGACTATCACTCTAGATGACATGTGGTGGATCTTTCGGTTGTTGATTCACAATGACAGAGTTATATATGGCATGGATTCCAAGATTGATGCATGCTTTGAGATCATGGGGATATATGAGATTGAATTTATCCGACTGATTATGGCTGTGATTATTTCAAGATTAGTAGCCCCAAATCAATGAGGTTGATATTTCAGCCCGGGATGGGGTTTAGCTTAGGATCAAATTATTTTTAGGAGGACCTTGTATGCTTGGGGACCAGTGATGTTGGCCTCATTATATCATTATTTTCATGAGTTCTCTTACTATGACAGCCGAGAAATTCAAACCGACATCACATTATTGCACATATGGGCCTGGGAGCACATTGTTGTGCTCCGAACGATTGTTACAGTGGTCGATGTCAAGCCCAATGAACTAGCTATTTGGAGGTACTAGGATGGTACACTTTAAGACACACATGATGGGTAGGTCTTCCTCACTATCAGAGGGTCTTGGATGAGATGACAATGTTCACCTGGAGACCTTGGTTACAGATTTCATCCTGGTATGATGATGTAAAATAGTTATTTTATGCCAGACATGACAAACTGATGTAGGGGTGTGAGCACACCATTATTTAGCACTACCTACCAGACAGGGTAGCTTGACATTTTGGGGACATCTAAGATAGGTTGGATGATCAGTACGTGGTTGTCTTCACTCGGTCCACCGGAGTGACCACATGGGGTCAAACGATCCCAGCACCAAGGGCAGTTGATAGCTTCAGGTAGGTGGTGGTTAGGCCATGGGCCTATGCTGAGGGATAGGCGGATCTAGGCACAACACATGCCTATGATGATTGGTTCAAGCATCTCATCCAGTTGATAGTTCTAGGGGTAGCACTTCCATGATGAAGACCTTAAGGTAGGATAGTAGGACGAGGATGGGCAGGTCAGGTTCCATGGGCACCTAGAGGAGGAGGAGGACAACTTCCTCACCAACTAGATTAGAGAGACTAGTAGCCACCATTGAGGGACTAGAAGAGGGACTAACCCAGGGACCAACAACCACTACAAAGAGAGTAGTAGAGGGACTAGCCTAGGGACCAAAAACCACCATAGAGGGACCAACAACCACCATCGCCACTGCAGCCAGACCCACGAGATGCCTAGATACAATAGCTTTAGCGAAAGATACAAGGGTTACAAGAATAGCTACAGGCCCTTAAAGTAGAGAGGGACCAGGCTAGAAAATAGGTCTAGGCCCTCACTATAGAGTGAAACCACGTCAACGGGGTGATCCCACAATAGTGGTTTACAATTTTTGGCCAAACTAGACACTGAAATTATTATTTTTAACTAAATATTCACATTCGGGCATATGTAGCGGCTAAACCATGAAGAATTTGAGGTGAT
Organism: Sequoiadendron giganteum; assembly: GCA_007115665.2. NCBI lineage: Eukaryota > Viridiplantae > Streptophyta > Pinopsida > Cupressales > Cupressaceae > Sequoiadendron > Sequoiadendron giganteum. The sequence continues at coordinate 227,226,646 of CM021103.1, forward strand.
GCAAACTAGAGTCTCATCACATTTTGTTTGTAGATTCTAAAAATATTTTTTTCAATTTTTTTGGAATAATATTGCACTTCTTTTTCCATCTCCCACAAAAACTGGTTTTTTTCATAAAACAACATTTTTAAAAAGTGGCGCTCACCGTATACAACATAAAACAATTTGTATGAAGGATAAAATTCATTTTTTTTCGAATTTATAGTTGTAACTACAATATCTAGCACTTTCATTTGGTCTCATATTTTTTTATTGAATATTTTTTCCTTAATAAAGTTTTGAAGTCAAACCAATTGCAATTCAGACATAGTCGGACTGTATACAACATAACTTTTTCTGTATGTATCAAAATTCAATTTTTCTTTTTTGATGGATCAAGGACATAAACACCCAGCATGAACATATTTAAAAAAAAAATATTTTGATAATTTTCTATTTTTCCACATGTGCAAAATAGAGAGCTTGATTTTCAGGGAAAAACCTATGTTTAATAAAACTAAAAAACACATACATAATAAAACCAAAACATATTAAAATTATATTCATGTGATAGCTCATTTTGAGGACTACCATAGTCATTTGAAATAAATTTTAAATGAATTCATTTGATCCCCCAAAAGGTAAATCAAAAGTGATTTTTTATCAGTATTTTGATAGGTGTAAAGGAGACTCATTTATAGGTATGGTTTAAAAATAGCGAGGTTCTATCCAAGGGGGTTTGATCTAAGGTGGTTTGATCAAACCCTCTTCAACTGGAATCCTTAAAATGGAACTTTTAAAGACTTAAATCATTATATTTTCTAAAAATATGCGATTTCAGCAAAAATTAGTTCCTCTCAGAAATTGTAAACCAACTTTGTGCGAGAGATAACAACAACAGACGATAGAGTTGTAGCTAGCCCGAGAGGTCGATAGGAGAAACCAACTAGAGAGCATGGATATTGCATCACAGGGTAGGACAGTCTCAGTGCGGATGTACCATGAGGCAATACAAGAGGTTGAGTATTATCGACTTAACTATTGGTAGGTCGTACCCTTAGCAGCCCGAGTACCAAAGTACTTCCAATAAACTATTATGAGATAGGTAGAGGACCAGATAGAGAGGTAGGCAGGAGAGGGGAGTAGCCACTAGGGCTAGCTTCCACAATTTTGATTGACACCATTCTTTTTTAGATCCATGGGCTCCACTTTTCATAGCCCCATGGGCATTGTATAGATTGATTGATACACATACATATGAACTTGATTTGTACCATGACAAGTACATTTTGATAGATATATGATATGATCAATTCATTATGAGATGATTCCTATTTTATTTGTGCATTATAGAGGGATTTATTTGATTTTCTATATGTGATGCAATTCTATATGATTATGCATATGTTTATGGATGCATTTCCTTTTGTATTTTTTCTATGCACTTTTATGATGATGATGTATGGAGTGTGGATGTGTGGATGCAAACATTTTATGGTATGCAAATTATTTGAAAATGCTTAGACCAACAGATCTATATAGTATGCTCCTAATGGATGATGTTATATGTTATGATTATGAGATGTATGTGATGTTATGACATGCTCTTTTTCTTTTTCAGTATCTTTTTCATGTATATATGGATGATATGATGATGCTTATATGATTATGAAATGGATGAAAATATATGGTTTATGAGATGCTTAGAATAAACAATCTACAAAATAGATTGATTATGTGATTATGAGATGATGTTATGATATGCATATGTAATGTTTTTTTATATCTTTTCCTTATGCGTTTATGATGATGATATATGGACGCATAGATGTGAGTGCTATGATACACAAATTTAATCATGATATGCAATGATTTGTGATATGTAATAATATGAATGTAATGACATAAATGAAATGATGTGATATGACCATGTAATGATTCATGAATATGAAATGATTATGATATGGAAATGATTATGCTATGAAAATGACTTATGTTATGTGATGATGTGATATGAAATGATTATGATATGCAAATGATTTATGTTATGCAATGATTATGAGTTTAGGATATGCAATGATCATGATTTTATGATATGTGATGATTATGGTTTTATGCCTTTCATATGAGATGTATGTATACTGATGATTAGTGGATGCAAGATGAATGGATTAGTGATTTTTTTTGGTTAACTATCATGATACCATGTTAGTTCGAAGAGAAGAAAGAAGAAATAAGATTATGAAAAGAGGATCCACCAAGTCCACAATCTATGAGACTTTATTAGAGATGGTGACGATGATGATGAAGTATTTCTTATCAGGAATTGGGATTTTAAAAGGGCTTACTTACCTTATAATTGATAACACACATAGGCATGATGCATCAAGGTGTAAAGAACTAGGATGACATTGCACCTAGTGTGATGGACTTCGACTCGACAATCAGATAGGAGTACTCATGTTCACACCTGACATACAAAACCTTATTTAAAATGTAGTTTAGATATTTCAAATATCTCAGACCAAAACATAGAAAGGAAAGCCTTCCTATGTGGTCAACAAGACACCTAAAACACCTTCCCTACAAACCAAAAAAAGCATGCATGACCATGGTTATATTACAATAAAATCCAATGAATAAAGTAGATAAATAGATAATGATCATTGCCCCATTCCTTTCTCCCTAAATATTTTTGTTTATACATCATCGAGAGGTCATTGGAATGGGCGCAATAGGATAAATCAAAAGAAAAGATCAAGTAAAAAAACAAGCTAATGTTCTTCATGCTAGTAGCCAAGACTAAACTATGGTGATGCTTGATGTTAATGTTCATTGTAGGAAGGATGCATCCTAGGACATGATGTTATCAGATGATGAGATTGACTGGATGATGGGATATTAATATCAAGAGTTGACCAACTTGTTTACCTACTAACCTAGACTTAAGACCCTTGATGATTGAGTTTTCACTTTTAACCTGCTAGACTTGTTTCTGATTTCCTTGCCAAAGGATGCAAGCGATGATTCATTTATTATGAGTGGATGTTTATTCCAGGTGAAAGCGAGATGTGACAGATGGATTTTGGATTTTTTTGAATGTTTTTGATATTTTTGAAATGTTTTGAGGCTATTTTTTGGTATTTTTTGAGATGTTTTACAAATGTTTTTCCTTTTCAAAATTTCCAAATTTATTGGTTTTTTTGAGATTTTGACCAAGAACCTAATCTAAGGACCTATACTAAGGGTCTTAGGGGATGATCAAATATTAGCCTTGCCTATGTTATACACACAAAGACCACGTAGTTTGACTGACACATACTCGACTATTGATGAGATATGAACAAATGGATTGCCAACTTATTATGACAGACTCCTAAAGGACTTACCTAATGTGTCTCGGGGGATGATCAAGGATCAACCTTGCCTACGTTCAAGCTCAGAGATAATGTATTTTGACATGATGACTATTTTTGACTTTTTGGATTTTTGACCTGTTTCTAGATTTTGATATGTTTTAATTTTTTTTGGATTTTTGGATTTTTTGATTTTTTTTTGGATTTTTTAATTTTCCAAATGTTTTTGGATTTTTTTATTTTCTAAATGTTTTTTGGGTTTTTTGATGTTTTTGATGTTTTTGGAATTTTTGATTTTTTGATGTTTCTGGATTTTAGATTTTTAGGAAGACTGCAAGAATATACATGAATCCAATCTGATGCAAGTATAGGAACATGCCCCCAACATGGTGTGATAGACTACTCTGATATAGGCAAGACAAACTAACCTTAGGAATATGCCAAGTAGTACTAGGAGGGATTAGGATACAAACACATGATTGAGCTATGATGCAGACATGGGCAAGTGATGAAATGATGTGATGGAATGTGATGGAATGTGATGGGTGATGCAGAACCAACCATAGAGATCCTAGTGGATGGAGAATGCTTTATTTACACAAGGCACCTATTTTATAGGTTTTCACCAAGGTACTTGTCCAAAGTGCCACTGAAGTGGTTTTCACTAGAGGGTGAATTTTTTTATCTTTACTGCTTTCAATCCTTTTTCTATTTTTTTTGGATTTTTTTATTTTTACATTTTTTATTTTTTGGATTTATACCTTGAACGTTAGGCATAAACTTTTAAAGATAGAAGCTATTGATAGGCTTCTACAGAGGCTCACCCTCGGGTGTTGACAACTGATATGATCCTGACTTGTAGCTTTTTATGATGATGAAGAATCCCAACCAATTGGTTTAAAACTTTCCCTTGCTGTCTGGATTTGGTATATTTTTTCGATTTTCTTTCATCACAAGTTCCCCAACTTGGAAGGTCCAACCCATGATCTTCTTGTTGTAGCTCTTCTTGAGATGGTTTTGGTAGACTCGCTAATGGTTTAAGGCATCCATGCACCGCTCATCTAGTATTTCTAGCTCATTCAATCATGATACTCAATATTCTTCATATGTGATGAGATTCTGCAATGATATTCTTAGGAATGGGAGCTTGATCTCAATGGGGAGGATGGATTTTGATCCATAGACCAAGGAGAAAGGAGTTGCACTTGTTGGTGTGTGGATACTTGTTCGATAGGCCCATAGGGTAGGGTTCAACTACAAGTTTTATTCATGACCAACTTCATTGACTGTCTTTTTGAGGATTATGAGGATTGTTTTATTTGTAGCCTCAGTTTGGTTGTTACCCTAGGGCTAGTATGGAGTAGAAAAGTGATGTTGTATGTTAAATTTATGACATAGGTCTCAGACATCTTGGTTTTTGAAGGGTGTCCCATTATCTTAAATAATGGCCTATGGGACATCATAGCGACATATGAGGTAATTCATGATGAACTTAGCAATCTACTTTCTAGTGATATAGGTCATAGGAATGACCTCTACCCACTTTGTGAAGTACTCCCTAGCAGTTATAATGAACTTGTGTCCATTATATGAGGTGGGGGTGATTTTTCCAATGAGATTGAGCCCCCACTATGAGAAGAGCCAAGGTGTTACAATTAGGTGTAGCTCTTGAGTTGGGGCATGGATGAGGTCCCCATGTTTTTAACATTGTAAGAACTTCTTAACATATTCGTGAGCTTCCCTTTCCATCGTCGCCCAATAGTAGCCCATTCTCAGTAGCTTCTTGGCCAAGGTCATACTACTTGAATGTGAACCACATATGCCATTATGTACCTCCATTAAAGCATTCAAAGCTTCCTCAACATTTAAGCATCATAAAAGGGTTCCCTCAATACTCCTACAATGTAGGTTATCACCTAAGATAACAAAATAGGATGACTTATTGACAAAGCTTTTCTTAAGGTTCAGAATGATATTAGCAGGGAGAACTCATATTCCTATATAAGTGTATATGTCATGATACCATAGTTTACCAAGACCAAAAATTTCATACACAAATTCAAAATTTTGTACCTCAAAAGCTAGTATGAAAATCTGATCTACCAAGAATTCATGTTTAAGGACATTGTGTGGGATATCCAACAATGATTTGATTAGTTCCATAGTGTCTATTGCTCTATTGTTTTCCCTAGGTATTTGTTCAAACGTGATGTTTATAAAGAATTCCTTGAGGTCTTCCACTAGTTTCTTGTATGGATTTAAGTTTTCATCCTTAGTTTGGTACTTGTTGTTCACTTTATTGATGATTAGATGAGAGTCTCCATAAAATTTAAGAGCCATGATCTACCATTGTACTTCTATCCTGAGTCCAATCACAAGAGCTTCATATTTAGCTATGTTGTTAGTGCAAGGGAAAGATAACCTATAGGATTTAGGAATACAATCCCCTTGTGGTGTGATGAAGAAAATACCCATCCCTTATCCATGTTCTGTATATGATCCATCAAAATAGACCTCCCAATGATCTAATATGCTTATGTTAAAGATGGGATCATCAAGGAATTTTGATACAAGTGGATTCTTTGAGTATATTGGTGCTTCTGCTAGTTGATCTACAATCACTTGTCCTTTAATGGCCCTCCATTCCACATACTTAACCTCGTGTTCTGTTAGGATCATAACCCATTTAGCTATTCACCTTGTGAGAATTTCTTTAGAAAGCAGATACTTGAGAGGGTCTATCTTGGCAATGATTTTTATCTAGTGTGCCAATATATGGTGTCCAAATTTCTATGCTCCAAACATGACTACTAAGAAAGCCTTCTCAATGGATGTGTAATTTAGCTCATGTCCCACCATGGTTATATTGATGTAGTAAATAGCTCTCTCCTTCCCATTTTCATCATGTTGTGCTAAGAGAGCACCAAGGGTTGCTAGTGTTGCTGATATATACAAGATCAAGGGTTTTCCCAGAATTGGTGGCAAAAGAACTAGTGGTGTGAGCAAATACTCCTTGATCTTGTTGAACACTTGATCACATTTCTCATCCCATTTTTATGCTACCCCCTTGTAGAGTAGATGAGAATATGGGATAGCCTTATCTACTAATTGCACTATGAATCGGATGGATTGGAGTCTTCCTTGTAAGCCTCTTAGTTGCTTTAATGTCTTTGGTGCCTCCATCTCGAGAATTGATTTAACTTTGGTGGGGTCTATCTCGATTCCTCTCATGGATATGATGTACCCTAGTAACTTGTCTGATTGTACCTTGAAGACACACTTCTTTAGATTTATTCTGACCTTGTATTCTTCCAGCCTATCAAAGATGGAACTTAGAGCTGCTATATTATCTCAATGTTTCTTTGATTTTTCCAATATGTCATCCACATAATTGTCCAATTTTTTTTGAATCATATCATGGAAGATCAATGTCGTTGCTCTTTGATAGGTTGCTCTTGCACTCTTCAACCCAAATGGCATCATGTTCCAACAATATGTTCCCCATGCACAAGTGAAAGCTATCTTGTGTCGATCTTCTTTGGCTATCATTATCTAATTGTACCCTAATAATCCATCCATTAATGATAGAATTTCATGTCCTTTTGTCATATCCACAATCATGTCTATGTTTGGGAGAGGGAAATCATCCTTGGGGCATACTTTTTTTAGACCTTTGAAGTAAGTGAAAATGTGGATGCCCCAGTGGGATTTGAAATAGGTACAAGATTTCAAAACCACTCTAGATAATCAATTGGTTGTCTGAAGCCAACATCAAGAATTTTTTTTAATTCCAATTTGACCAAGTATGTTATTTGAGGATACATCTTCCTCAACTTTTGTCTCATTGACTTTTCCCCTGGATATACTGCAATATGATGCACCACAAATTATGGAACAAGACTAGGAATTTCAGTGTAGGTCCATGAAAAGTTCACCTTTCTTTCCCTAAGGAATGTAGCTAGAATTTCTTATTCTTCTGTCAAAATTGATTCTGCATAGAAGGTTATGTGTGGTGTTTATTCTGTCCCTATGTTGACCGGGTTTCACTTCTCTGATAAGACCACTGACTTTTCTTGATGAATAGAAATAAGAGAAATATTGAATCCCCCATCTTCTAGTGCCTCATAGAGATTTTCACCATTGGATGTGTCGTTTATTTTTTACATTTTTCAGGTCTGAAAGTGCCATAGTGTGTTTTCACTTAAAGACCTAGAGATTATTCTCAAATTTTCACTTTTGTGACTGAGGGATTCAATCATTTCCCCATAATAAGAATGTGTGTCTAGTTTAATGTTGAATCAAAATTTGTGGTCTCCACAAGGTATATTATCTCACAGTCTCATGAATTCTGAGAGAACCTAATCATTTTTTAATGTGTCTAAAACTAGTGGTCCTCATTGGTCATAGTCTATTAGTTGGGGATATACTGGTTTTACCTCATGGGTTTGGTTGTTTGACTCAAAAGATACAGTGGAAATCATGAATAAGGAAGAGTCCTCAAACAACATGGGTAGGTCAGTGAGGTGATCCTCATCATTTTCACTACATACATCAGTTATATCGAAGGTATAGTTGTCTAAGGGTAGACCTGTGGATACCGCTAAGTGAGGAGGAGCTTTGACTACTTTAACAAGGGGACTTCTGCCATGTATGGTTATCCTTATAGGGGTACATCCAAGGCCAATAGTTTTTATGTGGTTCTCAGCAATGATGGGTTGTAATTGGCCATTGTTGTTTTTCATGAAAATTTCATTCTTTTTATAGCCTATTCCACACATTAATTGTAGACCTTTGTTAGCATCATTCATAGGAAGGGAAGTCACAAGTCTTTTCATCTTGGTACAAGAGGCTAGATATATCTTTCTCATCAACCAATTCTTGGTCTAGATCTCCCCAACTTTTGAATCAAGAGGGATCTGCTCTGAATGTTTGATATGTTGTGTTGGCTGATTGTGGTTGTCCATTGGACCTCAGAGATTGAGGTAAGTCTCCTATTACAAAGGAAATTTTTTTCATTTTGTAATCTCCACATCCATTTTCTTGGATAATGACTTTGATATCATAAATTTCAAGAATGGCAGGTGTCTTTGTCCTAGAAGTGGGGACTATAGTGGATAGATCTATATATGGAGTCATAGGGCCTTCATCATTCTTGGGAACTTGTGAGATTTTGTAATATTTGGCTTCCAAGTTTCTATAGTAAGCAAAGGGCTTTGGGTCACCATGAATTGTGAACTCTTGGTTTTCATAGGGGAATTTAACACATTGATGAAATAAGGATGAAATAGCTTTCATCCCATGGATCCACAGGCATCCTAGGAGAATTTTATAAGGGAGGTTGATATCAAGGACCTGTCAAGTAGTCACCATGATAGCTGGTCCTACTTGGATAGGAAGTTGGATGGTGCCCTAAGACATTCTTTATTGATCATCATAAGCCCAAATTGTGATGCATTTTCCCTTTTCAATCATATCTTCAGAGAATCCTAGATTATTTATTAGCTTAAGAGAACAAATGTTCAAAGCTACACCTCCACCACCTAGAACTGTTTGACTTTTTTTTATGGATGAAGAATTCTAGGTGAAGTGCATGGTTGTGAGATGGTTGGGTTGGAAGGTCTTTCTTAGAGAAGGCGAGGAGATATGGCATGGTGATGTATCTGACCATAGCTTAGAATTGGTCTACATCAAGGTTTGTAGGTATGGAAGACTTAGCGAGTGCCTTTTCTAGATTTTCAGCAACTCCATGATGGAGATCTGAGTGGGGGTCTTCTTTAGCTGCTCTAAGACATTGTAACCATTGGCAACTGATTTTGAGTGTGCAGGGGGTGCTCTAGCTTGTGTAGATGGTCCAAGGATGGTGATTCTTTTTCTTTGTGTGGTGACTCCATAGTCATCTTTGGGCCCATTGATATGGATAACACCTACCCATTCCTCTAAAGATGCGACAACATGGTCATAAACGTGGTTAACACTACCATAATTTTTACCTTTTCCATTGTTGTTTGCCTTATTGTGATCTGATATCGGGTTTGTGTATATCTTGAGGTCCTGATTCCTAGCTCCTGGCATGGGATGCTCAATAGTAATAGTCTTGTTTTCAATAAGAAATTGGATTAGGTTTTTGAGCCTTATGCAACTGGCTATCGTGTGCCCCTTTATTTTATGAAAATTGCAAAGGTGCTTCTCATTATACCATGGTGGTTTAACTTGAGGCTCCTGGTAATTTTCAATGACTAGGAGCATGATGATGTTGACATCAATGAGCTACTTCATGACAGATTTGACTGATTCTCCAAGGGATGTGTACTTTCATTTTGGGTAAATTAGTTTCTTGTGGATGGTCAACCTTGATCATTGACATTGTTGATTGTTTATTGGTTTGTTTGTTGATGAGATGTGTTTGGTCACAGGGTGTTTTGGGAATTATTTTGAGGTTGTTTTTATGTTTTATGTTGTATGTTTGGTCTTGGGGCAGTGATCACAACCTTAGCATCAACAACACCATCATTGGTAATATTTTTTTTTGCACCTATGTCTGAGGTTTATTGTTATAGCTTGTTGATGGATAGCTGTCTTGATAAGTGGGTTTTCCCCCTTGTGCAATGAGGGCACTTTCGATGTTAATAGTTTAGGATGAGTTGATCAAAGAAGGTGATGCATTACACTTTGAGATGGAAGGCCAAGGTTCCTTCAAGATTTACGATGATAGTTCTAATTTATTTCTCTTCTGGCATGGCCCACTTACTTCTACTGGCTTTGGATGACCATTATTGTAAGAAGGATGCAAATTATTTTCCCTTGTTTTGCTTAAGTTTGGACAAATATTCTAATCCTATGTCCATTCCCATGTTGAATGAATAATTTTGCATGAATGCATCCACAATGTCTTTGAAATTTTTGATTTTGGGTGGGAGATGGGAAAATCATTCCATGGTTGGGATAGCCAAAATTTGGGGGAAGAGCCTCATCAAATAAGAATCGTCATAGGAAACTTCCATATAATGTATGTGGAATTCCTTGATGTGATCTTTAGGATTTCTAGTTCCACGATACTTGTAAATTTTGTTTATCTCAAAGCCTTGTGGGAAGGACTTCATCACAATGCTCATGTCAAATGGGTAAGGGCATAAATTGCCTTATGATATTGGGGTCTTCCTAGATTGTATGTCCAACACCTGTTGTGAGATTTTTTGATTTGGGAAAACCAATAATTTTGTGGATAGGGTGGTGGAATGAACATTTTTTGGGTTGGTGTTGTGACTTGGGTGATGGGAGGGGTGACTTGCAGACTTGGCGGTGCATTTGCAAGAGATTTTTGTGCAATCAATGTTTGTTGATATGCTTGTAGTTGTTGTTGTGCCAACAAATCTTGTTGTTGTTATTTTTGTTGTTGTTGTGCCAACAATGCTTTTTTTTGGGCTTTATATAGGGTTGCTTGTTTTTGTGCTTGGTATTACTGCAAATCTTGTTGGTAAGCCTATTGTTGTAACAAGGCTTATGCTTGAGCGTGCTGTGCTTGATATTGAGCTTGGGCCTACACATGGGCTTGTGCTTGTGCTTGTGTAGCTTGATCAGCTTGAGAAACTTGTGCATCTTTTATGGCTTGTTCGGTCTATTTCTATTGTAATAATGTGTGTGCTTGTGCTTGGGAAACTTGTGACACTTGAGTAGACTGGGTGGTTTGCATAGCTTGTGTAACTTGTTGGGCTTGGAATTTTTGAAATTCCTTTTGGTATGCCTATTGAGCTGCTCACAAGGAAATGTTATATTGATTGGACATGTTTGGATTTGGTGGCAATGGTGGAGGATTTGGAATTGTGTGAGATGGCATGATGAGACTTTGTTGTGGTGGTTGTTGAGGTGTTGGAGTGATGATAGGGGGTTGAGTGGATGGTATGGATGATGTATTAGGTCCTTAGGTGACCACATTTTGAGATATTTGGGGTGTTGTTGATGGTGTAATGATTCATTGGGATGTTTGGATTGGTGCCACCGAGTGTTGCGATATCGGTGGAATGCTTGTGTTGACTTTATTCGTGATCGTGGGGTTGTTTTGACTTGGTTGATTTTGGATAAGTAGAGGGGGTTTGTCTAAACCTTGGATTGTTGTGGTTGTTGATTTTAGTGGAGGAAGTGCTGGGAGGATAAGGGGTATTTTTCCTTGAGAAATTCATGATGAGGTATCAAAGATCCCCCCTTGTCAAACTAAACCTCCTTATCCTTGTGATACCATGGGGAGAGAGACTTGTTCCCCAAGAGGATATGATGGTGTTGTTAAGAAGGTGGATGCATTATTGGTATCATGGAGAATGAGTGGAATGTATAAATTCTTTAGGTCTTGAGGGATGGCATTTGGTATGCCAAAGAGGGTGTTTTCATCAAAATTTTGGTTATTTACAAGGGGAAGCATTTGAAGATCTTGGAGTAATGAACTCCCCTTGTTGATCATGGGTTGACTTGGAGCATGTGATGATGTTGGTTGTGGGATGGGTTGAATGATGATTTTGGAGGATGGTGTGAATGATACCGGTGGCATGATCTTGAGAGGTTGTTCCACAATAGTGCTAACATAATAATCAGAAGGGAGTTTAGCCCCTTCTTTTTCTAATGCTAGCATGTATTCTGCAGGATTAAGTCTCATCATGGTATTGATGATTTTTTGGTTTTCTAGATTTTGGACTATTTCCATGATTTCATCTTAAATCATCCCTAAAGGATTTTTGGTGATATCCTCCACTCAGAAACCTCACTCTTGAGGATCTTGTGGTTGTTGAGTGGAGGGTTGTTATATCCGATGGGGTTTAATTTAGGTTTGGTTTGACTCAAGTCACTTGAAGTAGATGTATCTTTATTTTGCTCCATGTTTTTCCTATATTGCAATCTAGTTTGAAACATAAAATAAGGATCAACTTTTAGGAATACGGGGAGAAAACCATTACTTCCTTAGGTTGGTATAAACTTTAGGAACAAAGAATAAAATCTAAGTTTTCTTAAGGATCAAAGGATGGTGATGAGATAAATGAAAGATGGATGGTGTGAATTACAAAACTCTCGAGAATCTTCAAGGGACACTAGACTTTAGGACTTTTGGATTTTTGATTTTCTGATTTGATTTGGATTTGATTCAGATTAGGATAATGAACTCATAAACCCCAAGATGTTGTATGCTATCTTGGAATAAATTTTTCCACAAGATGATAATTTAACTAAGTATATGAAGAATGATTCATCTACACATACTTAGTCAAACAAGATGAGTTTTTATTTAATTTTAAGGTTTTTCCAAAAGTCTAACATGATTGATTTTTTTAGGATTCGAAGAGTTGTTGGTGAGGTCGGATTTTGATTTATGTTTGAGGGATGGATGAGGGTGCTGATTTTTTATCCTCAATTGGACTCAAAGAGACTTCTTTTCTACAAGACCTCGGTATTGAAGAACATGCTATACTTCCTATGTGAGAAACTCAAAACGTTGAAAAAGACTTGGATTTTGACTATAATAGAATGAGCAAAAATTGGGATTGTTCTTTGAAGCACACTTGTAAAAGTTATAAACCAATATTTCTCTAACTTCGTAAAGTCTTGAAAGATACTCCTCACAAGCTTTTGGAATAAGGTGCTTATGAAAATTTGATTTGAGAATTTTAACTTTATGGAAAATAATGGGATCAAGCACATGTGAGATTCAATTATATTTTATCTTGCTTAGATTTGGTTATTTTTATCACACACTTTCTTGCTTAGCTGTCAAACTAAATGTGTATGCCTAAATTTCTTTTCATCCCACAAGGTCCATTATGTGGAAATCAAGAGAATCAATTCAATAGTTACCTATGTTTACTTTGGAGAGAGACAAATTGAGATATGAATCCAAATTCTTGGAAGCCTTCTAGGGATAAGAACCCCTAGGGACAAGCAGTGACATGTGGATTTTTCAAAGGTATTTGTCCTTCCCAAAGGGTTTGAAATTCAAACGATCTTGTTGAATGTTTGTTTTTCCAATGTTTTTAGATCCAAGAAAAGTGTCTCAATTCAAGATAATGCACAACCATAGGATAGAAAAAAGGCCATATTTGTTGGATTCCCACTTGGATTTCTCCAGCTATGCCCATTCAAAGTGGATAATTAGAAGCTTGACCACACTGGCTCCCCCTTTCTTGGAACACACTTCTCGGGTCATCCAAGCTTTGATTTCTCATGCATCTCCCATGACAAATTCTTCATCTCTACTTTGAATCACAAGCAAATGGGACAACTTTGGAGGTTTGACCTCCTAACACCAAAAAATAGATAGGGATTTTTGGATTCTACATAAATCGGTTCATAATTAAGGCACCCATTCAGAAGGCCATGTGAGAGGCAAGATAAACTCATATAAAGAGTATCACTTGCTTTTCCGTAGGAGCTCCTGTAATGATGAGATTTCCTCAACATTTGAATTTGTATACAGGTTGGGAGTAGCTAGGAGTTTAGCTTGTTACTGGTTTGATTCATTCCCTTGGGGTGAGTAATTTTTACCACCAAGGCAGGTTCTCTAAAGGTGAACAATAGTGAAGAAGTGCATTTGTAGTTTGACCACCTAACACATTTAGGCGAGAGCACGCACAATTCCTTTTCTTCACAGTTGCATAATTTTTCCAATTTTAAAAGCCCAAATTTGAAATGTGGAGGAAATATTTTATACAACTTAATACCACCAAAAATAATTTTCATTCTCAAGATCATCATGAAGCGTGAGAGAATTGCATACACCTTTTAAATGATATTATTTTCTAAAAGAGATTACAAAACACAAAAAAAAAACATGTTCATTTTATACCTCAAAGCACTAATGGATTCTTTTTATAGCACCAAGATGAAGTGTGAAGTTTTCTTGTTCAATTTTGTAATCCAAAACCAACTCTAGTAAGTTCCTAAGATTCTTTTTAACCCTTTTCTTGTTCTTTTTAAAACCAAAATGAAAATTATGAGTCCTAAAAAATGAAGATAACAATATCCTTAAAAGGTGGGATTATAATTGCTCCCAAAGTGTTTAAAAACACTTGTTAAAATCATGTGATAATGCCATAGAAAGTCCTCTCTTTGTTTCCTCCTTCCCTTCTTGATCACCTCAACCTACAAAAAGTGATTAGCCTATAGAAAACAGAGTCACAAGAGAAGGTTAGAAGTCCAAGGTAATCAATATAAAAAGCACATATTGAATTAAAACTAAAAAGTTAACTTTTATCCCACCCCAGCGTTGCAATACGCAAAGGCGTCGTTGTTTGGAGAGGTTCAATGAAAATCTTGTCAAGTAAACATCGCTTTGTGGAGAAACATAGACCGCAATTGCATCAATGTTTCGCAAAGTGTCACCCTTTGGAGTTTAAGAAACCGGTCCTTCAGGAAAATTGTAAGATCCAAAAATTTACATTACAAATCTAACCTTTAATTTTCATAAATTGATTACTAAAAGAGTAATAAATAAATTTCTTCCTTATCATTTCAAAAGGAATTCCATACATTGACAAGTCAATAAGAATATCATCGCAAAGCCATACATTTACATATTTTGGTCATGTAGACCTACTCATAGAGAACACATTACACATAATTTCAATACTAAAGATCAATTTAAGAAACAACAAGATCATGCAAGCATCCACAAAGGGACCACAACAACAATAATTTCATGAGTGGAAAACCCTTGTAGGGGCAAAAAACCACTCGTAAAACAGCCTCACTGGCTTAATAAAATGCCTCACTGACAGAGCCATATTGGCTCCACAATTTCCATGGTTACAAATTGCCTCCTAGGCTATGTTTATACTGTCTCGTGGACATGACCATGAATTACATATTTCTGGATACCATGAATATCACCCGCAACAAGGAGCATAAGGAAGTTCCTTTACAGTTTACTTAATTCAATAGGCAACTTTTAAAGGATTCACTAGTGCATCATCCTTGCATATGAAGAATTACAACAATTCTAGCACTATCATGAGTTTTCTCCCAAGTATATGCAAATAAGACCAATTACCTCTAATGACCTCTCAAATATCATACAAGTACAATGAAAACCATAAACCAATCTCATAACACTTCTTGAAAGTAATCCTAAGCTTATTAGGAGCCACACATGCCTATGCAATTATAGCCAGAATGCTTACTTCTAAATCCATTAGTGCATGAAGGTGTCAAAAATAAGAAAATGCTACTAAGTTATGAAGGTATAGCTCATGTATGTATAAGAATACCTACATAGGCTATTGGTTATAAATGAGTATACATTCTTATGCAAATACAACCTAAGATCAACTAAAATAAGCAATTAAAATAAATACACCGGTCTTTTTAATTGACACTCAAGGAATGTACTAAGAAATCTATACTTCTCTAAGTTGTTAGTATAAGAATAAGGTCCTTTTGACAAGGAAAGTAAATATAGACCTACATATCTTTCCTTCTAGCATTTAATATTTAACATGCAAGTTGATCTCTAGGATATTTATAACTTCATGCTTGAAATATAGGACATTCTTCTTAGATCTAAAAAAATATTCCATGCTTACATATCTATGTGTGAATAACTAAATTTATCATTCCATATGTTGTATAAAGAATTTGAGCATAACAACATAACATACATATGTTATAAATACATCATCTTGATTTATTTATGAAATTTCATTTAAAAGGTTAAATCATGTTATTTATATACAAGAGAATAAGGTATAGAGAGATTTCCATTCTCTAGTTAAGTGTTTAGACCTTTCAAGTTAATTTCCTCATTAAGTCATAGATTTAAAGTAACCTTTCATTAAAGAATTTGGGTATCTAATTCAAAATTAATGAAGTAGAGTGTCTCTAGGACATGCATGATGCTAATGATGGAATTTTATATGAATGCAAGTATCTTTTTGAAAACAGTTTCTTTTCAAAGTTTTCTATCAAATTTCATAAGAAAAACAATTTAAAGTAAATTAATTCTAAATTCATTTTTATTACTTTTCTCAAGGAATTCGTTAAAATCAATCACGATACACCAAAGGATTTCAGCCAAGTGGAAGTATAAGAAATTTAAGAGGGGGATATTCAGTACCTTTGTGACTCCAAATTCAAGATAAAAAATGGATAAAGGTCTATCATTTTTAAACAAAGAGTTTGATTTTTTTATTCTGATTTTAATCATTTACCCTTGTCATAGAATGTTCCTACTTTTATTCATAAAGTAATTGCAATAATTTCTATTGAAAACTATATTTATACAAAGAGGAATAAATAGAGTCTTATACCATTCAACCAATCAAACACGCATTTCTCTTTCCCCAAAATTGGGATGTTTTTATACTTATTACATATGAGCGTACACAAGTATGTTTATATTTCTAAATATATATCTATATAAACTAAAAGTAAAAATGTACTTGTTCAAAACTGGATTTCATTTTCATTGCTATTTTCCCAGTAGTTATTAAATATATATACCTACATCAAAAAGAGCATAAATGTAAATACGTACACATTTATACATATATATATATATATATATATATATATATATGTATTAAAATAAAAGAAGAAAAGATTTTCCCTAAGCTTAATTAATCTAAACTCATAGAGTACATTTTCCCAAAATTCACAGCCTACTGAACAAAAAAAAAACACTTGGAAAAACATATATATTTATATATATAAATATATATTTAATAAGAATCAAATTCCAAATTTAATAGATACTGCCACCCTTGGAATAAAAGTGATTTTTGTAGTCACCAGTGGTAGCCTATGGTGGAGAGGCCAACCCTCAAGCCTCAAATCCTCCCTTGGGGTCCGCTACCTATGGGTAGAGTCTCCCCACAGGCCATGGCCTATGGGGAGCTACCGCTCCCACAGAGCATCATTCCCTACTAGGAAGGGCGTGGTTGTGGAGGGGTCAGACTCCCCAACAATCGGCAGTCCGGGTTTCTCCATGGCAAAAGAACACATGCCCATACATTCCCGCGTAAGCAACCTTCGAATCCGGGTTTCATGAATTTCTTAGGGAGAGTACACATTTGAAAATAACATAAATCTATATTATATTTTCATTATTTGGAACAGATTAAATTTCAAGAACAAATAATTATTTAATTGAGCTGACAAGAACAACCAATTTTTAATATACAATATACACAGTTTTGCATAAACACACACATTTATGCACTTCCATTCCATAAATAATCACAAATATTTCATACGATTTTTTTGTTTTCTAGAGAAGTAATTAGGTGCAATAGTAAAGAGTGAAAACCTAGAAATCGCTTCTCCTTTGAAGATGATTGCTAGAGTCCCCATTGTAAAGTTCCTCTCTTTCTTGATATTCTTTCTTTTCCAATTTCCCTGTAGTTTAACTAGCCATTCTACAATCACAGTAAATTCCCCTTTTGCATACCCCCATTTTCCCCCATTTTCCCCCATTTCTTTCCTTGTTGCAGAACAACCCAAAAGATTTTTCCAAATGAAACCGTTACCTTTCTCATTAATCAATTTTCCCTTTTTAAAGTTTTTCCTTTCAATTCTCTAAACCTAATCTTGAAAATAAAGGGTTCAATAAAATTTATTTCATGCTCAAATTTTATCCCCAAACTAATAAGTAATAATGAAACATCACTTACTTGCACAATAGATATATTTTTTTTTCCTAAATAACAAAGTATTTTCATTTAATTAAATTATTTACTCTAAATAACAAGCATTATCAATAAATAGAGAAATGCATTTTCTAATTAGAATATAATTTATGTATTTATTCCTTTTCTCTTTTCTTCCTTATAAATTAATTCAATAAAACATTTTAAAATGCAAACTATAAAAATAAGGGTCGTGACATCCTTCCCCCCTTAAAGAATCATCATCTCGATGACCAACTTAACAAAAATTAAAATGCCATACCTATTTTAATTATGTTTTACCTTAATGCAAAAATCAGCCCTCCTAACGAATATATCGTTTACTTCAAACACCTGTCAGTTCACAATGAGAAAATTCTTGTGGCTAGCATCCATACACTTTCACACTTTGTTAGCACATCGTGGCTTCATCAAATCACTCCTTTTATCTTATCTAATAAAAGCACACAACTCATTCATTTTTTTCAACATACCTACTTGTATGATATGTTAGAATGATTGCCTCTATGATGATAAACAAGCACCCCATTTTACTTGTTATCATCATTGGCAAATTAAAAATGAACAAAAGAGAGTTTCAATAGTTTGAAAATGCCAAACAATTACAACAAGATCTTCATCTTGGTCAACATCATAAAAGATAGGAAACATCAAAGATAAGAAGAATACAAAAGATCATCAACATGATTAAAAACATCAAGGACATGAGGATTACGTACTAAAACAAAAGGTTCAATTTGATTACCATAGCAACTCGGAATAGCAGATGTGTGGAAGACCTTCAGGCACTCAATACCGATTCAATCAGTTACTAAGTTTCACAACTAAAAGTAAATCACAATCTATAAATGGAAAGAGTAACTTTATATTAACAAAGATATCCATAAATATATTATATTTCCTTTACTTTTTTCAAGAGTGCATCAAAGAGAAATACAATTACATCTTTTAACTAAACAAGCCATACAATGTCCAATACAATAATACATATCCATCTTTTAAATTAAATAACGGAAATCAAGTATTTAATCAATTTTCAGCTGCCATAACCCAATGGTCTTTCGCAAGCTGATAATCCAGAGTATGGTTAAGGTGATTTTCCCACCCAACCATAAAGCATAGCACTTCCCCGGGATTCTTCCTAACTCAAAGAACACTGGGCCTGCATGAGGCACCTAGAAACCAATAATAATAGGGCAGGTGGGAAAATATCGATGCATTCCTAATGCCTTATATGCACTCTTATACTAGAATGAACATATTTCTTGCATACAGGAGGTGGTAGAGAAACATATAAAAATTCTAGGCATTCATTATCCATCTATTTCAATGGTACAAATCGCTTTGGCCAAAGCATGTAAACAAAATTTGGCTGATCTTGGAAAAGAAGATCACCTTCTCTATTACCCCACATTCGGCATCCTGTTTCGGAAGGTAAGCTTAAGATTACATCACTTTCAACATATTGCATAGAATAAGAACCAAATGATATACAAGTTCATAACATGCCCAAATGCACATAGAATTAAAAACAATAATACATGAACCCTTGGTGCCTAACTCACACCAGGTATGGATTCACAATTTACTTGTAGTGCCTTACTTGCTCAAATACATAATGAGCATTACTCATTTGAATTTTCATATAATGAATATGGAAAGTGCATCTCTTGCACAAAGGTGAAATATGCATAAAAAAAAAAGTGATCCACAATGCATATCAAAAGTATTTCACACACACAAATATGGAATGCATTAATTACACCAGTGCCTTATCCACACAAATAAATCAAAAACTTAGTCTAGTACATCACTCGCACAAGAACACAATAATATGAATTATGCATCACTCACATTAGTATAGTGAACATTTCTCGTTCAAGTATAGATATAAGTATAGCTAAGGCTACAATTTTCAATGATATACATACAATCATTCATACATATGTGTTATTTTCACCGAGCAGAAGATGTGCATTATTCCTCAAATATCATTCTCATATGGTACATATATAAGTACTTCCCACTATTAACAATCAAGCATACATGATTCACCACATCTATCATTCCTACCTTGTCTATTAGTCAGATCGAGATGTTTATCTAACCAAATTCTATCATGAATCACCAATGAAGATTCTTAATGCATATGAACCTTGCGCTTTAATATGATCTCGTGAATTCTACTTGATCCAGGTCTCGTATGAATATTACAGTGCTCAACAATTCAATTTTCCCAAACCCCAGTACTATTACAAACATTCTCAACTTTAAAACACCATTCTTAGGTTTCCTACCTTTGAAGGAGACTCAACCGATAATTATCCACTATATCAACTTTATTTACTTCACGAGTATTTTTTCCTTCTCCTTCACATTAAAAATTCATCTTTTCTCCTTTCTTTGTATCTTTCAACTCATTCATCCTTTACATCATCAAAGAGATCTCTCTTCGCAATTCACTTTTATTACCACATCATCATTCAAGAGTTGCTTTCATTTTTATTTTTATTTTCCATTTTGTCTTACTTCAAATAGTCACCAACACTCTTACTAGAAATTCATATGATGTATGACTAAGGAAAAGGAGACTCACACCTCTAGAGTTCTCGAATGATCTAACCGTAATTAAACTTGTAACCGATTCCAACTAATCATCAAAGAATCACCGACTCATCAAAATAATCTTGACCCATAACTAGGGTTCTCTATTCAATACAACAAGTCCATATACCCTAATGCATCCTAAGCATAGAAGACTCAAGGTCTGAGTGTTGAACCTGAGGGCTCTAATACCAAATGTAAGATCCAAAAATTTACATTACAAATCTAACCTTTAATTTTCATAAATTGATTATTAAAAGAGTAATAAATAAATTTCTTCCTTATCATTTCAAAAGGAATTCCATACATTGATAAGTCAATAAGAATATCATCACAAAGCCATAGATTTACATATTTTGGTCATGTAGACCTACTCATAGAGAACACATTACACATAATTTCAATACTAAAGATCATTTTAAGAAACAACAAGATCATGCAAGCATCCACAAAGGAACCATAACAACAAGAATTTCATGAGTGGAAAACCCTTGTAGAGGTGAAAAACCACTCGTAAAAGTGCCTCACTGGCTTAATGAAATGCCTCATTGACAAAGCCATACTGGCTACACAATTTTCATGGTTACAAATTACCTCCCAGGCTATGTTTATATTGTCTTGTGGATATGACCATGAATTACATATTTTTGGATACCATGAATATCACCCGCAACAAGGAACATAAGGAAGTTCCTTTAGAGTTTACATAATTCAATAGGCAACTTTTAAAGGATTCACCAGTGCATCATCCTTGCATATAAAGAATTACAACAATTCTAGCACTATCATGAGTTTTCTCCCAAGTATATGCAAATAAGACCAACTACCTCTAATGACCTCTCAAATATCATACAAGTACAATGAAAACCATAAACCAATCTCATAACACTTCTTGAAAGTAATCCTAAGCTTATTAGGCGCCACACATGCCTATGTAATTATAGCCAGAATGCTTACTTCTAAATCCATTAGTGCATGAAGGTGTCAAAAATAAGAAAATGATACTAAGTTATGAAGGTATAGATCATGTATGTATAAGAATACTTGCATAAGCTATTGGTTATAAATGAGTATAAATTCTTATGCAAATACAACCTAAGATCAACTAAAATGAGAAATTAAAATAAATACACCGGTCTTTTTAATTGAAACTCAAGGAATGTACTAAGAAATCTATACTTCTCTAAGTTGTTAATATAAGAATAAGGTCCTTTTGAAAAGGAAAGTAAATATAGACCTACATATCTTTCCTTCTAGCATTTAATATTTAACATGCAAGTTGATCTCTAGGATATTTATAACTTCATGCTTGAAATATAGGACATTCTTCTTAGATCTAAACAAATATTCCATGCTTACATATCTATGTGTGAATAACTAAATTTATCATTCCATATGTGCTATAAAGAAGTTGAGCGTAACAACAGATCATACATATGTTATAAATACATCATCTTGATTTATTTATGAAATTTCATTTAAAAGGTTAAATCATGTTATCTATATACAAGAGAATAAGGTATGGAGAGATTTCCATTCTCTAGTTAAGTGTTTGGACCTTTCAAGTTAATTTCCTCATTAAGTCATAGATTTACAATAACCTTTCATTAAAGAATTTGGGTATCTAATTCATAATTAATGAAGTGAAGTGTCTCTAGGACATGCATGATGCTAATGATGGAATTGTATATGAATGCAAGTATCTTTTTGAAAACAGTTTCTTTTCAAAGTTTTCTATCAAATGTCATAAGAAAAACAATTTAAAGTAAATAAATTCTAAATTCATTTTTATTACTTTTCTCAAGGAATTCGTTAAAATCAATCACGATACACCAAAGGATTTCAGCCAAGTGGAAGTATAAGAAATTTAAGAGGGGGATATTCAGTACCTTTGTGACTCCAAATTCAAGATAAAAAATGGATAAAGGTCTATCATTTTTAAACAAAGAGTTTGATTTTTTTATTCTGATTTTAATCATTTACCCTTGTCATAGAATGTTCCTACTTTTATTCATAAAGTAATTGCAATAATTTCTATTGAAAACTATATTTATACAAAGAGGAATAAATAGAGTCTTATACCATTCAACCAATCAAACACGCATTTATCTTTCCCCGAAATTGGGATATTTTTATACTTATTACACATGAGTGTACACATGTATGTTTATATGTCTAAATATATATCTATATAAACCAAAAGTAAAAATGTAAATACGCACACATTTATACACACATATATATAGAAATGTATATATATATATGTATTAAAATAAAAGAAGAAAAGGTTTTCCCTGTGCTTAATCAATCTAAACTCATATAGTATAGTTTCTCAAAAAAATTTAGGCATTCACAGCCTACCGAATAGAAAAAAAACACACTTGGAAAAACATATATATTTATATATATATATATATATATATATATATATAAATATACATATATATTTAATAAGAATCAAATTCAAAATTTAATATATACTGTCGCCCTCGGAATAAAAGTAATTTTTGCAGTCACCGATGGCAACCTATGGTGGAGAGGCCAACCCTCAAGCCTCGGCCCCTCCCTTGGGGTCTGTTGCCTGTGGGAAGCTACTGCTCCCACAGAGCAGCATTCTCTACTAGGAAGGGTGCGACTGTGGAGGGGTCGGACTCCCCAACAATCGAAAGTCCGGGTTTCTCCATGGAAAAAGAACACATGCCCATACATGCCCGCGTAAGCAACCTTCAAATCTAGGTTTCTTGAATTTCTTAGGGAGACATTTGAAAACAACATAAATCTATATTATATTTTCATTATTTGGAACAGATTAAATTTCAAGAACATAAAATTATTTAATTGAGCTGACAAGAACAACCAATTTTTAATATACAATATACACAGTTCCACATAAACACACACATTTATGCACTTTCATTAACACAAATAATCACAAATATTTCATACGATTTTTTTTGTTTTCCAGAGAAGTAATTAGGTGCAATAGTAAAGAGTGAAAACCTGGAAATTGCTTCTCCTTTGAAGATGATTGCTAGAGTCCCCGTTGTCCAGTTCCTCTCTTTCTTGATATTCTTTCTTTTCCAATTTCCCTGTAGTTTAACTAGCCATCCTACAATCACAACAAATTCTCTTTTTTCATACCCTCATTTTCCCCCATTTCTTTCCTTGTTGCAAATCAACCCAAAAGATTTTTCCAGAAGAAACCGTCACCTTTCTCATTAATTAGTTTTCCCTTTTTAAAGTTTTTCCTTTCAATTATCTAAACCTAATCTTGAAAATAAAGGATTCAATAAAATTTATTTCATTCTCAACTTTTATCCCCAAACTAATAAGTAATAGTGAAACATTACTTACTTGCACAATAGATATTATTTTTTTCCTAAATAACAAATTATTTTCACTTAATTAAATTATTTACTCTAAATAACAAGCATTATCAATAAATAGAGAAATGCATTTTCTAATTAGAATATAATTTATTTATTTATTCCTTTTCTCTTTTCTTCCTTATAAATTAATTCAATAAAACAGTTTAAAATGCAAACTCTAAAAATAAGGATCATCAAAAAAATAGTAAAAGTGTTGCCCTTTGAAGCAAATATAATGTCGCTATATATCGACGCTGGAATGATAGCATCGTTGTTTGTCTTTTGCAGCATTGCTCTTTCCTGAAGACACAAATTATTTAAAAAATAACAAAATTTGACAAAAAAAAGTGTTAATTTTGAAAGGTGAGACCTCCTTCTAGCTCCAAAATGTGAATGGTTGATCCAGACCTACTCAAACATCATCAAACAACCCAATGTTAGTCATTAAAAAAGTCTAAAACAATCATTCCCCATGTAATTCATTCAAATGCAAAGAAAAATTAATAAAGTGAAATTAATCAAGGAAAAGCTACTAAATCTTGCTCAAAACATTCAAACCAGCATCCCATGGGGAATTGGTACTACTTTGATGTGGAAATAGCCCTTTCCCTATTCCTTGATGAACTTTGATGAATATTGTTTATGATTATGCTCCTTGATGAAAATTTGACCATAACCTAGCTAAGATTGATGGAATGCTATGAAAATCTTGATGAACAATCGATGAACTTGTATAAAATCTATAGATAGTGACTTTGCCTAAAGTTGTGGATCCAAAATCAATAGAGGAGCCCTCCATTTATAGGAAAGAAGGATGGAGGAATGAGAAACATGAAGGATGTGGGATTAAAGATGAACCAATAACAATGTGCCACTTGTCAAAATGCTATTGAAGAGAGGTGGAGCACATTTTGATCAATGTGCAAATAAATGCAAATAGGTGGAAATTTGAATTTCGAAAGATGGCTTGTGGAGGAAGATGGGGAAGAGGAGTTAATGCCACTTGGCTCAAGAAAAAGGACTTATAAGAGACTTAAATGCCTTGTTGGAGGACAAGTCTTTTTGGGAGGGAGATTTCAAATTGGAGGAACATTCCAATGAGATGCCCTTTTGAATGAAAATAGAAGAATTTATAAATTGATTAAATTGATTTACATGTGCAAGTTGCAAAATCTAGAGGATTTGATGGATTAGAGTTAGAGTTAATTCGGATTTAATTAATCTTAGATGGAGATGAGTTGATTTGAAATTTGAGTTAGATTTTTGGATTTAAATCAAATGAGAGGAATAATGGACATTAGATTTAATTAAATAAAGTTTGATTTATTTAATTAAAAGGGATGATGTTATATTTAATCAAATAAGGGTGATTTATTTAATTAAAAGAGGAAATACATGATTTAACCAAATAAATGATTTATTTAATTAAGAGAGGAACATTAGGATTAATTAAATAAAGTGATTTATTTAATTGAAAGAAGATAATGATTTAATCAAATGAAATTGATTTATTTAATTAAAAGAGGAAACTTGGTGAATTAATTAAATAAGGATTATTTAATGAACTGGTTCGTAAAGAAGTGATTCGAGAAGTAATGATGTTAGTGAATCGGGATCAAGTGCAGGGTATGGGATAATTTGAACATCTACAATATCCATGTGGGATTTTTAATCTTATTCCTTGAGTTTCTGTTATGTTTACTCTAGCTGTAAGGCTGGCTAGTCCTATTCTTGGACCCTCCATCCTTGACTGCATCAGTTCCATCTTCAGGTTCCTTAGAGAAGTTTTCACCTTCAAATGTATCCTTTTTTTCTCTTTTCTATATTTGATAAAACCATATTGTGGTTTTCTTTAGGGGATCTCTTTTTTTATTTTTAGATTTTGTAGTTTACTTTTGTGATTGGAATACACAAATCCCCTTTGAAATATGCTCCTTGATCTAATTCCATTACAAGCCATTCTTTTTGATCTCCTTGTGGTATATTGGTTTGAAGTCCCAAGAATTCCACGATATCCTCATCATTTTAGAATGTGTCCAAAATCGGAGTATGATGTTGTTGGTCCCAATCTATCAACTATGGATAATGTAGGGATATTTTGTCATTATTATCAACAAAGCTTATGGATGTCATTTCTAGGTTAGGGACTTTGGTCATTTTAGGGATCCATAAGGTATCTAAGTTGTATTTACTAGAGTCACATGAATCCCATTCATACTCATTGGAATCCATCTCGATATGGTCGTCATTAGATGTGGTTTTATATGTAGGTTTAGTGATGATAGTATTTATGTCAAGGTTTTTAAACATGTTTTTGATATATAAATGGTTATCTAGACGTTCACAAGTATCTGGCGTCTCAACAATGGTAGAAGTAGCCTCTTCTTCATAGTATATGCTTTTAGTATTTGGGGTAATCATGTTAGATGAACCATAACCCATTCAAAAATTCTTTAGGTGTTGTTATATAATGATTGGTTCTCTCCTACCTTATCCATGTGGACTAAGGCCACCTTATCCAGTGAATCCCATTTTTTTGACTATTTGATACCCTTTCTTGTTTTCATCAATAGGAAGGGGAAGTAGTGGTTGTTCCCATCTTTCTTCTTTTTAGATCCACAAAGATAGATCTTCTTCACATGCTTCCTCATCTTACATGTCACCCCACTTGGTGAATATCATTTCTTTGACTATCATTGTCATAGATTGAAATTTTTTTATCTCTTTTGTTCCTCCATATTTTTTTGGTGTGGGGGAAGCATCTCAATACAAAAATATTAGTTGAAGTGGTACTCCCCACAACCTTTTTCAAGTACTTGGATCTTGGTATTAGATTTAGGTACCTCAGTTGATGATGGTGTGATGGAGGATGAAGCTAGTGATGTTGGGTTGACGTATGAGGAGTGAAAAGATATGTCATTGTTGGGTATTTGCTAAATATTTTTATAATTTTCCTCTAATTTAGCATAGCAATGGAAGGGTTCAAGGTTGAAAGATATGGTAATTTCCTTATTGTCATAAGGAAACTTTAGAAATTGGTGGAATATAGATGGTATTGCTTTTAATGCATGGATCCATGGTCAACCCAAGAGAAGTTTGTATGGAAGCTCGAGATCAAGTACTTGACAAGTAGTTCTATTATTATCGATCCTATCTGAAAAGGTAGCTTGATTGTCCCTTTTAAATTACGCTCCATGTCATCATAATATTTGATAGTGATGCTCTTATTTTTATCTATTACATCATCAGAGTATCATAGTTGTTTCACAAATTTTAGGGTACAAATTTTTAGACCCGCACTATTACCAATGAGTACCATCTTGACTTTGTTCTTGTAGAATCCTAGTTCTAAATAAAGGTCTTGATTGTGAAAATATGTTTGCAGAAGGTATTTCTTAGAAAATACTAAATGGTGAGTGGAAGTGATATTTCCAACCATGGCTTAAAATTTATTAGTGTTGAGGGTATTTGGGATTGATGTTTTGACAAGGTATTTCTCCAATATTTCCTTATGTGCTAGTGACAATTTTAAGAGCTCAAGGAAAGACATTAGGGTGATATTTCTGTTAAGTTAGTCCAAAATTATATAGTCACTTGATGGCTTACTTGTGGATTTTACTTGGGCTGGTGCTCCTTGGATGGCTACTCTTCCCCTTCGGGTAGTCACATTACATTCAAAATATCTACCTCTTAATGTTCAATGTATGGATGGTTTGATCATCACAAGAGATATGTCATAGAACAATATCCTCACCATAAGAGAAGGGATTGTAGGACATAATAACCTAGCCAAAATAACCCAGGGTCATAATAACCCAAGCCAAAATAACCCATGGTCAGAATAACCCATGGACATAATGTCCCCATAAGAATATCCTTGGTAGATTTTTTTTGGCGCACCTTGTTGTTGTGGTTGATTTGGTTGAAGGTTGCCTTGGTAGTTCATTTGTGACACACCTTGTTGTTGTGGTTGATTTGGTTGAAGGTTTCCTTAGTATTTCATTTTTGGAACACCTTGTTGTTGTGGTTGATTTGGTTGAAGGTTACCTTGGTAGTTCATTTGTAGCACACCTAATGTAAGATCCGAGAAATTCACTTAATAGTTATAACTCATAATTGCCAAAATCATTTAATAGAACTAAATTATTAAAAATATGTGGAATGGGAGGATTAATTAAATTAAATTCATCACTAAATCCAAAGGGAATAACATTCATCAATGAATCAAAGTATATCAAAACAAGGTTGTACCTTTATTAGATTTAGCCATGTAGGCTTACGCATGAATTATCATCTCAGTTATAAGTTTAAATTCAAATGCTGTAAATTCAAATAATGTAATGCAATTAATAAAATAGAAAGACCATAAATGAAACCACAATAGAACTATAACACAAGAATTTTCATGAGTGGAAAACCCTCGTAGGGATGAAAAACCACTCGAAAAAGTGCCTCATTGGCTTAATGAAATGCCTCACCAGCAAAGCCTTACTGGATATAAAATCTCAATAGTTACAAGGTGCCTCACAAGAAATGGTCATATTGTCACGTTGACAAGACCATTCATTACATTTTTTTGGATATCATGAATTTCACACATATCAAGGAGCATAGAGAAGTTCTTGTACTACTCACATAAGTCTACACACAACATTTTCAAGTTTCACCAAAGCATCATCCTTGCATATGAAATTAATGGCACTATCATGAATCACTTCCAAGTATTTACAAATAAGACAATTTTACTTCTAATGACCTCTCATTTATCACACAAGTACACTAAAAGCCACAAGCCATTCACATAAAGCTTCAAGAAAGTAATCTTAAGCCTGCTAGAATGCACACATGCCTATGTAATTATAATAAAATGCTTTCTCCTAGACTCGTTGAATCATAGAGGATTTACCAATAAAAGAATAAAACTATAAAAGAGTTAAGAAGGTATAGCTCATGTATGTATGAGAATACATATATAAGCTATTGAAAATATATGAGTATACATTCTTATAAATTCTGAATTTATCATACAAACAATATCAACAATTGTAAGTAATATGTTTAACATCAAATCTATATTACATGCATGGAATTGATAAAATTGCAAACCTTCTCTATGCATACATCCACTAAAATCAGAAAGCTTCAAAATCATATAAATATAGGAAAAGATAATGTACAAACCAATATGAACTCACAATAGTCCTCTACTAAGGAATTTGGAACATGCTAAAAATATAGAAAGGCTTGGTTTAACATTTATTTATCTTTTTATAAAATCTCCAATTACATAATAGGCTCAAATTAATTGCAACATACATTTATATAGATAAACTGATCAAGTGTTATAAAACAGCTCAAATTTCATACCCAAATCTTAAATTTTGTCTTCCTATATTTACCTTCAACTTGATTTGATTTCCCTACTTAGTTAAATATTTATTTTTTCAAAAAGTAGATACATCTCCAAGTTTGCTAGCTGATCTCATAAGAAAGTTGTTCATAGAGATAAATACTACTTCTAGTTTTTACATTTTGCATTGATTCAGTTAGTCAATCCCTATCATTCTCACGGATAAAAGAAAATTCATGCATGATGTTCTTTTTTATTGTTAAAAAAGTATTAATTTCACCACTTGTAATTTCATTGATGCAATCTAAAGAAATAGTAGGTTTGCATATCACTAAGAGAATATCTTTCCATTAGCAACAGATATATTTTATATCTATCGATACACTTAATAATTTGCATACTTATACAAATATTCCGAAATAAGTCTAACTATCACTAAAAAATGTCAATTTAGAATAGGATATTAATCATTTCAAAAGCTATTTGGATATTTATTATTTTCGTGTTTTAAACTTACTTCATTCATAATGTGATTGTATTTGCTTTAATACATGTATTTAAAAAGAAGATGTTATATAAAATTTATGTTATAGAAAAAATAAGTTCCCTTTCAATTACTAATTTAGACACACGACCAATTCTGTCTAAATGGAAAGATATTTTATTTGAGTGTATATATGTGTATATATTTTTATGTATATATGTCTATATATTTATCTATATTTCTCTGAAAATTTTCATTTATAAATGAAAGAAACAAAAGTAGTTTACATCCACAGTCACATTCTTCAAATATTCTTTTTAAAATCCACATATATATACACATATATATACACATATATATATTTATACTTACATTTCTATATATATTAATTTATTTGTACCTATATAAGAATTTTACACTTCCAAATTATTATTTTTTGAACAAAATCGAATAAAATATCCATAGCCTTATATATACAACATTATATGTATATATATAAATATATATATTAAAAATTATTTTAAAGGTGAGAGAGACAAACGAATGCCACACTTTACGATCAGCTAGGTTTTGTGGTAAGAAAGGCAGTGAATAGGAAAAGGGGGTCGATGGCCTCCTTATGGGAGGACACTGCTCGTGGAGGGTAGCACCCTCTCCATAGGCCGCAGACTGTGGAGGGGTGTTTCCTCCACCAACAGCCTCCCTATATAGGGGTGGCGTCAGCTAGGGAAAGCCCTCCCCATCCCTCATAAAACCTATTCAAATAAAAACATAGCCTTTCAAATTTTCCTACAAACTTAAATCCGCCAGTATTCTAACTAGTTTCTACATACAAAATTTATATATATATATATATATATATATATGAATTTATATAGAGCATCTCTCTATATATGTAAATATATAATATTATATACAATTTGGGAACATAACTCTAAATTAAAAGGGCTAGTTTACAAATCTGGTTCCTATAATTCTAATTTACCACAGGAGTGCACAATCACATTCAAATTATTATATATATATTTATATAGGGTATTTATAAAAATATACTTATAATTTCATATGAAAAGATTGGAACAAAATAAATCCAGAT
This sequence comes from Sequoiadendron giganteum, assembly GCA_007115665.2. Lineage (NCBI taxonomy): Eukaryota > Viridiplantae > Streptophyta > Pinopsida > Cupressales > Cupressaceae > Sequoiadendron > Sequoiadendron giganteum. The sequence goes on from CM021103.1 coordinate 227,257,540, forward strand.
TGTGTAGCCAAGTAGTTGATTCATAAATAGTGGGTAGAAAATTCAATGGATTGCAAAAGAGATGTGAATCTTTCCATAGGTAGACTTCAAGGCTCAAATTAAAATTTAAAATACAATGGAAAAGAATGGGAAAACCTGTAAAATTCTCTCCAATTGGATTTCTTCCTTCTTGATCCTCTCTTTTGTGTTCTTGATGGTTGGAACCCACTTGTGAAATATTTTTCCTCTTTTCTCCTATATAATTCCCTTCTTCTTTCCACAGTTTCTAGTTTATTATACTTCAAAAAAACCCTCTTTCTAGTAGCCATTTTTTGGTTATTTCTTTTGCAGAGGAAAACAAGAAACCTTTTGTAACAAAATTGTGTATCTCTTCTTCATTTTTCCTTCTTTTAAAGTTTTCTTCTTTTCAGTTTCAAAACCTAATCTTGAAATTATAAATAATATTTCATTTAACATTTATCTTCTCATAGAAAATGGAAAATAATTATTAAATCTTATTTTTATTGCATACAAAGTATTTTATCCTCTAAAAATGATAAGGGATCATCTTAATTTGCAACATATATATATATTTATTCAAATAAACATTAATGAAATATTACTCACTTGCACAATAAATAATTTTATTAAATAAAAAGTTTTTATTTCATTTAATTGTAAGTAAGTTATTTACTCTAAATAACAAGCGTTATCATTAAATTGAGAGATGCATTTTCTAATTAAAATGAAATTAATTCTTTTTATTTCTTTGTACTTTTATTTCACCACAAATTAATTTAATTTAACATAGTAAAATACGAAAAATAAAAATAGGGGTCGTGACATCCTTCCCCCCTTAAAGAGTCATTATCTCGATGATCTAATTAACTAAAGATAGAAATTTTGTGTACCTCTTTACTTTGTTTTACCTTAATGTCACAATCAACCCATGTGACAAGGATATCATCTTCTTCAAGCACCTATCTATTCAGATCAACAAAATTTCATATGGATAGCATACATAAACTTGCACACCTTGTTAGCACGTCATGGCTTCATTAAATTCACTTTATTTAATTAAATAACAAAATTGTGCAAACTAATTCATTTCTTCCATTAAATCTTCTAAATCTTATTCAATTTTTTTTTCTATTCCTAGATATTTATCGATAGATAGAAAATAGTTATGTTCATTTTTTCAACATGCCTAGTCGTATGAGATGTCAAAAAAAATTCCTTGATGATGAAAAACAAGCATCCCATACTATGTGTTATCATCATTAGAAAATTAAAATTACTAACAAAAGAAAAGTCTCAACAATCTGAAAAATGTCAAACCAATTATGACAAGGTCTTCCTCTTGGTCCAATCATAAAAGATAAGAAGTTCAACAAGTTACAAAACATCATCAACATGATTAGAAACATCAAATATAAGAAGATTGCTTACTAAAACAAAAAGGTTCAAGTTGATTACCATAGCAACTCAGAATACTAGAGGTCAGGAAGATCATCCCAAGCTCAATACTGATTCAACCAGTTACTAAATCTCACTACAAAAGTAAATCTCAATCTATAAGTGGAAAAGTAATTTTCTATTAATGAAGATATCCATAAATGTATTATATGTCTTTTACTATTTTACAAATGCTATAGGAGTGCATTTAGGAGAAATTCAATTACATCATTTAACTAAACAAGCCATATAATGACCAATACAATAATACATATCCATATTTTAAATTACATAATGAAAATAAAACATTTAATCAATCTTTAGCTATCATAACCCAATGTTCTTCCACAAGATGAAGGTCAAGAGTATGGTTAAGATACTTTTCCCACCCAGCCATGAAGCATATCACTTCCTTGGGATTCTTCCTAACTCAAAGAACACCTGGCCTTGCATGAGGTACCTAGAAACCAATAATAATAGGGCAAGAGGGAAACTCTCAATGTGTGCCTGATGCCTTGTATGAAATCTTATACTAGAATGAACATATTTCTTGCATACAGGATGTGGCAGAGAAACATATAAAAAATTATAGGCATTCATTATCCATCTATTTCAATGGTACAACTTTCTTTGGCCAAAGAATATAAACAAAATTTGGTTGATCTTGGAAAAGAAGATCACCTTCTCTATTAACCCACACTTGGCATCCTGTCCCAAAAGGTAAGCTTAAAATTTACAAAATATTAAACAAATTGCATAAAATAAGGACCAAATGATATAATAGTGCATAACATGCTCAAATGCACATAGAATGAATAATTAACAAACAAAAATACATAAACCCCTAGTGCCTAACTTGCATAGGGTATGAATACATAATTTTTTTTTATAGTGTCTTACTCACACAAATATGGATCGTCGTGTATACAATGTGAATTACTAATTAAATTTTCTATACACTGAATATGGTAAGTGCATCCCTTGTACAAGTGAATTTCTCACACAAAAGATGAAACATGCATAAATTATAGTAGTGCAGTTATAGTGATCATTACTCGATCCACTAAACACAATGAATATCAAAAGTATAGCTCACACAAAAATTATGAATGCAATCATTACTCAAGTAATTTATCTACACAAAGGAATCAATAGCTTACTCTGGTGCATCAATCACTCAAGGTAACAAAGAAGTATGTATCACTCACATTAGTATAAGTATAGTGAAAATTTGACATTCAAGCACATGTATAATCAAGACAACAATTTTTTTATGATTTGGATAGACCATATAGATGTGTCATTGCACTGAGCATGAGAAGTGTATTACTGCACAAATACCATTCCCATATAATACATATGTATAAGTACTAATAACAATCAAGCATACATGATTCACCACATCAATCATTCCTACCTTTTCTATTAGACAAATTAAGATATTTATCCAACCAAATTTTATTATGAATCACCAATGAAGATTCTTAATACATCTAAACCTTGCACTTTCACATGATCTCGTGGATTCTACTAGATACAAATCCCATAAGAATGAGACGTTTCTCAACATTCGAATTTCCCAAAGCCTAGCACTATTACATACATTCTCACCTTTAAAAAAATCCTTCCTAGTTTTTCCACCTTCGAGAAGGCTCACCCAATAATTATCCAATATTATCAAATTTATTCACTTTTTAGGTGTTTTTCCTTCTCCTTCATATCAAAGTTTCATATTTTCTCCTTTCCTTGTATCTTCTGACTCATTCATCCTTTACGTTATAAGAGAGATCTCTCTCCACAATATACTTATTTTATTAATTCACTTTTATTGTCACATCATCATTCAAGGCTTGTCACCTTATTTTATCCATTCAGGCTCACTTCAAATAAAACTATATGTTATTTGTTGTGGCTCATTTCAAATAGTCACCAACACTCTTAATAGAGATTCATATGAAAAAAATACTAAGGCAAAGGAGATTCACACCTCTAGAGTTCATGAATGGTCAAACTACTTCTAACTTCTAATTGGTTCCAACTAACCATCAAAGAATCACCAACTCATCAAAAGGATTTTGACCCATAACTAGGGTTCTCCATTCGATACAATAGGTTCACATACCATAGTGCAACCTAAGCATAGAAGACTCAAGGACCGAGCATTGAACCTGAGTATTCTGATACCAAAGGTAAGATCCAAGAAATTCACTTAATAGTTATAACCCATAATTGCCAAAATAATTTAATAGAACTAAATTATTAAAAAAATGTAAAATGAGAGGATTAATTAAATTACTTTCATCACTAAATCCAAATGAAATAACGTTCATCAATGAATCAAATTATATCAAAACAAGGTTGCACCTTTATTAATTCTAGCCATGTAGGCTTACACATGAATTATCATCTCAGTTATATGTTTAAATTCAAATATTGTAATGCAATTAACGAAATAGCGAGATCATAAATGCAACCATAATAGAACCATAACAGAAGAATTTTCATGAGTGGAAAACCCTCATAGGGATGAAAAACCACTCAGAAATGTGCCTCACTGGATTATTAAAATGCCTCACCAGCAAAGCCTTACTAGCTACAAAATCTCAATAGTTACAAGATGCCTCACATGCAATGGTCATACTGTCACATTGACAAGACCATTCATTACATTTTTCTAGATATCATGAATGTCACACATATCAAGGAGCATAGGGAAGTTCTTATACTACTCACATAAGTCTACACATAACATTTTCAAGCTTCACCAAAGCATCATCCTTGCATATGAAGTTATTGTATTACCAACACTATCATGAATCACTCCCAAGTATTTACAAATAAGACCATTTTACTTCCAATGACCTCTCATTTATCACACAAGTACACTGAAAGCCACAAGCCATTCACATAAAGCTTTAAGAAAGTAATCTTAAGCCTTCTAGAATTCACACATGCCTATGTAATTATAACAAAATGCTTGCTCCTAGACTCATTGAATCATAGAGGTTTTAACAATAAGAGAATAAAACTATAAAAGTGTTAAGAAGGTATAGCTCATGTATGTATGAGAATACATATATAAGCTATTGAAAATATATGAGTAAACGTTCTTATAAATTTTTAATTTATCATAAAAACAATATCAACAATTGCAAGTAATATGTTTAACATGAAATCCGTATTACTGCATGGAATTGATAAAATTGCAAGCCTTCTCTATGCATACATCCACTAAAATCAGAAATCTTCAAAATCATATAAAGATAGAAAAATATAATGTACAAACCAATATGAACTTACAATAGTCCTCTACTAAGGAATTTGGAACATGCTAAAAATATAGAAAGGCTTGGTTTAACTATTACCAATTTTTGCTACAACTCAATTGGTGGAGCTGATTTAATTTTGTTTGATCTTAAAGTGGAAGTTCAGTTAGTTGCTAAATTTTTTAAAATTGCTCATTGCATCTGATTAAAAAAGTTTCAATTATGTAAGTGTTTTCAATAAGACAAAGTTTAAGATTCATTGCTTAATGCTTGCAACACAAATGGAATACAAAAACTGAATATACAAATGATTAAGCATAACAGTGCTTTCATTTATTTCATGATGCTATTCACATTACAAATTTCATTTGATTGCAAGAATACAAATGATGGTACATTTTTGCATATTGATGCATTTCTTTCAGAATGAAAATGAAAGAAGAAACTAAAGGATCCACACAAGTTGTGGAAGTATATGTTACAATGCATCATAAGGATTATTCTACACTATTGAAGATACGGGAAAATAAAACACATAAGAATCGACATAATCACCATTGCCTGTTGTTGTTGGCCGATGCAGAAGTGGTGCACCATCCTTCGTCCTTGAGTTCTGGTCGACCTGCAAAAGTTTGGGAAAGTCTCGTTAGAGCTCTGATTATGAAAATCCTTACATGAACCACCAACAATAATGTAAAATGTTGCTGACAATACACTAAAACAATCAAGAAAAGTGTAGAAAACATAGCTGAAAGTGTAAACATCATAATAATATATTGTTTTTTGCTAACATTGTTTGTTTCTTGTGCAGGTATAGGAAAATTAATGTAGCTGATCATCTTATGAAGACATAAAGCATGTGGAGTAAAACAGGCTCCCACAAGGGTAGAGCTCGACATCTTGCCCCATAAACGTACAAGTGGGCTAAGTAAATAAATATAATTATCATGCTCATCTGAGCTACTCATGAAGGAGCAAAATAAAATTTCATTTATCAAATTGGTTAATTTTATTGGTCATTCATAACAATCAATTCTGAGTGATGAAATGAAGATTACAAATGAACAATAGGCTTAACAGATTCAATTTAGCTGAAATCCATCTTTTTGCATTCTAGAAAAAAATTTAAATATTGTTGTCGTATTAATTACTTTTTCTGCCATGAGTTTTTGTTCATGTTTGATTTATGTTGTTTCATATTTTTTTGTTTTGGAGTAGCAATGTGTCATAATGGTGATAGTGAACAAGCATACACAATGCCTTATCAATGGAGCATTAATAAGTAATAAAAACATGGAGGAAAGTATTGCTTTATCTTATGAAGTGTTTGAGCTGAGAATGCATATTGTTTTCTGAAAGCATTCAAGTTATGACACGGTGTTATAAAAGTAAGCTACAATAGTGGTGATAAGTAAGTCTTCTTATTCTCCCAAGTTAATGCACTTATGCTATATTTTTTCAATATCAAGCAAGCTGGATTGCAAATGAGAAAATTGCTATAGTATTTGTTTTCAAAACAAGAGGGAAAGCTTAGTTCATTTAAAGAACTTTTCAAAAAATTCACATGGTTTCAGCATAAGGTGAAGTTTTTTTCAAATATAGATTTGTTCTTATTCTAGCTTACCCATGGGAGGATTTTTGATAGAAAATGAGAATGCTTTAAATATCATCGTGGGTCGAATTCAAATTTTGAATGCATAGAAGATTACTACTTTATTTCAAATGACAGAGTACCCATGTTGGGTTTTGATCAGGAAATACATAAATTAGTCCTTTCTTTAAGAATATAGAAATACCCACATGAGGGTTTAATTAAAAATGCATATTTACCGTTATTTTTAGCATACCCATGTTGGGTTTTTACATAAAATACAAAAGTGAGTGGTTTCTTTCAAGATACAAAATACCAAAATGGGTTTTGTTTTCAAATATACAAATTTGTTCTTATTTCAGCCTACCCATGTAGGGGTTTTACAAAAAATGCAAAATACATGTAATACATTATGGGTCGAGCCCATTCATGAAGGAGTTTGCAGAAAAAAATGGAGCAAATGTCTTCTCCACGAGAATTCATTTTATCCTTTGGAGTAAAATGCAAATTCAAAGCAAAAAACACCCATTTTGTGCATGAGTGGTTGTGGCCAAGAGAAGAAATTTCAGTCACTGGAAATTAGAGCTAGCATTTTAAGTTTGTTACCCAAATCTCACATCAAAAAAAAAAAGAGCATATGGAGTGAGATTTTCATAATAGAAATCCAAAATCAACCATTGAGTGGCATAGCTTGTACATGGGTCTACATTTTTTTTGTAAAAACAACAATTACTTCTTTTACATTTAAGCTTCTAAGAGCTTTAGTTTGACATAAAACATTGGAAAATACAAAGCTAAAGGAGAGCTTATCATTCTATGACTGTGGAGGGGTACATAGGCCGCAACCAAGTCTCACAAAGCTCTCAAATACAAAGCTTGAGCTCACATATTCATGATGACCAAGGAGGTAATGAAGTAAAATAGAAGAATGGAAACCAAAAGTCGGAGATAAAACAAGAGAAGTTGTGGCCTTAAATGACCATTCTTGCCTGTCAAAATGGAGTGAAAGAGCCATAATAATGTAAAAAATCAACTTACCATTGCTCTTTCATGGAGATTCAACCATCTGAAGATAAAAATCTAAAGTTCCCAAAAAATTCAAAGTGAAAACTTGCATACACATGGTGGCACATTTCTCCCAGGCAAGGTTGTTTTCTTCCAAAAGTTGCAAAGTATGAAATGATGGGAGATTAGGGTTTTCTCCTCATTTTTGTTCCATGTTTCCCTAATTTGAACTTAGGGGTTTATTAATGTTGGCATTTTAAATCTTGAACTAATTCTTTGGGTGGCCAAATTCCTTCATGCCCTAGGTCGAGCCTCTTGGGAGTAGTCATAAGACTTCATAAGTCTTAGTTTTCATAATTTTAGGTTTTGATTAATACTTAAGGCATTTGATTTTAAAATCAATACTTATGTCTATGCCTTAGTGTTAAAAGAATAATGACTAAAGGCCTTAGATGAAAAAATTATGTCTTAGGTTTTGTTTTAACTGATTTTAAAGAAATCAATTAGATAAATAATGGAGATGGCTTTATTATTTTTATGATTTTTTATAAGAAAAATCAAGTTTGTAATGGAGTAATGATGTTTATTACTTTTGCAAATATTTTCAATCTTTATTGCGAAATAAGTCAAGTTGTAAAACTGCATGTTGTAAAGCAGAAGATAAAACAATGATTCATAAATTGTTTTATTCTTTCTTGCTATTTTTAGCAGTTTGTAAGACAAAAATAAGTTTGAATTTTCCTTGGTCGGATTTAAGCTACATGGAGAGAAAATGAAGGGTTTTATTCTCTTTTAAAGAATATTTCACCTATTTTTAGAAGCCTCATGGCATGCAGATGCAAAAAGTGTGAGTTTTCCACTTTTATGCCACATTTTGGAGCAGTTTTAGATGTTTTTCCTTGAGCTTTATTTTGAACTCGGATTAGGATTTTGGTGATATATTTTGAAGAAAAACATAGTTTTTCTTAGTCTATATTATTATTTCTTCCTCTCATGCTAAAAAAGAGAGTTTTGCAAGAAGAAATTTTTACTCAGACTTGTATTATTCCTTCAATTAATAAAAACAACATTCCTATTTCTCAATTTTTGTGTCAATTTCAGTTTTAGTTTGATGTCATATTGTGATTTTTGTTTACATAATCCTTTTCATGTCCTATAATTGCAATTCTTGATGCATAAATTTCATAAAATATAGGTTGCATGTTGTATTTAAATCTGAATCTTCATGCAAATCATTTTTGTGTTTAGTGTTCATGAGAGGTTGTGAGATATTGTTGTTTTCTGAGAGTTGTTTGTGGGTATAAAATAGAGTCATCATTTAGTCACCAATAAGTTTTGAAGATCACTTTAAGTCATAGGTTTTCATTTGACTTATATTTCTAACTCTTTCCCTCAGAAAATCATTTAGGATAGATTTATCATTCAGAGAACTAGCTCACTCTGGAGATTCTTTGTTCGTTTAGATCACCCACATTTGAAGAAGGCTTCCATGTGTCAATAGATAGTTAGATTTCTACAAATTTAACATAGGGTGCATATTTGATTGATAACAATTTTTGGCATGCCCGGTGGGACCTTGAAAATCAATTTAAAAGAAGTTTTCAATCTTTTAAAGTTGTTTTTTGTATGCAACAAGTTATTCATCCTTTTGGAGGCCTTTTTTCACTATACCTAGCAACTCCACTTTCAATTTTGCATACAGACTTAGTGCAGCCTACGCATGAGAAAAATACAAAGAGGATAAAGTTTTTTACCATTTGAGTGCTTGTAGCTATCCCCGCCACGAAGGAGAGGTAGAATAATAAAAAGACTATTTGATACACCAGGAAGGTTAGCATCAACACCTCTAGCTCTCAATTCTATATTCTTATCACCATGAAGTCATGTTCCTGTATCAAAAGCACCCCTGATGGCAAGACAACATGATTTTGCACCTTTTATTGGGGGAAACCCTTTGAATATTGTATATTATGATGATATTCCAGCAACATCTTTTAGGAGCCTTCCATTTTTCACTGGAGAAGAACAAAATAATACCATTGAACATATTCATGATGTGGCCACCTTATGCTTAATTCACAACATCACTCAAGAGAAATTCACACTAAGACTCTTGGCTACGTCACTCAAAGGAAAAGCATTGCAATGGTTAAGAGGCCTCACAACAAATTCAATCACAACATGGGATGCATTAGGTGATGGTTTGTACCAGTATTTTACTGATAAATTAGATCATTCATCTTTGTTGGAGCAATTGAGCATGATCAAGAGATCTTTTCATGAGCACTTGGTTGATTTCAACTACCGTTTTCAGAGAACTTGGGACAAAATCCCTATAACGGTAAAAACATTACTAGCTCATGCCTTTCTATTTATCTTAAAGGCATTAAATAGAAAAAATTTAGTTATGACCCAATCTATGGGTGGGCACACACTCCCTAACGCTTTTGATATTTCCATTAGAGCTTAGAATTATCTTATTCAAGCTAGGGAAAATTCCCCTAGGCCTCCTATGCCTTTCTTTCTAGATATTCAAATGCGTATGCTTGTATCTTTACCACCCTTAGTTGTTGTTCCTCTTGTTTCAGCAATAGGTTATCATATCGTAGCCTAAGAAATCGCTGCTCCAACCCAAAACCAAGAGTTTCAAGAAATAAAAAGTATATTGAAGACATTTGGTAATGATCTTGTGAGCATTAAAAAACAAGTTGGCCAAGAAAATAAGCCATATCAAGCCCCATACTAGCAAAACCAACCTAATAGGCCAGCCTTTCAAAATGACTATCAAGGCCAAAGAAAGAATTTCAACCCTAGACCTTTCTAGCCCTACAACCCGAATGCTACTAGTTCATCAAAGGAACTTGTGTCACAAAATAACCTTTCCAAATATTACGATTGGTTCTACCTATGCAATCGACCCCATAACTAGTCACCATGTGCTAACGACATGAGAAATCAAGCCTTAATAGTCCAAAATAGTTATGCAGGTTCAGAAAGTGTTCCAAGTCAAAATATGGAACAAAAAGAAAGCTTCGAGGTTTCTTTACCAAACTGGCAGAGTTCTGAGTTTTGTGGCATGAACGGTCAAGATTAGCAAGATTCTCCTGTTTCAGCGAACACTAGATCAAAAAAGAGAGCCATAGATTTGGGGCAGCAAGTTGGAAATTCATAGCTGCAGTTTGCAAAGGACAAAAAACCTATTTTTGCATCAAATTCTAATGTTTCAATGCAACCTAAGGTGTAGCTGCTACAAAGAGGCCAAGAGGTACCTATAGGAGCAGTCCAAAACACAATTGTAGCCTTTGTAGAAAGGAAGCGATGCTGCTGCCACTAAAAATCAACAAAAGGTAACTCCTGTTTCTTTTAATGTGGTTGAACATCTTAAGAAAGCTACTGCCAATATGTTAGTTATGGATGCATTGCATATTCTGGGTCAAAAGAGTTTATTGCAGGATGCTTTAGATGAGCTTTCTATTTCTGATAATAATCATGGGAACACTAAAGTTGTGCTTGCAAACAACTTGGAGGTCAATAATGAGCAGAAAATGAAAGAGGTAAAGCCTCCTCCATTTTATTTGAGCCTGATTATTGGAGACAAAATAGTGCATAATTGTATGGTCGATTATGGTACAAGTAGCTTTGTTATGCCTAAGAGCTTAGCTGATAAGTTAGGTTTTGTTTATGAGCCTAACTCTCAAAAAGGTGTAGTTCACTTGGATGAATTTGTTGTTAAAACTGTAATACCCCTCCATTTTGCTTCTTGTTTGGTTTGCTTTATGCTATGTTTGGTTGCAGTTACTTTGATACTGGATACATTTTGTTATGATGATTTGATCGTTACCATTGAGTGACAAATATTATTATGGGATGTAGTTATTTGATTATTGTTTCACATGCATTATAGATTAATGATGTTGTAGAGTTAGCATGAGATATTATTATGAGATTATTGGAATTATGATGGAAGTGTCAGTTTTGATGAGTGTATGGGTGAAGAGGATGGGTTCGCATCACTCACTTGCGAGCGCCCTACGAATCCGTAATTCCTTCTTCACGATGTGTATTATATGCTGGATATATCATATGATGTTGTTTACTTGGTTGCAGGATTGCAGGTACATGACATCGACTCCACCTGATTTCACAGGTTTGAGCGTGTCGATCCAACGGTTAAGTTGAACGGGAAATAGTAGCTAGGTAACATGTGTCAAGTTTACACCCTAGCCTTAGTGTGTCGTCAGTTGTGTGTGTCGAGTCATTGTCTGTCTTGCTTTAATGTTATTTAATTATGAAGGATTATTGATTTGGAAATAGATATTTAGAATAATTGCATTTAAATCATGTTGATGGTTATTTAATTTAAATAATGCAATGTGGATAAAAGTTTATATTTAAATTGATTAATTATATTTAAATTATTTAATTAATTAAATTTAATCCAAGGGAGTTGAATTTAGTTATTAAATAATTTAATTAATTAATTAAACGTGATGTAAGAGAGTGAAAGGAAATAAAATAATTAGAATTAATTTTGGAATTTAATTCCAACGTGTGAGAATTAAATTAGAAATTGTAATTAAATGTTTATTTGGAAAATTGGTTGCAACTTTGGAAATTAATTTATTATTTGAAATTGCATTTTAAATTGAAAGTGGGTTTTTGAAAAGTGAAATTGAAATTGAAATTGAAAAAGTGAAATTGAAATTGAAATTGAAATATCTAATTTGCATGTAATGTGAATTAGGGTTGTATTAGGTATTTTTGATTTATAAGAATATATGTTTTAATTTTAGGAAAAGGTTTTTAGAAAAATACATTTTTACAGCAGGGAAGAAATTTTGGAAAATTTGCACAAGGGTTTGAAGAAAGTTTGATTGTAGAATTGATTGAAGGAAAGATTGTTTGCATTTGTTGGATTTTGGATTGGATTCATTGGAGGATTGAAGAAAATTCAAGAAATCTTTGGAGGAGGCTTGCATCAGAAATTCATCTCTTCCTGTAGCTTCTTGTACCAGGTTTTCCTCTTTGTGTTTTATTATTCTTGATTGTTTTTTTTCAAATAGTAATGAATAAAGATTTGTTTGTTAAATCTATTTTAGAAAATAAATTTGATGTTAGAAGAAAAGAATTAAACAAATTTACAACATTTGCTTGTGAAAATTCTTGAGTGAAAATTGTGAAAACCTTAGTTGAATTTAAATTATTTGGGGAAATAGATTTTGTTGTTATTGAAATCAAATATAGAGATTGAACAATGCATTTAGAATGTTTTTAGAAAATGAAACCTTCTGTTTATTATTAAAAAACGGATTTTAAAATCTACAGTATAGTTATATTTTCATTGTAAAATGGTCTGATTGCATCACCTATAACTTTACTTTCACAAACTGGGTTTTCAGGAAATTTAAAAAAATTTTGCATTTTGAAATTTTCTTACCCCTGTCCAAAAATTGTAAATACCCAGATCGTAGTTTTTGATTTATGCTTGAAACATGAGACTGCTATTAAATTATTTTCCCATGGTTGCTTTGAAAATAAAATAATAATAAATTGATATTTATAAATATTAATATTTTATGTATTGTTATTATAATATTAAAATATTATTTAATAATATTTTATATTATAATTTATAATATTAAAGTATTATATTTGTTTATATTATTTTTAAATAAAATTTGTATATTAGATTAGTGGAATTAAAATTATAAACATATGGAAAATTATTGTTATTTTAAAATGGCTTGTTAAAGTTTAATTGAAAGAGTTAAATGTTTGATTTAAAGAATGCAATATATTATTGAATAGAGATTTAAAATTGGATTGATTAGTGTATATGGAAAATGGATAGAGAAACAATATGTTATTATATTAAAGTGATTGAATGTGTTAAAAAGAAAATTGAATGAGATGTAAGATTTGGTTAGGAAATGGAAAGAGTTTACTTGCATGGATTTGTGTCGATTTAAAAGTAAATTAAGAAGTTGTTTTATTGATGAGGCAATCAATTATGTTATTTATTAATTTCCTTTTAGATTAATTGAATCATTGTGATTGGATTATGAAAGAGATATGGATTTAGTATATCCAAAAGTAGTATCTTCCTCATACTTATCTTAAAGGATTTAATTCTTTGTATTTAGTAAAGGGAAGTAAGTTTAATTGTTTTAGATTTCCAATAATGAAAAGGGAAATAGGGGTTATGATTATTTTAGATGATCTACTTATCATGTCTTTGACTTTGTCAACACTACCTATTGAATGAGTATGGATTTAGGAAATCCAAATATTAGATTTGATTGATGATTTGAATGCTTTTGTTGCTATGTCATCAAGTTGCATTATTGGTTTTGGGATTTAGTGTCAGTCCTAAATTATAAGTCTTCCAGAAGAACTTAGAGGATAAGAGTTGTTGAATCTTTGTGCCATCCAGTTGTTTTCCCTTAGGTAGTGCATGATGTCTTTTCAGTTTTATCCGGTTTTCACGAACGAGAATGTTTGCACTTCCTTGGTTTAGGAGCGGATTATGGGATCCGTGTCTCCTTGTATGGAGTGACCTTGTTATGTGGTTTCATCTTATTGCCTCCTGTGAAAGGAGTGGACTATGTGTTGTTGCCTCCAAGATGTTTGGAGTGAGATTTTTTGTACCTCCTGTGAAAGGAGTGGACTATGTGTTGTTGCCTCCAAGATGTTTGGAGTGAGATATTTTGTACCTCCTGTGAAAGGAGTGGACTATGTGTTGTTTCCTCCAAGATGTTTGGAGTGAGTTTCTATTATTTGTATCCTCCTTGTGTTGGAGTGGATTATGATGCCTAGTTGGTATGCACTTGTGGTTCCCTTGGTGGATTGTTTGGATGTGTGTTGTCGAATAGAAGAGTGGCTTCTGTTAGGCGCCAGAGCCCAAAGAGGTAAACTGGATAACCTTCAGGAGTGATTTAAACAAGTGATAATTAAAATAATGTACTTAGAAGATTAGGACTAACTTCTCACTAATCAAGATAATTTAATCCTCACTCATAGACGCAAGGGCTTGTTTAGACTTGGGATGAGTGAGAAGGCCTGGAATGGCAAGATCAACTATCTAGTTCTTGCGAGAGGTAGTTGATTCCGCATGAGTGAGTATGAGTGCCAAGATTCGGTTGAGGCCACCAGGATTACTTGTGCTGGAGCCTATGAAAAATGCCCATAAGAGATCTCATGACAAACCTTGCGATGACACTCTATCTATGACAACTGTTGTTAATTATTTTATATGTATGGTTCTGTGAACATACTTGATCTATTTTATGTCTGGAAGCAATGTGACCTATGTCAGTGATATTGAAGTTGTACTTGATTTGTACTTGTATTGTACTTGAGTTGTACTTGATTCATACTTGTATGGTGAATGAGTTGTACTTGTTAATTCATTTGGTTGGTTATAATAGTATGAGTCAGTTTGAGTTTGCCTTTGGTTAGAGGTAGTAGAATCTTTGTCCATGTTACTTTGTTACTATCTCCTAGCATGGGGGGTGGGCCTTTGGGTACCACATTGGTAGGGTGGAGCATGCACCAAAACTGTTGGGTCCCCATCTATCTTCAGTACTTGGTGGCGAGACATCCAGATGGAGAGCTCGTCGTTCTTGTTGTAATTACTTGCATTGTAATATTTTAACTTGTATAAGTTATTTTATCCCTCTTATGTTTATGAGGTGAAATTCTATAATTGTAACCTTGTGTACTATTGCCTCATTCTGGGAATGAGTGATATAACTATTGGTTTAAGATAATATTTATGAGATTGTATCTGGGTTGATTATCTTATTATGTTATGTGGTATTCTTATGATGTATGATGTTTATTTCATAAAGTTCATAAGGCTATGGTTATATGTAATATGTATGTGTGGGTTTAAGTAATCCTAACCTTGTAGCCTTAGAGGTTGTTGTTAACTAGTAAGTGAATGTGTATGTTAAATGCACTTTATAAAAAAAAATTAGTTCGCTTAAGATGTTAATTGCAACTTCCTTTAAGGTTACTTGGCGGGGCATTACAAAAACTATTGGTATAGTCAAAAATTTAGCTCTTACTTTGCATGCATCCCCAAAGTTTGAAATCCATCAAGATATACATGTTATTGATTTGCCACCCCATTTTTCCATTTGACTCTCAAGAGATTTTACAACAAAGTTGGGTGGGGTTTTTTCCTTTGATTGGTCTCATTTGTTCTTTAAAATAAGATATGGTATGGAAATGACCATAAGGTCTAAGCCTTTATCCAAAGACCATATTAAACCATATGTATTGAGCCCTATAAATGCTAACCTCTACATCACCCCTATACTAGATGAGAAAACCATGACCTTAGACCACAATGCCCCTATAGAAAACATGAATCTATATGAATGGGCAACCAAAGATCATGAGCTTGATCCTTTCCAGCACACAGATGAAATAGGATTAGGGGTTTATACGATTCTTAAACCTAATTTTGATATGCCTATTCTGTTTAAAAAGGAAGAACAACCTGCAAAGAAGGAAAATAAGCTTTGGAAACCTTATTTTGATGGCTCAAGAAGTAGTGTAAGTGTTGGTGGTGGAGCCATGTTTATTTCACCAGAACGAAACAAGTATTATTCAGCTTTCAGGTTTGCATTCAGCTGTACAAATAATATAGCTGAATATAAACCGTTGGTACATGGCCTAGAATGGGACCGAAAGAGAGGTATTAAATGCTTACATGTTTATGGTGATTTATAATTGATAGTGAATCAAGTTATAAATCTTAATTCTGCAAAAAATGATTCACTTAAGAAATATAAGCATCGTGTATGGGATTTGATTGACAATTTTGATGCTTTTAATATTCTTTCAGTACTTATAAATAAAAATAAATATGCAGATATGATCGCTGCCATAGGAGCCCAATTTAATATTCGAAATGAAATTCACAAAGTAGAGGCATGTCAGTATGTGAAAATTATAGTCATACCTTTTGTACTTGATAATAATGTGAGTTGGCAGGTTTTTGATAGCGATGAGAAGATTGTAAGCTTCTTAATTGTTGAAGTTGAGTTCACTAATGGAAATCAACAAAAGTGGCAACAACAGTATGATAAGCAAATTGTGCAATTAAAGACAAACAAGTTGTTGAAGGGGTTGGTGACCTTGGAAATGTTCTCAATTCAGATGACTAGGTGCAAAAGGATAAATGCAACATGGTTGTCAAGGAAGAGCACTACGAGACAATTGATATTTTCAAAGGTAAACTTCTCAAGCTGGGAAATGTATGTAATAAGGAGGAACAACAAGCTTTCATTCTATTATGTCAAGAGTTTAGTGACATTTTTTTCTTGGGAGTACAAATATTTGAAAGGTTTTGATCAGGAACTAGCCCAGTATACTATTGAACTAGAACCTAATGCAAAACCTATAAGGCAAAAACATAGACCTCTTAATCCAAAATTAGAGCACCTTATGAAGGCGAATTTGAATAGGTTAGTTGAGAGTGGCATTATTTTTCCTATCAAGCATACTTCTTGGGTGTCTAACTTAGTTCTAGTTAGGAAGAAAAGTGGGAAATCATATTGTGTGTTGATTTTCGAGATTAAATAAAGCATCCCTAAAGGATCACTATCCACTCCCTTCCATGGAAATTTTTTTGCAAGTATTTTCTAGTTCTGATAGATTTTCTTTGTTGGATGGGTATTTAGGTTACAACCAAATTATGGTAAAACAAGAGGATCAATTCAAAACAATGTTTACAACCAAATGGGGCACCATGGCCTATAAAAAGATGCCTTTTGGCTTATCCAACATTAGAGAAACATTTCAGCAAGCGATGGACATGGATTTTCACGGCCTCATGAACAAGTTTTTTGTGGTATATTTAGATGATATTACAATTTTTTCTAGAAATTCTAATGAACATTTTAAGCATATAAAACAAAATTTTCAAAGGTATAGAGAGTTCAAAGTATCTCTCAATCTGAAAAAGTGTATTTTTTCTATGCACGAAGGTAAACTCCTTGGACACATTGTTTCGAAGCAAGGTATTTCTATAGACCCTGAGAGAGTCTCTACTATTCTTGAATTACCATTACTAGCTCACAAGAAAGGCTTACAAAGATTTCTTGGAAGAATAATTTTTTTAAGGAGATTCATACCTAACATTGCAGTTTTTCTGTAACCTCTCACTGCTATGCTTAAGAAAAATGTGCCTTTTAGTTGGACCAAGGAAGGTAAGAGAAGATTTGAGAAGATTAAAGAAGCCCTTGCAGCTCCTCCTACTCTCATTAATCCAAATTATGACAAAGATTTTATTCGTTATTCCTTTGGAAGGGTAGATACTATTTCAACAATGTTGTGCCAACAAAATGATGAAGGCTTGGAGTAGCCTGTAGCATTTTTTAGCTAGGTATTACATGATTATGAGGTGAAGTATTATTTTGTTGAGAAGCATTTTTTTGCTGTTATGAGAAGCCTCAAAAAATTTAGGCATATGTTATCAAATAATAGAATTCATTTATTAGTTGCTCATTCAACTATTAAGGATTTCTTGCTTAGCCATGAAATTAATGATAAGTGTGTTGGTTGGATAACCAAGGTGATGGAGTTTGATATTAATATTAGAATAACCAAGATTGTTAGAGGCAAGGGTTTGTGTGAATAGATTACAGAAAATAAAGTGGAAAACAACTTAAAAGAAGCTGAAAGTGTTGGTACAGTGTTAAATAATGATGATGCAGTTGTTGTTCCAGTTCCTGCTACTACCTAAGTGCAAACAATGATACCTTATTTACAAACTAGTGAGTGCCCCAAAGGTTTGGATAGAGCAAAAAGAAGGTATTACAGATTATAGTGAATTCCTTTTTCAATTATTGATGACATTCTTTATAGGAGAGACTTTCAAGGAGTTTTATTAAGATGCATTGAGCCTGATCAAGTTGATAAGATCTTAGGAGAATTTCATGATGGGCCTTTAGGAGGCCACTTTGCTGCAAGAACAACAACTCTGAAAATTATGCGGGCTGATTATTATTGGCCAAATTTGTTTAAGGATTTTATTGATTGGGTCCAAAGATGTGAAAAGTGTACCTTGTTTTCTGGAAAACAGAGGCTTGTAGCTCTGCCTCTGCATCCTATTAAGGTGGAGCAACCATTTTCCAAGTTGGGTCTAGACTTCATTGGAACTATCAACCCACCTTCAAGTGTGGGTCATAAGCGGATTCTTATTGCAATAGATTACTTCACTAAGTGGACCAAATTTGTTGCTTTGAAAGAAGAAAACAAGACTTCTATAGCTAATTTCTATCAAGACTTAGTGTCGAGATTTGGTACTCTAGATTAAAAAAAAATTAACAATGGTTTGGCTTTCATCAGTTTAAGGATTTCTGATTGGTCAGTTAGAAATAACATTTATCTGAACACATCTTCTAAATATTATTTACAAGGGAATGGGCAGGATGAATCTACAAATAAGAATCTAATTCGGATAATCGAGAAGACAGTTGAGGAAAATCAACAGAAATGGCATGAAAAGCTTGTTAGCACTTTGTGCTAATAGGGTGACTCCTAAAAGGGCCACTGGTTGTTCTCCTTATGTACTTTCTTATGGAAAAGAAGCTAAGTTACCTATTTCTATTGAATTACCTATTTTGAGTTTTTCTAAAGAGTTGGAATTGTTGAATGAACAAACTCTTGAAGTGAGATTTACACAGTTGATAGAGCTCGAAGAAACCAAAAAGGAAGCATTAAGAAAACTTAAGATACATCAAGCTCAGATTAAGAGCTCTTTTGATAAAAGGGAAAGACAACGAGAATTCATCATTGATGATCTGGTCTTTAAGTGGAATGAATATAAGAATAAACCTGGATGACATTCCAAATTTGATGAAATTTGGGATGAGCCTTATGTAATCACAGAGTGGAAGGAACACAACACTTTCCAAATTTCTAAGTTGACTGGAGAGGTGTTGTCTATCCCAATTAATGGGATACACCTCAAGTATTGCCTCTGAGATAAGTTCCATTTTATAAATAAGTAGAGTAGTTGCTGCAAATAAGTGCTTACGCACATTTCTTTCAGTTTTCCTTCTTTCCCTAAGTGTTGTTGCACATGTTTTAGTTGGCCATCAGGGCCTATTAGTTTTCTTTCAGCATTGTTTTGTTTTTTTGTTCTTTGGAGTACTATTGTTCAATTGTTTGAGTGTCATGAAGGGGCAGATTTGACTCCACGCCCAATGGAGTGTTACAGAAAACTAATCTAATTCTTAGTAGGCAAGCATCTAGCAAAAATCGCCAAAATGTTACCAATTTTTGCTACATCTCAATTGGTGGAGCTGATTTAATTTTGTTTGATCTTAAAGTGGAAGTTCAGTTAGTTACTACATTTTTTAAAATTGTTGATTGCATCTGATTTAGGAAGTTTGAGTTATGTACTTTTAGTAAGACAAAGTTTAAGAGTCATTGCTTAATGCTTGCAATACAAATGGAATACAAAAACTGAATGTACAAATGATTAAGCATAACCTTGCTTTCATTTATTTCATGATGCTATTCACATTACATATTTCATTTGATTGCAAGAATACAAATGATGGTACATTTTTGCATATTGATACATTTATTTTAGAATGAAAATGAAAGAAGAAACTTAAGGATCCACACAAGTTGTGGAGGTAACTAGTACAATGCATCATAAGTAGTATTCTATACTATTGAAGATGCAAGAAAAGAAAACACATAAGAATCGACATAATCATCATTGTCTGTTGTTGCTGGCCGATGCAAAAGTGGTACACCATCCTTCGTCCTCGAGTTTTGATCAACCTAAAAAAGTTTGGGAAAGTCTTGATATAGCTCCTATTATGAAAATCCTTACATGAACCACCAATAATAATGTAAAATTTTGCTGACAATACACTAAAAAAATCAAGAAAAGTGTACAAAATAGAGTTGAAAGTGTAACATCATAATAATACATTTTTTTGCTAACATTGTTTGTTTCCAATGTAGGTATAGGAAAAGTTATGTATTTGATCATCTTATGAAGACATAAAGCATGTGGAGTAAAATAGGCTCCCACAAGGGTAGAGCTCGACATGTTGCCCCTTAAATTTACAAGTGGGCTAAGTAAAGCAGTATAATTTTCATGCTCATCTAAGCTATTCATGAAGGAGTAAAATAGACTTTCAGTTATCAAAGTGGTTAAGTTTATTGTTCATTCATAACAATCAAGTTTGAGAGATGAAATGAATATTACAGATGAACAATAGGCTTAATGGATTCAATTCAGCTAAAATCCATCTTTTTGCATTTTGGAAAAAGTTTTAAATATTGTTGTCATATTAATTACTTTTTGCTATCATGAGGTTTTGTTCATGTTTGATTTATGTTGTTTCATACTTTTCTGTTCTAGAGCAGCAATGTGTCATAATGGTGATAGTGAACATGCATACATAATGCCTTATCAATGGATCACTAATAAGTAATAAAAAAAAGGAGGAAAGTATTGCTTTATCTTATGAAGTGTTTGAGCTGAGAATGCATATTGTTTTCTGAAAGCATTCAAGTTATGACATGGAGGTAACAAGCATAAAGTAAGCTACAATAGTGGTGAGAATTAAGTCTTATTATTCTCCCAAGTTAATGCACTTATGCTATATTTTTTCAATATCAAGCAAGCTAGATTCCAAATGAGATAATTGCTACAATATTTGTTTTCAAAACAAGAGGGAAATATTACTTCATTTAAAGAACTTTTCAGAAAATTCACATGATTTCAACATAAGGTGAAGTTATTTTCAAATATAGATTTGTTCTTATTTCAACTTACCCATGGGAGGGTTTTTGAAATAAAATCAGAATTCTTTAAATATCATGGTGGGTCGAATTAAAAGTTTGAATGCATACAATATTACAAATTTATTTCAAATGATAGAGTACCCATGTTGGGTTTTGATCAGGAAATATAGAAATAAGTGCTTTCTTTAAGAATAAAGAAATACCCACATGAGGGTTTAATTCAAAATGTGGATTTACCACTATTTTTAGCATACCCATGTTGGGTTTTTACATAAAATACCGAAACAAGTGGTTTCTTTCAAGCTACAGAATACCCACATGGGTTTTGTTTTCAAATATACAAATTTGTTCTTATTTTAGCCTACCCATGTAGGGGTTTTACTAAAAAATACAAAATACATGTAATACATTATGGGTCGAGCCCATTCATGAAGGAATTTATAGAAAAAAATGGAGAAACTGTCTTCTCCAAGGGCATTCCTTTTATCCTTTGGAGTAAAATAAAGATTCAAAGAAAAAAACACCCATTTTGTGCATGATTGGTCACAACCAAGAGAAGGGATTTCAGTCACTAATGTCATTGCAAATTAGAACAAGAGTTTTAAGTTTGTTATCCAAATCTCAAATAATAAAAAAAAAGAGTGTATGGAGTGAGAGTTTCATAATAGAAATCTAAAATCAAGCATTCAGTGGCACGACTTGTACATAGGTCTGCATTTTTTTTGTAAAAACAACAATTAATTTTTTTTTCATTTAACTTTCTAAGAGCTTTAGTTTGACAAAAAACACAGGAAAATACAAAACTAAAGGAGATCTTGCCATTCTATGGTTGTGGAGGAGTAGATAGGTCGCGACCAAGTCTCATAGAGCTCTCAAATACAAAGCTCGAGCTCACATATTCATGACAGCAAGGAGGTAATAAAGTAACACAAAAGAATGGAAACCAAAAGTCAAAGATAAAACAAGAGAAGCCAGGTCCTTAAATGGCCATTCTTGCCTTTCAAAATGGAGTGAAAGAGCCATAATAATGTCAAAAATCAACTTAACATTTCTCTGTCATAAAGATTCGACCATAAGAAGACAAAAATTTGAAGCTCCCAAACATTTCAAATTGAAAACCTAGCATACATATGGCAACACATTTCTCTGAGGCATGGCATTTTAAATCTTGAATTAATTCTTTGAGTGGTCGAATTCCTTCATGCCCTAGGTCAAGCCTCTTGGGAATAGGCATAAGACTTCATAAGTCTTAGTTTTAATAATTTTAGGTTTTGAATAATAATTAAGGCATTTGATTTTAAAACCAATACTTATGTCTATTCCTTAGTGTTAAAATAAGAATGACTAAAGGCCTTAGGTGAAACAATTGTGTCTTAGATTTTGTTTTAATTGATTTTAAAGAAATCAATTAGATAAATAATGGAGATGGATTTATTATTTTTATGATTTTTTATAAGAAAAAACAAGTTTGTAATGGAGTAATAATGTTTATTATTTTTTAAAATATTTTCAATCTTTATTAAAAAATAAGTCAAGTTCTAAACACTGCATGTTGTAAAGCAGAAGATAAAACAATGATTTATAAATTGTTTTATTCTTTCTTGTTATTTTTAACAGTTTGTAAGACAAAAATAAGTCTGACTTTTCCTTGGTCGGATTTGAGCTACATGGAGAGAAGATGAAGTGTTTTATTTTCTTTTAAAACATATTTCACCTATTTTTAGAAGCCTCATGGCATGCAGATGCAAAAAGTGTGAGTTTTCCACTTTTATGCCACATTTTGGAGCAATTTTAGATGTTTTTCCTTGAGCTTTCTTCTTGAGCTTGGATTAGGGTTTTGGTCATATATCTTGAAGAAAAACTCAGACTTGTAATACTTCTTTAGTTAATAAAAACAACATCCTATTTCTCAATTTTTGTGTCAATTGCAGTTTTAGTTTGATGTTATATTATGATTTTTATTTACATAATCCTTGTCATGTCCTAGAATTGTAATTCTTGATGCAGAAAGTTCATAAAATACAGGTTGCATGTTGTATTTAAACCTGAGTCTTCATGCAAATCATTTATGTGTTGAGTGTTTGTGAGAGGTTGTGAGATATTGTTGTTTTCTGAGATTTGTTTGTGGGTAGAAAACATAGTCATCATTTAGTCACCATTAAGTTCTGAAGATCGTTTTAAGTCATAGGTTTTCATTTCAGCTATCTTTCTAACTCTTTCCCTCAAAAAATCATTTAGGATAGATTTATCATTTAGAGAACTAGCTCACTCTGGAGATTCTTTCTTCATTCAGATCACCCACATCTGAAGAAGGTTTCCATGTGTCAACAGATAGTTAAATTTTTGCAAATTTAACATAGGGTGCATATCTGATTGATAACATTAACATTTATTTATCTTTTTATTAAATCTCCGATTACATAATAGGCTCAAATTAATTGCATCATACATTTATATAGATAAATTGATCAAGTGTTATAAAACAACTCAAATTTCATACCCAAATCTTAAATTTTGTCTTCCTATATATTTACCTTCAACTTGATTTGATTTCTCTACTTTGTTAAATATTTATTCTTTCAAAAAGCAAATACATCTCCAATTTTGCTAACTAATCTCATAAGAAAGTTGCTCATAGAGATAAATACTGCTTCTAGTGTTTACATTTCTCATTGATTTATTTATCCAATCCCTATCATTCTCATGGATAAAAGAAACTTCATGCATGATGTACTTTTATATTGTTAACAAAGTATTCATTTCACCACTTGTAATTTTATTGATGCAATCTAAAGAAATATCAAGTTTATATATCACTGAGAGAAGATATTTTCATCAACAACGGATCTATTTTAATCTATCGATACACTTAATAATTTGAATACTTATACAAATATTCTGAAATAAGTCTAACTATCACTCAAAAATGCCAATTTAGAATAGGAAATTAATCATTTCAAAAGCTATTTGGATATTTATTATTTTTGTGTTTTAAACTTACTTCATTCATAATGTGATTGAATTTGCTTTAACACATGTATTTAAAAATAAGAAGTTATATAAAATTTATGTTACAAAAAAAATAAGTTCCCTTTCATTTACTACTTCAGACACAACCAATTCCATCTAAATGGAAAGATATTTTATTTGAGAATATATATGCATATATATTTGTATGTATATATGTCTATATATTTATCTATATTTCCCTTAAAATTGCATTTGTAAACAAAAGAAACAAAAATATTTTACATCTATAGTCACATTCTTCCAATATTCTTTTTAAAATCCACATATATATACACAAATATATATTTATACTTATATATATATATTTATTTGTACCTATATAAGAATTTTACACTTCCAAAAAGTTTTTTTTTTGAACAAAATAGAGTAAAATATCCATAGCCTTATATATACAACATTATATATATATATTAAAAATTATTTTAAAGGCGGGAGAGACAAACAAATTCCACACATTATCATTGGCCAGATTTCATGGTAAGAAAGGCAATGTACAGGAAGAGGGGGCTAGTGGCCTACCTATGGGAGGATGCTACCTATGGAGGGCAACACCATCTCCACAAGCCACAACCTATGGAGTGGTGTTGCCTCCACTGCTAGCCTCCCCATATAGGGGTGGCATCGACTGGGGAAAGCCCTCCCTATCCCTCATAAACCTTATTCAAATAAAAACACAACCTTTTAGATTGCCCTACAGACTTAAATTTTCCAATATTCTGACTAGTTCCTACATACAAAATGAATATTATTATTATATATATATATATATATATTTGCATATATACAAAGTATCTTTGTATATATGTAAATATATAATATTATATACAATATGGGAACATAACTCCAAATTAAAAGGGCTAGTTACAACTCTGGTTCCTATAGCTCTAATATTCCGTAGTAGTGCACAATCACATTCAAATTATTATATATATATATATATATATTTATACAAGGTATTTATAAAAATATACTTATAATTTCATATGAAAATATTGGAACAAAATAAATCTAGATTGCATAGCCAAGAAGCTAATTCATAAAAAGTGAGTAGAAAATTCAATGGATTTCAAAAGATATGTGAATCTTTCAGCAGGCAGACTTCAAGACTCACATTAAAATTTAAAATACAATGGAAAAAATGGGAAAACCTGGAAAATGCTCTCCAATCGGATTTACTCCTTCTTGATCCTCTCTTTCATGTTCTTGATGGCTAGAACCCACCTACGAAAGATTTTTCCTCTTTTCTATTGTACAATTCCCTTCTTCTTTCCACCATTTCTAGATTATTATACTTCAGAAAAACCCTCTTTCCGACAACCATTTTTCGATTATTTCTTTTGCAGAGAAAGACAAGAAACTTTTTGTAACAAAATTGTGTATCTATTATTCATTTTTCATTCTTTTAAAGTTTTCTTCTTTTTAGTTTCAAAACCTAATCTTGAAATTAAATAATATTTCCTTTAAGATTTATCTTCTCATAGAAAATAGAAAATAATAATAAAATCTAATTTTTATTGCATACAAAGTATTTTATCCTCCAAAAATGATAAGGGATCATCTTAATTTGCAAGATATATATATATATATATATATATATATATATATATATATATATATATATACATTAATGAAATATTACTCACTTGCACAATAAATAATTTTCTTAAATAACAAGTTTTTATTTCATTTAATTGTAATTAAGTTATTTACTCTAAATAACAAGCGTTGTCACTAAATTTTCTAACTAAAATGAAATTAATTCTTTTTATTTCTTTGTACTTTTATTTCACCACAAATTAATTTAATTTAACATTGTAAAATACGAACAATAAAAATATGGGTCATGACATTGTTGTTGTGGTTGATTTGGTTGAACGTTACCTTGGTACTGTGTTGACGGTAAACCTTGTTGTAGATTTTATGATAATTTCCTTTGTTGGTATTCTATGTTGTTGGAAGGGTCAATGTATGAGGTGTTTTGTGGCATGTATTTCCCTTGTGATAGGTTACCACCTTGTTGGTCCACTTGAATGTTTCCCATGTTTTGCATTATGTTATGTTGTGGCATGTTTTGGGATGTATTTCCTTGATATTTTTGTGCCACAACTACTTGTTTAATTTGGGATTGTGGTCTAAAAAATGGGTTATCCTTGGGTTACATTGGATTAGTGTTTTATGAAAATAATGGTGGTATGTTGGGATTTATTATTCGTTTTTGAATTTTTCTAACTACCATTTGATATTCAAGTGGGATAGGATTTGGATCTTTTATTATGTTCATATTAAGTTAATGGGTAGTTTAACACCATTTTTTCAAGTGAAAGGAAATATTGGTTTGTTTTCATCCCAAGCATCTTATCCATAAGTTTTTGCATTTTAAGATTTTTGGAATGTTCTATGAGTCTTTCTTCAGTAAGTTCCTCATCATTTCCCTCTTCTTCTATGGTGTAATTTTAAGACTCGTGAGGTTGGTTTTGTTTAGAAATTACTTCTTGATTCCTAAGAATCACTTATTCTTCAGTAGGGGTTGATCTTGGTTTTCTTTAAATGTGGGTTCTTTTTGAGGAGTTGTAAGGTCACTTGGTTTGTACCCCAATGCATAAGTTTCCTCATTGGTAGTGTTTTTTTTTATGCACTTGATCTACCCTTGTTGGATTCCATATTTTTAATATGTTGAGATCACATAGTTGTCATAAACAAGTGCCAAGATTTTGTGAAAGTTCATGATTTCTAACTTTATGGAATGAAATGGTGTTTTATTTTTTCAGTTTTTCTAATTTTTTAAAAGGATGTTTTGTGAGCCAAGATTTTCTATTTCCAAATGGGATGTGGTAATACTATCCTTCTAGCTATAAGATCAACTCTTCATTCTTCTTTGTCTAAGATATTATCTATGTTTCTCCACTGAGTTGGTGTTTCCTTTTTCTCAAATATGAAAATTCTAAAAACATTGATAATGTATGATTGTTCACCTTCAATTTATGCGAGATTTGGTTGTATAATAGGTGCAACGATATTTGGCTGTTGAACTGGGGTAGTAGGATACCAAATAGTCATAAAGTGCAACATTTTCCTTGATGTTTTTATCTTTTTTCTATTTCCAAAAAAGGATGATGAATGATGATGATGTAAAAGAAAAAAAATTGGTCAAAAGGTGTTGGTTTGTTGCTATGGTTTTCGTGATACTCAAGACCCTAAAGTTTGAGTGATATTTGGATGCTTTGGAGATGATGATTTTTTTGGGACTCAAAATGTGGAAAACTTGTACTGATATTTCACTTGATTTTTCTAGAGGATATGTTTTGAAGATCTACTTGAACTAGCCTTGAGCTGTAAGAAAATGTTGATATCTTAGAAATCGAGAGTAAATAAATAATCCAAGTTGTGTTTTTGGAAGTATGATTGTTTCATTCTTAAAAGATTTAACTGGTTTAATATCAATCCTTAAGTTTTCCCAGAAAATAGGGAAATAGAGGAAATCTTTAGAATAGTAATGATAATTTATGACAAAAGCGACCCTTTTTAGGTCAATAACAGCCAAATCTAGAGGATGATTGCAATAAGTTTTATAAAAAGAGATCTTTGTTGTAATTTTTTCTAACTAGTGAAAAGTGAAGGAAAAAGTGACATTTTTGGTCAAAAGTGGCCAGATTTATGTTAACTGCAACTACAACTTATGCCAACTGCAATAATTTTAGGATTAATAGCAATAATTTTAGGTCAACTATTTTTTTGTTTTTCAAAAGCAGCAGGGTTTTGACAGTGGGTGTCATAAACCAAAGAGCAATAGTGGCATGTTTTAGGTCATCCACGACAATGTTTAGGTCAAAAGCCGCAAAAATAGGAGCAATAGCATATTTTTTTCAAGTTTATTTTTTTGGAAGTAGTTTAGATGAGTTTGTAGTTTTTATGTCTTGTTTGATTTAATTTTTTTTGAGAATTTGGCAAGTGATACAATACAACACAACAATTAAAAAAAAAATGACTCTAAATGTCTATATTTTAAGCAAGTTTCTTTCCACAAAAGCCAAAAGTTTTGTGAAAGTCAAAAATACTAAAACCATAGTTCCCAATGTTGAGTTTGGTCTTAATATGCAACTTGAAATGTAAGCCTAAATACTTACAAACCTTTAGAGATATTTGTTTAAGATATATTTAAGGAGTGTAAATATAGGGATCTTTTTAAAGGTATTCACACTAAGTCCAAAGGGTTTGAGTTTTGATAACCAATTTTAATTTATGTTTTGTTGTGTCATTTTTAAATCAAGCAAAGTGTTTGATGTCCAAAGCAATGAAGAAATTTAGAAATTTCTTGAAAACAATCATTACAACCTAGAGATAGGCACTTTCTCTTAGGTGGGCTTACCTCATGCCCCGAAGGGATGATTTTACATGAAACTTATGGAGAAAGTTTTAACTCAACCATAAATTGGACTTGGTAAATAACTTCTCGGAAGTAAATTACGATGTGCCACTTTCAAGGAATGTTTTGGATAAAAAGGGTGGCCTCTACTACAATGGTTCTTAGTCACTACTCAGGGAACCAATCTGCTTTGTTAGTGCCTAACAAGCCACTTAAGGCTTTAACCACTCTTACTCAGGGCTTGATATACCCAATGGTACCTCCCCTTTCTAAATGACACTAATGGAAAAGTATTCATGGTTTAGTCTTGGTGTTTATCCATGACTTGATTTATCTAGTAGCCTGAGGGAAAAATTTTTTTGAGTCACCTCAAGCTCTCTAGTGTAGGATGTGTCTCAAGGAAGGCTCAATCTAAAAGGTGATGCTTTGAAATGAAACAAGTGTAAAACTCAAAGTGATTTTTGTCACCCAAGATCGCCAAAAGATGTGAGGGGAGAGGATAGACACTTAGTTTTCCAAACATGGAAGACACGACATACAATTCATTACAATTATTCATTTTAAGCCCCTATGGGAATCACCCAAAAACTAAAGTGTGAAAGTATAGCAGTTCAGTTTTTAGGTGCACCAAATTGAAAGTGTTTGAGATTTCAAACAAGTCTATAGAAAACCCAAAAAATGAAGTGTGAAAGTATAGTAGTTCATTTTTTAGGTGCACCAAATTTAAAGTGTTCAAGATTTCAAGAAATTTTATAGCAAAGGTGTAAAACAAAAAGGATCTGTGAAATTTTAAGAACCAATTCTTTAGTGATTCTAATGGCCTTGTCTTAATATGGTCAAAAAAATAGAAAATGTTCATTCGTAAACATAATGAAAAGCATTGGTCATTGCATTTTTCAAACACCAAATGATTTTTTTTCTAAATTATGAAAGCTTTTGAAAGTTCATTTTAAGATCACCAATTCGAAGTTTGTAAGTTTTTTGGTTCAGTTTTATAACACTAAATCAAAAGATTTTCTAAACTAGGAAAGCTTTTGATAGTTTATTTTAAGATCACTAATTCAAAATGTGTAATTTTGTGAGTTTAGTTTTATAAAACCAAATCAAAATGTTCCTAAACTAATAAAGCTTTTTGAAAACTTGGACTTGGACTACTTCCCTTCTCTACAATAAAACCTCTAATCATTTTTGATGTAAAGTGTGGAATATTATTACAAGGGCTACACAAATAATGTTAGAAATTTCCAAAAATCCCAAAAAAATCACTTCTTAGCATTAGAAATCAACAAAAATATTTGCAGTTTTTAAATAAAAAGAACAGAGCAAAAGCATAAATGTTAGTCAAAAGCAGTCCTTCTTAGTGCAATTGCAAACCTATTTCTAGAAGCAATAGTGGTCCAAACATGAAATTGCAGACCTATTTCTATCATTAACGGTTTAAATTTTAGAAGTGACTAGATTTAGTGCAATTGTTGTAGGTAAAAGGGGCAACTGAGGTAAAAATGTGAAACAACTGTGAATTTTTTTTTAAAACTTATGTAGAAAATATTCAACCGTGTTTCAAATAAATATAGTTGTGTTTCAAAACCTCCAATTTCTTAAGACAACTCGAGGAAATGTTAATTTTAAAGACTAGGGTCCCATCGAGCGTGCCAAATGTCATAGGGGGGAATCAAAAGCATGTGGAAATCAACATAAATGAATCAAACAAAAAGATTAATTCAAACAAAGATTATGATTCCATACCCATTACTCATGAAATGAATAATATGAACTTATTGAATTCAATGAACTAAGTATTAGAAAACAAAGAACAAAGAATGAATTCACTAAACTATATTGTTTCCCATCTCATGTCGAAGTGTATTCGCAATGGTGGATTACGTTGTATCAATGTGAAGCCTTCATTATGCATTTTCAAAAGCTCCAATGGGTGTTAATGGTGATTGAAGATGTGTGTAAAAGCTCTCAAGAAATCGAATGGTAATTCAACATTACTTAATTGCACAAAAGATGTCAATTCACTGATCATTTTTGAGGATAAAGAGGATTGTTAAAGAGATTTTGCATTTTTAGATGAACGTTCAAGATTGCGTAGTATAAATTCTTGATCAACGACTCAAAACCATTGAGAGGAATTAGATGGGAAGAATTAGTGGATTTAGATTGCACAATCAGTGTGATTGATGAAATCAAATTGAGTGTTAAGTGAAATTGAGGAAATAGATTGAGAGATTATTGGGATTGAAGAATAGATGAATCAGTTAGGAAATAGACAGATTAGTTAGCTAATCAGAATAAGCTATCAGTGGTCATAATTTTCTCAATCACAAAAGGGATGTAAGGGTAATTAATTAATTAATTAAGCTTTTTGAGTTGAATGTGCAAGTCATGTTTGACTTTTACAAAGTTATATTTGATTGTTGATGATATTTAAATAATTAATTTTAATTATTATGTTTAGAAAGGGGGAAAGTGATTTAATTAAACTATTAAGTATTAATAATTTAATTGAAATTTGATTTAGGGGAATAGGGTAAATTAGCAAAAGAAATAATTGATGTTATAATTAATCAAGAATAATAAATATTAGATAAATGATAAAATATTGAATTAATTAAATAATTTTAAGATTATTTAATTAATAGGGGGAATTAGGGTTTTTGATGTAAATGATGTGAAATTAAGTGATATTAAATGATAATGATTCCAATGATGAGAAAATGTCATTCAGAATGTGTGATAAGTGTTTGGTCATTTTTACATATCTACATATATATAGCATGCCAAGGGAGGTTGAAGGAGTGAAGGGTAGAGATGAATGTGAGGTATGTTTGGATGGATGAGTACATCAATATAATGGGAATAAAATAGAACTATAGTACGCTACTTTGAAGGAGTGAAAAGTAGAGATGAATGTGAGGTATGTTTGCATGGATGAGTATAATAATGTAATGGGAATAAAGTACAACTATATATATACACACAAAAAAACACACACACACACATATATATTACTTACATAATGAAAAAATCCATTTAATGGAAAATGATCAACCATTGTAACAAGCATGTCATGAACAATTTGGACCAATTGGATTATAGCATGTCCCATAGATAATGTGACAGACAATTTTATTTTTAATTCTAGTCCATGTGGACCTATCAAGGTAGGGTGCTCCTCTATGGGGTGCTCTCCCCTATTATTTTGTTCATCATTACACAAAATTAAAATTTAAAATTTTCCTTTCATATTTGGTTTTATTTCAAAATATGAAAATGGTTTCCCTGGTTTTCATTTTGAGGATATTCTTCCATGAAATTTCATTATTTTTTATTCATTGCACAATAATTCATTTGGCAATCATGTATTTCACAATTGTGTAGTGCATATACGTATATAAATTTGCATAGATATGCACATATATATGTATGTGCATAAGTATGCACATATATCTATGTGTATAGGGTGATCCCACAATAGTGGTTTACAATTCCCTTCATGAAGAAAAAATTGCAAAAACATTCCCAGGGAAAAAATTTGAGATTTTAGGGGCTCACTTGAAGGGGGAGTTTGAGTAAACCCCAAAATGGGTTTTCTCGAATCCCCCCTTTGAGAAAACCCCTTTGTGATGCAACCCCATTTGGTGGGATTTTTTAAATTGAAATCAATAGAAAATGGCAAGAAAGGGGGGGTTTGAGAAAACCTCACTTCTATAAAAACACCCTTCACTCGAAGGGGCCTAGGGGGTTCGCTCGAACCCGCCTTTTCTTCCCTTCTCCCTCTCCTCTAGAAATTTTTTACAAAAAAATTCCTTTCTGAGCTTGGGTTGAAGATGAAAATAGAATCAACTTCACATACCCAACTAGATTATGGTAGTCCTTGAAACGAGCTATCCATCAAATATACAATTTTAATATATTTTGGTTTTATTATGTATTTTTTTAGTTTAATTAAATATAGTTTTTTTAGAAAAAAAAAATGAAGTTCTATGTTTTGCACATGTGGAAAAATAGAAAATTATCAAAAAAAATTCTAAAAATAATCTATGCACTCGATATTGATGTTCTTGATCCAACATTTTTTTTTAAATTTTGATACATACAAACAAAGTTGTGTTAGCAATTAAACCTATGTCTAGATTGTAATTGGTTTGACTTCAAAACTTAATTAAGAAAAAACTTCAATAAAACACTATGAAACCAATTGCATGCACTAGATATCATATTTACGAATCTAAATTTGAAAAAAATAGAATTTTATCCTTCATAGAAAAAAAGTTGTGTTAGCAAGTACATGTCACTCTTTAAAAATGGTATTTCTGTTAAAAACTAGTTTTCGAAGGAGATGGAAAAATAAATACAATTTGATTCCATTTTTAAAAATATAAATATTTAGAATCTACAAAAAAAATATCACAAATCACTAGTTTGCATCATCTTCAAGTTCTCTTGGTTTAGCAGCTATAAGTACTCAAAAGAGAAGATTTAGTTAAAAAAAATTAGTTCAATGTCGAGTTTGGCTAGAAAGTGTAAACCGCTATTGTGGGATCACCCCATACATATGTAGATGTATTCCTATGTGCATATGCATGTACGTATATGTCTATGTCAATACATATGCACATATATGTGCACATGTATATATATGTATGTGCATATATGTATATATATATATATGTATCTACATGTATATATAAACGTATGTATCTACCATGTACATATATACATATATATACAGATAAATAAATAAATATATACATATATTGATAGAAATATTGAAAGTTATACAGATATATAGGTATAGATAGAAATTAAATGAAAAGATTAAACCCATTAAAGTCATAGTGATGCATGAAGAGAACCATATTTTTCCTTGACAAAGTGACTTTTTTTATGAACAAAAATATTGGAAGTGTTCATAAACACCCTAGATGCCATATACATCATCAAGCACATTGTGGATGCACCTAGAATGCAAGAGAACCTTTGAACTATGGATAACCACAAAAACACTATAAATATTCTTTTCAAAATCAATGACAAAAAAACATAACCTTCACCTTACATAACACAACACACTCATAACAAATCAAATAAATAATATGAAGAAAGAAGCAACAAATGACATAAGAAAATGGTACAAACTTAGTGAGGTTTAAAATCTCACCTCTATGAAATGGAGATAGCCAATGATATGTTGAATTTATATAACTCAATCCTTGATGAGGGCCACACTACCTAAAACCCACACAAATCACAACAATAGATACCAAAATAAAAGATGCTAGATAGAAAATATCTCACTTTCAATTATTTTAAGAAAATGAAGTTACAGATTCAAAAATTACATGCTACAACCTCATGGGTTTGATTGATTACAACAAAATCAACTCTGAAAACAAAATATATTATTCAGAGCCACAATCAACAGTAATGGAGCCACCTTCTACAACCCCCACTTATCCCTTTTTATTTTACCCAATAAGTGCCCTAGAATGTTCTAGAAAGTGTAACTTTCCTTTTTGTTTTGGTGCCAAAAGTCCCACTATTTGATTTCTTTTTTAGGAAGATATTCTGATAAAATTCACTTTTTAGTGGGGTAGCTTCGTGGGGCCATAAATTTTGATCTGCATGTCTGATTTTCTATTATAACATATTGTTGGAAATATCTCAAAGAGATCTACAATGTCTAACCCATCAAAGATCAATTTGTCCACTTTATGAGCTATTTTAGGGACCCTAAGGTTTTCATATTTGAATTTGAAGCTACATTGGAGAAATTTCTCGAAACAAAAACTTTAATATCTCCCAAACCATGTAGGGTATTGAGATGATTCTTTCACGGCTGGAATTTTTTTTTAGTTCTACTCCTTGGGGTAAAATTTTAATCCATACAAGCTCATTTACACCAACTTACTAAAAATAGTAAGTGACTATTTTTTTCCTTTTCTAACTTCTAACTATCTCACACCCCTTAAGTGCCATCATGGGACTCAAAACAACTAAAGAAAAATAAGAAAAAATATTTTTTTTGGGTGATGCAAGACTTCCCTACACCACTAGATGCTCCTGCATCAAAAACCTAGGATAATTTGAAAAGTGACCTTGTCACTTCCCAGAAGTTAGAGGGAAACCAAGACAACTAACCTCAACATCAGAAAACCAAAAGTATCCAGAATTTCTTCTATCTCCTTTTCTGAAGTAGGTGTTGGAATATTCCATTTTGCTTCCATTATTTCTTCATGATATTTTGTTAAAACTAAGATGTTAAACACAGGTGAAATATGATTTCCATCAGGAAAATCTACCTCATATGCATTTCCTGAATCATGCTTCTTCATGACATTGCATGGTCCAAACTTCTTCATTTTTAACTTGTATGTACCAACTAGAAACATCTCCTTTTCAAAATGAACCATGACTTCATCTCCTACTTGGAACTTCTTATACCTCCTTGTCTAATCTGTCTTAGCCTTATATTGTGAGTTCATCTTATTGATATGTTTCTTCACCTCTTCATGCAAATTCCTCAGGTGCTCAACAAAATCTTTAGCCTCAACACTAATCTTCTCTCCCTTATCCATCTTTCTTAGTTCAGAATAAATTCTTGGACTACTCCCATACAAAATCTGGAATGGTGATTTACCAATGCTCCTATTGATAGAATTATTGTAGGAAAATTATGCCTATGGTATAATCAAACCCCATCCCTTGGGATTATCTCCTACTAAGCATCTTAGTAGATTACCCAAAATCCTATTTACCACCTATATTTTTCCATTAGTTTGTGGATGGTGTGCAGAATTAAACTTCAAATCTATCTTCAACTTCTTCCATAATGTCCTCCAAAAATACCCAACAAATTTGGTATCTTTGTCTGAAACTATACTCTTCAGTAGACCATGTAATCTCATTACCTCTCTAGAAAGAAACTTTGCATTATGAACATCATTGGTCTTATGCCATAGAATTAAATGTGCCATCTTTGAAAATATATCCACCACCACAAATATGGAATCATGCCCTCTCTGTGTCCTTGGCAAGCCAAGAATAAAATTCATGCTAATTTTCTCCCATGGCCTCTAAGGTACGAATAATAGCTGATACAATACAATATGCTGACTTGTTCCCTTTGCCATTTGACATAATCTATAACTTTGCACAAAATTCTTTACATCTTGTTGTAATTGTGGCCAATATTAATTCTCACTAACAAGTGCAATGGTATTATCTCAACCAAAATTTCTATCTAATCCTCCACTATGCTTCTCCTTGATTAGATTCTCTCTCATATAAATCCTTAGAATGCACAATTGGATTCCTCTAAACAACATCCCATCTTGGATTAGGAAATACAACCATCTTGTCCTATCCAATGTAATAGGTTCCAAACAAGCCTTCCAAGCTTCTACAAAGTCTGGAACTTCAAGATACAAACTCTTAAGTTCATTGAACCCAAAAACCTCTATATTCATCTCTATCAATAAAATTTTCCTTATACTCAAGGCATTTATGACTCTGTTTGACCTTCCACTCCTATGATTCAAAACAAAAGGATAGCTCTACAAAAACTCAACACATTTTAAGTGCCTTTGATTTAACTTTCCTTGAATATTGAGATACTACAAAGCTTGGTGATCAGTATATAAAATAAATTCTTTGGGCAACAAATAGTGTCTCCATTTCTTTAAATCCTGGGCTATAACATAAAAATATTGATCATAAACACAATATTTCTTCTTAGCATCTTTCAAATTCTAACTAAAATAGGTAACAGGCTTACCTTATTGACTCAAAATAGCTCATATGGTAGTGCCACTAGCATCACAATCTACTTGAAAAACCTTATTGAGATCTAGAAGTGCCAAAGTAGGTTTCTCTATGAATTTATTCTTCAACATATCAAAACTCGTTGCTTCTCCTACAATCCATTTAAAATCCTTTCTATCCCCTCTCATTTCTTTAGTTAGAGGTGCACAAATACTATTAAAATTCTTAATAAAATTTCTATAAAAAAATGGTAGACCATGAAATGATCTTACCTCCATAACACTCCTTAGGGTAGGCCATTCAATTATATCTCTCACTTTCTTTGGATCCATTTTAAGAATATTTTCTGAGACAAAAAATCCCAAATACATCAACTCCCTCTTTATAAAAATACAATTCTTCAAATTAATCAACAACTTCTCCTCCCTTAGCTTCTAAAAAACTCTTTGGATATGCATTAGGTGCTCCTCCAATGTCTTATTGAAAATCAGAATATCATCCAAATAAATAATAAAAAAAATTCCTAAAATTTCTTTCAATACCTCATTCATAAGCCACATAAATGTTCTTGGTGCATTGGTTATCCCAAAAGGCATGAATATTCACTCGTACGAGCCCTCCTTGGTTTTGAGGGCTTTCTTCCATTCATCTCCTTCTCTAATCCGAATTTGGTGATATCCACTCTTCAAATATTTCTTTGTGAAGTACTTAGCTCCACTCAAACAATCCATAATGTTATCCATTCTCAAAAAGGGAAATATATACTTGATGGTGATCTTGTTGTTGGCTCTAGAATCTGTACACATCCACCATTCCCTATCCTTCTTTGGTGCTAGTTGTAGACACCAAAAATTGGTCTAGGCTTGCGAGCACCACTTTCAACATAATTTTCTATTATCCATGGTCATGATTAAATAATTTTTATTATTTAATTATCTTTCTAACACATATTTCCTCTATTAATTAAATACCCCTTTTTAATTAATTCATTAATTCATAATGACCCTTTATTCAACTTGATTAATTAAATAAATCATATTTATTTAATTATGTTACTAGCTAATTAATTCTTTCTTCTTAATTAAATATTTGTTATTTAATTATTCATAATTAAACCCCCTTTATCTATAATTAAATATTTATTATTTAATTATTCAATTTATCCTTTTCAACAGTCAATTAAATAAATTACATTATTTATTAATTAATCTTTCAATTTTCGAATGTTGAATTAAATTAATATTTAATTCATTTATTAATTATTTATGTCACATTATTAATTCATTCAGTTGACTAATCATTCACTCACCTTCTCACTTGAGATCTATTTTAAATCCGCCAGTTATCTTTGGATTCAATATCTAATCATCTCTGCGAGAGGACTCTCTGTCACAACTAGTTAGTTAACTAGTTCTAACTTATATGCATGAAAGTGTTTATAAATTAAATATCTTTATTTAATTAATTAATCCATATGTGCATTCGAATTATTTATTCTTCGAGTTCTAACTTTGTCTTTGACATTCAAAGTCTATTTCTCCTATTTTTGAAGACTCTTAACTGAAGATTAAATTGTTTATTTGATTCTTTCTATTTTTGAAGAGTCTTGAAACAAGATTAAGTTATCATTCTAATTTAATCTTTATCTTGCAGACTTTTCTAACTCATGTTCTATTTGACACATAACTCACATTACATGACATTCATCAATCTTGTCTGTCGATCTCTCTTTGAATCTGAGACGATCATTCGAAAACCTAAAATCTATAAAATGGCCTATCATTATTATTATTCCTCCTCCCGAAATCAATACTTTTGAGAAGAAACTTAATCTTCGATATTTTTCTTAGGCATTCAACAAGGTTATGCTTGCATCAATACTGAAAATTTGAGGGCAAGAATACTGATACAAAAAAATGGAGAAGGACAATCGAGATAATTCGAAGGAGTGGACGCATATTCAGTGAGATATTTTTAGTTATTTGTTTTGATTGATTTATGTTCATTTACTCATTCTTTGTTGTTTTTATTTAGATTATTTGTTAGATTTGATCATCTTAATCAGTTTGTAGAACAATCTTTTACAAAATCTATGTTACATTTGGTGAACCTGACGTGAATCACACTTCAAATTCGCACATACTTTTCATCTTTCCATTTTTTATTTTGAAGGTTATCATATGACACACCGCATCCACTCAAATAAATGACTCATTTGTATTCACGAACCACATTTGATGCATCCCGCAACACATCTGTCATTCTACACCACATCTGTGACACTTTGCACCGCATCCGACTATCAAAATTTCGCATTGCTTCTGACTATCAACATGAGCCACATCCGCCTGTCAACATCGTGCCACATCTGTGGCTCGAAAAACTGCATCTACTTGGTAATAGATTTTTCACTTTTTATTCACTTTCGTACATTCGCATTTTCAATTTTCATTTTTTGTGTTGTTTCATTTTTTTCGTGAATGTTTGTTTGCAGTTGTGTTTATAGGAGTAACTCAGTTTTTGAAGGACAAAGAATAGAAGACCAAATAAAACCAAAAACCAATATTTTCTTAGGATGAAAGCCAAAGACACAATACTGATCAGTTTGCATGCAGGACCTAATGACTTTTTTTTATTTAAAAACTTTTTTTTTGGTAGATAAATAATTTTCATTTGGATTAAAAAGAATCAGTGTTTGCTTTGTCTGGTGTGAAATCACATTTTGTAACCCTTTATGATTCATTATATTGAATTATCCTCTCCCATTGTGCAATCATGCGATCCTAGGTGTAAGAGAAACAATTACTGACTCTAGAACTTGGGCCTGTCTTGGTGGGAAAAATTACTCACCCCAAGACGACTCAAACTGGTAACACGCTTTAGCCAGCGACTTTCACCTGGTATATGAAAATGGATTTCTGGGAGAAACCCCAAAAATCAAGCTCATTGTTCTAACAAGAAGGGTGGAAATGGTCTCTCGTCGTACTGGATGGTTCCCCACGAATGAAATCCCTTACTAAAAACCATGTTGTAGTTTTGCCAAAATCCTATCTATTTGTTGGTGCAGTAGGTTCGAACCTGTGAATCCGTCTTACATTCTTACGGTTCATGTGTGGAGATGAGATGTATGCCATGGGAGTTTCATGGGTACAGTATCTTGGCTGCCCCGTATAAGTGAGTGTCGTGGAGGGGAGCCAGTGGGGTCAAGCTAATAGACCTTGAATATGCGTAGCTAGATTTATCCAAGTAAGAACTCAACAAGTATTGTCCAAAAAATCCTAGGTTGTAAATGTTCTCTTGTTTTAATAGATCTATCACTACAAAACTGAAAGCACATTGAATTATGTGATTATTTTTGTTATATTCATCAAAACACTTGTTCATCAAATGAATTCAGTCAAAAAATCATCTTCAAAAAACTGCAACTGTCATTTTTAAACATCGCATATGTCTTAGCGTGTCGCAATTGTTAGGTGAAACACTGCATGTGTCTCAAAAAAGTTATGTTTCACAGTTTAAATATTCTAAGCCACAACTGTCAAAATTTGAGTCACATGTGTATATGCAAGCTGGATTTGTGAATTGAAAAGCAGTATGTGTTTGTCAACAAGTTTAGGTTCACAAAATCCATATTTTGAGTCGCAACTATTACTATGAGTTGCATTTGTCAAAACATAAACCGCATCTATCACAAGACAAAATTACCAGTCGACATTCAAAACTTGCTTTTACTCAAATCATTGCATGCACATGCTAAACCAAATCCATCAAACTTAGAACCGCATTTGACTATCAATAGAAAACTAAGAAAATTGCAAACTAAGTCCAAACACATAACTATCATTTTTTATTTTGTTTCTTAATATCAACCTTGGACATAAACTAGAATTTTTTTTCTCAAAACCTTGCATCATTAGGTGTCATAGACATCTTAGTCATAGTCATCCTAAGTTGCATGCATATAGATACTTCCTAGGAAATTGCATATCGCATAATATATAACTTTCCTTGCCATTAGATATGTTCATGTTCCGATTTGTCCTCATGATTGAACATAGTCACTTTGGTCCTATTACTGAATCTTTCCAACTCAATAGTCTTTGTCCTACAATCAGGTTCCTTGGTCAACTCAAATCATTGCATGCATTTATTCCATAGGTGGTCGGTTATACCCATTTTAGAATCATTTACCATCATAGTCTACTCAATATTTTTGCATATTGTCTATCTTGCCATACGTCATCTTAGTATATGCCATCTTAGAAGTCTTTAGCAACATCCTTTATTGTCATAAAATCCAAAAATACATAGAAATAGGACATACTAGTTTTTAGACATAGTTTGCATTACCCCATTTTGAGCAATTTTTCATGGTCGAAACAAGGTCTCAAAAGAAACAAAAAGAAATGTCGGACCCTAACAAATTTTTCAATCCTTTCACAAATCAACCATCAGGGAAAGAAATACCACACAAACCTTTTCTTGAAAAACACATCACTAGGGACACACATGGACAAATTTATATTGAAGACATAGACGCTACAGTACAAGATCCTGAATTTGCATCCTTTATGGATGAGTATTTGGAAAATGATCCCCAGTGATATCTAGCAAAGTTTCTAGTATAAGGTGCCACACTACCACCAGGATTTGATATTCATACTTTGAAAACACCATCTACTCAACCAATACAAACTGTGACATCAAGTGTTTCTATTCCCCAAATTACCGTAGCAATACCAACTGGCATACCAACTCAAACATCTTCAATTGTAAACAAAACCCCTTTCAACATAATACAAGGTTTAAAATTTACTGTGGGAGAAACTTCATCAAACCCCTTTGGCACCAACATGACTGGTAAGAGATCCAAAGTTGGCATGAATATTCCTATACAAAATCAGACCATTCAGACAGGAAATATTCCTATACCAAATCAGACCATTCAGACAAGAAATATTCCTATATCAAATCAGAATATTCATACAGGGAAAATTCCTATACCAAAT
Organism: Sequoiadendron giganteum; assembly: GCA_007115665.2. Lineage (NCBI taxonomy): Eukaryota > Viridiplantae > Streptophyta > Pinopsida > Cupressales > Cupressaceae > Sequoiadendron > Sequoiadendron giganteum. The sequence continues at coordinate 227,298,796 of CM021103.1, forward strand.
TAGAACATTCAGACAAGACATATCCCCATACTGAATCAGAACATTCTATTGGGATATATTCCCTCACCAAGTCATAACCCGTCATAGAACACAACATTTCAAAATATCTACATTGATCGAAACAATGCAAACAACATGTCCTAGACACAAGTAGATTTTCTTCAGAACCAAATGCAAATGCTTCAACAACAAATGGACAACATGTCTATGTTAGCAAAATGAACTATCTCAGTGCAAGATAAATGTCCATGTCCATTTGACAAAGCGCTTTACATGACACCATTCCCCCATGGATACATTATATCAAATTTTCCTAAGTATAATGGGAGGAAGAATCCTTTGGAACACATTAGATAATTCTCAATGACATGCATGGAAATATCATATGATCCCACATACTTGATGAGACTATTTCTGTGAACCCTTATTGGGATAGCATTGGAATGGTTTTCTAAATTACCATATGGCATACGATCCTGGGGTGAATTAGATGAGAAGTTTGTCAAAAAATTTGCCTTTAACATAGACAATGAAGTAAAAATAGCTAGCTTGTGTCACACAACACAAGAAGATGGTGGAAATTTTACTACTTTCTTCTAGAGATGGAGAAGTCTAGCTAGCAGATGTCTAGTTGAAATACCCGAAAAATAGAAGGTCACGATATTCCATGAAAACATCAATCCAAAACTGAGAGGTGACTTAAGGGTACATTGTTGTACTTCATTCCTAGACTTGGTACAAAAGGGCATCATCCTTGAAAAAGGCCTTATTGACAAAGGAGAATTAAAGGTACAAGGCATAAACCCCATAGTTCAACATCAAAACGCACCCAATGATAGAAAATAATTTTGGTCTAGAAACAAAAATGTTACAAATGATGGCATTGTTGATGCTAAAACCATACATACGGGACCAATTATCACACTTAGAGGTTACAACCCCAATCACGAAATGACGAATGGTCCAGATCAAATAGAATTTTTTTTCCAAAATTCACAACAACGACCACAAAGGAGATTTCCTACATGTGAATTTACCCCTTTGGGGCAACCAATTGAGACAATTTTCAAAGAGTTGATTAAACATGATCTCATTAAACCTTTGGAACCAAGAGAGTATGATCTTGAATAGTTTAAACCTTCATGGTGGGATGAAAACACCTATTGTGACTATCATTGAACAAAAGGACACAACCTACAACAATGTCGACAACTGAAGAATATTATACAAGAGTTTGTTGAAAACGGAACCATAGAGGTCAATGGGAAGAAAAATACCAAGAATATTGATCATAAGGTCTTCATAGACCCTTTACATGACCACACGAAAGGAAAGGCCTCCAGTTCGGGAACCAAGAATAATCCATCAGCCAATTATACCAATACCAAGTATAACTATGGTAAAGGACCAATTATAAATCACCTCTGAGCTGCAAATGAAAACATCCATACCATCATCATTAAGAAGCATCCATAATGTGTTGTAAACATGCACAAAACTAAGATAATTTTTCTAGGTCCTTCTTCTAAGCCACCTACATAGTCTTCCAGGTCTAAATACAATCTCCTTGATCAACTAAGCAAAACCCCTGCATAGATATCCATTTTGGAACTATTGACTTTATCACCTGAGCATCACATCATTCTCGACAAAGTCTTACAAAACACAATTGTTCCCATAGACTTAGATGTCAATCATTTCAAAGAAATGGTGGGATATTTAACCAACTCACATCATGCCACATTTTCCCAACAAGATTACTCAACTAAAAAGTCTTATCATAATGACCCATTACATCTTGAAGTCCTATTCCATCAAACCAAAGTCAGATGAGTCTTGGTAGATGGAGGAGAAGGTTTGAACCTATGTACCCTAAAATTGGTTAAGGCATTAGGATTCTCAGAAGAATGTGCAGACACCTCTAAGAGTATAGTCATCAAGGCTTACAATGATGAGGAAAGATCATCCAAAGGAGTTATCACACTCCCTATCAAAATCGGCCCAACAATTATGAACACCAGCCTCCAAGTCTTGGATCTCACCCTTCCATATAACCTATTGTTAGGTAGACCTTGGATACATGCAATGAAAGTCATACCTTCCACATATCACCAATGTCTTAAATTCCCTTATAATGGCACCAAGATCATGATTGATGGTGATCCAGATACTTTTCAATATTGTACGAGCCTAAGGGAAATTCCACAATGACAGATACCAATTAATCAAGAAGCTTCATCATCCACTTTATACCTATATGTTGACCCATCACATCTTACCAAGTCCACTTCATTCAAACCACCATCATCCACTCCTAAGGTCGAGATCTAAGACAAGGGTTGTGGAGAATATTAAATGAAGGCATCATACTGTGTCAGTCACCTAGTTCCACCTAAGGCATATGGCTTACCCATGGCAGATAGAAGATAGTCAGTAGTCACATTTCATGTTCCCCCTACAATGACATTGACCAAATGGGGAGAGTTAAGTGAAGAAATTGTGGATCAAGGTGATATTACCTCCTGGTTGTACCAAGAAGACAATGAATACCCCTCATCTTCTATTCAAATAGCTAAGAACCAATATGGAAAAGGCTTTAAGATAATGCAAAGCGAATGCTATGGTGAGAATAATGGGTTAGGACTACACCAAAATGGAAGGACAGAACCAATTACAATCTCACCATGACCAAAATACCTAGGGCTAGGGTTTCAATAGCTTAGAATTGGTTTTCCTAGTACTTTGTCACCATTTCAAGAGGAAGTGAGTGCTTATGCAGACATCGATATATCTCATGAACCACTTCCCCTAGTTTACGATGAATCTCACGAACCACTTCCCCCAATTTATGATGAATCTCCCGACTCAAGCATTGGTGAATGGGATTCCCTTTCCTCTACTAGTACCATGAACATAGATACTCTATTTGGAGAATTGGATCTAATGATAAAAACCTTACCAAAACCATCTAGTCCTCATCATAGGAAATACTTGTCTAAACAAGAATGGCATAAGAATTATTATTGGGAAACCCTTGATCATGCATCTTGGGCACCTGATAAACCATCTTCTAATGACTCAACCCTTACAATAGTCCAAAATTTTTGTGACCATGTCAACCATTCTATATTCACCTTGTCAACTTCCACCTATGATAACTCTGATGATGACATGCCTCTCATATATCCTGAACTTATCAACTGGGATCTACAAGGTACACCCATCATAGACACATTTGAGAATGACAAAGCAATAGATGAGTTCATGGGACTTGGAGAAGGCATACTAAGAGGGTATCATAAAGCTGGTTTTACCATATACTTGGATAAAATAGCATATTTTGGGGAGTCTATTTACACCTCTAGTCGCAAAAATGAAAATAAAAAGAAAAAAGATGAAAATGATAAAAATGACAAGTCCTTAGGTGAAAACCGAATGGTGCCTTTGGACGAAGAAATAGTAAAAATAAAGGACGTATCCGAGGGCAAAAACCTCTCTGAGGCACCCAAGGATAGAGGTTTAAATATTCTCCTAGTTGAATAGGAAAATTCACCAATGCTAGTAGAAGAGTCTATTGAAGTCAACATAAACACAAAAGAACACCCTCGGCACATATACTTTGCAACATCATTGATGGAGACAAAACAACCTAATTTTAAGGACTTCTTTGCAAAGAGACAAATAATATTGCATGGTCATACGCTGACATGCCTAGGCTAGATCCAGACCTAATATTGCACCATTTACCATTATAGCTAGGTATTAAGCTAGTCAAACAGAAGTTAAGATAAACACATCCACAAATTTCTCTATTGGTTAGGGAAAAACTTAAGAAACTCTTGGATGTTGGATTTATAAGAACTATAGATTACGCAAACTCGATTTCAAATCGTGTACTAGTGACTAAACCAACTAGGGGCATATGCATTTGTACAAAATTTAGAGACATCAACAAGGCATGTCCTAAGGATGACTTCCCTTTGCCAAACATAGACATGATAGTAGATCTTACAACAGGATACGAGATGCTATCCCTCATGGATGGTTTCTCTGGATATAACAAAATCAAAATTCTAGCTGAAGACCAACATAAGACAACTTTTACATGTCCATGGGGCACATACTATTGGAATGTTATGCCTTTTGGGCTTAAGAACGCTGGAGCTTCCTATCAACAGGCAATGACTACTATTTTCCATCACTTTATACATACTCTCATGGAAGATTATGCAGATGAAATTATAGATAAATTGGAAACAAGGGTAGATCATTTGAAGGTTCTAGACAAGATATTCTAGAGGCTAGGGAATTACAATGTTAGGCTGAATCCAAAGAAATGTGTCTTTGGAGTGAAATCAGGGAAACTTCTAAGGTTTATCATTTCCTAAAGAGGCATTGAAGTAGATCCTGAGAAGGTAAGAGTCATCATAGAAATGCCTCCTCCAATCAGAACTGGTCAACTAAGAACACTATAGGGAAGATTACAGTCCATCAAGTGTTTCATTGTACAACTGGTAGACAAAATACACCCATGTCAACATTTACTCAAGATAAGAGTACCATTTGTGTGGACACCTAAATGTAAGGAATATTTCCAACAAATCAAGGATTATTTGCTTACTCCACCTATCTTAATGCCACCAATAGATGGAAAACCATTGATACTATACATTTCAGCAGCTCAGTCAGCATTAGGGGCTCTTCTCGCACAAAACGATGATCAAGGTCATGAGAGAGTAGTATAATACATCATTCGTACCTTGGTAGGTTATGAATTAAATTATAGAAACATAGAACATGCCTATCTTGTGGTAGTCTTTACTACTCAAAAACTTCTACATTATATGCTCAATCACCAAACAATGTTGGTTGCAAAGATTGATCCCCTCAAATATCTCCTAAGTAAAGCAACATTAACAGGTCGATTGGCTAAATGGGTTATGATACTTAGCGAATATGAAATCTAATATGTGGAGAGAAAGGCTATAAAGGGACAAGTGATTGCAAATTAGTTAGAAGATGCACCCATGAAGGTAGAAGATCCTTTAGTGGTGGATTTTCCTGATGAATTTATCTTCACACTTGACACTAGAACCAAATGGATATTATACTTTGACGGGTCACATACACATCGTGGTTCAAGAGTAGATATTCTATTTGTTACACCTCAGGGAGATACCATTCCTAAATAATTCAATATTTCTTTCCCTTGTACCAACAACATAGCAAAGTATGAAGCCTTAGTGACAGGATTAAAAATGGCAGCCCAGTGGAAGATTAAGAGTCCACATGTTTTTGGTGATTCTCAGCTAGTAGTCCAGAAAGTAAATGATGATTATGAGACTAAGCATGAGAAAATTTCCCCCTACAAGCGCATGGCTAATAGTTTCAAGCAGTAATTTGATGACATTACCTTTCAACAAATACCACGTATTTAGAATAGGGTTGTAGATGCTATGGCAACAGTGAGTTCCTTATTGGATATTCTGAGCAACATGCCTAAGTTTGAGTTTTTGGTTGAATAGTTGTTGTTCCCCACCTATGATGTCCCTGATTCTATGATGGTGTGTACAATTTTTGGTCCTACTTCTCCTTGGTATAAATACATATACGATTATCTAAATGACCAAAACTTACCTCTAGACATGTCAAATAACCAATGCAAAACCTTTATCCGTAAGTCAGCTAAATACACCATCATCGAAGATACCCTATATAGACGTACCTTAGATAACGCCCTATTGAGATGTGTCAATGTTGAAGAAGTACAAAAAACCTTGTGAGCAGTACACAAGGGTATATTCAGATCCCATTCGAGCAGTCCTACTTTAGCCCATAAGATTATGAGATTAGGTTATTATTGGCCTACAATGGAAAAAGACTCATATATCTTTGTAAATAAATGTAGACGGTGTCAGATACATAGAGATTTGATAAGAGCACCAGCACAGAAGCTTCATCCGATTACGTCACCATGGCCTTTTTCCCAATGGGGACTTAACCTCATAGGTAAGATAAACCCTCCATCATCCAACGAACATAAATTCATCATAACCGTAACTAAATACTTCACCAAATGGATCAAAGCTATCCCCATAACCTACATCACCGACATGCAAATATCCAAGTTTATCTTAAACTATATCATTTTTTGATATGGTGTACCTCAATCCATTATCATAGACAATGGTTGTCCATTCAAAAACCAAGAAGTACACCATTTATGTGAGGAGTTCCATATAAAACATCATTTTTCCACCTCATATTACCCACAAGGTAATGGCCAAGCCAAGGTATTAATAAAACTACTGTCAGAATCCTAAAGAAGTCTGTCAATGATGTTGTTCATGACTGGCACCTATAGCTAAAACCTGCCTTACCGCACAAGCATTTGTACTCCCACTAGTGCCACTCCATACTCCCTAGTATTCAGATCTGAAGCTATCTTACCTATAGAGGTTGAAATTCCTTCCCTGAGGGTATCCTTGAAAGGCCACATTGATGATGAAGAATACCGTGTATCCAGATTACAAGAGCTATAATTAATGGATGAATGAAGATAGAAAGCATTAGACCATTTGCAAGCATATCAGAATCATCTTTGTCATAGCTATAATAGGAAGGTTCTAAATAGAAACTTTGACATTGGTGAGTTGGTCTTAATGGAGAATCCCAAGAATCAAGCTAAACGAGAAAAGCCAGGTAAGTTTGAACCTAACTAGTTAGGGCCTTATATTGTCACGAAAGCTTTTGGATCAGGAGCATACCAACTCTCTACCCCTGAAGGAGAGCTACTTTTTTCACTAATTAATAGCCTACATCTAAAGAGGTTCTATGTGTAGCTTCTAAGAGTCTTTGTCTTAACCGTGAAAAATACAAAAAATGGTTACCTTGATGAAAACCTGGCAAACAAGCGTCTTTGTAACACCAAAAAAAATTAATAGAAAATCAACAAAATAGTAAAGAGAAATAATTCGTCCAATAGTGAAAACTACTTCGGTGGCACTATGGATAAGTACCATGGTAAAAACCTGGAAAACAGGCGCCATGTGTAGTCAAACTTGCTCTTTCATCTACCATCATTCCCATCAAACTTTTCACCATCCCTCATAATAAATGGTTGTCCTATCTATTATTTGGAACGATTGACATCAAGTTCATTCCGTCACATTCCCCACTCCATCTAGCATGTCTTACTCCTGACTGGGGGGAAATCCATGTTTTATGCTAGGAAGACCTTGTACATAGCATTACACCATCAGAAAATGTCTTGAAAAAATCCAAAAATATTAGAAAACTTAAAAAATGACAAAAAATTCAAAATGTGTCAAAAAATCCCAAAAATAGAGTTAGATTCAATTATGTTAAGTCAGTTGTAGACATAGTCAAACTACGTTTCCTTTGCGATAGGATGTAGGCAAGGCCATCATTCAATGTGCCCCCAAGGCATTAGGTTTGTCTATCTAGGTTTTTCATGTAATCACACACATTCAAAATCATGACTCTTTGTACATTCAAAGTCATTGGTCGTGTCCAACTACGAGGTCTCTGCATGACAATGTAGGTAACACTAATCAATTGATGAGCTCTCAAGACCGCACTAGGTCAGTCCAATAGGGTTTATCACATTCACATTCACTATCACACACATTGCATATCATCAAATTAAGTACATATTTTTAGTCAATTATGTTAGTTAAATTTTGGTCGAACTACGAGGTCTCTGCATGTATAACGTAGGCAAGGCTAATCAATCGATGAGCCCCCAAGGCCGCATTAGGTCAGTCCTTTAGGGTATCATCTCAAGTCATACACACTCAATACACACACACACTTTTAATCAATCAAGGAATCAAAACAAGTTATGCACTAACAAGGCAACATCTCAAATAGTCATTAAGTTAATATCAAACACATTGTCCAATTGATCAACCTATGTCCTAGCAAGATATGTCTTTCTTGTCAACAAGCACCATCAAATTGTCATAGCCTCATGTAGCTTGTCACATCAACATAATCAGGCTCCAAATTCTTATATGACACATGTCTTTCTGAAACCAGGCTTTGTCATGCCTTACACAAATAGTCACCAATTCGAAACCAGACTCGACGTCTTATTGTGGTATGTGTCATCCCTCGCATTACACTATGACAAACATGAAACAATCCCACAAGATAAAGTTATGGCAAATAATTTTATTTGGCTTTATGACTTTATATCTTATTTTGTCTTATCTTTTTATCAATTTGTGAATCAGTCCGGTTATTAGCTTTCTCAAGGATGTCCCTTGAAGAATTTAGAGAAGCAAGGATGTCTCTGGACTCTTTTTCTTTGGCTGTTGTCTATCAACTATCTTTCTAACATTTTTTTTTTAGTCATGTTACTAGTTTCCTCAAGAATTTCCTATCAAGGATTTAGAGGAGCAATGATGTCTCATGACCCGTCTTTTATTTGTTTGATGTCTATGGTTTGTTAAGATAAAATGACTAGGGAAATCTTGTCCTTAGTATGAGTTAATACACTCCTTGTCTACGACTGTCTATTTTTCATAGATGGATGAATTTTTACACTATGGTCTATCTCATATCATGGTGTGTACTATCCATTTGTGTCATGTACCACCCAATGATGATAAGAAAAAAACAATCATAGCTTATTTGGAAAAATACCAAAGATCATATGTTTCTCAAATCAATCAACCTTTGTTGTTTCTTACTAACATTCTGAATTCATTCATGCTAACATTTATCTTTTTTGACATAATGATAAAGTCTTGTGACACAACAAAAACATTAGATAATCTGCATTTGCATAAATTCTATAATCATTTCATATAATTACATTGCATATCTACAAAATCATTGCATAATAGGCATTCCATCATCATAAGGTACATAATGGAAACATTACATGTATATAACAGAATATAGAGCATTAAATCCATTGTTATAAGCATATAGAATCATCATAACACCATAAACTACATAAAATCATCACATGTAGAAACATTCATTCATAACACATATACATACATCATCTAGGAAATATAATCATATAAAAGCAATGCGTCACCATAAAATAGAACTACATATCATATAGGAGCTACCAAAATCATATATATATTTCTCAAATAGTGTGTCACAATACAATGTCAGAATGTATCCATAAATAAAAATGAGCTCACATGCTCTCTCTGATCAAAATACAATGTCTACATATATAACAGTCTCAACGTGTTCCACTACCACTACTATCACATGGTGAAGGTGGAGGAAACTACCTCAGAGGTACTCTATGAGGTGGAAGGCCTGTCATATGGACCTATCCTCAGTGGTCCTACCACACCCTCTGTACTCTATGTCCTACTCTGACTCCTGCTCTGTGATCTCTGGCTGTGAACCTCTGAAAAGCTAGGAGCTCGTCTCTCTACTGGCACCACTGCCTCATATAGATCCTTGTAATAGGTAGCCCTCTCTAGTGATCTGAATAGCTTGCATACCATACCATCATATGAACTACCACTGCAAAGGCATCTAACCTCTATAAATTTTTGCTCTATCTCTTGTCTTTGGGCTATGGCTTGATCTCTCTCCATGAGTGCACTATCTCTCTCCATATGAGCATTGTCTCTCTCTATCCGCATGGCATCAAGCTCTATTATAACCACTCTCAACCTCTCCTCCAAAGCCTTCCTATCACTGTCCCTTGGAGCCTACTCATCCCATCTCCCCTCAACAATTTGATCTTGGAGCTCTCTCTCCTGCTCCTCCATAGGTACCTCCTCCTCAATATCATCCTCACCATAGCCTATTAGAATACCAAGAGGATCAATGTCCATGTCACCCTCCTCATCCTCTACTAGGTCCTCTCCACCAATATCTACCTCTACATGCTCCTCTGCTAGTGCCTCCTCAACAACATGCTCATCACCAACCTGTGCCTCTGCTCCACCTCTAAGGTCCAACATCGGTACATCCTCCACCTCTACCTCTCAAATAGGTGATAGTCCACCTACTCATCCACCTCTTCCATCATCAACACCACCTCTACCACCACCTTTTCCACCACCTCTACCACCATCTCTCCCTCTACGTTGCCCTCTCAGCCCTGTACCTCATCTCTCCACTAGTGCTGTATGGTCCAGATCTGTATATGGAATCAGATGATGCTCCACCCACCATGTGTCATACATAGCTATAGTCCTAGGATCCACTACTCTATCTCTCCAACCCCAATGTAATGGTTGTGGTGACTAAATCTCTGCCTCCATAGTAGCAACTAGAATCATAGGCCCCAAGTGTGGAACCTCTTTGGAAGAATGAGCAAACTCTTCTCTACCTCTAGGCTCATCTTGAACCTCCCCGAACTGTCTCAAAATGTGATCAGGTAGGTGTCTCTCAATGATATGAACACTTGAAACAGTCCTCCCAATCAGGTACTATGTCTGTCGACAGAAAGTCAAATGCTCATCCTCATCAGACCATCTCTCACAATCCATGTATGGCCTCCAAGTGAACTGATCTAGTATATCTAGTGCATGTCTCCAAAATCTTGTATCTCTAACATGGCTTTGAGTAATGTTTCTTGTATACTAGAAAAAATATGGAGATCTAGCCTTCCACTCTATAGTAACCGGAGGACAAAACACAACTATCCTCTCCCATGTCCAAACCATCAAAAGAGTAGTCCCACAACTCATCGAATGTACATCTTTGTACACTATATCATGTAAGTGGAAGTATAACATGCCCAATAAGCACATACCCCAGACATACATAGTCTCTCTCTCCAACATCTCTCCCCACCCTACAGGAAAACCATGACCCCATCGATCCAGAAGGACTATACCTCCAATCAATGTGCATAGGATATAGTCGATCCTCTCATACCTATCTTTCAATACCTGTCATCTAATCTCATAATGCTCAATAACTATCCTACTAATATTGTCATATTGGTAAAATCTAGCAAGCTCGTTAAATCTGTGTTGGGTATCGTACATCACCCGCTCTCCTCTGATAGGAAGTCTCAAAATCCTGTAGACACCCTCTAATCTAAGTGTAGCCTCCCCAGTCGGCAAATGAAACAACGATGTCTCTGAATTCCATTGCTCGCACAACACAGTCAACATCCCTCTATTTGCCCGAATTATGGGCATCACAAGAGCATGATGAAGACCGACTCTCCACAATAGCCATGTCTCCACACTAACCAACGAATCTCTCAGATCGAAGGTATCAGGATGTGACTCCTGAGTATAAATAGGATCTAACACAACCTGCATTTCAACCATGATGTCAAGTTTTTCAAGTTTTTACTTAGAGAAATTTTCAAAAAACTTTGCCAGCCAAATGCAGCTCACTATCGCAAATGCGGTGCATTCATACAAATGTGTTTCCACACTAAGAATTTGTGCCGCTTCTTTCATATGCGTTCTATAGTTTCAGTCCATTTTCTAATAAATGAAAATGTGTTTCAAACATACAAATACGGTGCATTATTTGACCTACCCACCAAAATGCATATGCATTTCAAAATATCATATGCGATGCATTATCCTGCATGCGTTTATCCTAAATGTAAATGCATTTCCAAACCACAAATACGGTGCATTTTATACCATTTGCATTGCATGCCCAAAATGACCTATCCTAGCCTAAGCGTAATTCAACATATGCATTGTTCCGCAAGCAAAGTTGTTGCATACGATAGCATATGCGTCGATCCCGAAAGACCACATTTGTGAATTAAACTTTACGTGCCCAAAACTACATGCAAAATGAAATTTCAAAAGCTCATTTTAGGGTACATACCGATGGTCCTGCATCGACTGGTCATCTAAAGGTTTGGATCCGATAACCTTGATGTGAAGCATATGGAATGGGAACCATCTTTGTTTGATACTCAGAGCAACTTTCTCAATTCTTCAACTCTTCTAGGTGCAAATGAATTGGTTTTCAACCTAATTCCTATTTATACCTAGGGTTTGGGTGGCATTTCTTCTGACCTTGTCTATTGGCCACTTAACCTTCCAACTTCTAATGACCCATACACATCCAAATTCAATTCCGTCAACTCCATAGCATTTTTGACCATCAAATAGACTTATTAGGAATATTTCCTGATTTTTTTTGAAATTTTTCAAAAATTTGTCAATTTTCCCGAGGGGGCATACCCTAACTTGTTTCATACTAGGGCACGATCGGCGCATATTTTCTTTGGCACAACACCGAAACAACATTGTATCAAAGAGGGGTAAACTGTAGACACCGAAAATTGATCTAGGCTTGGGAGCACCACTTTCAACATAATTTTCTATTATCCATGGTCATGATTAAATAATGTTTATTATTTAATTATCTTTCTAACACATATTTCCTCTATTAATTAAATACCCATTTTTAATTAATTCATTAATTCATAATGACCCTTTATTCAACTTGATTAATTAAATAAATCATATTTATTTAATTATGTCGCTAGCTAATTAATTATTTCTTCTTAATTAAATATTTGTTATTTAATTATTCATAATTAAACCCCCTTTATCTACAATTAAATATTTATTATTTAATTACAACTTTTGTCACATTTCAACTATAATTAAATATTTATTATTTAATTATTCAATTTATCCTTTTCAACAATCAATTAAATAAATTACATTATTTATTTAATTAATCTTTCAATTTTTGAATGTTGAATTAAATTAATATTTAATTCATTTATTAATTATTTATGTCACATTCTTCTATCATTCAATTGAATAATCATTCACTCACCTTCTGACTCGAGATCTATTTTAAATCCGCCTAATGAGGTAAAAACAACCTCATCATAATAAAATCTGGAAATATTACTTTTGCTAACTCAATCCTAAGCCTGCGCCAATTTATTAAACTTTAGGAGAATTAATTGCTTATTTTAAGGAAAATTATGCTTTCTTTCTTTCTTTTGATCAATTGAGGAAATTTATCAAAGCAGGTTTAATGGGTTGATTTGAGCATTTTTGTAGGGAATAACGGGTCATCATACGAATGTTGCAGAAGTTTAGCCAACACGTGCCTCAAGAGTAATTTTTTGAACCCACTCCTAGATGCCTGGATGATGCACCAAAGATTTATTTTTGGTTTCTTTAAATTTTGTTGTTAAAAACTTTATGGCTCTTCTCGAGCCTTCTACATGTTTAAGAGCTTTAAAGGACATCAAAGTTAGTTTTAAGTTAAGAAAGACTTTTTCAATGGCTATCCATGCCATCTTAAATTTAGGATTTAGTTAAGAAGTTATCTATAAAAGTGTAATGTCACAAGTGATGAATAAGACAGAGAGGAAGTATCGTTATGCTATTCACAAGGTTTTTCAAAGCACTGTTAAAATGAGTTATCTGATTTTTGTCTATTGGTAACTATTGAATTTTGAGTGATGATGACTGTTGTAATAAAAGGGTTTGAGAACCTGTAGCTTATGTGATTTAAAGACAAAGTATTAGCCTGCGAGTTGGCCACTTGAGGGGAGTTAGCCTAGATAGATAAGTATTTTATTGTTAAGTTATTTTCTTTGTTAAAGGTAAATTGTTGTTCAGTAGGAAGTGTGTACACCTAAAATTGGTCTGGAGAATCTGATAAATTGAATACAAATTATTTGATTGATTATCCTAATTTCCTCTACCGTTTGAATAAATATAAATATTTATTTATATAGTTCAGGTTCACATTCACATTTAAATTCTTCTAATATCTCATCTTAATTAAATAAACAAAATTAAATACTTTGTTTGATTTAATTATCATTTCTCTATTTTATTATATCACATCAATCTTAAATACTTTATTAATTAATTACCAAATTCTTCTATTTTAATTTAATAAACAAACTTCTATAGTTTGTTTTATTAAATCATTTATCCCTCTTCTGCTAATTTAAATAAATAAAAAATATTTAAATAAAGGCATAAGGAATATTCCTCTATATTTCCTCAAAATTGAAATAGATATCCTATGTCTAATTTATGTCAAAATCATGTCAAAATTAATTGATTGAAACTTCACAGGAAGAATTGGAGACGAATTGCAAATTTATCTCTCAATCCTTCTCCATCAATCCTTCCTCTTCTCTTGCTTGGTGTTTTCATGGGTAGAGACAATCTCCAAATTTCTCTGAATCTCCTCCATCTTTCACCATTCAATCCTCCAGATTGAATCCAAGCCTCTCTTTTCCATCCCTATGCATTTCTACAGCTGGGAAATTTATAAATAAAGCTTCATTCAACCAAGAAAAGGATCCCAAGTTGTCAAGTTTACTCTGCAGAATTTCATCAAGCATCTACACATTCAACATCCAAGCATTCAACATCCAATCATTCAAGCATCAAGCATCAAGTTTTCATATCATGGCTGCCTCTTGTAGTTGTATTTGTCAATTTTCATGTAAATTCATATTGCATTAGTTTCTTTTGATTATATAGATATTATCAACATCCTTATCATTCTCTAAATTGTCATTTTAACAATCATAGTGCTCACACAATCTGAGAGCTACAGTGATTTAATAAATCTTTGGAGATAGAGAGCAATATGACGCTTTCAATAGATTATTATTTTGAATTAATTCAATTTACTTTGTCTTTGATATAATGTCGTATTAAGAAGTTTTTTGTGCTTTACACCTTATTCACACTTACAAACTGGCACACAAGTTGGCACCCACCATGGGGCATTAACCCCAATTTTTATCATTTTTTCTAAAAAGTGTCACATAGGTTTTTGGTGTGTTTTCTTTAGCGCTTTCATCAAAAACTATAGCACATCCATGGAAAACCATAGTGCTTCCATGATACTATAGCACATCCATAAAAAATTTCAGTGCTTTCAACTCTAGTGCTTCCATGACCTGTTTTGGCGCATCGGCGATCTATTTCTAGAAAATTTGATTTAGTGCCTCTATGGAAAAATCTAGCACTTCGGTGCTTTGTTTCAGCGCTTTCGATTTTAGCGCATCAGGTAAAATTTATATCGCTTTGGTGGACTATTTCGACGCTTTTGTAAATTTAGTCAAGATCCGACATGACCATGGTTAGATTTTTTATTTTTTTTCATAGTTAGACTAAAATTTATCAATCCTAGGATAGTCACTTCAGGTTTCTAAAATTCATCAATCCTAGGATAGTCACTTCTGGTTTTTAAAATGTATCAATCCTAGGGTAGCCACTTTTTGTTTTTATTAAAGAAAACTTATCAATCCTAGGGTAGTCACCGCACTTTTTATAGTATCAATTAAAAATAACAAACATGATTTTTGTGAAACAAAATCTTCACATAGATTAGAAAATTGTCTTTTTGGGATTAAAACAAAACAACTTATGTGTTGTGCTTATGTGGTGATTAGGCTTATGCTCTCCCCTTAATTGGGTGATCAAAGCACCAGATTCGTCTTTATTTCATGTTATTTATGCTTTATTAAGTCCTTTAGAAGGCCTACTGTAGTGGGAAAAAGTTCTCACCCTATGGGAACAACCTAAGTGGGAACGCCTAAAGCCAAGGATTCCAACCCACTATAATCAAAATGCAAGTTGTTGATGAAAGTCCAACTTGATGGTAGTGAGCAAGATAACCATCCCCAAAATCTTTGTTCTAAAGATTGGGAGGTCTCCTAAGGGATTTTATCAATTGTCGTACCGCATGGAAGCCCTATCTACGAACCATAGAGTAGTATCCTGCTGAGTCAGTATCCAAACATTTTCATACTCACGGTGCAAGGGGAGGGAAGAATATTCCCCCAAGACACTCACCATATAATTTCCAAGGACTGTTTTCTCAAAGGACGAGAAATCTAGCTCTGAGTACGTGCCTAGAAATGACAAAAACACGAGCGCCCTCTAGGGGGTGACACGACTATGTGCGTCAACACAATTTCAAGATGTGGGCTGTGAGTATAACGATGACCTATTTGTCCTTAAGTGTGATTATGTTTGATTTGTGTATATTTTTCAAAGCAGCCAGAAAAAATCAATAAGCACCATTCGTGGTTCTGAAACATACAAGATCTATTTAGTTTAAAACAATTATCTCACAATTGCTTGCTATGTTTTCAAAAAATTCATTAAAATCAGATTAAAGATCATCTTGAAAACAACAAGTCAAATCAAATCAAGAAGTTCATGATTGGAAAGTGGAAGTCCACCACGTTTGTCAAAAGAACAATCAAAATCACCAAACCCAAGAAACCTCTTAGTTATCGAGATAATTTAAGAAGGCATTTTCTATATCAGAATCGAAAGATATTTTTACAACATAGAACCTTCATCCACATATATCATGATTTTTCTAGGAGTCACACTTTAGATTACACAGTAGAACCACTCTATTCATGAGCCTTCTTCCAAAGAAGAGCTCGCACACAGTATCACAATTGTAGTCAATGCATATGTCAATCTTATTTTTCACAACCCATGATAGAGTATGCCACAAGGCTAGATCAAATTTTACAATAGAGAGTCTTAAAAGTCCTGTTTTCAGTGCTCTGGAAACCTGTTTCAGCGCTTCGGATCATTGTTTTAGCGCTTCGATGAAATAGCACTTTCGGGCACTATTTTAGCGCTTACATTCTTTATTTTAGCGCTCTCATAAAACAACGCTTTCATAATCTTTTTCAGCACTTTCGGGCACTGTTTTAGCACTTCTATCAAGATAGTGCTTTCATCACTTTTTCCAGTGCTTTCGAGCATTGTTTCAGTGCATCTATAAAGATAATGTTTCCATCACCTATTTCAGCACTTCGGGACTCTGTTCTAGCACTTTTGTCAAATAGCACTTTTGTACTTTATTTTAGCACTTTCAAAACAAAGAGTTCAAAAATCATACCACTCGGTCTATCAGTCATTTTATCCACAATTTTTACCAGAAGACAAGTTTCTTTTGATCAAAATCACTATCTCAAAAATGAAATCAGAAAGGTTTATACAAATTTCCAATCTTATCAACTGAAACAAGATCTTGTAAATCAGAAGTGTCAAAATCAAATACACAATCAATTACTACACTGAAGTTTCATTATCAGGATACTATCATCCTTTATCATGAAACCAAGTATAGTAATCAAATTTTTAACTTAGTCTTATCAATAAGACCAATCATCTTATTCGAATTTGTTAAAAATTCAATTGAAATTTTTCTAGCATAGAAGATCAACATTTCAGAAGAAAGAGTAAAAATTTGTATGCCAATCTTGACTAGGTCCCAAAAATAGAGACTCTTAGAACAAGAACTTAAAAAATCACAAGAAATGGCAGAAGAAAATCCTTGGAATAGTCTGAACCAAAATGATAAGAATGAAATAACCCAGAGGATATTCAAACAACTCAACAAGATCCTAAGTTCCATAAATTTATGGAAAAGATCTTAGAACAAGACATGGAGAAATATCTCTTGATGTTGGTTGAATTGGGTGCTAAACTTACCAAGGACTTTGATGTAAATCATCTAAAGGAAGCACCTGGAAAAAGTGAGACTGAAATATTGCAACCCACACAAATAATAGATCTAGTTGTTGCTTTAACATCCCAAATGCAAATGTTACAACAATAGATACAGGATATGATGAAAGGGAGTACCAAAAGATATGCAATATAGGACATTTGTCCTTATCCTTTCAATGAAATAGTCGGCCAAATACCTTTTCCTAGACATTGTGAATTCCCAAAGTATGACAAGTAAAATGGAAGAACGGATCCGATAGATCGTATCTGGGAACTCAAAACAATGAGCCTTGAGTTTTCCCAAGAGGAAACTTACTTAATGAGATTATTCCCAAGAAGCTTGGGAGGTGCATGTATGGAATGCTTTTCAAAATTACAACTAGGTATTAGGACTTTTGAAGAACTTGTCAACAAGTTCATCTCCTAGTATTCTCTTAACATCCAACACAATGTTACAATAAAGGATCTTTATAACCTAAAAAAAAATAGGGGGGGACATTCTTGTCTTTTTTTACAAAGATGGCGATGATTGTTCGCTAGATATCCTTGATCCATTCCTGAGGAAGAAAAGATGGAGTTTTTCATTGACAACTTAACGGAGGAAATGAGTTATAGACTTAAACTACAATGTCCTCCCACATTCGAAAAAGTAATAGAAAACGGTCTAAAATTTGAGAAGCACTAGTCAAAAGAGGAGTTATCAAGCATTTCAATGATAAAAAAAATAACACAAATAACTCCTCCAATCAATACTCAAGCAGTGATAATCCAAAATTTTGGCAAAAGAATCAAAACATGACTATCAATGAAACGACAAATGATTCCCAAAATTTCAAACCAGTTTTTAACTTGACAACATCTACATCAAAGAATCAAAACAATGATCAAATTGTCAAGTCGAATGTCATACAAAACAACGAGATCATAAAAACACAGTCATATCAAAAACCATCAAATCGGCATAGGTTCACACCTTTAGGCCAAATGATAGAATCAACAATGAAAGAATTAGTCACCAGTGGCCTTATCACTGCACGGGAAGCCAGATTCTAGGATCCAAAGGTCAAACCACCATGGTGGAATGACACAAATTACTGCAACTTCCATAACAACAAAGGTCACAAAACTAACGATTGTATAGAGTTAAAACACGCGGTACAAGATCTGATCGACAACAACAAAATATATGTGGAGGGACCCCAAAACAATAACGATCATTTGGCCTTCAAAGACCCTTTGCCAAACTATGACAAAGGAGCGTCATCATCTTCAAACAACAAAGGTAAGAACATCAATCATGTCTATGAAAAAAAAATCCTTTGTCTATCTGAAGTAGAGAGTGATCATACAATTGGTCATGACATTGACAAAAACAAAACCAACAACACTAACCCTTTGGATTTGCTCCCAAGAATACAAAAATATGAAAATCAAATCAATCTCTTAAAAATCAGAGACCATTAGGAATATCAACCAGCAAATGTAATGACTAGGGGGCAATCCAAGGTAGTGTTAAAGGGAGTTGGGTCTACACATGCAGTTCCACCTCCATCTCATTATAACATTGTCAATCAACTACAAAACATTCCTGCATAGATATCGATACTAGAACTCCTTAAATTATCACCATTGCATAAGGAGGTTCTAGAACAAGCACTAGTAGCCACTACAATACCTAATAATCTAGATGTTTTCCAGTTCCAAGCTATGGTGGGGCATTTGACTACCCCACATTGTCTATCATTCTCTGAACATGATGATGTCTCACTAAACCATGCCCATAATACCACACTCCATATCAATGTCTTAATCCACAATCATCGTCTCAAGAGAGTCTTAATCGATGGGGGAGCTGGTCTGAACATTTGCACTCTCAAGTTAATCTGTGCACTAGGGTATTTCGATGATGCTATTGATGCCCAAAGGAAAATGACTATAAAATCATATGATGAGGAAGAAAGATCATCTAAGGGATTAATTGTGTTACCCATCCAAGTGGAGCCAATGATGAAACACATAGCATGTCAAGTATTGGAAAAAGAGTTAACATACAACATACTCTTAGGATGACCATGGATCCATGAAATGTAGGCCGTACATTCAACATATCATCAATGTTTAAAGTTCCCAATAAATGGACATGAAGTGACTATATTTGCTGATTATAATCATCCTCAACATTGTGACACACTTAGAATATCTCAAGATACCTTTGTGCCTCACAATAGGGAAGCATCTAGTTCAAAATCATCCAACAAAGAAAAACGTCCAAGTATCACCACCAAGTGGGTAGAGAAGAAGAATAAACAAAAAGAAACAAGTCCTATTAAAACTCAATCAACAAATAATCCGGATCCACAAACTTCTTTATCACAAAAATTTCATGAGCAATTCCAACTGATAGACAAGGGAATGGGGCAATATTTTATGGAGCAATCGATTAACCTTTCACAGTTAATGCCATCTCTTACAACATATGGTCAACCATCTTTGATCAAACATCAAACATCATTACCAATCATAGTTCTTAAAGAAAGGTTTGTCAAAATCGGTACCATAGAGGATGAATCAGACAACAAAGCAATCCTGGATTGGCTATACAAATATGAGGAACCCTCGACATCAAATATCAGTCTCAAAAATGTCAATATCAACACCAACAAATATGGCAAAGGGAAAGCTATTTTAGAAAAAATGGGTTATGAGGGACAAGGACCTGTTGGATTAAGAAAGGATGGAATCATAGAGCCTATTCAGCCCCTCACTCTCCAATCAAAAGAGAAGATGAGACTGAGATAATCTGAAGAAGAAAAATAGGAACTGGCAAGGAAGGTTGTAGAAAGAATCCTTCAACTTAGAGATAGCTCTTAAACAGATTCAAATGAATATAAGTTGGATTTGTATTCCGATGTATCTTTCACCGATATTCAAGTTGATGTAATACAAAAATATGCACCTACATGTGAGGAGGAACAAGGTTCTGGGTCTAGACTATTTGTAGCAGGATCACTAAATATCGATGACTCGAGTGGGGATGAACATACCCCGAGTGAACTAGCGATCTTGAAGAGGGTACCATCAATGACCTCGATATTCCAATAAACAGCTATGATGAAATGGCTGTCTAAACACTTACATCCATCAACCTAAATGAATCTGATGACCTCATGCCATTAATCCATCTAGAACTTATTGACTGGGAACTTGTCAAACCTTTGACTATACCAATATTTGCAGATGATGATGCCATCGTGAATTTCCTATGTCATAGAGAACATGGTACAATTTCTATTTGTAATACTCATAACAACATGACTTGGCAGGAGAGTGTCAAATCTTCCAGTTGCAAAAGTAAAAATGGGGAAAATAGATCTAATGGTGAGAACCATTCTATGGAAGCATTAGATCTGGAAAAAGAAAAAATAAAGAACACATCTAATGGTGAAAACCTTTCTGAGGCACTAAAGGATGGAAGATTTGACACTCTTCCAGAAAATTATCATGAGTGGTCATTAGTTTTGGTAGAACCAACATGGTCTGTGAACATCGGCACTAAAGGAAAGGCAAACCTCCTACATCTAGCAGAATCCATGATAGATCAGGAGAGATCGGAATTCATCAATTTTTTTAAGGAAAGAAGCATCAACTTCACTTGGTCATATTCCGATATGCCAGGCTTAGATCCAAATCTGCTCATGCATCATTTGTCTTTGCCCATAAGAATCAAGCCTGTCAAGCAAAATTTGAGAAAAATGCATCCCCACATCGCATTGATGGTAAAGACAAAGCTAAAGAAATTGTTATATTTTGGATTCATAAGGTCTATAGACTACACCGAGTGGATATCAAACATTGTACCTATTTCAAAGCTGGACAATAGCATTAGGATATGTACGGATTTCAAAGACCTAAATAAAGCATGCCTAAAGGATGATTTTTTGTTACCAAATATAGACATCATTGTGGACTTGATGGTAGGGCATGCCATGTTGTCAATCATGGACGGTTTTTCTGGATATAATAAAATTAAAATAGCTCTAGAAGATTAGGAAAAGATGACTTTTACATGTCCATAGGGGACCTTCTGGTGGAATGTCACGCCATTTGGTCTAAAAAACGTAGGAGCCACCTATCAAAGATAAATGATGGCAATCTTTCATGATATGATGCACACCTTCATGGAGGATTATGTGGATGATATTTTGGAAAAATCTTGTACAAGGGAAGGAAATCTACATATTCTGAGCAAAATTTTCACTCGGCTACAAAAATTCAATGTCAGGCTAAACCCCAAGAAGTGTGTCTTTGGGGTCACATCAGCAAAACTGTTGGGATACATTGTCTCGAGAAAGGGCATTGAAGTGGATCCAACGAAAGTCAAGGCAATAATGGAAATGCCACCTCCTAGAAATATCAGTCAACTCATATCACTACAAGGAAGACTCTAATCTATTAGGAGATTTATCTCCCAGCTGGCAAACAAGAGTCATCCTTTTAATCACCTTTTACATAAAAATATAATTTTCAAATGGGATGAGTGTGAAAAAATGCTCAATCAAATAAAATAGTATCTAATTTCACCACCCATTCTCATGCCACCAACAGAAGGAAGACCTTTAATATTGTACATTACCACGATGGATATCTCTTTGGGGGCACTATTGGCACAAGAGGATTATGAAGGAAAAGAACATTCCATCTACTATATCAGTAGAAAATTAAATGGTTATGAAATAATTTACACTTTCATAGAGAAATCTTGCTTGACAGTGGTGTTTACTACTCAATAGCTGAGACACTATCTGTTGACTCATAAAATCAAGCTAATAGCAAAGATCGACCCCTTAAAATATCTACTTAGTAAGGCTGCCTTAATAGGTAGACTAGCAAAGTGGGTCATGCTATTAAGTGAATTTGACATTCAATATGTGGAGAGAAAAGCCATCAAGGGTCAGGAAATCACTGAACAACTAGCTGAGGCTCCTCTACTAGATGATCGATCGATGACAATGGAGTTTCTGGATGCAGAAATTTTGATAGTGATGCCCCAACAATGGGTATTATATTTTGATGGATCATACACACAATGCAGATCTAAAGCAGGGATTTTGTTCATCTCTCCCCAAGGACACACCATTCCAAAATCATATAGACTGATTTTTTAGTGTAAAAATAATGTGGCAGAATATGAAGCATTGATTGTTGGGGTCAAAATAGTAATTCAATGGAAGATCATGAATTTAAAGGTATATGGGGACTCTCAACTAGTCATTTATGAAGTGAATGATGAGTATCAAACAAAAGATGAAAATTTGATGCCCTACAAGCAAAAAGTAGATGATCTAAAATAGTTCTTTGTCAGTATAAAGTTTGATCAAATTCCAAGGGCGGAGAACAAAGTTGCGGACATTGGCCACAATTGCTTTAGTATTAAAATTGCCAGAGAAATGTGGTTGTTATGAGTTTACGTAGAACAAATATCATGTCCTTCCCATAATAATTCAGAATCTGCTACCATCTACCATCTAGAAACCATTGAAACCTCCATCTATGAAAATACCTATGCTTACCTGAAAGATGATGTCCTTCCTCTTGATCTTTCTAGGAACCAAAAATGAAACTTCATCCACCAATCCACCCGACATACTTTAATCATAGCCATACTTTATTGTTGAGGTCTTGATGGTACCTTACTTCAATTTCTAGAACATGATGAATCTTAAATGACCCTATGAGAGGTTCACGAGGGTATTTGTGGCACTCGTTCGAGTGGAATAACTCTAGCTAAGAAACTCCTTCATTTGGGATATTACTGGCCACACATGGAGAAAGAATCCTATTAGTTTGTCAAGAAATGCCAAAAGTGTCACATTCACAGCAATTTGATTCATGCACCAACATAAGAACTACATCCTTTCACATCAACATGGCCTTTTTGTCAATGGGGCCTCGATCTGATAGGAAAAATAAATCCCTCTTCATTAAATGGACATAAGTTCATTATCACAACTACAAAATATTTCACAAAATGGATAGAAGCAGTACCTCTTACAACCATCACTGGGAAGCAAATCTCCTCATTCATCTTGAATTACATAATCTGTCGATATGGAATCCCTCAATCCATTATCATTGATAATGGATGACCTTTCAAGAATAAAGATATCCAAGAACTATGTGAAAAGTTCCATATCCAACATCGTTTTTCAACACCATACTATCCACAAGGAAATGGCCAAGCTGAGGCCTCTAATAAAACAATTCTAAAAATCCTCAAGAAAATGGTAATCAATGTTGGATGTGATTGGCATGTTCAACTCAATCCTGCATTATGGGCCTATAGAACAAGTATCATAACACCAAAAGGAGCTACACCATATTCCTTGGTATATGGATCAAAAGCCATCTTGCTCATCGAAGTAGAGATTCCATCCCTTTGTGTATCACTTAGAGAAATCATTTTAGATGAAGACTATATGGTATCTAGATTGTAGGAACTAGAATTTTTGGATGAGCATCGTCAACAAGTTGTTAATCATCTAACGACTTACCAACAAATAATTTCAAGGAGTTACAACCACAGGGTAAAATCGTTGGTCTTTTAGGTTGGTGATTTGGCACTAAAGGAAAACCCTAGGAATCAGCAGGACAGGGAGAAGAAAGGAAAATTTCAGCCTAACTGGCTTGCTCCTTTTGTCGTCATATCAATATATGGATCAGGAGCATATCAACTATCAACATCATAAGGAGACTTGTTTGATGAACCTATCAACAATATCCATCTTAGAAAGTTCTATAATTAAATCTCTTAGTGCACAGGTCAAACTTCTAAAAAATGGTTTCCTTGATGAAAACCTAGCAAATAGGCATCTGGGCAATAGAAAATATGAAAAAAAATATTAAAAAAAAAAAATAGAAGATACAAAAAGAAAGAAAAAGAGAAAAATGAGAAATATAAAACAAAACGAAGAGTGTAATCAAAACATATGGTAAAAAATTGGAAATAAGCATTGTATGTGATTCTAAAGATCAACTTTCCCATCTATTTTGATACATATCGGGATCAATAATCTACCAGTCAATACCATTTCATATCATGTCATTAGTCTTGCCATCATTGCATCCATATCAAAATAATTTCACATAGTCAAGTCTCACTACAAATCTTGGGGGCAACATCTCGATATCACTAGGGGAAACAAAAAAATTGGTTTCACCAAAGGGCAAACAATAGTATGGTAAACAAAAAAAAACAAGATCAAAATGCAACATCAATCATTTTGTCAGAAGGGCATCAAACATCCATATCATATAAAAAATCCAAAACATGTCAAAAAGTTAGTCTAGAAAATCAAAACCAAAATCATGAGTCTGAGTCAGTCGAACTATGTGGTCTCTGCGTGTGTAACGTAGGCAAGGCTAATCTTTGATCAGCCCCTGAGACCCCTAAGATAAGTTAGTAGGTTAGGTCTTTAGTCAAAAATCTCAAAAATCAAAAACATCAAAAAGTCAGGATGGATGATCTAATCTGAATAATGATTTTAAAAAAATAGTAAGTAAACGGGGGATAAGTTGTATTTTTTTTTATATTATCATTTCTTTGGAGTAACTCAATGATGTATTGCACTACAAAAACAAGGAAGAAGAATATCATCTGTTGTCTGTAAGTTAATCATATAAATTTATGAGTTGTCGGGGGATGTACTATGCAAATGTATCACCGATGACATTCAAAATTCATACATTGAAATGATTAATCACTGCCTGTTTATGCAATGAATGCTCAGGTCATCTTGGTTCAATTATACCTAGATGCTTGTGTTCACT
This sequence comes from Sequoiadendron giganteum, assembly GCA_007115665.2. Classification (NCBI taxonomy): domain Eukaryota; kingdom Viridiplantae; phylum Streptophyta; class Pinopsida; order Cupressales; family Cupressaceae; genus Sequoiadendron; species Sequoiadendron giganteum. Next base: position 227,324,097 of record CM021103.1, read on the forward strand.
TGCAATATCAAAAATCATGAAAGAAGTAATTAGGTTGTCATTGGTCTAACACATACCATTGACGTTTGTACTCACTTTCAACATCCAATAACAGATCAATGATGATACCAAGCACAAAAGTACTATTAAAATGACAATGGTTTTTGCATATAGTTGAATGACAAAATTAGATTGCATTCATCATAATTCATTATCTGCAAAGTATTTGTTACATAAGAGATTCCAATTAATGATTATCTTTTCTACAAATAGAACTAAGTATACTTGACATAAATCATCAAAAACATGTAGAAGTCATCATCTCATCATTAAGTTTCGTCATTTCATCATTCATACATTTTACATCAAATAAATTATGCATTAAATTGTACCATAAATACATCATGTTCATTTACCATAAACATTCATTACATTATCATCCATCAACATCATATACATTTGATCACTTTTTAAACCCATACATCATTTGTCATCCATACATTTTATCACATTTGAAATAAATACAAGTCATATCATTATTATTCATACATTATATATCATCATTTAGAAATTCATACATTACATCATACATCCAAATATCATATAAACTACATATTCATTATCATCATTATTATTCATTTATTATAGCATCATCACATTGAAATTAAAGCATTCATATAGATCATCATAAAGATACATCATCACATAATAAATGCATCCATCACATAGAAATCATAAACCATCATAAGATCAAATCAACTGCATCTCGTATATATATCATCAATGTCAAGTATATAATGAAGTCTAAAATAAATATACATCATCAAAAATGATCTAAATCGTAGTATACATCATGTCTCGAAAAGAATATCCCAAAATCACAATAGCATCTATGATCTGCTATTGTTAGAATGTGTGGGCCCAACAGGACCACTACCACCACCACCCTCGGAAGGACCAGGATATTTGGGATCTCTTCATGGAGGTAGTGTCACACCCTCACTCACTGTCCGAGTATGAGTCCGACCGGATCTCGATGGGGCATAACTGACTTTGCGATAAGGAGGCACTACATCATGGTATCTCCCCCTATAGAACTCTACCTCTCATCCAACTTGCAGAACCTCTCTCATATAATCGGCCACCGAGGTACCATCGGCCACTCTTTGTAGGGTCTTGGCCATCTCCTGTGACCTCTCAACAATCTGTCGGGCACTGTTTCACTTGACTATCAAGGTGGCAACCTGAGTCTGAACAACGGCTAACTATCCCTGTACCTGCACTAGTGCCTGAGCATGGGCCTAAGCCTGAGCCTACATCTGAGTCTACGTTTGAACAAGCAAACCCCGGGCCTATACCAACAGTCCCTATAGCATCTGTACCTGTGTCTGGAGACCTACAATCTGTCTCTGGTGGTCAACTAACGGTATTTCCACTGCTTGCCTCTTGCAAGGCCTACTGGATGAAGGACCAACACTGACTGGTCGAACCCCTCTATCACCTCCACCGCCACCATCACTATCGTCCCCACTACTACTGTCACTGTTGCTACTCTTGATACTGCTACCTAATGCAGTATCACCCCCACTATCCTCTGAACCCTTGGTAGCATCCTCCTCAATGGGTAATGGTGTTGGCTCATCTAGAATACTGATGCGTGGATGTGGATTCAATGCCAAAAATACAGCGCACTCCTCTGTAACAAGTGCCTCGACAATATCCATGCGCATGTCCCAAGGTGACGGCTGTAGTGCCCTATACCCCTCTACAATGGTCTCATATGATAGGCATGGCCCCCAATTAGGTGCATCACTCTATCATTGGGCATAATGGGCTACTCCTTGTTGCATACACTGAACAATGTCGTATTATCTATACACCTGCCATAACAAAAATCTCTCCAGGATGAAAGGTGTCCTACCAATCAGATACATCGAATCAAAAAGATATCTAAGAACTATATCATCCTCATCCCACTACTCATAATCTAATTATGACCACTAGACAATGCTCTCCATATCATCAAAAACCCATCTCCAATGCTCCAACTTACCCATCCGAGCCTAGGTAAGTTTCCCTCTATACCGAAACAAATACGATCTACCTGTCGGTCTGCCCAAAACTGGAAATGGTCAAGAAATGGAAAAATGCTCCCATGCCCACACTTGTAATAGGGTCATCCCTGCTAATAAACTCCGTGCCCACAAGTAAACCACTGAATGAAGGTCATGGTAGAGATGTGCCAGGATACACATCCCCCACGCATATCTCATACCATGTACGACCATGCTCTCCAAAATCCGGTCCCAACCCATGGAGAATCCCTTTGACCTACGATTAGGACAAAGGAAACCTCCAATGAATCCAGCAAGCACTGTTGGTAGTGAAGCGTATGTATTATAAATCATCCTCCATCGGACACTCAAACCTACAATATGCTGATCCTGAAACTCTCTGTGGATGGCATCTCTCCTGCCAGCCTTCTGAGAATCATATAGTACAATCTCCCCCATGAATGGAATCTGCAAAATCCGCCACACATCCTCGGGTGTGATTGTCATCTCACAAGTGGGTAAGTGAAAGGTGTTGTGGTCACTATGCCACCTCTTAGCCAAAGCAATAAGAAGACCTCAATTAATCCTAATCTGGGGCATGTCAAGCAAAATTGTAAGGCCACATCGATCTATGACCTGAATCTCATCTCGAGTCAGATGCGGTATCAACTCGGTAGTCCAAGAAAAATGCTCTCGCATTTGGAGATTATCCAGATGCTCCTATCATCATATCACAATGAAAAATCTACAATCAGTACACTATGTCAAGAAATCAAAATTCATTCTGCTATCAGGTCTAATCAAACTTTGGTATGAATTTTTGATCAAAATTTAGGAACAAACATCAACAAACCTCACCTATCATGAGGTTCATCAAACATTATCTAATCTCAACTATCATGAGGTTTATCAAATATTGAATCATTTCCTCACCTATCATGAGGATCATCACAAGTAGGATTTCTTCTCACCTATCATGAGAGTAAGTTTTATTTGAATCAAACAGAATCAAACATCAAGATTTTGGATTAATCAATCATACCAATCCAAAGAATGGACATGATCAGAATTGACGAAATCAACATTAACTAAGTCAAAATCTACAATTCTGACATGGATGCGCTATAACAGGCATCCAAAGTGCTAAATCTCAAAAGCGCTAATTTATCAAACGGATGCGCTAAAATAGGCACCCAAAGTGCTATTTTATTCGAAGCACTATTTGAGCACTCTGATGCGCTATAACAGGCATTAGAAGTGCTACTTCACCCTAAGAGTTGTTTTACCACATCAATGCACTAAAATAATCCATCAACGTGCTACTTTATCAAAAGTGCTATAAGAGACTATAGAAGTGCTAATTTACAAAATCAAAGTGCTAGAATATTCTAAGCACTAAAATCCGACATCGATGTGCTTATTTTAACCACCTGAGCACTAAGATCATGAAAGCGCTATGCTATTCTACAAAAGTGCTAGAGAAAATAAGGCAAGCGCTAAATCTCAAAGTGCTACTACATCTAATGGAAGTGCTACAATGGAGTGCATAGCGCTACAGTGCGACTTAGATGCGCTAAAACGAAGTAAAAATGTCAAAAGCATTAAAAGCATAAAAAACAAAAAAAACACAAAAATCGAGGAAGATTATGGGTACATACCGGAGGTCCATACGCGGTCGGCCGTTGGTGACGTTGAATGCGCTTGAAATGGTGAGTATGGTAAGGGATTGGCATCTTGCTCTAGTTGGCTGAAAAGTCTCTCTCATAAGAATTTGAAACTCAAAAAGTACAAATGACTTTGAAAGTGATATTTTGGACTATATATAACTTTTGAAAAGGGATTTTTGTGGGTTTTTAATTATATTTTGATTAATTTTATCCATGAAATTAATTTAAAGTCATCTACGGGCTATATTTCTTCATCATTGTCAGGAGATAAATTATTTCATCATCAAATCATCATCAAATCATCGAAAAATCATAAAAATTTCAAAAATTCTAAAAAATCATCAAATCATTAATTTATCTCCCGAGGGGGCATATTATCATCAATCATTTAGAAATCAATATCTGGGGCATGCCTGGGGCATATTGAATTTTTATCATCGATCCTAGTAGTAGCAGAAAAATTTTTCTTCAAAGCAATGCATAAACACGTCACTTCGAGGAGGGGAAAAATCTATAGACCTAAAATTGGTCTGGAGAATTCGATTAATTAAATACAAATTATTTGATTAATTATCCTAATTTCCTCTACTATTTGAATAAATAGAATTTTTTTTTTTATAGTTCACGTTCACATTCAAACTTAAATTCTTCTAATATATCATCTTAATTAAATAAACAAAATTAAATACTTTGTTTGATTTAATTATCATTTTCCTATTTTATTATATCACATCAATCTTAAATACTTTATTAATTAATTACCATATTCTTCTATTTTAATTTAATAAACAAACTTCTATAGTTTGTTTTATTAAATTATTTATCCCTCTTTTGTTAATTTAAATAAATCAAAAATATTTAAATAAAGACATAAGGAATATTCCTCTATATTTCCTCAAAATTGAATTAGATATCCTATGTCTAATTTATGTCAAAATCATGTTAAAATTAATTGATTGAAACTTCACGGGAAGAATTGGAGACAAATTGCAAATTTATCTCTCAATCCTTCTCCATCAATCCTTCCTCTTCTCTTGCCTGGTGTTTTCATGGGTAGAGACAATCTCCAAATTTCTCTCAATCTCCTCCATCCTTCACCATTCAATCCTCTAGATTGAATCCAAGCCTCTCTTTGCCATCCCTATGCATTTCTATAGCCACGAAATCTATAAATAAAGATTCATTCAACCAAGAAAAGGATCCTAGGTTGTCAAGTTTACTCTGTAGAATTTCATCAAGCATCCATGCATTCAACATCCAATAATTCAAGCATCAAGCATCAAGTTTTCATATCATGGCTGCCTCCTATAGCTGCATTTTTCAATTTTCATGTCAACTCATATTGCATTAGTTTCTTTTGATTATATACATATTATTAGCATCCTTCTCATTCTCTAAATTGTCATTTTAACAATCATAGTGCTCACAAAATTTGAGAGCTACAATGATTTAATAAGTCTTTGGAGATAGAGAGCAATATGACGCTTTCAGTAGATTATTATTTTGAATTAGTTCAATTTGCTTTGTCTTTGATATAATGTTGTATTAAGAAGTGTTTTGTGATTTACACCCTATTCAAACTTATAGGAAGTAACAAGTTGTTGAAGAGTCAAGTCTATTGTTTTGGAGCACCATTGTTTTTAATTTGTATAAGTTATCTTCTGTAGTTGATAAAATTCCTTTACTATTTAAAAAGATGTTTAATTATCTATTCCCTTACTTTTCTATTTCTGTAATACATCAGTTGTTTAGTTTGCTTGTTTCCATGCTTTCTAGTTTAGTCGCAATTCTTTCTAAATTAGTTGTCTTATGCTTTTTAATTTAGTATTTCTAGATTTTCTTAGAATAAGATTATCTTCTAATTAAAAGTAATGGCGTTAGATTAGACTTGATTTTTGTAGTTTAAAAGAAAAACATAAAATATAAAATGAGTTATTCAAATAATCTCCTTCTACAAACTGCCTTGGACACTGCTTGGTCGACAAGTTAACATTCAATTATTCTAAAGTAGTAGGACCTAACAACAGCCTATCACTTTTTGGCGTCATTTCTGGGGACTTCTTAAAAATCATCTGTGCTTAAGTGTTATTAGGAGACGGTTTGAATACAAAGTTTTATGCCAAAATTTCTTAGTCGGATTTCTTTTCTGCATGGTTCAAACAAGAGGCCCTCACAGACGTTTTATACCAAAGACCCCCCAAAATATATACCAATCATACATAGGCAAGCCCAAGGCTCAGATGACCACACTTCTAAAGAATTATTTGAGCCTACTCCACCCGAGGCTTTCCATTATTTACCTGTCGAGAAAATGGTAGAACAACTAATTATAGAGGAAGTTGTTTTCAAGGAACACACTCCTTTGGACATCATGGGAGATCGTAGAGTTGAACCTAATCACAATGAACCTCAACCTCATAGAACATTTACTTATCCTATTATTTTAGATGCTGACAATGATATTGTCATGAAGAACATTTCCCCACCTTTCCTTCCAACCTTCAGTGGTTTATTCTCAGAAGACCCAGACCAATTTCTCTTTGAGTTTAAAGTCCTATGTCAGACATGATTATAAGAATGACAACCAAAATTTGAAGCTCTTTCCATCAACTTTGAAGAACTCAACAATGTGCTAGTTCATGGGATTGGGTTCTGGTAGTATAACATCCTAGGAAGAAATGGAGATTGTCTTCTTGTAAAAATACCAGAGTTACTGTAGGGTAAGTGATCGTAAGGAGGAGCTATTTAAGTTGAGACAAAATGAGGATGAAAGTTTGGAGGATTATCTTGATAGGTTCCTCTTCCTCTCCAAAATATGTGGAGAAACGACCATTAGCGTAGAGATTCTCAAAATAATATTTTTTAAAGGTCTTGATGATGACACTCAAATAAATCTTGATTTAATGGGAAAAGGTGACATATCTCAATTAACTCTTGAAGAAATATGTGATTTATGTTGGAATTTCTCCCATACTCATGGAGGAATTTGTAAAACTAATCTTTTTAAAGGGTCTAATGAGATAGGTAATCTCCACGAAGAAATAGAAAATCTGAAAACGAATATTCTCATGCAATTGAATACCACATTAGATGGTATACAAACTAAAACTCGCAACCCTGAGACCTTGTCAATTTATTGTCCAAGGTGTCAGAATAAACACCTATTGTGTGAGTGTCCTTTGCATAAAGTCAATGTTTGTCAACTATGTGAGAAAAATCATCCTACAAACTAGTGCGAGCTTTTGTCAGATATTAAGAATACCAAGAAAAAAACCATTCAGGTTGAAGAAGAAATACATGCCTTAAACCAACGTCAAGGAGGTAATTTCCCTTATGGACAAAATCCTAATCCTACATGGAGACCACAAAATAACTGGGCTCATAAGGAATCCATCTTGGAATCATTCGCCTCCACCTCAACCTAAATGGGGATCCCCTGAGTGGACAAACCACACATGGGGAAATCAACAATGGTCAAATCAACCCCAACAACAGTGGTACCAAAAACATGCAGTCCCCCAATGGAATCAGACACAAAATTAGTTCTATACTGAACCAAGGAGGAATCAACAACAAAATTTGTTACCTCGAACTCAAAACCCTCCTCAGAATGAGCAGGTAAACCAACCTCAGCTTCCAGCACAACCGCTTTCCAATCCTAAGAATAATCGCCAAAATACACGAGTCTATTCTACCAAACATAAAAATGTTACAGGGCTTAATGCAATACACTTTGGAAATGTGCAGTTGCATTCTAGTCAAACTCTTCAACCTCCGACCATTGAAGAAATAGTGGAGGAAACTGAGCCTAAAAGTCCAACAAAAGACACATCATCTAAGTAGGATACCACTCCTCAAGACAAAGAGCCTTTTTCAGTGGCAGAGGTTGCTGACTTATCTCAGGGGGAGGAAGGTCAGTCCTTAAGTCAACAAAAGGAGGATCCTATTCCAAGGAAGAAAAGGATGGCACCATATCCAGAATATTTAAAGTCCATAATTCTGGAAGATAATCCTGAAGTATCTTTGGATATAGAAATTGTGTTAATTCAGGAGATTAAGGAGTTGCAAATTGAAGTTCCTTTATTGCAAGCAATAAAGGAAATCCCTGAATTAAACCAATTAATCAAACAGTTATGTATCAAAACACCGAGAAAGGAGATCCCTGAATTAAACCAGTTAATCAAACAGTTATGTACCAAAACACTATGAAGGAAGCCAAAAATGATAAATATTGTTCATATTGATGGTTATTTAGCTAATTTTCTGTTTGGAAAGACTATTGCTCCAAAATATGATGATCCCAAAAGTCCACTTATAACCATTACAGTTAATGAGGTAACAATACCAAATGCACTAGTGGATCTAGGAGTAGCTATTAACATGATGACAGTGGATGTAATGGAAAAATTAGGTTTAACTGATTTACGTCCTACAACCACAGTCTTAAAAATGGAAAATCAGTCTATATCCATCCCAAAGTGCATCATTAAAAATGTCCTTGTCAAGTTGACGGATGTGGTTATCTAGTCGCCTTCGAGGTAATTCAGTCACTTACACCTAAGGATAGCTATCCTATAATTCTTGGAAGACCTTGGCTGGCCACGGTTGCTACTAAGATTGATTGTAGGGAAGGGGGAAGGACCATTTTGCATGGTCAAGATAGCAAACACTTGTTCTTATATCCCCTTGCTAAGCCTACTGAGCATGGAAAATTTTGGGTTGATGGACCTGAGGAATCAAATGGTTCAGATAGTTTAGCCTCCCTAGCCATGATAGTAATTAAACAACATGAGGAAGAATTGGAGGAAGAGTTAGTGAAAAAAATAGCATGCCTTGCTATAACCCTAAATGAGGAAGAAATTATGGATGCTCCAAGGATTTTTGGGCAACCAATTTATATAAGTGAAATGGAGCACAATTATGCTACAATGGGAATGTCGTGTCCCCTAGAAAATATGATTCCCAGAACAAGTCATTTCTATGAGGATATCACAAGGTTTCACCAACTAGTTCCTCATAGTTTTCCTCTTAATACGTTGTTGTGACCTATGTATACTATGACCTCGGTTCATCTTGGAACAAAATTGATAATGCTATTACCAGGAAAAATATTGAATATCAATAGCTAGTTGACATAAACTCAGGAGGATAAGTTGTTTAATGTGTTGGTACAAAGGTATAAATATTTTTCTTGGGATTATACGGACATGATGGAAATTCACCCAAGTGTTTGTACTCATCAAATTTACATTGACATCATTATAAGGCCTATTTTCCAATCACAAAGGAGACTCAATCCTGCATTAAAGGATCTAGTCAAAATTGAGATTGAGAAACTCCTTTGTGCTATATTTATTTATCCAATCTCTAATAGTAAATGGGTATCACCTGTGGTGGTAGTCCCAAATAAAAATGGGAAGTGGAGAATCTATGTAGATTATCGAGAACTCAATAAATCCACTTATAGAGATTATTTTCCCTTACCATTCGTTGATCAGGTCCTTGAAAACTTGGCTGGGAGGAAGTATTTATCCTTTCTCGATGGATTTAGTGGTTATAATCAGATATAGGTTTGTCCAAAAGACTAGGAAAAAACCATGTTTACCTTCCCTTGGGGCACATTTTCATATAGAGTGCTTCCTTTTGGACTGTGCAATGCTCCAATGAACTTTCAGAGAGCTGTTCTTGCCATATTTTCCGCTCTCGTTAATGAATGTGTCAAGGTCTATATGGATGATTTTAAAGTCTATGGGTCAACATATGACGAAGCTCTTCAAAACCTAGATCGAGTTCTACAAGTTTGTGAGGAAAATAGACTATCCCTTAGCCATGAGAAATGCTTAATAATGGTGGAACAAGGAATAGCCTTGGGTCATCATATTTGCTCAAAAGGAATAAAGGTCAACCCTAAGAAAATTGAGGTCAACCCTAAGAAGTTTTCTTGGACATGCTAGTTACTATAGAAGGTTCATAAAAGGCTTTAGTAAAATTGCAACTCCTATGCTCTCTCTTTTATAAAAAGAAGTGGAGTTTGTCTGGACATCTGAGTGTCAACAATCATTTGAAGCAACCAAAGAAAAGCTTGTCTCTACTCCCATTCTAAGAGGGCCAAATTGGAGTGTTCCCTTTTATATCTATGCTGATGCTATCGGTGTAGTTCTGGGACAAGAAGATGAGAACGAGGGGAAGTATGCTATATATTTCATTAGCAAAAATCTTACTCCGACAAAAAAGAATTATACAACAACATAAAAGGAATGTATGGCTGTTGTTCACGCTATCAAGAAATCCCATGGTTAATGGTCAGGTTATGAGATGGCTATTGCTCCTTTAGGAGTTTAATGCCATGATTCTTGATAAACCAGGGAAATATAATGTGGTAGCTGATTTTCTATCACGAATCAAATATGAAGAAGATGATAGTGCCCCTATACAGGATTATTTTCCAGATGAAATTTTTTTTGCAGTTTCTGTAAAATCACCTTGGTTTGTAGATATCGCTAACTATTTAGTTGCTTCAGAGATACCTCATGGATTCACATCTAAGCAAAAGAAGCGTCTAATGAGGGAAAGTGCCCCATTCAAGTGGATTCATAAAATGTTATCTCATTGCGGTCCTAACATGATTTTGAGGAGATGTGTAAGAGTGCATGAAACCTACAGCATTCTAAGGGCCTGTCATGATGACCCATTGAGAGGACAATACTTTGCAAAGAGAACTTCCCACAAAGTCCTAGGTGTCAGATACTATTGGCCCTCAATGCACAAAGACATTAAGAACTATGTTCATCATTGTGATGAATGTCAGAGGGTAGGAAGACCAACTATTTCTTTAGAAATTTCATTGCTGCCACAGGTAGTCCTTGAACCATTCGAAAAATGGGGTTTAGATTTTATCGAACCCATAGATCCTTCCTCTCAAGGGAAAGAGTATATACTATTTTGCACTGAATACTTGATAAAATGGGCTGAAGTTCAAGCCTTAAGAATAGCTAGGGAAGAGAAGGTTGCAGACTTTCTTTATATAAAATCTTCCTTAAATTCGGAGCTCCTTGAACTATCGTAACTAATCAAGGACCCCAATTCATGTCTCAAGTGCTCTTGGCATTTACCAATAATTTTCAGGTAAGCCATAGGAAGTCATCCCTTTACCACCCTCAAGTGAATGGCCAGGTAGAATTAACTAGTAGAGAACTGGAAAATATTCTAACAAAAACAATTTCTTCTAGAAGAAAAGATTGGGCCAGGAAACTCCCTAAAGTTGTATGGGCATACAACACAACCTAGAAATCTATGACTGGATTCAGCCCTTATGCGCTCGTTTTTGGGAAGAAGCCTCTTCTTCCCATTGAGTTTGAATTACAAACTCTACGAATGGCTATGGAATTAGGTCTAGATTTAAAACAAGCCCAATTTGAACAAGTTATGCAATTGAGTGAATTGTATGAGCTTTGTTTAGACGCCATCCATCAAACTGAACTAATTCAACATCAACGAAAAGTGTGGCACGATAAACATATTAAGGGAAAGGAGTTTCATAATGGGGATTGGGCCCTGTTATTTGATTCTAAATACAAGAATCATAAGGGGAATCTCAGGACTCATTGGCTGGGACCTTATGAAGTTGAGGAAGTCTTTTCGAACGAAACTATTCAGTTAAAACCAATCGATGGTGACACGCGAACTTTATTGGTTAATGTTCATTGCTTACATGTCTTCCATAAGCTAGTCAAAAGGGAAGACTTTACAAGGATGGTTGAAATGTAGGGTGAGGTCCAATGTGTTGACTCTACCACGATAGGGTCTATCTAGTAACAATGCTATGCTATTAAAAAAAGAATTATTTTTTTTGAAAATATGCAATAAACAGACATGTATGCTGAGATATTTTCCTTCATTAAATCTTTCATCGTTTTTGGACTTAGCTAAAAAAAATTCATGTTTTTCCAGAACTTCTCAAAAGTAGAAAATAACTTTTGGAGCACCCTCCAAAGATGCTCTGGAACGTTATGATGTCGATACCGATGCTCTAGAACTTGATGTTTTCAAGACTGATGCTCCGGAACTTGTATAAAGCTCATCATATTAAAGAGGTGTTCTGCAATAAGGTTCAAAGTTCATAAAGTTCAAAAATTATTTTCCATGTCACTCAACCTTTCATTCCATTGTTGCTCTGGCTGCATCTTTCAATGATGCTCCGGAACCTTTCATTTCATTGTTGCTCTGGTTGCATCTTTCAACGATGCTCCATAACCTTTCATTTCTTTGTTTCTTTGGTTGCATCTTTCAACGATGCTCCAAAACCTTTCATTCTATTGCTTCTTTGGCTGCATCTTTTAGCGATCCTACGGAACCTTTCATTTCATTGTTGCTTCGACTACATCTTTTAGCGATGCTCTAGAACCTTTCATTTTGTTGCTGCTCTGGCTGCATCTTTCAGCGATGCTCTGAAACCTTTCATTCTATTGCTACTCTAGTTGCATCTTTCAGCGATGCTCTAGAACCGTTTATTCCATTACTGCTTCAGTTGCATCTTTCAGCGATGCTCCAGAACCTTTCATTCCATTGTTGCTCTGGCTGCATCTTTTAGTGATGCTCCAGAACCTCCATTTCATTTTGGTTTTGGTCACACCACACACTGATGCTCCAAAACTTATGCACTCATTTTGAGCGCATTGACCAAATTACGTGCTCTGGAACTTGTTCATTTGTTTTCTGCCACCTTTTTCAAAATTTTACATTTGCGCGATTCTTCCGCCAGAATATCCCATACATCTGTCTTTCTATTTTTTCTTTAGTCATAAGTAAGCCACCCAATTCTTTACTCCTCATTGATAGCTCCATCCCCCATATAATTTTGCACCATATCATATTAACTCCACCGTCACTTCAACCAATGCATTCATGTCATCCTGTCAAATCTGTAAGGTTTATCTTCAAACGATCATGGAACGTGGGTAAGTATTAATTTTTGCTTTAAGTAGGTAGTTATTTTTGAATAAAGAATAATTAATTGGCATGAACTTCACTTCCAAATTAGCAATTTGTGCCACCTGGCGATCAACTACTTGTATGACAAAGCCTTTCGCAAACCTCCATGCAAATTGGAAATCATTTAAACATAAGTTGCAAATAAAACAAATAAGTGATTTCAAAGGCAATATTTTCAAAAGAAACCTATGTGTGAGCTCTATGCTGGAACTAAAATCTTTTGCAGAGTGTGAAATAAGGAAATGGGGGGTGGTAAAAGAAAGGAAAAAATAGATTCAATAGAAAAATTATTGGGATTGAGTAATATCTCTAGGTTGTTCGAGGAAGCAAGGTGGTTAAACGTCATCATAAAATTTGAAGGCCATAATGAAAATATGGTAAGATATTTTTCTAAGAACTACACAAATGGTGAAGTGGTACTTCAAGGGAAGCATTTCAAGGTAAGCTCCAAAATTATTTCTCACTTATCTGGATTAGACAATGCAGACATAAATATAAAAGAAACCTCTCAATTTACATACCAGAAATTATCTGAATTATTTCTTAGAGAGGGAGACCCACACCCAATGGTAGTAATAAGTACTAGGGGAAAAAATAATGGATTCCAGAGAACCTCCATATTAGAACCTTAGGGTACTGTCATTGCATGGATTATAAAGTATTTTACTTGTGAGGGTCAGCTTACTATAGTTGTAGGGCTTGCCTTTTGTATGTTGACCCATTTATGTCATGGGAAGGAGGACCCAACTCTTAGGGTTAATATGCCTGAATTCTTGTGTGATTCCTTAAATACTTCCATAGAGAGGTATAAAACATGGATTGGGCCTTTAAAACATCATGGGTTAATTCAATGAATCTGCAATTACCACTTTCATAAGAAATCTGAGGGAAAATGTGATAAATTTTTAGAGAAAATGGAGAAGCTTGCAATTGCAAGAACCATAGAATCGAGGGAACCATCCCAAAAGGCTATTCCATCATGTGAAGCAATTTCCCCTGAGGGCTCTTCAGCTCCAAAAGCTCTTAATCCCACCACTCCTAGTGAGGATTTTCCAAACCTCTGCGGTGATAAATTCAAAACCCCTGACCTGCTAGAATAGGTTGATATTATTTATTCTAACACAAGTAAACCAAGAAAGAAGAAAACGGGGAAAAATAGAACACCCGTCATTTTCCAGGAATCACCTCCACTCAGAAGGAGTAAGCGGTTGGCTTCAAAATTCTCTGAAACCCGAATACAGGGTAAGGAGGGAAGTTCACAAAAGAAAAAGCCTAAGTGGTCAGATGAGCCCATAGAAATTTTAGAGCATGCTAGTGAAGAGGAGGTACCCCTAAATAAAGAGGATTCAGGCGAAGTGTTTCCTTTCCATTTTGCACATATTGAGGAAATCTTCAATGATGAAATTCAGGGAAGATAACCTGAGGGGGATGGCAGTATGCCAGAAAATTTGTCACCTATTGTAGATAAAATTGTTGGAATAGCTCAAACAAGTAGTGCCATTGTTGAATTAGAAAAGTATAAAGTAGAAATTGATGATTTACAGAGACAATCGTCTAAAAATAACGAATTTATAGAATTGAAGAAAGAAGAGTTGGTTGTGCAAACTGCTATAATAAATAAAAGAGATCGAGAAATAAAGGGCTTGAAGCTTCAATTGCAGGAAAAAGACTCAAAAATCTATAAGTTACAGGAACAAATGCAAGAGCAGTATCAGAAGCATAAAACTAATAGTGTGGACATTGCACACAAAGACACAGAAATGGAAAGAATAAAATAAAATTTTGTGCTCATGCTCACAGCTTTTGAGGAGGACAAGAAAATAAAAATTGAAGAGTTGAACACTTCCATCAATAGGGTAGTTGAACTAGAATAGGACTTGAAGGAATGCACTGTGAAACCCCAAATTGAGTCCAAAGAAATTCACACTGAGCCAATTGTAACTGATTCGTTCCAGGTTCGCATTCCACCTCTACTAATAAAATGGATAGAAAAGTGTTACTTCCTTAGGAATGTCCAAACTGAAAATCACACGCTGAAGAAGGAACTGGTGCTTCTGAAGGAGTCATTTCACAAATCCTACAAAGGGAAGCAGGATCCATGTCAACTTGTGGACTGTTTGCTGAATTGTAGAAGGCCATGAAGAATTTACTCAATGTTTTTGAATGAATAATGGCTATGATGGAAACTATTTAGGATCTATAATGATCAGCCTTATGAGCCTAATGACAAAGAGTTTTTTAAAATATTTGTAGAGTCGACTCCTAAAGACCAAGATTTAATTTGTGAATTCTTTCTGCATGACTTGTTATTAGAAAATCATACAGATTTCTTTATCAATGTGTTTGTTGGAGAGGTAGAATTGAGGGTATTTCTCTCAACCATGAGAAATCAAATTCATTAGCAAGATCGAAGAAAAGAGTTTGCACAGGAAGAAAGAATAGTGGGTCTCTAGATAAGGTCCCCGAATTCAAGGTCTGATGGGTTCAAAGCTACATTTTTGTCTCTCCTTGTTAATGAAAAGATGAAGGAAAGCTATGACAACAACCTCAAGTTATGTTATGACAATTTCATGGAAAATGGACATAAATTAATTGGAAAAGCATGGCATGCATGTGAAGAAAGATTCACCCATCTTCCAACTTACTTAAAGAAAAGAGAAGTTATTTATCCTCTAAACATCAGATGGTCCTTCAGAAGGGATGATGCTGTAGTTAAAATCCTAAAAACTCTAAGCAAAAAATGGATAGGAATGAAATACAAACCTCCCTTGCTACTTAATCCACCCCTGACCTTTAATATTTCCACATATCAGAATGAAAAACTTTTTAATGAATGGAGGGAGAGTGTGATGTTTCATAGAGGGTTCATTCATAATCCTGAAGCTTTCGATGCATCAGCTAGGGAGACACATGATCTTAGTACTCTTTATGAGGATTGGAATATAACTCAGGGGTTTAACCATGGAGCAAGAGGACCTGCCAGTTTTTAGGTAGGGGAGGAAATGATGAGGTAAAAACAACCTCATCATAATAAAATCTGGAAAGCTTACTTTTGGTAACTCAATCCTAAGCCTTTGCCAATTTATTAAACTTTAGGAGAAGTAATTGTTTATTTTAAGGAAAATTATGCTTTCTTTCTTTCTTTTGATCAATTGAGGAAATTTATCAAAGCCGGTTTAATGGGTTGATTTGAGCATTTTTGTAGGGAATAATAGGTCATCATGCGGCTGTTGTAGAAGTTTCATCAGCACGTGCCTCAAGAGTAATGTTGCAAACCCACTCCTAGATGCCTGGATGATGCACTGAAGATTTAGTATTGGTTTCTTTAAATTATGTTGTTAAAAAATTTATGGCTCTTCTCGAGCCTTCTACATGTTTAAGAGCTTTAAAGGACATCAAAGATAGTTTTAAGTTAAGGAAGACTTTTTCAATGGCTATCCATGCCATCTTAAATTTAGGATTTAGTTAACAAGTTATCTATAAAAATATAATTTCACAAGTGATGAATATGATAGAGAGGAAGTATCATTATGCTTTTCGAATGGTTTTTCAAAGCTCTGTTAAAATGAGTTATCTAATTTCTGCCTATTGGTAACTATTGAAATTCGAGTGATAATGAATTTTGTAATAAAAGGGGTTGAGAACCTGTAGCTTATGTGATTTAAAGAGGAAGTATTAGCCCACGAGTTGGCCACTCGAGGGGAGTTAGCCTAGATAGATAAGTATTTTATTGTTAAGTTATTTTCTTTGTTAAAGGTAAATTGTTGTTCAGTAGGAAGTAACAAGTTGTTGAAGAGTCAAGTCTATTGTTTCGGAGCACCATTGTTTTTAATTTGTAAAAGTTATCTTTTCTAGTTGATAAAATTCCTTTACTATTTAAAAAGATGTTTAATTGTCTATTCCGTTACTTTTTTGTTTTTGTAATACATCAATTTTTTAGTTTGCTTGTTTCCATGCTTTCTAGTTTAGTCATAATTCTTTCTAAATTAGTTGTCTTATGCTTTTTAATTTAGTATTTCTGGATTATCTTAGAATAAGATTATTTTCTAGTTAAAAAGTAATGGCCTTAGATTAGACTTGATTTCTATAGTTTAAAAGAAAAACAAAAAATATAAAATGAGTTATACAAATAATCTCCTTCTACAAACTACCTTGGACACTGCCCGATCGACTAGTTGAAATTCAATTATTCTAAAGTAGTAGGACCTAACGATAGCCTATCACCACCAGTTATCTCCGAGTTTGATATCTAATCATCTCTGTGAGAGGACTCTTTGTCACAACTAGTTAGTTAACTAGTTCTAACTCTTATGCATGAAAGTGTTTATTAATTAAATATCTTTAATTAATTAATTAATTAATATGTGCATTTGAATTCTTTATTCTTCAAGTTCTAAAGTTTTCTTTTACATTCAAAGTCTATTTCTCCTATTTTTGAAGACTCTTAACTGAAGATTAAATTGTTTATTTAATTTGTAACTCTTGTTATTTCTATTTTCAAACAGTCTTGACACAAGATTAATTTATCATTCTAATTTAATATTTATCTTGCACACTTTTCTAACTCATATTCTATTTGACACATAACTCACATTGCATGATATTCATCAATCTCATTCATTGATCTCTCTTTGAATTTGAGTCAATCGTTCGAAAACCCAAAATCTATAAAATGGCCTGTCATTATCATTATTCCTCCCCCCGAAATCAATACTTTTGAGGAGAAACTTAATCTTCGATATTTTTCTTAGACATTCAACAAGGTTATGCTTGTATCAATACTAAAAATCTGAGGACAAGAATACTGATACAACAAAATGGAGAAGGACAATTGAGGTAATTTGAAGGAGTGGGCGCATATTTGGTGAGATCTTTTCAGTTATTTGTTTTGATTGCTTTATGTTCATTTACTGGTTCTTTGTTGTTTTTATTTATATTATTTGTTTGATTTGATCATCTTAATCAATTTTCAGAACAATCTCCAAAAAATATATGTTACACTAGTAATGTAGGTACTACACATGGACTCAAACTCTCTCTGATCAATACCTTTCACAAAAAATATTGCACTCATTTGTTCAATTCTTCACTCTTTGTTGGAGTCATATGATGAGCTTCCTTATTCAGAAAATTGGCTCTAAGAATTAGGTCCATCTAATGACTACTATTTCTTACTGGAGGAAAAGCTTTAGTTACATTATCAGAAACAATATTCTGAAACTCATTCAACATATCTAAAATATCTATAGGTACCTCATTAGTATCTTCTTTATCAACTCTAGGGATCAATGCAGAGCACATATTCTGATGCCTCATACCTTCTAGGAAATTTCTTCCATCAACGAAAAAAATTGTTGCATACCTTTTCCTCTACCTCTTTCAATGGATTCAACTTATGATGAAATCCAACCTTTGTCAAATAATAGGTGTTGGCATGTCCATCATGTATTGTTCACCAATCAAACTACCACGATATTTCAAACAACAAATGAAATACATCCACAAGAATAATATCACACAATACCTCATCATTTTAATTTCCAATCTTGAACTTTACCAAACATTGTTTATTTACCAAAGCTTTATGGTCCTTCTACAACCAAGAAATATGGTATGGATTTGGATGCCTTCTTCTCTCCAACCACAACTTACTAACCATCTCTTCTGAAACAAGGTTATTAGTACTACCTCCATCAATAATAGCATTACAAAAAATTTCTTCACACTTACATCTGGTGCAAAAAAAATTCTTCCTTTGAGTTGGTTCCTTCTCCTCATTCAACAAGGCTCTTCTAGTAACAAGAACCTCTCCTCTTTCTACATCCTCAGAATGTGAAGACACAACATATTCATCTACATGATCAAGTCATGTATTACACTCAGGTATTTTATTTTTCCATCCTTGATGTTGAGGGCACTCATAGGCGCTATGTCCTTCTCAGCACTAGAAATGGGTCCCATGAAAGCCTCCTCTTCCTAGTCCTTGTCTCGATCTTCCTCTTTCATCTCCACTATTCTGATCATGATGATAGTAGGTGTTATTTCCTTTATGGTTTTTTCTGCTACTAGATCCTTTACCCTTCTTTTGATCTTCTTTTCAACCTCCATATGACCATCCACTAGTATTTCCAACACAACCCCCACCTCTTTGTTTACTTTCAAATCTTTTATTCAAATTTTCCTCTACCTTCAAAGAAAACTGATATGCATCTTCAATGGTTGACATTCTTACCAAACCAAACTCTTCTTGAATACTCGGCTTCAACCCATTTATGTAACAGGAACATTTCTCCTTATTGGCCTCATAATGGCCTATCCTAATCAAGACACGATAGAATTCTTCTGTACACTCCTTGATGAATGTTTCTTGCCTATTTCAACCCTTGCATATTCTTCAAAAAATCTAGCTCATAATCCATAGGAATGAATTGTCTTTTTAATTTGTCCTCCATATGATCCCATCTTGTTATTTTCTCTTTTCCTCTTTAATTTATTTCTATTTGTACCTCTTTCTACCAAATATTCGCATGACCCTTTAGCTTGTTCTTTGTAGATTTGACCCTCTTAGGATCTTTCACCTCCTCATACTCAAAGTACTCCTCCATATTGTTGTTTCAATCAATCAACTTTTCCGGATTAAGATTTCCGAATAATTTAGAAACATCAATCTTTGGCCTTTTCCCAATCTTAGAAATGGCCTTAAATAATATTACTTTCTCTAGATCTACTGTATTTTGTTCTTCTTCGAACTATTCCTTATTTTCAACTTCATATTCACTTCATGTCCTCTTCTTGGCACAAACCCTCAATGAAACTCCTCTTGCAATGCTTGAACTTATCTCTGCAAAGCTCTAAAACCCTCTTCTGGTAGAATAACATTCCTTCCACAACCACAGTTTCTTTGTGGGGGCATTTTTATCACCATTCTCAAAAAATCACAACCACAAGTTCTGGTGCAAACTAACTCACGTTCAACGATCTTCTTACACACATGAAAACCTTCTTTGATACCACTTGATGAGGGCCACACCGCTTGAAACCCAGGCAAATCACAAAGAGAGATACCAACATAGAAAATGTGAGACATAAAATAACTCACTTTCAATTATTTTCATAAAATCAAGTTACAGATTCAAAACTTACATGCTAAAGTCTCATGGGCTTGATTCATTACAAATAAATCAACTCTGAAAATAAAATATATTATTCGGAGCCACAA
Organism: Sequoiadendron giganteum; assembly: GCA_007115665.2. Taxonomy (NCBI): domain Eukaryota; kingdom Viridiplantae; phylum Streptophyta; class Pinopsida; order Cupressales; family Cupressaceae; genus Sequoiadendron; species Sequoiadendron giganteum. Next base: position 227,344,007 of record CM021103.1, read on the forward strand.
TCTGCACTAATGGAGCCACCTTATACAACCCCCACTTATCCCATTTTATTTTACCTAATAACTTCCCTAGAATGTTCTAGAAAGTGTAACTTTCCCTTTTATTTTGGCACCAAAAGTCTTGCCATTTGATTTCTTTCCTAGGAATATTTTTTGATGAAATTCATTTTTTAGTGGGATAGCTTCATGGGGCCATAACTTTTGATCCGAGTGTCAGATTTTCTATTATAACATATCATTGGAAACCTGTCAAAGAGATCTACAATGTTGAACCCATCGGAGATCTATTCATTCACTTTATGAGTTATTTCAGGGCCTCTAAGTTTTTCATATTTGAATTTGAAGTTGCGTTGGAGAAATTTCTCAAGACATAAACTTTAATCTCCCAAACCGTGTAGGGTATTGAGATGATTCTTTCACGCACATAATTTTTTTTTGGTTCTTCTCCTTGGGGTAAATTTTTATGTCCATATGAGCTCATTTAGGTTGACTTACTAAAAATAGTAAGTGACCATTTTTCACCTTTTTTGACTTCTAATTGTCTTACACCCCTTAAGTGCCATCATGGGACTCAAAACAACTAAATAAAAATAAGGAATTTTTTTTTGGGTGATGCAAGATTTCCCTACACCACTTGATGCTCATGCATCAATCTTGCAATAAGAAATGAAAGGAGGCATCAATCAAAGACATGTAGCAATTTTTACCTTATGAGAGAAAGTATCGTACATTTAGTGTATACCTTTGAAGTACAATTCGCCATCACCAAGCCATTGCAGGGAGAATTGGGTAATCCAAACATGAATTGCACAACACCATCCAAGACATAAATTTACAATGAGTGTTACTTGAATATACCATTTGTATAAGACTAAAACAAAGAACACGTTTAAAGAAAGATATATACCACCATCTATACATGAGTTAAATGAGGAAGTTAAAGATCAAATTAAGATTGGATTACACACTAACATCATATAGATTAAGAAAATAACTAAAATGACTTGATCTTTAGAACTTAGAGAATATTGGGTGTAACAATCACATTGTATAGAACATAAATGTATTGAAATTCATAAACAATATAAGTTGAAACCCCGGATATTGAGTTATAGGGTAGTGTGTGACAAAAAATTTACAGTGCATACAACTAGTCTATATTGCTAGACATGTAGATTATAAATGAAATCACATTTACTTGAGCACTTGCAGTGGAGCGGTGGACACAATAACATAGTATAGAATTGGTAGGCATTAAGAATTGATCTAAAATCCCTTGATCTTGTGTAGGTAGAGTGTAACAATAATAGTTTATACAACAAAATCTTACAAGTGTATGCCATGTACATATGTTTTCATATATATATATATATGACAAAAAACTATTATATTTGTTTAAATTTGGCCTTCATTTGTAGGCGAAGGAATATCATGCATATATATATATATATATATATATATATATATAATATGTTAGTTTTAATATGTTCTTCATTTCAGCCATATCAAAATGAAAGACACTACTACAAGCCTAGTGAGGTTAAAAACCTCACTTGAAAGAGAAAGGGATCTTTCGAGAGTGTAAAGCTAAACAATGAATTATGGAGATTGAAACATGTATGGGTGCATAACCAAATGAAGACTCTAGAATAAGCACAAATACAAGGAATGACAATGAGTAGGATATGGGAGAATTTGAAGCATTGAATGAACCTTGATCTCTAAATTAGGTGTTTCTCAAGCCAAGTAACTATGGAGGGATGCATAAGGAAATTTTCCCAGTGGAGGTAACAAAGGAGGTGATGAGCAACTAATGCTCTCAACTAGACATTCTGTGTGGGTAAGGAATGTATACATATACATATATACAAATATATATACATATACATATATAATGAATATATATATGTACATATATAAGAAAAAAAAATACAATTGCATGATATAATATCTTTGAAATGAAAACTAGTGAAACCTTTTTCATTTTTTTGAATAAAAACAAATAAAAAAATAATTTGCAGTGTGAATGTTTGTGCAATGATGAACAGACAAATAGAAGTGCATGGAAAGAAACCATCTAAAGGAGAACCAATCAAACCCTATCCATATTTCATAGTAAGAATGAAATATAAAAATAAAATTGTAGAGTGAATAATTGTGCAACACTTTATATTTATTTATATGCAAGTGATATACTTTGAAAGGATTCTTAAGTTAATAGGAATGATCCCTTATTTTTTAATAAGATGAACAGTGATATGCATACATATAAGTCTTATCTGTTCAAGATATTCACGATGTTCATGGATCAAAACATCCACACTATATCATGTATATATTGAATAGATTAGGCTTCTTTCAATATATCACTATTTGTAGATGTACCTTTGTGGCATATCTAGACCTTTTTAGTGCACATGCAAACTTTATAGGCCTCTCTAATCATTTGGTAGGAAGACAACAAAAAATAGGTGGAAATTGTGAATTGTTATGGCTTGGGGAAGAGTCATAACTTGGACTAGGTACTAGGAGAAGGGTGGATTAGTTAGAAAGGAATTATTATGCAAAAAACAATACAATAATATAATTACATGGTAGAGTATCTTCGAAATAAAAACCAATGAAACCATTTTCATATTTTGGAATAACAAACAAATATTAAAGGAAAATTGCATAGTTAAAGTTTGTGCAATGATGAACACATGAATACAAGTGTATGGCAAAAAACCATCTAATTGATAAATACTAAAACCCTTTCCATATTTCATAGTAATAATCAAATATAAAAATAATTTTGCAAAGTGAATTATTTTCAAATGAAGAATGAAATAATACAATTGCATGGAAAAATATCTTCGAAATGAAAACCACTAAAACCATTTTCATATTTTCAAATAACAAAAAATATTAAAAGAAAATTGTAGAGTTAATTTTTTTGCAATGACAAACACTCAAATAGAAGTGCATGGAAGAAAACCCAATAAATGAGAACCAGTCAATCCCTTTTCATATTTCATAGTAACAATCAAATATAAAAAATAAATTATAGAGTAAATTTTTGTGCAAGAAAGAAAAAAATAAATAAAATGCATGGAAAAAATTCTTTGAAATGAAAACTAGTGAAACCATTTTCATATTTTGGAATAAAAAAAAAATATTATAATCAAATAGCATAGTTAATGGAAGTGCATGGCAGAAAACTTTTGAAATGAGAAACAATTAAAAACTTTCTATATTTCGTAGTGAACCAAATATAAAAAGGAATTTATAGTGTGAATTATTATGCAACAAAGAACTCATTAATACCCATGCATGGAAGAATATCTTTGAAATTAGAACCAGTGAAACCATTTTTCATATTTTGGAATAACAAATAAATATTAAAAAAAAATTGTATAGTTAAATTTTGTACAATGACACACACATGAATAGAAGTGCATGGCAAAAAACCAGTCAAACTATTTCCATATTTCATCATAACAATGTAATAAAAATGAAAAAAAAGTTAAACCCTTATCATATTTGATGTCAAAAAAATGGAACCCTTTTCATATTCCATAGTAGGAAGAAAATATCAAAAGAAAAATGTAGAATAAAATGTTGTGCAATGAAGAACACAAGATTACAAGTGCATGGACGAGTATAGACAAAATGAAAACTAGTGAAACCCTCCCCATATTTCGTAGTATTAATCATTTCAAAGAGAAATTTGCACAATGAAAGTGTAAAAAATAACAAAATGGTGTAAGTACATGGTAGAATACTGTTGAAATGAAAGACATTGGTATAGGCCGAGTGTTCACCTGAAAGAGAAAGGGATCTTTCAAGAGTGTAGAGATGAACAATGAAGCATGCAGAGATGAACAATGAATTGTGGAGAGATGAACCAATATGGGTGCGTAACCAAATGAACACTCCAAAATAAAAAATGAAAGGAATGACAATGAGCGGGATGCAAGAATTTAGAGCAATGAATGAACCTTGATCTCTTATTTAAATGATTTTTAGTTTGAGTAAATTAAGAGGGGCAAGCAAGGCAAGTTTCTCAATGGAGGTAATGAAGGAAGCGGTGAGTGACTAATGATCTCAACTAGTTTTTTGGGGAGGAAAAGTGATCAAAAGCCACACATTCATCTAATCCAATGCACATAAATTTTGAATTGATGAAGAGGTAGATGGGCTCCACTTTATAGTGGAGGGAAAAATGGGCCCATGAGGAACATCGTGGATGAATCGGTGAATGCTAGGTGGCAAGCTGCTCAAAAAATTTAAAAATAAAACTAGCATATGCACAAGTGGCGAGGTGATGTGGTGGGAATTTTTTTTTTTGGGGGTCCATGTGGCACTCTATGTGGACCTCCAAAGTTAGGGTGCCCTACTTTGGGCCCCTCTCCCCAAGTTTAGTGTGAGATGAAATTTATGTTTATTTGGTGATTTAAAAATTTTGTTTATTTCATTTTTCAGATTAATTTTGTAAAAAAAATAGATAGATTTTTGTTAGTTTTGGAGATTTGGGACTTTTTAACTTGATGTTCATGAGAGAAGTTCAAATTGATTTTTCATAGCTGCACCATAATATTTCATTTCCATTTTCATTATAACAAATTTTTTTATTAGAACAAAAATTAATAGATTTGTTTATTGATTTTATTCTTTTATAAATTGCATTTGATAATTTTGGAGGTTTTTTTTTTTTTTAAATGAGTGTGATGTATCTTTGAGTATCTTGGGAGATTTAAAATGATAAATTAGGGTGGAATTTTTAATTAATCTTTTTGAAAGAGGGATTGATACATGGTAGTATGTTGTCTTTCTAATGTAGTATTTGAGAAGTTAAAAAAAAAAAATGTTTTTTAACACATTTTTATAAATTTTTCTTGTTATGACCTTTCTTTATATTTTTTATAGTTTATAGAGATATAAATGATCCTACTCATTAATTTTTAAGCTACAAAGGTTAACTTTAATTTTTGGTTGGTAAATCTCTTTTGGAGGAGGCTATGTTGGACCAAAATTTTGACCAAATTTTGGTCCTTGATATGGTTATGAAATATTTGTGCTCATGGTTATCAGTATTGCATGTCATCTCATGCTATTTATTGCATTTCAAATCTGAAAAGAAATAGTAATAGAACTTTAAAAATTTAAAATTTAAAAATAAAAATTGTAGAGTAGTTATTTAGGAAGAGTAATTGCAAGAACTTCACATAAGTTATTTTTAAAATTTTTTCTTGAAAATACAAATGTGATTATTGACTCACACATAAAATTAGTGTATGTACTCTCATGGAACCACAAGGCTTAGCTCTCTTTTTTCAAAAAAATCTTGATATGTTGTTTGGGAAAATTATTTTCCTAGAATTTAATTACTTTATTATGTATTTTCAAGTCTCGCATATGATACATTTGCAACTCAATTAAAAAATCAATTTATCTATGAAATTAATTATGGGTATGTATAAGAAAAAAATAAAATAATGTATATTTATATAATGTTCATTTATGAGAAGGAAAAAAAAGAAATCATAATACATTACTCTTAAAATATAAAATGGATTGAAATTGTTAATATTGATTTGAAGTGGCTATAAGTGTTTTTTATTGTTTTAACGCTCTTATTACTTCCACCACCTACCAAAATTAACGTAATTCCAGTAACATGCTTGAATCAAATTTACTTTGTAGTACATCAATGACCTCTAAGTTATTTAGATAGTTATATTTCTTGTTGTGATGTTTAGGAACTTTTAGTATGAATTTTAGTTTAACAAAAGGTTTAAGATGTATATACAACTTTGTGTGGTAAGGTGACTTAGTTTAAATGTCAAATAATTTTGTGATGTTATTTTGATCATTATGTGACAAGTTCAATAGAGAAATTATAAGGTTCATTAAATTTTGAACTTGTCTAACTATTTTTTGGTTTACTTTGTTAGTTTTATTTTTTCATGTTACTAGTCAAAAGTATGATAATCGAAACAACAGTAACTTGGAATGACTTGTCAATATAGTAATGAACATTCTCATATTTTATAGATGTAGGTATATTTTTTTAAATTTCTATGAGTGATATTTGTATATGTTGACATGACCTAGTATTTCATTGCAAAATAATATTGAATTTCATTTTGTAGTAGTTTTACAATGATCATATCCTTATATTTTTCTAACTATTTTGTAGTTACATGTGTTTTATTTACAGGTGTAATTTAATGGTTGGATGTACAGAGAAGAAAATCATGGAATTCTCTTGAGTTTTCTATTAGTGCAACCCTTACGATTTTCAAAAAGTGTGTCTCAACCTTGGAATTACATAAGTTGCTATTGATACATAAGGTATTGTTCATACGATGACGATGGGTGGCACAAGGATCCCTCATGCACCACAAGGGGTCTAGGGGGATCATCCCCCTATTTGGGGGTCTAGGAGGTAGCATGCCCTAGCAGGGGCTTGAGGGCAGTGCCCCCAAAAGCCAAATTTTATGTACACTTTATTATTATAAATCTAGACCATTCATCATTATGTCTCATATTTGATGGTTGATAATTTTGTTGGATTGACTTGCCCTAGAAGGCAACCCTATTTTATGAGGGAATTGTATTACGGTTGTATTGTGATGTATTATGAGATTCTGATAGCAGTTGTGTTACCTCTGGATCTCTAGTTGGTGATACTCCTGTGAGAAGCTTTCTCTGCAAGTATATTGTAATTTTCATGATTTCTAAATAATATATTGGGTGACTTTTGGAGTGTGGGGTTTTTCCCCTGAAAGGATTTTCTCTATATAAATCACTATCTTGTGGTATGCATGATATTTGTGTTTATTTATGTTTAAGTTGTAGTAACTATTGAAGATCTATAAATTATTTGTATTATTCTTCTCTCAATATTATTTTTGCATTATTCAGCACACACACATTATTTAAGCTATTGCACACACAATGGAGGGTTCACATTGATACGAACAACCCAAAATCTCCGTGAACACACTCCAACATGGGATGGTAACGGTACATTTATTAAATTCATTTTATGTATGTCTCTTTTTATTGCATAATTTGAAATTTTTCTTTGTAGTTTCATTTCATGAGTAATGGGCATAGATCTTGATTTTTATTTTGAGTTAGATTAGTTTTGTAATGTCCCGCCACAGAACCATAAAGGAAGTTGCAACTCAATGCGGAAGCGTACAATTTTTTTTTTTAAAAGTGCATTATTAACAAAGAAGATGCACAACACTTTGCAACAACCTCTAAGGTAACGTGACAAGATTACATCGATTACCAAAACATACACACCGCTTGAACACAAAGCATTTATTAAAATATTAACCATACATTTAATTGCACATACAGACAAAGCTTTAAAGATTCAAACACTAGGATAACATATAATAAGTTTCAAATTACAATACTCATTCCCAGAATGAGGTAGATCAAACCTAACTATTACAATTACAAGATCCCACCTCAAACAAAAATGAGGGGAATAATAATAACAAGAGCTATACTGAAGTAAAGAGAAATCCTAATCTAAAGAATGAAACCACTGCGAGCTCTCCACTGAAAAACCACGCAATGCAATATGCAAATCAAAGGGGACCCAACAGTGTAGGGCGCATGTTCCTCCCAACCAAGTGGTACCCGAAGGCCCACCCCCCGTGCTAGGAGACAGTAACAAGGATACAAGGGCAATCCCTACAACCTCTAGTCACAGGCTGACTCACCAATAACCTATACATACAACTAACCTAGGAGAAATGTCACCCAAGGTACATGAGTTACTCGTCAGATCTTTTCAGATCTCGGCCCCCATTAAGCTTCACCCTCCTACGGTTATCATGAGATACATCACCACTCCAAACTAAGGAGGTACAAATAATCCAACAATTTCATTCAAAGAAGAACCAACCATTTCCTATTCATAGAAACTGGGTACCTTACTGAAAACAACAAACTTACTACCATAGAGAACTTCACAAGACAAAACCATGAAATGATAACTCACAAATTAACATTCCTCACAACGGAGACTTATAATAACTCAACTAACACCTCTTTTCAATTACCCCTATATACCATAGAAGCTTACTCAAACACATCATAAAGACATAATATTTTAATGTCTACAACATTCTAATTTATCACAACCTTACATACAATCAACGAAATAACTTATAACAATTCACACCACTCAATTGTCTCCAAATTAACTAATTAATTACAAAGATACTTTCAAACAAATATAAACATCATACTAACTATTTCCCTTATTTCCTCAATTTAAAATAATAAAATCTTTGTTCCTATTACCACATTGTATAAATATTTTTAAATACCTATTCTCGAAATACACTTAACTAAATATTTGTTTCCTCTAATTGCAACTAGAAAAGTCACATAAGCAATCAACTCGATAATTAAATCTAAGATTTGGATTTATTAAAATCTTTTCATATTCAGTGATAATAAAGATTAATAAGATAGGTTACTCAATTTCCTTTAATTTAATAAGATCCCTTATAAAGACAAAGGAGAAAATTCAACTATTTAACTAATAGGCTCATCAAATATTTCAATTTAACTTAATCAACTATAAGAACTTCATTTCATTTAATACAATATCTATTTCTCCATAATAGAATAAATCATGCAATTAACTTATTCTAGTCATACATTAAGTGCATGATTCACTCTATTAAAATGACAATATGAAAATCAACTAATTTATTTTAAGAAGTCTCTCTTACTCTCAAGAAGAAAATTATACTTTTATCTAATAATCCAATTCCTTAACTATTTTGATTAAAATAACAATTTCTTCAATATTAAATTAATAAATATCCATTTCCCTAATAGACCAAGGCATGCAAATAAATTATTCTTCCTTTGCATGCACCCAATCAAGAATATTTAATCAAAAACATAAATTTAAATGTTTTATAATAATATATAAAAAATTAAACCCCTTTGATCACGCATTAGAATTTATTCATATTTAAAAAAATATATTCAAATTAAATAGAATCTTTTTGTTTACTTTCAGTTTCTCTGTTTACATCAAATTAGAAATATAAATGATTGCTTAAGTGCACACTTAATTGTGTCGATTGCATGCTCTCAACCAAACTAAAATTTACAATGATAACATACATTTTAATACATTATTCAAACTAATTCACCAAATAAAATCCTCTTTCTAAATATGCAAACAATATTTATATAAATATAAATATAAATAAAATAAAGAAATATTAACAAACACAATTATATATATATAATTAACAGAGGCAGCCATGGGAAAAACAACTTGATAGTAGCCCCGTATTTCAAGCATAAATCAAAAAGTACGATCTGGGTATTTTCGATTTTTGGAGAGTAACAAGAAAAATTCAATTTGCAGAAACCCTCTAAATTTTGTGTCAACCCAGTTTGTAGAAATAGAGTTATAGATGACACAACCATACCATTTTACTATGGAAAGATTTTACCTAAATTTTCTACAGAATATGTATTTATCAAAAACACAAATTTTTTTAATTTTCCAGCTAATTAAATTGATTGAGAACTAACAAAAATAAATAAATTTCCTTCTTCAAAATAATCTTTCCAAAATTAGTTTTGTTTTCACAAAAATGTTTTATACGGAAAGAGAGTTACAGATTGCCAAGATTTCAATTCCACAAATTACCCAGAGAGTTTCAATTTCCTCAAATTTATAAAAAAGATTTCAATTTCAATCAAGTATTATAGGATTCTTCATGATAAAGTTTATCAAAATTACTACAAGCAGATTTAAACACAAATCTCTGAAAATTACGAAAATCTCTTTTCTTTAAATTTACACAGAGGTTTTCAAAAAACAAAACTAAATTCTTAAACCATAGATTGATTTCTTCTGAGTTATTTCACAACTTTTCAACAATAAAGAAGCCTTACAAAAATTTGAAACGATTTAAAGCTTCTATAAACAAAACACATAAAACTTGTTGCACAGACAATCTTTCAATTTTCAATTAACAATTTAAGCAAAGCTTCTACAAAACTAACTTTTGTGCAGACAATCTTTCGCAAACAATAAAATAAATAACATAAATTGAGAAAACCTGTTTTCATGAAGCTTGAAGAAGATGAAGATTGAAGCAGAACCTCCCCTTCACAGATCTGTTTCCAAAGCTTCTCCAAAATCACCACTTCCAAGAGAATGTAAAAATACATAAACCCCCAAAAATTCTTTGAAAAACCCCTTTGAGTTTTCTCAAAATTTTCAACCAAAAACCTCTTTCAAAAAAAAATATCTTGTTTCTCCAAAAATCCCCTGTGTAGAAAACTTCTCTCCTTTTTTTTTAATTAAATTCCTCCTCTAAAAATAATCTCTCAACTAAGAGTAAATCATGCATTCATCTCACACACATGTCACATTCAAAATATCTTCTCAACAATCAGATATTTTCTCCAAGCCATTTTGCATGTTGAAAATCATTTCTAATTTCAATTTAATTTCAAATACTAATTTAATTTCTACATAAATTTAGTAACTTCTAATTCAAATTTTAAATTCCAAAATGAATTAATTTCTATTTATTTTAATAATTCCAAAAACTCAAATACTAATCTAATTCCATATACTAATTTCATTACCACTAATTGAAATTAAATTCCAATATGCAATTAAATTCTATTATACAACTTTCTAAATAACCAAATTTAATTAATTAATTTTAATTATTTAATAAATAAATTCAACCCATAGGATTAAATTTAATTAATTAAATCAATCAAATTTAATTAATCAACTTAAATAAAAACTTCTATCACAATGTATAATTTTAATTCAAATAAATATCAACACTATTTAAAGCAATAACTCTATGCATTTATTTCCATAAACAAGAGCCCTTTCGAATTAAATAATATTAAAACAAGCACCCAAAAACACAACTGACTCAACTGACGACACATTATGGCTAGGGTGTAGAACTGACACAGGTAACCTAGCTACTATCTCCCAATCATCATATCGTTGGGTCGACATGCTCAAACCTGTGAAGCTAGGTGGAGTCGATGTCATGTACTTGCAAACCTGTATCCAAGGGATCAATAGCACATTCCTATAAAATCATTGTAAAATATACCGTGAAGAGGAAATCACATAATCGCAGGGCACTCGCAAGCGAGTGATGCAATCATGTCCCCTTCACCAATACAATATCACCAAACTGACACTTCCATCATTAATAAAACTCATAAGCAATAATCATGTCATAATAAACCATTATTTTAACCAAAGCATGTTAAGTATAATATCAAGAAAATTTCATTTCATAACACACATAGTTCGTATTGCTCAATAAGAAATGATAAAATAACAAAGCATCTCAATCTAACATAAGAGCAAAACAGAGGGGTGTTACAAGTTTCAATTCATTTCAATTATCGTATATGCATCTTCCATAGATTTCCTCGTTACACATTCTAGCATACCTGGTAGGGCCACAGTCCTTAGCACTAATCATTTTATGAGAAAATTGAAGTTTCAGGTTCTGAAAGCACACGAGAAATATTTTCACACACAGGTTACAGGAACTTTTCACACTAGATTTCATGTTTTGTCTACATTTGACCCTTTTCTGATCGCTTTTGATATTTGTTGTGCTTTTTGCGAAAATAAAAGAGGCGCACTTGACTTTTTGGGCTGCTTATGCTTAAAACAAAGAGGCCATAGTTGGATATTTTCACTAGCAATTGATTTTGACAAGGCCGCTTTTGCATAAATTTTTCGCTTTTTCTTTGTCAATTTTGTATCTAAAATCTGCAACTCACGTTTTCAATTTCTAACACTAACGGTCATTTTTTTTAGATGTTTGATAGGTGTTAACATTGTTTATGTAGGATTTGCAGAAGCATGGCATACTTTTATTCAAGAAACAACTAACTTTTTTATTGTAGAGAAGGTGAATGGAAAATATTTTCATTTGTTTGAAGCTTTCATAGTTAGAAAATCTCAATTTGGTGTAATGAAAAGAACCCCACAAATGAAAATTTCAATTTAGTGCTCCAAAATGAGCCTTTTTCAAAACTTTCATAGTTAGAAAATTTTGATTTGGTGCAATAAAAAGAACCCCAAAAATGAACATTTCAATTTTGTTCTCTGATACGAACTCTTTCAAAGCTTTCATAGTTAATTTTTTTTAATTTTGGTGCAGTAAAAAGAACCACACAAACGAACATTTCAATTTGGTGCTCTAAAAAAAACTCTTTCAAAGCTTTCATAGTTATAAAATTTTGATTTGGTGCAATAAAAATAACCCCACAAACGAACATTTCAATTGGTGCTCTAAATGTTTTTTTTCAAATTTTTCATAGTTTAGGAGCACACTTTCAATTTAGTGCTTATTAAAACAAATGACCAAAATGCTTTAATTTTGTTGACGAAAACACAATTTTCTTTTTTTGACCATTAAGACAAGGATTTAGAAAAAACACTTTGGTTGGTGCTTTAAATGAAAAAATCAAATTGTTGTCTTGCACATTGCTATATCTTTGTCTAAAATCTAGAATATTTCATTTTGGTGCACACAAACAGAAAAAAATTGCTATCTTGTACACACTTTCATTTTTGATTTTTTCTTTACTTTTTTTTCATCTTTTTTGAACTTAAAAAGAACATTGTGATGAAGTGTATACTATGTATCTTGTGTTTGGAAAACTAGGTGACTATCCTCTCTCCTTCACCTTTCAACAATCTTGGGTGACAAAAAGCATCTTGTGTTTCACACCTTTTATTTACATTTCAAAGCATACCTTTAGAAGTTCATTCCTCCCAACTTGTGAGAGGGAACAACCCAAGCGGTACTTTTGTTTTGGTATGCTATATAAGTAATTATGGGTGTGAGGAAATTTCATCACCCACCTAGTGCAAATATTCTATACTGACGAAATTCTCCCCTAGCATTCATGTGATACATAAAAACCCGCAACATCTAGGAGGCCTCTTAATTGAGTGAATTGTCGCATGCATAGACACTAGTTTATCCTGAAACATGACTAAAATCCAATGTTGTAGAAACCACCCCTATTCAGCCAAAAAAATTCTTTGAAGTGGTGCATCAAAACTTTTATTTCGATAGGTTACTTACCAAGTTCAACTTATGGTTGAGCTTAAAACACTCTCCATTCATTGCATGTAAAATATGTTCGACTTTAGGGCATGAGGTAAGCCCACCGAAAAGGAAGTGTTTATCCCTATGGTGTACATTATTTTCATGAAATTTATAAATATGTTCTAGTACTTTGAAACATAAAACTTTGTACTTGAACTAAAATGAACACATCAAAACAAGAATAAAACACGGTTCTCAAACATCAAACCCTTTGAATTTATGTGAATAATTTGAAAAGAGCCCTATGTTTGAACACCCTAAAGGATATCCTAAACAAATATCTTTGAAGGTTTCTAAATGTTTAGACTCACATTTCAAGTTAAATTAAGGATGAAGTGAGCATTGGAAACTATAACTTGAGCATTTTAATTTTCACAAACATTGATCTTTTGTGGGAAGAAGTGTGCTTAAAGTTATAGACATTTAGGGTCACATAATTTTTTAATTGCTATGTTGTGTTACCACTTTCCAAGTCTCAAAATAGATCCAAAAAAACCTTTAGAATCTATAAATTATCCAAGATGTTGCCAAAACAAAGAAACTGGGAAAACAAATGAAATAGAGGCAACTTTTTCTCCTATTTTTGTTGTAGTTGACAAAAAATTGGTTGCACTTGCCAAAATTCTGGTGCATTTTCTCTCTACCTTGTAAAAAGTTATTGGTAAAAATTATCAGTTTTGACAATCTAAGCGCACTTGACTAAAAACTAGATGCAGCTAATCTTTTTGTGCAGCATTTTACAAAATTTTCCCAACGTACTTGCCAAAAATCAGGCTGCCTTTTCCCAAAAAGATCACTTTTGACTGTGCAAATCATCAAATTGAAAAAATACACACAAGGGCTGCACTTGAATAATTTGACCATACTTGCTTCTTTAATCTAAGCACACTTGACCATAATTTGGCTGCATTTGATTTTTTCAACCATTGTTGATCCAAATGTAATACCCCTCTATTTTGCTCTGTTGTGCAAATGATGTTGTTCTACTTTGTTATACTTTAATTCTATTTGTACTTTGACCTTGTACTTGGTTACGGTTGATCACTATTTTATCATGATGTTGTGGTGTAATGTGATGATACAGTATTCTGGTGTTATTGTGATGGCATGTTTTGAATTAGCATAAGTGGATATTCGAATTTATGATTTTTTATGCTTTTGATTAAAGTAATATGTTAGATACGTCAGTTAGTAATATTGTATTGGTGAAGGGGATGGTATCGCATCACATGCTTGTGAGTGCCCTATGATTCCATGATTTCCTCTTCACGACGTATTTTAATTATGACATATATATGCATGTGGATATACTCTTTGTTCGCAGGTTGATAGGTACAGGGCATTGACTCCACCTGGTTTTATAGGTTTGAGCGTGTCCATTTCCCAATGGCATTCGATTGGGAGATAGTAGATAGGTTTTTTGTGCCAAGCCATCACCCTAGTCATAGCGTGTCATCAGGTCTTAGTCGAGTTGTGTTGCTTTGAACATTGTCCCTTCTCTTTGATTTTGATCACTTGTTATAAAGGAAAATAAATTCTTTTGTAGTTAGAATTGTGAATTAAAATTGATCTGGTGTTATGATTGGTAAGGTAATTTATTTATTAATTAATTTAATGTAATTAATAAATAATTTAATCATGGATTAAATTTATTTTATTAATTAAATTAAATTGATGATGTTTAAATAAGTTAAGTTATTCTTTTTAAAGTTATGGATTTATTGTTGAAATTAAAAATTAAAGAAAAGGTTTCAAATTGCATTTTTAGGAAATTTGGAATTCAAAAATTAAAAATTAAAAACATATTTGTTACTCTATTTTTGAAAATTTATGAGGGTGGTTGCATGGATATTTTGAGAAATTTTCTTTATTATTTGAATTTTCTTCATAAGTTTTTTCTCAACAAGTATGAAAATTTGAGAATAGAGGAGGGGAAGAAATTTTTGCATTTTGTGGGTTTTGGATTGAAGCTGTGGAATTTGTTGAGTTGAAGTTGGAATCAAGGAAGGAACTTGTGCACCATTTGGATCTCCTCACAAACTCAAAAAAATACCAGGTTCATATCTTTAAATTTAGTTGTTTTTGAAATTTTATTTGTATATGTTTTGTTGTTGAAAATCATGTTGAAAAATATTTAAAACCCTCTATTTGATTTGCAAAACAAACCCAGTTTAATTCTTGTTTCAAAAAAATTGGAAGAAAACCTTTGTTTTGAGATGAATTATTTCAAAAGAAAAATGGTTCTTGGCTGTAACTGGTTATTTTTCAACTTGGTTTCTCAATTTGTTTACAATTTCAGTTGTGAAAATATATAATATATATATATATATATATATATATACATATACTTTGAAATATATATATATATATATATATATATATATATATATATCTATATATATATATATATATATAAATTTCCTTTTTTTAATCTTATGTTGTTAAACAAAATTGTTTAAAGAAAATACACCATGACATAGCACAGATTTCAAAATCCGCAAGAATTTTTCTTTGTAAAAAAATAATATAGCAATTTTTTTTTTTAAAACACATTATATTTTTGTTGTTTTGGGTAGTTGGGGATGGACCCACAGCTACCCCCATGGGAAGCGCTATGGGGAGCCACACCAGCTGCCCCCACCGGCCCTACAGTGGCTTGGCACCCCTGCCACCACAGTGGTGGTCGGTTGTGCTAAGCATAGCCGAGCCACCCCTATAGGGACGGTTGTGCACATCTGTCGGCCACCACCAGGCTCGACACAACCGACATCCAGCCATCTCACCACCGCATGTAAACTCTGCAACCGATGCCCAAACCCTCTGCCCTTCACATTCCACATGGCTCTAGATCCACATGGCTCAACCCTAAAGGTTGGCACGTAGCTCGAGGCCAAAGTCAACATTGTTTCAAAATATATATATAAAAAAAATATTATTATTTTAATATATATATATTAATATTATTTATATTAT
This sequence comes from Sequoiadendron giganteum, assembly GCA_007115665.2. Lineage (NCBI taxonomy): Eukaryota > Viridiplantae > Streptophyta > Pinopsida > Cupressales > Cupressaceae > Sequoiadendron > Sequoiadendron giganteum. Next base: position 227,360,140 of record CM021103.1, read on the forward strand.
AATATTAATTATTAATATGTATTATATTAATTAAAATATGTATTAATGGTTAATGTTATATTATATAATAGTATAATATTATATATTTTTGTTTCATATAATTGAATAGGTATATATATAATATATATGTATAAATGAATGACATGGTTATATATATTATATGTATGTATATTTAATTATGTTTTTTCTTATGACATGATTTAAGTCAAATTGAGAAAATTAAAAACATGATAACTCTAGGAAATCATTATTTGATTTTAAAATGTTATTTTTAAAGGAGAAGTGATTATGGATTAAAATAATATGTTTTTTTTAAGACGAGTTATTTGCTTTAAATTAGACATAAGGAAGGGAGGAAGAAATGATTATTTATATCAATAAATTTTGATTTATATGATGAACTGGTTAATTTTTCATTATTTAAATGCAAGTAAGGAAATTAAATAATTAGTGTTAATTTCTCCCTTATTTGGAAAGACATATTTAAATTCAATTTATTTAATGCGATAAATTACTGAATGTTAATGAGGAAATTGATTTAGTGAATCCAAAGTAGAATTTAATTCTTTCCTTCTTGCTCATCTAGATTGTGATCTATTTTTGTTATCGTTTGGGGGAAATTGAGTCATAGAGAATGATAAGTCTTCCAAATGGGTTTTCAAGTATGTGGGTTGTTACCCGGTTACCACGAACGAGAATGTTTTTAACTGTATGTCATGGATAGGGATTTGATATCGTTAGGTTGCACTTGTGTACCCTTGGGTTGTGGAGTTGTTCGACGTGTTGTCTTAGAGGAGTGGCTTGCAACAAAGGTCGACACATAAAGTGGTGCCAGGATAACTCATTGCAAGTTAGTTAATCCAGTGATAGCATAATTAACTGATTAGAGTATCATGTAGTATCAAACACTTAATAAGATAATTATGCCTCACTCATGGACACAAGGGCTTGTAAAGACTTAGGTTGAGACGAGAAGGCCTGGAATGGAAAGATCATTATCTTGTCTCTACAAAAGATAACTGATTCCGCATTGGATTATATGAGGGGCCTAAAGTCGTTAGAGGTTACCAGGATAACTCGAGATGGGGGTCGGGGCCTAGGAAGACTTACCAGGATAACCCCTGTAACGTTGTGATGATGACACTTCTCCTAAGTCAACTGTATGTTCGCATCAGTGATGCATTTGATTATGTAATTCTGGAAGCATTGTAACCATTGTGTTAAGTGATGTATTTGTATCTATTTCAGTTTGGTTATGTTTTAGCCTATTTCTTGAGGTAGATGGTCTTGGCTATAAAATTTATTACTATCTCCTAGCACGAGGGGTGGACCTTTGGGTTCCACTTGGTTGGGTGGAATGTGCACTTTACTCCATTGGGTTTTTTCTTCTTGATCGTGTGGATGAGATTTCTAGTTGGTGAGCTCATATGATCCAATATCATTTCATGCCTTATCTATTTCATTTGATCTTGTGATTTATTACTCCTCATTTTTTATCAAGGTGGAAAGTTGTAATTGTAACCTTATTTATTGGAATTGCCTCATTTGGGGAATGATATTTGTAATCGTATTGCTTAATTATGGATAAATAAAATTGAAAGTTATCTCTTATGCTTTGAAGTAATTTATCTTATTTGGAATGTATGTGTTTAATTTCTAAAGTAAATAAATGACATGGTTTAGATTCATGTTTTTTGTTGAGGTTCTATATAACCTTTGTCTTGTAACCTTAGAGGTTGTTGGATTTAGGTAGTGAACTTGCATGTTAATTGTACTTAAACAAAATAATAAAATTAGTTTTTTTAAGCAGTTGTTGACAACTTCCTCTAAGGTGTTGTGGTGGGGCATTACACATGGCACCAAAGCCAGGTTTAAACACTAGGTACTCTAGGATTATGATGGACCCATTAAGATTTTAGATGTTTAGGCTTTTAAGTTGTGTACCTTGCCTAATACCTTGATGTGTTTGTGTAGGATTATGCCTCCTAGACATGGAAGAGGTAGAAGGAATGGACGTGGTCATATAGGCGGCCGTAGTGGGATTCAGCATGACTCTCCTCCTCTTGTTCCTCTTATACTAGACCAGGAGGAACATCAAACATCTCATAATGCACTAGGGTTCAATTATTGTCTGCAGGATCCACTAGGGATTGAGGCTGCACATAGAGCACTTGAGGAGGCTTTGGCACTCCTTGGTCAGAGGTAGGTAGAGGTTCAGGTTAATCCGGTTGTGAGGGAAGTTCCACCCCAGTTTGAGTCACACATGAGGGACCTACTTAGGGCACATCCTCCATTGTATGATGGATCAGGCACTGGTTTAGAGGCTGAGACTTGGCTTGTAGACCTAGATAGGTATTTTTCCATGCACTCGTATGGTAGTAACACCAAAGTACGTTATGCTATCACGCAGCTAAGAGGGTTCACATCCACATGGTCGAGACTAGAGGAGTAGAAGCTCCATATTAATATTCACTCAATATCTTGGGAGATCGTCCTAGAGCGATTTAGAGCTTGCTTCCTATCTGAGCATTGGCATCAACATCGATGCAACAAGTTTCATGCCTTGCGCTAGATGTCCTTATTTGTTGAGAAATATGAGCGATGATTTTATGAGTGCAAATAGTTTATAGAGATTGGTGACAATGAGAGTATGTTGGTGCACCATTTTGTCAGGGGCTTAAATGATCATCTCAGTGGTGGTGTGAGGGTTTTCAAACCCAAAACCATGGAGGTAGTAGTGGAGAAAGAACGCCTTATTGAGGAGAATCTAACTATGGCACTTGGAGGTCACATGAGTGTACCGATTGGCAGTAGCTCACCGGTAGGGACTAGCGCTCGAGGAGGTTAGCCTCAGGGAGGTGTACCTCCTAGATCTCAACAAGGGCCATCTCAGGGTGGTCAACAATAGCAGTAGGTATCACAAGGGAAACGTAAAGGTTTCTAGCAGAGGCAAGGGGACAAATACGGGAGGCATGCGAAATGCTTCAGCTTTGACTGGCCAGCTCAGAGTTCATAGTTTACTTTCAGGGGTAGTGTGTAGCAGTCTAGCACATTATCTAGAGGTAGAGGCTATGGAAGAGGTATAGGGTGTTTTTCTTGTGGCCAACAAGGTCACATAGCTAGAATGTGTCCCAATAGGGGCACATCGAGTTTCTCTTAGGGACCAGCAAAATCTGAGCCGACAGTTGGTGATGCAAGCAGAGGGCATCAGTTTTTTGTAGCGGTTGATAACCGCTAGGTAGAGCATCAGGGCACATTGGTCGAGACATATGGTATGTTGATGGGTAACCCAGTTACCATTTTTTTTATTCTAGAGCATCAGATTCTTTCATTTCTTCTTCCGTCGTGATGTGATGTAGAATGGGTGCGATAAGGCAAGTTGATATGTGGTAGGTAGAGTTAGCCTCGGGTGTGAAACTCACATCCCATTCCCTTGTACCAGAGTGTAGATTGGAGGCTGGACCTCTCCATACTACGATGGAACTAAGTTATTCCTTTGGGTTCTTATGACATTGTCATAGGGATGGATTGGTTGGAGGCACATAGTGCGGTCATAGATTGTTAGCGTAAGTTGATTCAATGTTTTGAGGCATCTGGTAGAGAGGTAGAGATAGTGGGAGTCCAAAGGCTGATTTCTTTTAGGGTCATCTCAGCTATGCAGTTGAGAAGGTGTGTGCATCAGGGTTGCCAACTATTTTTTGTTATAGTGGATGATTTGGATCTCAAAAGTGGAGAAGAGAAAGTTTCTCTTAATAGTCACCCCATCCTTCAAGAGTATTCCGATGTATTTCCAGACAAGATTCTAGGGATGCCACCTCAAAGGGATATTGACTTCAAGATTGACCTTGTACCTAGATCAAAACCCATTTCTCGAGCTCATTATTGTATGACCACCTAGGAGCTGAAAGAGCTTTTTTTGCAGCTTGAGGAGTTGTTAGAGAAGGTCTTCATTCACCCTAGTGTTTCACCATGGGGAGCACCAGTTATCTTCCTAAAGAAGAAGGATGGTTCACTTCAGTTATGCATTGATTACCGACAGTTGAACAAAGTGACCATAGGAATTGATATCCGCTTCCTAGGATTGATGATCTATTTGATCAGCTTAAGGGTGCCACCATCTTTTCAAAGATTGATCTTAATTCAGGATATCATCAACTTTGGATCTTTGAATTAGACATCTATAAGATAGCATTTCAAATGTGGTATGGTCACTATGAGTTCACAGTAGTACCATTCGGTTTGACAAATGCACCTTTTGTGTTCATGATTCTGATGAATGGTGTATTTCGTACATACCTAGACAAATTTTTCCTTGTGTTCCTTGATGACATTTTGATATACTCCAAGACAATGGTAGAGCATGTGGAACATTTGCGGCAGGTATTGTAGTGCTTACGGGATAACCAACTATTTGCTAACCTGTGAAAGTGTGAGTTCTTCAAGACTGAATTTTAGTATCTTGGGCATGTAATCTTAGGGGAAGGTATTTCAGTGGATCCTGCAAAGATCCATGTGATCTCAGATTGGCCTACACCCACGAATGTGGTGGAGATACGTAGCTTTATGGGGCTAGCGGGTTATTACAAATATTTTGTGCAGGGTTTTTTGAGGATAGGTTATCTATAACCACCCTTCAAAGGAAAGGGAAGAGGTTCGAGTGGTCAAAGAAGTGTGAGACAACATTTCAGAATCTAAAGGAGAAGTTGACTAGTGCACCAATACTAGTGATACCGGATCCAACTGGGACTTTGTAGTTTGTACAGATGCTTCCTTGGAGGGTTTAGGTGCAGTGTTGATGCAAGAAGGTCGATTCATTGCATATGAGTCACAAAAACTCAAGGATCATGAGTTTAACTACCCCACACATGATCTTGAGTTAGCGACAGTTGTGCATGCATTGATGAGACAGAAGCATTTCCTTCTTGGCCATAGGTTTGAGTTGCACAGTGATCACAAAAGTCTTTAGTATATCTTCATGCAACCCATCCTTAATGCTAAGCAAAGGTGTTGGATGGAGTTTCTCTATGAATATGACTTTGAGGTGAAGTATATCTAGGGAAAGAATAATTTCATAGTGGATGCACTCAGTAGACGAAGACATGATATATTTAAGTTGAATCTCGTTGTGGATTTGCGGAGTTAGATTCTTTCTTCCCTTCCAGTGGATAGTTTGTATCAAGAGGTTAGGATAGTGATAGAGACAAGTAGACCTCTTGAGGGAAGACATTCAGGATATTCTCTAGATTCAGATGACATATTGAGACACATGGGACACATATGCATTCCTTCATCAGGTGATCTTCACACCTTGGTCATGACTGAGGCACATCGTGCACCTTATTCAGCCCATCTTGGGGTGAAGAAGATGCATGGAGATTTGTGTCAATTGTATTTCTGGCCAAGGATGAAGTGGGATATTGTGGATTATGTGTCGTGATGTCTAGAGTGTCAATGAGTTAAGTTTGAACACCAACATCAAGCAGGGCTTTTGCAACCACATTTAGTACCAGAGTGGAAGTGGGATATAATCTCATTGGATTTCATTGTTGGTTTACCCAACTCTTTGAGGTGAAATGATGTGATTATTGTGACAGGTGATAGGTTGATGAAGGTGGCACACTTCTCACCTATGCACTCATCCTATATCGCATCATCCATAGCTAGATTGTTCATGGAGGACATAGTGAGGCTACATGGTATTCCGCGTCTGATTATTTCTGACAGGGATCTTGTGTTTACCTCAGCTCTTTGGACTTCATTACAACATGTGATGGGAACACAATTGAACTTTAGTTTAGCTTAACACCTAGAGACATATGGATAGACTAAGAGGGTCAATGAGATCCTTGAGGATATGTTGTGTATGTATGTAATGGACCAGTAGACACTGTGGGAGGATTATCTCTATTTGGTAGAGTTTTCTTATAATAATGGTTTCCATAGTTCTATTGGCATGCCTCCATTCTAGGAATTGTATGGGAGACCATGTTGCACTCCCTTGAGTTGGGATAGAGTGGAGGACAGGATAGTGTTGGGTCTTGAGATGTTGCAGGATATGGAGTAGCAGGTGGATAGGATTAGAGAGCACTTGGTGGCAGCATAGGAAAGGCAGAAGAATTATACAGATGGGCATAAAGTGGATCATCAATTTGTTGTAGGTGATAGAGTCTTCTTGCGGGTGCATCCACGAAAGAGTCCCATTTGTTATAGGAAGGGCTCTAAGTTGGCACCTCACTTTTTCAGCCCTTTTGAGATACTCGAGAAGATTGGTTCAGTTGCTTACTGTCTTGCTTTACCACCCATTCTCTCATGCATTCATGATTTTTTTCATGTTTCAGTTCTTTGACTATACCATCTAGACATTTCTCATGTCCTTGATTGGAATGCATTATAGGTAGAGGATGGGCAGATGGCTTTGGAGCCCATGGCCATAATGGAGCACATAATGCTTGCTCTTCAAGGGTGAGATATGGATCAGGTTAGGATCTAGTGGGATCCTAGGGATGACATGCCATCCACTTGGGAAGATGCAGCTAGAATGAGGGAGCTTCATCCCTATTTATTCGTAGGCTTCCAGGAGTAAGCCTGACCCTAGGGGGGAGGTGTATTACCCCTCCAATTTTCTCTGTTGTGCGAGCAATGTTGTTCTCCTGTGTTATACTTTAGTTCTATTTGTACTTTTACCTTGTACTTGGTTACAGTTGATCACTACTTTATCATGATGTTGTGGTGTATCTTGATGTGATGATATTGTATTATGATGTTATTGTGATGGCATGTTTTGAATTAGCATAAGTGGATATTCGAACTTATGATGTTTTATGCTTTTGATTAAAGTAATATGTTAGATACATCAGTTAGTAATACTGTATATGTGAAGGGGACGGTATCGCATCACTCTCTTGTGAGCGCCCTACGATTTCATGATTTCCTCTTCACAGTGTGTTTTAATTATGACATATATATGCATGTGGATATACTCTTTCTTCACAGGTTGACAAGTACAAGACATTGACTCCACCTAGTTTTATAGGTTTGAGTGTGTCCATTACCCAACGACATTCGATTGGGAGATAGTAGCTAGGTTTTTCATGCCAAGCCATCACCCTAGTCATAGTGTGCCATTGGGTCTTAGTCGGGTTGTGTTGCTTTGAACATTGTCCCTTCTCTTTGATTTTGATCACTTGTTATAAAGGAAAATAAATGCTTCTATAGTTATAATTGTGAATTAAAATTGATCTGGTGTTATGATTAGTGAGGTAATTCATTTATTAATTAATTTAATGTAATTAATAAATAATTTAATCATGGATTAAATTTATTTTATTAATTAAATTAAATTGATGATGTTTAAATAAGTTAAGTTATTCTTTTTAAAGTTATGGATTTATTGTTGAAATTAAAAATTAAAGAAAAGGTTTCAAATTGCATTTTTAGGAAATTTGGAATTCAAAAATTAAAAATTAAAAACATATTTGTTACTCTATTTTTGAAAATTTATGAGGGTGGTTGCATGGATATTTTGAGAAATTTTCTTTATTATTTGAATTTTCTTCATAAGTTTTTTCTCAACAAGTATGAAAATTTGAGAATAGAGGAGGGGAAGAAATTTTTGCATTTTGTGGGTTTTGGATTGAAGCTGTGGAATTTGTTGAGTTGAAGTTGGAATCAAGGAAGGAACTTGTGCACCATTTGGATCTCCTCACAAACTCAAAAAAATACCAGGTTCATATCTTTAAATTTAGTTGTTTTTGAAATTTTATTTGTATATGTTTTGTTGTTGAAAATCATGTTGAAAAATATTTAAAACCCTCTATTTGATTTGCAAAACAAACCCAGTTTAATTCTTGTTTCAAAAAAATTGGAAGAAAACCTTTGTTTTGAGATGAATTATTTCAAAAGAAAAATGGTTCTTGGCTGTAACTGGTTATTTTTCAACTTGGTTTCTCAATTTGTTTACAATTTCAGTTGTGAAAATATAAACATATATATATATATATATATATATATATATATATATATACATATACTTTGAAATATATATATATATATTATATATGTATATATATATATAAATTTCCTTTTTTTAATCTTATGCTTTGAAAAAAAAATTAAAAAAAAAAAAAACCCCCATGACAAAGCGTAGAAATTTTTCTTTGTTAAAAAAATTATATCAAAATTTTTTTTTAAACAAAAATATACAGTTGGGGCTCGACCCACAACCACCCCCATGGGAGGCGCTGTGGGGAGCTGCGCCAGCTGCCCCCACTAGCCTTGCAGTGGCTTGGCACCGCCGTGACCACACTGGTGGTTGGTTGTGCTAGGCACAATCGAGCCACCCTTGTGGGGACAACTATGCAGAACCGTCGACCACCACCAGGGTCGGCACAACCGACACCCAACCATCTTGCCACCGCCTATAAACTCTGTGACCAATGCCCAAACCCTCTGCCCTTCACATTGTATGCGGCTCAAGATCTACATGGCTCAACCCTAAAGGTTGGTGTGCGGCCCAAGGCCGAAGTCAACAATGTTTCAAAAAATATATATAAAAAATAAAATATATTTATTTTATTATTTTAATATATATATTAATATTATTTATATTATAATATTAATTATTAATATGCATTATATTAATTATAATATGTATTAATGGTTAATGTTATATTATATAATAGTATAATATTATATATTTATGTTTCATATAATTAAATAGGTATATATATAATATATATGTATAAATGAATCCCATGGTTATATATATTATATGTATGTATATTTAATTATGTTTTTTCTTATGGCATGATTTAAGTCAAATTGAGAAAATTAAAAACATAATAACTTTAGTAAATCATTATTTAATTTTAAAATATTAATTTTAAAGGAGAAGTGATTATGAATTAAAATAATATGCTTTTTTTTAAAACCAGTTAATTGCATTAAATTAGACATAAGGAAGGGAGGAAGCAATGACTATTTATATCAATAAATTTTGATTTATATGATGAACTAGTTAATTTTTTATTATTTAAATGCAAGTAAGGAAATTAAATAATTAGTGTTAATTTCTCCCTTATTTGAAAAGACGTATTTAAATTCAAGTTATTTAATGTGATAAATTAGTGAATGTTAATGAGGAAATAGATTTAGTGAATCCAAAGTAGAATTTAATTCTCGCCTTCTTGCTCTTCTTGATTGTGATCTATTTCTGTTATCGTTTGGGGGAAATTGAGTCATAGAGAATGATAAGTCTTCCAGATGGGTTTTCAATTATGTGGGTTGTCGTACTATGTTAGTTAACTTTTGGATTGCCTTGGGTAATGCATTTAATTGTATCCGTTTTGTTACCTGGTTATCACAAACAATAATGTGTTGATTGTATGTAATGGATAGGGATTTGATATCCTTAGGCCACACTTGTGTACCCTTGGATTGTGGAGTTGTTCCACATGTTGTCTTAGAGGAGTGGCTTGTAATAAGGGTCGGCACACAAAGTGGTGCCAAGATAACTCATTGCAAGTTAGTTAATCGAGTGATAACGTAATTAACTAATTAGAGTATCACATAGTATCAAACACTTAATAATATAATTATGCCTCGCTCATAGACACAAGGGCTTGTAAAGGTTTAGGTTGAGACGAGAAGGCCTGGAATGGAAAGATCGTTATCTTGTCTCTACGAAAGATAACTGATTCTGCATTGGATTATACAAGGGGCCAAAAGTCGTTAGAGGTTACCAGGAGAACCTGAGATGGGGGGCGAGGCCTAGGAAGACTTACCAGGATAACCCATGTAACATTGTGATGACACTTCTCCTAAGTCAACAGTATGTTCACATCAGTGATGCATTTGATTATGTGATTCTGGAAGCATTGTAACCATTGTGTTAAGTGATGTATTTGTATCTATTTCAGTTCGGTTATGTTTTAGCCTATGTCTTGAGGTAGATGGTCTTGGCTAGAAATCCTTGTTACTATCTCCTAGCACAGGGGGTGGACTTTTGGGTTCCACTTGGTTGGGTGGAACGTGCACCTTACTCCGTTGGGATTTTTCTTCTTGATCGTGTGGATGAGATTTCTAGTTGGAGAGCTCGTATGTTCTAGTATCATTTCATGACTTATCTATTTCAATTGATCTTGTGATTTATTACCCCTCATTTGTTATCGAGTTGGAAAGTTGTAATTGTAACATTATTTATTGGACTTGCCTCATTCGGGAAATGAGAGTTGTAATCGTATTGCTTAATTATGGATAAATAAAATTGAAATTTATCTCTTATGCTTTGAAGTATTTTATCTTATTTGGAATGTATGTGTTTAATTTCTTAAGTAAATAAATGACATGGTTTAGATTCATTTTTTTTTTGAGGTTCTATATAACCTCTATCTCGTAATCTTAGAGGTTGTTGGCTTTAGGTAGTGAACTCGCATGTTAATTGTACTTAAACAAAAAAAAAATAGTTTGTTTAAGTAGTTGTTTGCATCTTCCTCTAGGGCTGCGTGGCGGGGCGTTACACCAAACTTATCACTTTTTCTCTTATTTTCCAGTAAAGATTAGGTAACCATTCCAAAGATGAAGGAAAAAACAATCAAACTCCTGAAATGCATCAGAATCAATTTGTCATCCATTTTTAAAACCCAACACCTCATCCTAATTTTAGAAGTCAAAATAAAAACAAATGAACTTAGATCATTTACTCACACTTCTAATATATCAACATTTACTTGAACCTCAAGGATAGTTCAAGTAAATTCCCCACAATATATCCTCTAGAAAAAGAAGTGAAATATCAATCCAAGCCTTTTAGCATTTTGAGTTCCTAGAATAGTGTCATCTTAAAATATTGCTCAAACCTTAGGGTCTTGAGAATCACAAACAACCATATCAAAACATCAAAATTATTATCATTTCACCTTATGACCATTTGGAATTTTATTTCTCTATTTCAACAGTTGAACCTTACACCAACTATCATACAATCAAAATTTGAGTTGATTGAAGGAGAAAAACCATACATAATCGATAGTTTGAGAAGCTCCATATTTGAGACAAAGGAAACACCAAACCAATGGAGAAATGCAACAAAAATCCTAGATAAAGAAGACAAAAAATCATATCTCATAGCCGAAAGGCCCATATTACCACCTCTTGCATGGAAATGGATATCATATTTTCCAAAACAAAAAATTCAAAATAAAACACAAAATTGAATCCCACAAATAGGCTTGTGTTCATGATCTATTGCAAGATCAAAGTCCTTAAATGAATATCCACATTAATCCTTTTCAAAAATAGGCATCATAGTTCAAGGTCTATCAAGAGGCACATCTTGAATACTTACTACAATCAGGAAATCTTGATTAGAAATTTGTATTCTTGCCTTTTAAGGAATGAACCAAAATCGCAGATCCAATATGAGCATACCAATTAAATCATTGAGTTATAAGTGTTGTATCACTTTATATCCCATACTACCACCTCTCACATGGCAACAGGTATCACCTTTTCCAAAACAAAAAATCCCAAAAATAAATGTAATTTCATTTCCTTAAAACAAAAAAAATCAATAACAAATCATTCTTTTTCTATAGTTAGGAGTCACCAAAGTTTCACAAAATTTGGATGCCTATTTATGACAACCACACATTCACAACATAGAAAAAACATGGAATCAAACAAAATAAATGCTAGTATTCCACCAACAAACACCACAAACAACGAAGGTGGCCCATGGGGCTATAGGCCAAGTGACCTTGAAACACCTCAAAAGAGACCTACATTCAAAGAAACATCACACCAACTATTTAGTGAGGAGGAGATAAACCACAAAAAAACATGAGCTAATGGATAGGTCGAACCAAACCCCACAAGGCATGGTCATAGAAGATGTGGACAGTGAGGAAGAGATAAATGATGAAGAACGTTTTCAACATTTCAACAACCCCAAGGTTCTTAAATTGATGGACAAATTATTGAAAAAGGACCCAAACTCTTACTTCTTCAAATTAGCACAAAGTGGTACTAAATTTCTAATATAATTTAATGTGGAAGCACTCAAAGATCCTAGCCTCATTCCCTTAGGGATAACTTAGCTGCAAGATAGATACCCAAGCCATTGGAGATTCCAAATATGCCACCCATTTTCTCAAAAATTAATGATCAACCAATGGAAAATTCTCCTCATTCCCTTAGAGGATAACTTAGTTGTGAGACAGATACCAAGCCATTGGAGATTCCAAATATGCCACCCATTTTCTCAAAAATCAATGATCAACCAACGGAAAATCCTTTGTTTAGGAACCATTCCTAAATCAAACAAGTAGTTGTGGCCAAACAATACCAAGGAGGTCCAACTCAATACATGCCACAAGGTAACAAGCAACCAATAGGATAATACATGCCTCAAAACACTTCATATATTAACCCTTCCCAAAATATAAAAAATCCACAAGGGAAATCTCCACAACAATACCAATAACAAGGTGTGCCATAGGGTAACCTTTCTAATCAGAAAGGTGGATCACATGGTCCCCTTCCCAATCAACAGTACTAAAAACAAGGTGTTCCATAGGGTAACCTTTCCAATCAATAAGGTGGGTCACATGATCCCCTTCCTAATAAAAAATACCAACATTAAGGTGTGCCACAAGGTAACCTTTGTAATCAACAAGGTGATAACATGGTCCCCTTCCCAATCAACAATACCAATAACAAGTGTGCCACAGGGTAACCTTTCCAATCAACAAGGTGGGTCACATGGTCCCCTTGCCAATCAACAATTCCAACAACAAGGTGTGCCATAGAGTAACCTTTCCAATCAACAAGGTAGATCACATGGTCCCCTTCCCAACCAATAGTTCTAGCAACAAGGTGTCCCACCAATGCACTATTAGGGAAACCTTCAAAATGTGTCATCCCAAAAAAAAGGTATCCCACCAACGTATCATCAAGGAAACCTTTAATATAACTTATCCCAAACAACAAGGTGCTCCACATGGTACCCTTCCCAATTCATCCCAAAAATAAGGTATCCTGCCAACGCACCACTAGGAAAACCTTCAAAACATGACATCCCATCAACAAGGTATCCCACCAATGTACCACCAAGGAAGCCTTTAGTATAATTCATCCCATCAAAAAGGTATCCCACCAACACACCACTAGGGAAACCTTCAATACAATTCACCCCAACAACAAGGAGCTAGCCCTCTTTACATAAAACAAGGAGATAACCCTCCTTACATTGAACTACGAGCTAACCCTCCTTACAACCAAAAAGGAGCTAAACCTCCTTCTGCCCAACTTGGGTACCAAGATCTCATACCACCATAATACCTAACCTATGATAAAAAAAAACATGGTAGGAGAACAACGCTACTACACAAAGGACCCCCAAACAAAAATACCAAAAATAGAAGTGGAATTGAAACTACAAGCAATGAATCAAAAGATATCAGACATGTAGGTAGGAAAAATAAAGAAGACTTATACCCTTTAGGATATGTGTCTATTTCCTTTTAATTTTCCATTATTATGCTACACTTTTCGAAGAGCTTTGAAATACCAAATTTTAAATAATTCAAAGGAAAGAGAGATCTAGTAGAACACATACGTGACTTTTCGATATCTTGTATGGAAGTATAAAACAATGAATCTTACCTTATTAGACTCTTTCCATGCAGCCTTACGGGCCATGCGATGGAATGGTTCTCTCACTTATCACAAGGAATCAAAAGCTTTAATGATTTTAATACCAAGTTTGTAAATCACTTCTCATTCAATATAAAGCAAGATGTCACCATCACAAACCTATACAGGATTAAAGAAAGTCAAAGAAAATCCTTCACCTCCTACCTACAGATATGGAGACACAAATCTAGTAGATGCAAGTGCCCCCTTCTCGATAAGGAACTGGTAGACATCTTCATTTCTAATGTCCAAGTAGAGGCTAACTATCAAATTACCATGTTGTTGCCCAAAAACTTTGAAGAAACCATTGAGAAAGGACTACACATTGAGAGAGCTCTTATAGAAAGGGGAGTCATTAAACTAAACAATTCAAACAAAAATCCCTCTAGTTCAAATGATAAACCTAAGATTTGGGTCAAAAACAAAAACATCACCAACGATGAGGTGGTGGATGCTAGAATGGTATGGAATGGGAAAAACCCTAATGTACCACAAAGAAAACTACAGTTTACACAAATGAGATATGCTCCTAATAATACATAAAAAAATTAGCTTAGTTATCCCCAAAAAACTCAAGCAGTTAACCAATAGACATATCAAGGAGGGAAACAAAGACAATACGATCAACCAAGAAGGAAGTTCACTATATTCTAGGAGAGCTACTTAAGATGGTAATACATAAACTAGTGTAACAAAACCTCATCAAGTTCAATTATCATACAAACTATGAGGAGCCAAGCTTCAAAACACCATGGTATAACAAGAAGGATTTATGCAAGTTCCACAAAATCAAAGGACATACACCAAATAACTGCATGAGAATCAAGAACATAATACAAGACTTCATAAAAAAAGGAGTAGTGGATGTCAAACATCATCTTTGAAATAAAGACCTCTAGATATACACAAATCCAATTCCAAACCATTCTAAAAAGAATGAAAAATGAAAGGACCAAGACTATCAAAATGCTAACTACACTTATGGTGACACATTTCTTGGTACCCTCTCATAAGTAGATATCACTATGGTAAATGTGGTAACTATATAGGGTAGGGACACCAAATGTATCATAACTACCCTTTGAGGGAGAGTTATAATACAATGATCCCCACCTAAGACCACAATTAATTCATCAAATGACTACAATATTATGGAATAGCTGAATAAGACTCCTACCTTGATTTCAATCCTATAACTGCTAAAACTATCACCTGCACATAGGGATATACTCAAAAAATAATTAGAAGAATCTATTTCTAATGACCTCAATCTGGATCAATTCCAAGCCATGGTTAGAAAAATAATGACCAATAATCATTTAGTCTTTTCTAAGAAATACTTTCCATAGAAGTCATTCCAAAACCAAGCCCTCTACATAGAGGTTGGTGTCCACAAGCATATGGTCAAATGAGTGTTGATAGATAATGGTGTAGGTCTAAACATGTGTACTTTGAAATTTGTGAAATAGCTGGGGTATTTTGATGATGTGATAGACAAAGAAAAAATCATTAATATAAGAGCCTACGATGACCTTGAATGGTATTCAGAAGGGATAGTTTGACTACCAATACAAATAGGACCAACTTCCATAGAAACCACTTGCCAAGTAACTGAACTTGAGTTATATATAACCTCCTTCTAGGGTGACCTTGGATTCATGCACTACAAGAAGTTCCTTCAACCTTTCACCAATGTCTAAATTTTCTTCACAAAGGAATTGAGGTGACATTATATGCTGATCCAGAACCCTTCCACTTTCGTGCAAAAATAGAAGAGTATAAAAAAATCTATCATATACTCAGCAATAATATATCATTTCATTCATTCTCATATGTTGACCCTTCCACACTACTGTCAACCTCAACTAAGACCACAACAATTGAGCAATTGAAACCAAGGTTCAAGTACTTGAAAAAGGTAATGGAAATTACTATTTCAATCAAGAATTTTTTTATTGGAATTCTTCCACCAACACCCAAGGTTTAAGGACGATCGGAGGAGATAAAATATGCTCAAATAGTGAAAATGGTAGCCAAACCCACAATTTTTACCAAGATGGGAGATATGAAGGATGAAGATCAAATATGCTGAAATAGTGAAAATAGTAGCCAAGCCCATAATTTTCACCAAGTGGGGAGATATGAAGGATGAAGATATATTCAAAGAAGAACTAACATCTATGATCTACAAAGAGGACCAAAAGGAACCATAATATCCACAACCCCTTCTAATCAATTCTAATAGTAAAGGCTATCACTTAGCTAAATAAATGGGATATACTAGAATAGGTGGCCTTGGGCTAGGAAAACAAGGCATATGGGAGTCTATCATAGTGGAACAAAGAAAGAAAAACATGGGACTGGGTTATGATTCAAAAGATGTTGTTACTCCAAATACTAGACATGCCTCTTTTTTAAGAAATGAGCACATTCTAATAGCATTAAGACATTGGATATCTACCATCTTATAAAAAAAAAATTAGTCATTGAGGAATTATTTGAAAAATTTAGCATTGGTATAGTCCCTATCCAACTTATAAAAACTATTCCTAATGACTATTATTATTTTGGAATAGACTGTAATGAGTATGAATGGGATTGCCCGTTTTTCACCTCAAGTGATGATGACCTAGACACCCAATGGGGAAATGTTACTAGAGCCAAAATGACCATCTCAAAAACTTTGGTAAGCTTTGTTGATGACAATGATAGCCTACCCCTCTGCTACCTGCAGTTGATAGATTGAGAACAAAAATAGCATACACTTGCTTTGGATCAATTCTAGAATGATGAAGCAATCACAGAGTTTATGGGACTTGAAACTAACATACTAACATGAGATCATAAAGTAGGGTTCGCCATGGAACTTGAATAGGAAGTATACTTTGGTGGGGAGATTATGTCCTCCAACCACAAAATTGAAAAGGACAACATCAAAATGAGATTCTCTAGAGAAAACCATAATGTGGCTCTATCGAATCCTAAAAATAATAAAATAAAGGACACATATAAAGGTGAGAACATCTCTGAGGCACTCGAGGATGGAGGATTCAATCTCCCCATTTTTGAATATCAAGAAAAGTCAACACTCCTAGTGGAAGAAGAAAATACATAAATTTTGGCACACCAAAGAACCCAAAGATCACATACCATGTAGCATCACTTGATCTTGAAGAGAAAGTGAACTTCACAACATTTATCAATGACAAAAAGATAAACTATGCAGGGATTAATGCAATTATGTGAGGACTATATCTAGCACTAGTTGTACATAATTTGGCCATATTTCGTAGAGCTAAACATATCAAGTAGAGACTAATGAAAATGTGTCCTCAAATAGCACTATTGGTAAAGGTAGAAATAAATAAGTCACTATATCTAGGTTTCATTAGACCGGTCAACTATCCAAAATGGATATCAAATCTAGTACCAGTGTCAAAGCCTATTGGGGGCATAAGGATTTGCATCAACTTTCGAGACTTGAACAAAGCTTATCTAAAGGATGAATTTCCTCTTCCAATTACATACATGATTTTAGATTTGATAGTAGGACATGTGACTCTATCTTTAATGGATGGTTTCTCTAGGTATAATCAGATAAAAATATCCCCTAATGATTAGCATAAAATGACATTTACTTGTTCCTGGGGGACCTTCTGTTGGAATTTCATGCCATTTGGTATAAAAAAAGTAGGAGCAACCTATCAATGAGTGATGACAATGATATAACATGATATAATGCATACAGTTATGGAAGATTATGTAGATTACATTCTAGGAAAGTCCATCAAAAGGGAAGACTACTTGATCAACTTGGAAAAATTATTTGATCAGCTTAAACAATATAACTTGAGACTTAACCCAAAATAGTGTGTATTTATTGTAACATCTAGAAAGCTACAAGGGTATATAGTATCAAGAAAGGGTATTGAAATAGATCCTATGAAGGTAAAATCCATACAAGAGATGCCTCCACCAAATAAATTAAATTAGCTAAGAAGTTTACAAGGGATTTACGATCCATCAGGTGATTCATTGCACAACTAGCAGACAAATGCCATCCATTCACCCATCTATTATATAAAGACATCATATTCAAGTGGGATGAGAGATGTGACCAAGCATTCAAGCAAGTCAAAGAGTACCTTCTTACTCCTCCGGTCTTGATGCCACCTATTCTAGACAAATAAATAATACTCTATGTGTCTACAAAACAAGTAGTATTGGGAGCTTTCCTAGTGTAGATAGATACTAATAATAAAGAAAGAGCAGTCTACTACATCAACCAAAGATTGGTGAGATATGAGTTGAACTACTGGCCCATAGAAAGAGCATGTCTTTTGATTGTATTTGCAACATAGAAGCTGAGACACTATATCTTAAACATGCAAATAAAGTTGATTTCAAAGGTAGATCCACTAAAGTACCTATTAGCAAAAGAAGCTTTAATCAGAAGAATTGCTAAATGGGTAATGATTATAAGTGAGTTAAACATAGAATATGTAGATATAAAATCCATCAAAGGACAAATAATACTAGATTAGCTAGCAAACGCACCAATAGAAGATCACTAGCTTCTTACAGCAGACTTCCTAGATGAAATTATATTGCTGACGGAACAAACAAGCCATTGGGACCCTATACATTGATGGGTCCCACACTCAACATGGCTTTGGAGAAGGTATCTTATTTATCACACCATAGGGAGATAGAACACCCTAGGCATACAAAATTTCCTTCCCTTGAAAAAATAATATCTCAGTATCAAGCTCTAATCACAAGACTTAAGATGGTTATTGAATAGAACTTAAAAGAACTGCAGGTCTTTAGAGAATCTCAACTAGTGATCAAACAAGTGAATGATGAGTACCAAACAAAGGATGACAAGGTGATGTTTTACAAAAATATGGTGGATAGCTTCAAGGAATATTTTGTCAACATAACATTTGAATAGATTCTTAGGATCAACAACAAAGTAGCCAACCCCATGGAAACAATAGGATCACTTCTCGATAGTCTATAGAAAATTTCTAAGTATGAATTCCTGGTGGAGCAATTACTCATTCCAACATTCGATATCCCTAAATCAAAAATAGTGTGTGTTGTTGTTAGTCCTAATTCACCATGGTACCTAGACACATTTGATTACATTGAGAATGGTATCATTCCACTTGACCTAACAACAACCAAAAAGAATACCTTCACCCATAGGACTTCTTGATTCACAATCCTAGGAGATACTCTATATCGTCAAATTTTAGATGGTATGTTACTTTGATGTCAATGCAGAAGAAGCACAAACTGCCTTACAAGAGGTACATGAAGGTGTTTGTGGGTCCCACTCTAGTGAAACTAACCTTGTACAAAAGTTGTTAAGAAAAATGTACTATTGGCCCTCCATGGAACAAGAGAGTATTCAGTATTCTAGAAAATGCCTTTAGTTCCCACAACACAATGATCTTTTCCATGCACTAGCACAAGAGTTGAGACCTATCACCACATCATGGCCTTTTTCATAATGGGGATTAGACTTGGTAGGAAATATTTCTCCTACTTCCTCGAATGGGCATAAGTTCATCATTACTATACAAAAAAATATTTCACCAAATGGAGAGAAGCAATTCCATTGACCTACATCACCAGAAAATAGATATCAAAGTTCATTATGAATTTTCTGATTTGTAGGTATAAAATTCCCCAAAAAATCATAATGAACAATGGAAGCCCATTCAATAATCAATATGTCCAAGAACTTTGTTCCAAGTTCTCTATCTAGCATAGATTCTCTTACCCCCAAGGAAATGATTAGGCTGAATCATATAACAAAACCATCATAAAAATACTAAATAATACTGTTAATGACATTGATATTGATTGGAATTTACAACTAAATCCAGCCTTATGGGCTTACTAAACTAGTATCTAAACACCTACAGGTGCCACACCTTTCTCCTTGGTCTATGGATCAGAGGTTTCTTACTTATCGAATTCAAAATCCCCTCATTGTGAATCTCACTAAAATACATGTTTAGCAATGAAGAATATTGGGTATCCATATTAAATGAGTTGGAACTCCTAGACAAAAAAAAATTGAGTGTGTTAAACTACCTTCAGGTTTATCAAAATTGGCTCAAATGAAGCTATGATAAAAATATTCTAGATAGAAACTTTCAGGTTAGTGACTTGGTACTCAAAGAGAATCAAAAGGTACAACTGAATCAAGATGGCAAAGGAAAATTTGAACCCAATTGGTTAGGCCCATTTATCATCACAGTAGGCTATGGCCCAGGAGCTTAACAATTGGCTACTCTTAAAGGAGAAACTTTAGCCGAACTACTGAATAGTAACCAACTCAAGAGGTTCTATACTTGAAACATGTTAGAATAACCCAAGAAAAAGGGTAAAAATTGAAAAGAATGAAAAAAATAAAAAAGAAAAAAAATCGAAAAGAAAGAAAAATAGTAAAGAAAATAAAAACGTTTTTGAGTGAAAATCACTTTGTGGCGCTTCTAAAATAGGTACCATAGTGAAAACATGGAAAATATATTCTATGTTTGAATAAGACTTGCATTGATATCTATCGATGCTATCCAAAGCATCCACCCATTCATCCCATAATAAACCGACAATGGATTGATAATCGATTAAGTATTGAACCTTGTTATAACAACAACATTCATCTCTCCAAGCGAAGGTAGTCTCACCTCGAACTGGAGGAAACTTCTCAAAATGGGTCATGAATTAGGTCTTTGTGATCCCATCATTATTGAAAAATATAAAAAATTAGAAACATCTAAGAAACAACCAAAATCAAACACTTCCAGAAAATAATTAAAAAAAAAACATCTAGAAAACAACAAAAATCAAACACATCTAGAAAAGAACAAAAATACAAAAGATCCGAAAAAAAATAAAATCAAAACAAATTTGGATTAATCCTTCACTCAAAAATTTATAAGATATCAACATTTTTTGAACCTCATGACTAGTTCAAGTAAATTTCCCACAAAATATCCTCTATAATAGAAGTGGAATATCAATTTGAGTTATCAACATTGTTTTTCTAAAAAAATGTTATAGTTTTGAGTCAACAATGGTCGAAGTACATGGTATCTACTTGTACAATGTAAGAAAGTCTTATCATCCCCTAAGGCTTAGTTCAATCCACTTAGGTTTCTATGATACTTTCTTTCAACTTATTCAAAAAATTCAAAATTTAAAAACATTCACAAAACAAAAAAGATCGAAAATATGTTCACATCAAGCCAAGTGAACTACGAGCCTTTGTGTGTACAATAAAGTCAAGGCTTATCTTTGATGAGACCCTAGGTCCCTAGGTTAGTCCCCTGAAACCAATGAAAACAACATCATAAAACTCAAAAAATAAAAAAAGTCCTACATCCATCATCACAATTCAAAATAAACTTTTCACCCATAATACACAAATCATCATCCTCACATTTTGAGAAAAGAAAAAAACAAACAAAGAAAATATCGAAAGCTACAACTTTCAAGAAAACAATCACAAAGATTTGATCACAAATAAACAGAAACAATGAAAAGGTATTAACTACCAATATTTTGACAATTCACCAACAACATCCTAAGATATGTATGAACAGATCGATTCCTACGATAGAAATTGTCACCAATGGATAATAGCCCCAACTTCAAAACAAATATGGCAACTGATAATACAACATTGTTTTATTTTTTATAGTCATATCTTTTCAATTTATTTTATTGGCTCATTCCTCGGATGTCTCGAGGATGTCCATAAGGATTTAGAGAAGAAGGAATGGGGGAAATTGAGCATCATTTTGCTTTGATTTTGTTAATATTTTTTTGTGATACTATCAAGTCAAATACTTTCTTTATTGAGTGTATGGAAGTTTTTTTGAGATAATTCATGTAGAAACTACATGGTAGGTATTTCATACATCTCTAAGTAAATTGATCCTAAATTTTTTAACACAACCCTACTATATATTTTAAACAAATTTTTTGTATTTGTGGTATGAGAAAGATTATTCTTTGTGTGTTGAGTCAAATTCCATGAAAAGAATATAAAGTCACTTTGGTTATTAATACCCAGGTGCATCACATTTTTTTTCTACATCAAAAAGGATTGTTCAAAATGTGAAGTCTTTATGCGAAGAAAAAGAAAAAAATCATCAAATAACTAAAAATATCAAATTTATGTCCATCATCCAACATTTATTCTAACTAATAGTTCCATCCTACATTACAATATCATTAGTTCCATATCCATCCTACATCCATAATTTCATCAATACATATCACGATGATAATACACCAATAAATCATCATGCGTCATGTATAGGGAATATATCCATCAAATATCAACATTTTCCATATACATAATAAAACATCATATGGAATAAAATATGATCAATCCATCCATCCACACCATATGCATACATAATAAAAGTACAAAAACATGTATAAACATATATCATTATACATCATCATCCATAATCATCACAATAGCACATAATGAAGCCAAATCAAAGCATGTATATCTCATGTATATCATCATAAAAAATGAGAATGTCATGGTACATAATTATAGAAATATGTGATAGGATAAAATAAAAAAATACATATATACAAGGCCTCATCTGGGCCAATGAATATATATACAAAATCATGTCTGCAATATAAGTCTCTGAATTGTAAACATCATTAAAGATCAAGTAAAAATAAATTACTGCCTAACTAGAGGAGGACTCTAAGAATCAAGTGGCAGATCAGACTATCTAATGGAATGTCCCCTAGATGTAGCCTCCATAGTAGTACTAGGCTCTCCAAACCATGGTCATCATTGTGCTTGATAAATGAAGGGATCATATACAAGGTCTGATAATATGTCACCCTCTATAGAAACTGATCTCGCTCGGCATAGAGACTATCATGTTCTAACCTAAGGCTATCCCTTTTGGTGGTAATATCCTACAACTGTGTCTTGCTCTGCCCTAAATCCATCTCTCTCCTGTCGAGATGTGTCTCTCTCCACAGTAAGTGTGGAAATCTGAGCCTCTACGACCAATCACCGCCCTACCTCTACATCTCTCACAACTGTCATCTGTGCCAATTGTACACCTCCATCTCTAGGTGGTTGAGGACCTAGAACTTGTCCCTAATCTTCTTGTATTGGATCACCTTATGCACCATTCTGCCTCACCATAACAAGATTCTTAACAATGATATCAACATGCTATCTCTCCCCATGATGACCAATAATGCCTGATCTACCCACTATAAGAACATTGATAGGATATGTAAATCTCAATGGAATGTTTCATGCCCACCATTGATCAAAATAAAGATTAGTACCAAGATATACTAAACCCACTGGCCAACCCCACCCAAATGGGACAAGAGCTCTAAACTTAGCAACAACAACATCACAATCAAGCTTCTAGAAATTAGACTCATCTCTCTCCAAACTAACTACAAATCCTATGAGGTAGATATCTCCCTATTAGAGAATGAATGTAACCAATGAGCCGTTTATTCTATCTACAAACTACCAACTACTCCTAATTATCAAGACAAGCCTCACAATCTATATATGGTATCCATACAAAACCAGGGATATCATTGAAAACATGACACTAGTAGGGAAGCTATCCAGGCCATGTATAGTGTAAAAAATATCCATAACGATAAGAATATGGATCCCCAACAATATGCTCAAATATACCATCAGAACGAGCAATTGGGATGTGCTCCTAGGCTCATACATGCAAAAGAGAGACACCAATAGAAATATATTTCATATACAACCCCGTTCATATCTCTACACAAGTAGGCATGGATACATGAAACCCATGTGTATCTAGTCCTATGCTCAAACATCTACTTGATACACACACCCCAACCAATGGGAAACTATCTACCTCTCCTATTAGGAACAATGAGCCCCATGACCAAACCATAGAGAACAAGAGAAATAGGATCAACACTTCCAAAAAAATCAGATAGGTCTACCTCTATCCCATGAACCTCTATAAATTTCACACCAAGAATGCGGTCAATAGAACAAGCACCCCATCAAATAGAATATGTAACAAGCTCTCTATGAATGGGTATATAGAGGATCCTCCACATATACTCTAGGGTAATGGTGGCCTCCCTAGTATTAAATGAAAATACAAGGTCTTTGAGTACCACCTCTCCATGAGAGCAGTCATCATCCCTCTATGACATCTAATGGTAGGTGTGTAGTAGATATGTTGTAACCTAACAACATCTAAAACATCTTGCTCTAACTCATTAAACCCACATATCAAATCAAATAGATCATGCAATCATTGCTCCCTCAACTAAAGTGGATTAAGAACCACTTTCAACCTTTCAACCCATGATGTTAAGGATTTTCTATGAAAATTCAAAACAAACCTAAGATGATGAAAAAAATGACTTAAAATTCCAAAAATGAAAAAAGAAAAAATATTTTCGTCAAAAGTGATGAATTTTTTTCAAAAGTGAGGGAAATAGGAGAAAGTTATTTTTTTTTAGTCAAAATCAATAGAGAAAGGAAAATGCACAAATTTCAAAAGTGAAAAAGTATTTCAAAAGAGCAAATTTTTAACAAGTGCGCGAAAAAATGAAATAAAAAATCAAGGGCGAAAAAAGCACAAAATTCAAGTGAGGGTGCAAAAAAAAGGAAAAATTTTAGGAGGAGCTAAAATTTTAAATAGGTGTGCGCAAGAAAATAAAAAGAAAAATATTCATCAATAGCAAATAAACAAGAAATGATGCAAGTGCAAAAAAATCATAAAATTAACGCATTCGCCTACTTTGTCTTCGTGCATTAATTACACAAACATGAAAATATGAAAATGAGAAAAAAAAGGGTACATACTAAGGCATTGATGTCTACAAGATGTTTGAACTCACAAACCAAATTTGCTTGATGTGGGGCTCTTTGAATCCTCACCATAGCTTCTTGGCAATCGACAAAACAAGAAATCTAGAGGCAATAATTCTCTATAGGCTCAAAGAGTAAATGAGGTAATTAGAACCATAATTACCTATTTTAACCCTGAAAACCCTAATTTATTACCTTAGAAACACTCCTAGATTTAAATTAGGACCTCCTAAGAAAATTTGAACTTTCAACAATGGATCTATACGCTTAATTTTTCATCCTCTACACATTTGAATTTAAATGAAATAGTGTCATGAGCCTAACCTTAAAGCCAATTCTTTTCAGCCAACCTCTTGAGGGGGTAACCCAATCCTACCATCTTCTAATGACTGCAAGGACATAGTGAGGCATATAAAAAATTTAAAATCTTGATCATAACATTGAAATCCTTGAAACAAAGCAATCACTACTTTTTCCTAAAGAAGGTCAAAATGTAGACATGTGAAATTGACCTAAAAATTATCGCACATCTTGAAATAAATTTTCTCATCATTAACATCATTATCACCTAATATCTCTACATTTCACATCAAATACATAAAAACCTTGATTTCCTCTATTAATTTAATAATATGATATTATCTAGTTAATTCACCTTTTCATCATTTTTGACCAATTAAATAAACTTCATTTTATTTAATAAAGTCCTAATCTAACTTTATTACTATGAATTAATTACATAACATCACTTATTTAATTATGTTGCTAGTTCACTTTATTCCCCTAAGTCAATTAAATTATTAAAACATAATAGTTTAATTAAATCACTTTTCCCTAAACATGAATAATTAAATAAATTATTCAAAACATCATCAAAAATCAAATCAAACAAATACAACTTTGTTTGCAAAAGTCAAACTTTATTTGCACGTTGAAC
Organism: Sequoiadendron giganteum; assembly: GCA_007115665.2. Taxonomy (NCBI): domain Eukaryota; kingdom Viridiplantae; phylum Streptophyta; class Pinopsida; order Cupressales; family Cupressaceae; genus Sequoiadendron; species Sequoiadendron giganteum. Next base: position 227,385,666 of record CM021103.1, read on the forward strand.
TCAAAAAGATTAATTAATTAAATCAATTAGTTAATTATCCTCACCCACTTTTATGATTGAGAAAATTACGATCCCCAATTGCTTACTTTATTTGTTGACTAATCCATATATTTTAGAATAGATCAATCTATTTCTAGAAAGATCAATCTATTTCCTAATAGATTAATTTATTTCTTCAATCAAACCAATTACTTAATCAAAATGCATAGATTATGCCCATCTAAATCCTCTCAATGGTTTTGAACCATTGATCAGGATATTCTACTATGTGATCTAGAGTGTTCATTTTGAAACATAAAATCTATATAACAACCATCTTTCTTCTAAAAAATGATTAGAGAATCAATATCATTTTGCACAACAAAGTAATGTGGGAATCTTAATCAACATTTTGACAGAGATTTACACAAATCTTGGATCAACACACACACGTTCTTCAAGATTTTGCATGCATAATGGATTCTTTACATTGATACGAACAACCCAACATCTTTGCGAACACACTTCGAGATGGGATGGTAGTGCTACCTTTATTAAATTCATTTTGTGTTTGTCTTTTTGATTGCATCATTTGAATTTGTTATTCGTAGTTACATTTTGTGAGTAATGGGCATAGATCTTGATTTTTGTTTTGAGTTGGATTAGTTTCAATTCATTTCAATTATCTTGTTTGCATCTTCCATTGATTTCCCCCTTACATAGAAACATTTGAATGGAAACCTACCTCTATATTTTCTAGCACCCTTTTTCAATCTCCTTACAAAATTTTCTTCTATCTCATTCAAAAGTAGTTAAAGCACCAAACAATTTATCTCTAGAATACTGATCTAAATTTAGAGCTATAATATTTACAAAGAGTTCTTAGTACCTTCTTTACCACTTCATCTTCTTCAATTTTTCCACCAAGGCCTCTAATGGAATTCTTAACTTCATCCACTCTATGCATGTAGCTTGAAATATTTGTAGTGTAGAAAAATGTATCCCTTTACATTTTCACACTTATTTGGGCCCTCCTAATTAAAATGGACTTAATAATGCCTTAATTTAGTGTTGTTAAATGTATCCCTTTAAATTTTCACACTTATTTGGGAACTCTTAATTAAATGAGCTTAATTGGGCCTTAATTATCCCCTTTATTCATTTACAAGTCTAATAAATTACATTTTCCAAAGGGGAAACCTGACAATAATTAATTCTTACACATAGCACTTTACCTTTAGCAATGTGTGTTCAAATAATAGGGACTTGGGACCCATTCATCCATGGGTGAATGGGTCCTCCCTAGACCTTTGGACCTAAATTTAAATTATGTTTTTGTGGTATTTTAATAACTCCAAATTTATATTTCAATGTTGGCTTGTGATATTTTAATTTCAATAAATTATGGATACATGCCTATAAATACAAGGTTATTTCAATAATTTTCACCTAGACTTTCACCTATCATATTCAAGTGAGAAAATTATATAAAGTTAGCAATCAAGAGCATTAAAGAGCATATATATCAAAGAAGTATTGCAGAATTTAAGATCTATTCATCATGCCAAAGTAATCTTGCATCATGCATGTTTTTGGAGCTAACATTGTGATGTAGATTTCAAGATTAATTCAAGCATTCAAAAAAATATTCAAGTGTCAAGATCCACATCCAATTCAGCCATTTCATGCAATTTATAGACTTCCTAAGATCTCCGTTATCAAGGTTTCATCCAAGGGTTTTTTGAGTGGTAACATAGCTATGTTCATTCTTCATTCCCCCTTTCATGCATTATTTCAATTCAATGTTTGATTGCCAAAATGGGATTTGACCAAGGAGAACCCGCATTCACTTCAAAACAAACATTTTTCTCTAATGTGTGTGTGGTCGCAGATTTAGGTTGAAGAAGGATTGAAGTCCTTTTGAAGAGAAAGATTTGAAAAGTTGTCAAAGTTGTTGTCAAATCACATAATCTAACATACAGATCTAATTTCTAACTTTTTGACATTGAAACCTAGAAAAATCAAAAGTTACAAATATATGTTAGAGGCTCCTGAAAGTTCCAAAAAAATATTAAGCAAAGAACCATTCACCCATGGGTGAATTAGTACCAGTCAACCTTCAAAAACTACCTCTTAGTGACTTGTAAACACTTCTCTACCGTTCTCAGATTTGCATTTGGTTTTGTAGTTCTTCTAATATTGGGTTTAATATTGTTGTTTCATGTGTTAGATTGAATTTTGGAGTTGATTTGATATTTTTAGTTTTTCTCCCCAAAGTGTTGTTTGACCTTGACCCCCATCCTAAGAGCATAAGGAAATCTAAATATTCTCGAATTAGGTTGATTTACCTAAGGGTTGTTAGTCAATTCATTGTGGGAATCTCATTTCCTAATTAATTAGTGGGAAATATTTCCATCATACCCCCTTTATTACCAATTCCATATTTTGGTGGTAACCTATATACTTTCCACCTATATATTATCATTTTGGAGATCTTGGACTATACTTTATGTTTCATGGTGTGGTCTTCTTACTTCTAGGTTTTAGGTTTCTTCTTCTTTGTGGTATCATTGGGTTTGATGTCCTCCAAGACTTTGACCTTTATTTGCATAAAAATTTCCTCTTTGTGGTGATGCTATGCATTGCATACCTTGAGCTATGAATCTTTTATCCTAGACTAGTCCTCTCTTGGAGACACTAGGCATGATGTTCCCTAAGAGGAGACCTTAATGAGCTATGAAAACCCCCTTTGAACATGTCTTATCCTATTTGAATTTTATTCATAAGCGTTTAGCATAATGCTGCTTGATAACCTTTTGAAGCTCGAACTTTCAACCCCTTTTCATTGCCACCTAAGCATAATGGACTTTTCTTGCCTATGTAGCCTAATTTTTTCATAAGTTTTTAGCATAACATAGCTTGCTAAGACTTATGAAGCTTGAATTTTGTATTGTGTGGTGCCTTATTAAAGTTATCAAAGGTATAAAATCTTTATGGTATGGGAGCCTAATAATATTCTCTCATTTTCCAACCTTGGGGGCTCATCTAGTGGATAATGGATTTCACTAGCCCTTGTGAGTGTGCATTGTTGTTTATATAATGGACAATGAGTTCCACTTGTAAAAAAATTTGGACAAAAATATGAGGCATGATCCACATCGTGCTGGAAAATTGCGGCTCAATCCACCCCTTTTATTTTTATTTCTTTGATTCTTTGGAATTGTATGATTGAGTATCTTGGCATTGCTTCATATATATATTTTTAACATAGGCATGTGTCTCTTTGTGCCTTTGTTGGTTTTTCCATGAGATCTTAGATATTGGGGGCTTGATCACCCTCCATGAATTTTTTCATCTTATCCTTCCAATGATTGTATAATTAGACCTCTCTTAATTGTCTACCTTAGTGTGATTTTGGTGTAGGGTCATCCTGTCACTAAAGTGGGGGCTAAATGTATTGTAGAAATATGTATCCCTTTACATTTTCACACTTTTTTAGGCCCTCCTAACTAAAATGGACTTAATAATACCATAATTTAATGTTTTTAAATGTATTCCTTTACATTCTCACACTTATTTGGGCCCTCTTAATTATAACGAGATTAATTAGGCCTTAATTAACCCTTTTATTCATTTAGAAGCCTAATAAATCATATTTAATGAAGGGGAAACCCAACAATAATTAATGCCTATTATAGATATGTAAAAATGACCTAATGCATATCACATATCCTAAACTACATTTTTCCATTATCGACACCACTTTTACTATCACTATTGCATTTCATCTCATTAACATCATTAATCTTATTTTTCTGTATTAATTAAATAATATGAAATTATTTAATTAATTCACTGTCATCATCTAATTTAACCTTATTCCCCTTGATTAATTAAATAAAAATAAGTTATTTAATTATTGACTAACATATCTTATTCATCTAACTTAATTAAATTGTTATCTTTAATTATTTAGTTAAACAACTTTCCCTTCTCCAAAGTTGAATAATTAAATCAATTACTCAATTCCCCAAAATTCACTCAACATGGTCAAATAAATAAATATGCTTTATTTATTAAATTCAAACACAACTTACATGGTCCTCTAAAATATTAATTAATTATTAAATTACTTAATGCATCCTCACATATCTTGATTGAATAAATCATGCCCTTTGATTTCAAAATCTATTTCCCAATACCACTAATTCCTTTAAACCCACTAAACACTCAAACTGACTTCTTCAATCCCATGAATCATTCAATTTAATCCTACTAATTACTCGATTAAATCCCTTAATTTAATCAATCAAAGGAGCTAATTGATTGATTTATTTCCTCTCAATGGTTCTCAACCATTGATCAAGATATTTCATCATTTCATCTTGACCGTTCATCTAAAAATTGAAAATATACAAAAAAATATCCATCCTTCTAAAAAACTATCAGATAATATAGAGAATTTATGGAGAGTTTATGTCAAAATAGCCATTGAAGCACATTTATCACATTTACATTTGAAATAACTACTACTACCTTTTGAATGTTTTCAACAACAATGGAGGCTTCATATTGATCAAGCAACCCAACATTGGTTATCAATATGAACACACTCCGACATGGGATGGTAAAATTGTAATGTTATGTTAGTGTTTTTGATTGAATTCATTGCTTTATTATCACATTTCATGAGTAGGTTGGGATTTAGCTTGTTTTGATTTCATTCATTTGAATTTATTATTGTATTTCCATCGATCCAATTCCACCTTACACATTCTATCATGTTTGGTGGGATCTAGGTCCTTAACATTAATTTTTTTTATTGAGTTTGGTGAGTAATTTCATGTTTTCAATCATGGATTCGCTTTTCAAGAATCACTTTTTCTAACTGGAGCATTTTTTCCTTAAAATTTGAATGTGTATGCTTCCTCTTTTTTTTGTTATTGAATTGAATGTGGCCCCTATTGACCTAAATCTAGTCATTGTCGACCTAAATCTGGCTACTATTATCGAGAAAGACCGCTATTATCTTTTTTTTTATTGTATTTTTTTGAGTATGGGTATTTAAATTAGCATTACAGAGCCACTATTGACCTAAACCTAGCTACTATTGTTCAAGAAAGGGTCACTATTGTCTAGAAATCAATAATTTTTATACCCTATCTTCAAATGAACATATCTAGGTCATATAGTAGTAATTTTTAGTGTTTTTTTTTAAATGGGGTAAAATTTCATGCTCTTTGCAATGGTGCAGGCAGTTTTCAATTTTTATATAATTAAATTTCCCTTCGTTTTAGTTTTTGTCTTACATTGTTTTTGCAACTCTTGTAGGGCCATGGCATATTTTTTATGAACAACTCATTTTTGGCTTGCAGAGTTGATGAATGGTCCAATGCCTTTTTAATTTTCAAAGAACTTTTGTATAAATTTTCTTTGAAGTTAAAACATTTACATTTGGTGCTCTTAAAATGAACTCACTCTCTTTTGGTGCATTAAAAATTAACAAGACAACTTAAATGTTTACATTTGGTGCTCTTAAAACAAAATCAATTTTTTTTGGTGCATTACAAATGAATAAGACAACTTGAATGCTTACATTTGGTGATTTAAAATGAATCCAATCTCTTTTGGTGCATTAAAACTAAATAATGCAATCTTCACATTTCATTTCAGTGCATAAAATTGAACATTTCATCTATCTAATTGCAATTAATTTATGGAATTTCTTTTTTTAAAGTCTCGAATATTTGAAGTTGGTGCATCTAAAACATGAATTGGTATCTCTAAAAAACCTCATTTTGGGCTTAAAAATTAAATTGAAATGAATTGTCTATTGTGTCCATCATGATTGGCAAGTCAAGTGTCTATCCTTTCCCATGTGTCTTTTGATGATCCTAGGTGATGAGAAAAACTTTGGGATCTTTGCACTTTTTTTGTGGTCACCCATTTTTAGGATAAAGGCCTGCCTATGAGACACATCCCACAATGGAGAACTCATAAGTGACCCTAGAAGAATGTTTATTGGTAGACTATATAAAGTTTGTGAAATTGAAGGAAAGTATCTTATATCTGGGCAGGAATAGAAAACCATGCCTCATCCTCATCTAAACATAATGATCTGGACAAGAAGGGATAAAGCCTTTAATGGCTTACATATGAACTATGCATCACAATGTTCATGGTTGTCATTAAACACCTTTGTTTAGAAGCCCATCCTTGATTTTTGAAACGTTCTTCAAAATAGTGCATGGGAATAGCACCGTTCCCAAAAGTTACTTACCACATCATATTTATAGTTGAGGCATAAGGCTTAAGAGTTAATCCTCTTCAGCCTAGAGTATCAAGATGGTACATTTTCTTGATATTGTAATGATCTAAAAATCCTGCAAGATTGAATTCAAATAGTTAACTGTACCTGCAAGTTAGTTTAAACATCAAAAATGAAATACATAAGAATATAAAAGAGAATAATGTGAAATGGAATGATCTCACCAATCTTCTCTATTCCATGATTCCTTCCATTGTACCTCCTTAAGCTTTTGCTGCAAAGATGGATTGCCCTCAGATTTCTTTGTGAGCAACCTTCTCTAATGCCTAGCCTTAACAAATGCCTTTGAAGGATTTACTATGATTCTATGCAAACTAGAAATCAATTTCTAATATGCAAGCAATAATATATCTAAGATAAAATGCCCTATGATGGAAGAATGCCTGTAATGAAAATGTAAATAAATAATCATGGATCCGAAAATGAGATCAAGATTGTCATTTTATAGAAAATGCAATCTTGAACGGACAGACAAGATGAGAGATTGAGGAATACCCTAGAATCAAAGGTCAAGATTCAATAAGGCAACCTCAATTAGGGTTAGGGAAAAATACCCATAGGTGTAAATAAGATTTAATTAAATTAATTAAATCCAGATTGAATGTGACAGTGGAGATGAAATTAGTAAAAATCAGAAGACAAGAGGATGAGATTTTAGAAAATCAATAATTTTGGAAATTACTTGATTTGTAGGAGAATATTTCCCTTTTGAATTAAATTAATTCAAAATAGAAGATTTTGTGAGGTAATTAGTAATTGATTTTTGAAATTAATTACTAAATGAAGAATCAGTGAGATATTTTTAAATGATTTGTTTTATTTAAAAATATAGAAATGTCACATGCCATAATTAAATAATTAAAATAATTATTTAATTTAGAAGAAGTAGTTAATTAATTAAATAAATAAATGAATTTATTTAATTAAGAGAGGATTTAGGAATTAGTGACATATTAAATAGATATATTAAAATATATTAATTTAATAATCAAGAAGACATTTATGATAAGGGTTGATTAAATAAATTGATGTCTTTAATTAATTATTAGAAGACTTTGATAATTAGTGACATATTAAATTAAATAAATAAGATTTATTTATTTAATAATCATGAAGAATGAAAGATTATGAATTAATTAAATAATCATGAATTATTTAATTAATAGTTGAATGTGTGTTAGGGACATAAATCAAATGTTACAGTTATGCTAGGGTCGAAAGTGGTAAAATAGTGTTCGCAGGCCTAGGTCATTTTTAGGTGTCTACATTTTCCCCTCTTTGTCATAATGTAGCTTGTCACTTTGTGGCAAAGAAAACAAGTCCATAATATGCCCCAACGGAGGTATGGAATGCTTATGCCCCCTCGGAAAATTTTTTGAATTTTGACCCGGGGTCAGAAAAATTTGGAAAATATCCCAATTAGTTCGAATAATTACCAGATAAACTAGGGCGCGAACGATTGCAAAAAAGGAGAATGCCAAGTCAGCCAAAATGTCAGTCAAAGGTGGTCAAATGAGCCTCTAGTATAGCCAATTAGGTCAAAACCCTGATTTTCAGCCTATAAATAGGTTGAAAAGGTTAAACCAAATGTCATTTTCTCATTTGTTATTTAGAAATTTCTAGAAATCAGAGCTCTGAGCGAGGATGGTGATCCCTACGACTACACACCATGGATATCGCGTGTGTTCATTCCGACGACCCGAGGGCGCAGGTGCACCGGTAAGTACCCTATCTAACTTGTAAAATTTTAAATTTCTTGCATTTATGAGGGTCAAAAGGGCGGGAATCAAATACGGTGTGACGCAAACACTATTGCGAAAGCCACAATCACTTTCACGTTCACCGCATTTGCTTGTGTCATGACACAAGTGCGATGGGTAGACTAGTCTATCTTGTGTGATTGCACATTCGCGAGGGTGAGTGATGCATTCGCCAACGCAAATGATAAATTTGTGACACATTTGATAAATTTTCGATGCAATCGATAACTTTGTGATGCATTTGTTAATGTGTGATGCATTTGATAAGCCTAATGATGCATTCATTGTTAGATCGCACATTTGATAGATGAAATGACGCATTCGATGTTTGATTGCACATTTTCCCTATGGAATGACACATTTGACATATTGCAACGCATTTGTCTTGCCCCGAGCCGCAATTGACTTATTGTGACGCATTTGCGGTCAACGCGATGCAATTGAAGTTGACGAGAGTTGACTTTTGCTTAGATTAACTTCTCTGTGCCCTTGACTTGCCAGTAGTACAAAACTTTCCATAATGCTTCTCGATATGTTTTTAATCCTTGGCCCTTTCCTTGTGCAGAGTCGACTTGTGCCGATTTACACCCGAGAGTTCCGACCAGCTACTTATGCTTTCTGAGATCATCTCAGCAATAGATAGAGGCAATGGCTGATGGCCCTAGGCCTATACCATGTGATGTATATGCCTGTTATTCGGGCAAACAGAGGTTTGCTTACTACTCTTTGTGAGAGATGGAATTCTGAGACCTGTTCATTCCACCTGCCTACTGGAGAGGCGATCGTCACCTTGGAGGATGTGTACTACATTCTCTGCATTCCGATCAGTGGAGAGAGGGTGGTCTATGATCCACACCGAGGATGACAGGTCCTGACAAAGAGATATGAGGGTACTGACGGTGGGCAGTTAGCTTTGGATGTTGTAGCCAATCGGTTTCCCAGATTTGATGCCATACTTATGATCCTGATCGCCGGATTGCTGATCCTAGATTGTCGTGGTCATGGATTTCCCATTGGATGGTGGGATGTTCTTGTTCGTATGAGGTCATAGAGGACTGTTTTTGCTTGGGGGCCCTGCTTGTTGGCCATGCTATACCACCAGTTGCACGAGGTAGTCTACCTCCGTGGGCACAGCATCAGTTGTGAGACTACATTGCTCATGATTTGGGTATGGGAGTGTATTCCCATCTTTCAGCCGCTAGTACAGATGTAATAGTTGGGTGATGGGATGCCATACGTATATTTGTATGTAGGCTCAGTTAGCCAGACTCATGTTGGAGATACTGGGTACTGGTGTCATCGGATAGACATGATGATCAGTTTCATCTAGAGGCCGTACAGAGATTGTGCTCAGTGGTCAGATGAGGATGGTCACCTATCCTTCTGCCGATAGTTCCGATACCTTATTGGTCACACAGTTCAGACTCGGAGGATTATTGAGATGTACCTGCCCTAGCAGGTACTACGATAGTTTGGGGAGCAGTAGATTGTGCTAGTAGGCACAACACAGTATGCTTGGTCTTTGAGAGAGACCATGTGGGGGCCACCCATATCAGTCATAGTGGTAGAGGTGCAGGTTGATAGCCTAGTGGCAGTTCAGTGGGTATGGAGAGGGGGTCCAGCAGATGCAGGTACAGCGGCCAAGTTCGACACTTGGTGGCAGGTTCATAGGCCCATTCCTTTGATAGATCCAGATGGTCCACCGCCCATTGATCGAAGATCAGTTATTCCGCGGGTACCGAGGAGAGGTTGGGGTGGCAGAGATGGAGGGAGAGATGGTAGAGGTGCCAGGGGTAGAGATGGAGGCAGGGATGGAGGCCGAGATGGGGGAGAGGGAGGTGGAGGAGGAGATGGGGGAGGTGGTGGAGGAGATGGTGGAGGTGGAGGAGATGGGAGGGGAGATGGTGGAGGTGGAGGAGATGGGAGGGGTGTGAGGAGGAGGAGGGATAGCAAAGGGTGGAGGCAACCCAGGAGAGTTAGATAGAGAGTAGGTGGAGTACCACTATCACCTATTCGTGAGGAGGGGGAGGAGATAGAGCCAGAGGTGAGAGCCGAGGAGGCTAGAGGAGGTGAGGAGGAGGTGGAGGTGGTTTTTGAGGAGGAGGTGGAGGTGGTGGCAGAGGATAGAGTGGAGGTAGAGGTGGCAGAGAGAGAGGAGGCAGATCCACTTGTTGGGGGAAATCATGCTGACATAGATGTGGAGAAGGTACGGGTCGAGGGGGAGAGAGATGAGGAGGATGAGGAGGAGGACGAGACAGATCAACGGCTTTGGGAGTGCATGGTCTTTGGGGATGACGAGGGTGATAGGTTACCCATTTTTCTTGCGGATGCCATGGTTGACTAGAGGATCACTAATCTGTAGAGTAGACTAGATGTGGCCTTGTCTCAAAACAAGGCCCTGGCAGCGAAGTTGGAGGTCACTCGAGTTGAGAGGGATCAAGCCATCATTCGGCGATAGGAGTCAGAGCAGTGGGTTATAGAGTTTGTTGGGTTATGCACGAGACCGACATGGGACATGGCTCGAGAGTTGGCCAAGGTAGCAGAGAGCAGGGGCCGATACAAGGCATTGTATGAGTAGGCCATTCCGCTAGATAGACAGGACCCAGGGTTGTCTCGATCTCACAGTAGGATAGGTAGTGGTAGTTGGACACATAGTAGCAGGTCACACAATAGTAGTCATACCAGTGCTGGGGGGTCCACTACATTAGGGCAGTCATCGGGCCATAGATCACATAGCTCACATAGGAATTCATCAGGTCACAGCCACAGATCAGAGCATGGACATAGATTAGTGTCATCAGGACATCAGGCAGAGCAAAGTTATCCTCCCGTTACCGATCCCTCAGGGTCACAGAGTCAGACACAGGACACCCCTCCTATTCAGGTCACCTTTCACCTGGTTGATCAGGCATAGTCACCTCCATGAGATGGAGGAGGGCCATCCTAGGACTTGTATTAGACATATGTATGCTTTGATATTCGAGCCTACGAGATCTGTTTTTGGGATACCATTTGACTCTATCTTGTGACATAACATTTTTGAGATTATATATATGCGATGTAGTTTTGATGTGGCCCATATGGTGTAATGTGTTATGGATTATGTGCTTTTATGAGATGCTTATGTGATGCTTTTATGATGCTATGAGATGTATTTATGTTATGCTTATGAATGTAATATGGATGTGGTAATGTATGTATGCATTGTGTAATGTTGTGATGATGTAATTCCTATATGCTGATGTAAATGTTTTATTTATGATGCTTATATGTTGATGCAAATGATGGTTTTATGAATGGATGCAAATGATAATGTTTATGCAATGTGAATTGTGGTATCTGATATATGCAGATGTGAATATGAAATGATTATGCCATTATGTATGCAACTTTGTCTTTGTATGTCACAGGATATCGTCAGAGAATGAGAGAAGAGAAGATGAAGATGGATGTTAGTGCGAAGAAAGATATGCATGTTAGTGCGAAAAATAAAAATCCTTCAAAAGCTTTGCTATAGTGCTATTCTAGTTGTTGCTCTTTAATCATCATTGGGCGAAGATGTCATGATGGTTGACAAACACTATGATATGACATAGATCAATAGTGTGCAAGGTCGAACCATCACGTAGATCAACGGTCACAAACAAGGATGATCATGACTCACACAAGGAACACAATTGCCCCTAGTCACTTTATCATGACCAACCACTAGAAAAACCAACCAATCATGAGACGTCGCTGCTTCTCTAAATCCTGATGATAGGACATCCTTGAGAAACTAGCCACATGATACTAAAAATAGACAGTAAAATCATCATACTATGTCGTTGCTTCTCTAAATCCTGACGTCAGGACATTGTGGAGAAACTAATAGCAGAGTGATAATCAGACAAGGATAATTATCATGATATGTCATGGTTCCTAGGACATAAGGAACTAATATCATGATTATTATCAAAAGACAGAGAAAAAAAAAAGTTTTCCAAGTGTTTTAATGTTAGGTGCTGTTTTAAGTGTCGGGCAATATCAAATTCAGGAAGGACACATCTTTAATGACGTTGACATCTAGGAGATTGATTCTTGAAGTTAGGAGAATCCATCAAAATGCCAAATGATGATGATGCTTAGGAAGGACACATCCAAAATCATAAAGAAGTTGACGAGAGTTGCTTTTCAAAAGGACACATCTGAAGAAGAACTTAAAGCTTTGCCATGATAAACCGTTTTGATATGATTTTGACATGCTGAATTGACTGAAAGTATTATGTCGAAATAGATTTCTGATAGACTGGTAATTCAAGATTGACATAAGATTCCATTGATTTGAAGAGAGTTTGATTCGAAGATAGCTTGATGTGTGTGAAAATATTGTTCCAAGAACCCTAATGGACCGACCTAGTGCGGCCTCGGGGGTCCATCGATTGATGGCCTTGCCTACGTCATGCACTCAGAGACCTCGTAGTTCGACACGACCAATGATATTGTCCAAATGACAGAAGTTTGAATCATGATTTATTTTGACAAACCTAGAAGGACTGACCTAATGTCTTGGGGATTCAAAGATGAATCTTGCCTACATAGCAAATGCGTAGAGACAACGTAGTTCGGTCATGGACAAAAGATTGAATGACGTGATCGATTGAATTGATCAGATTGACTTTGATTTTGGATTTTGACATCGATTTGGATGTTTTTGTATTTTCTCAGGATGCTTTTTGAAATTTAGGTCTTTTTTTAGGACTTTTTCAGATTTTTATGATTCTTTTAGGGCTTTTTCAAATTTTTATGATTTTTTTAGGACTTTTTGAGATTTTTATGATTTTTTCAGGACATTTTGAGAATGCAGGATCATGTGCGGTACCCACTATAGCTATATCATAAATTTCTTTCCCCCAAACAGGTCGGGGAATACCCAAGTTCAATGATATGGAGATAGGTAGACGCAAGGTAAAGGCAAGGATATGCAAAGAATGATGTCAACCAAATGTTAACCATGGTCATAATTGATAGGGCTTAGGATGGATGTCATGAATGTGTCAGGCCTTTGTGATTATGACTAATGGGTAAAGGTCGATTTGAGTAACAGTAGATGGCAAAGCAATGATCGACTACACATGGTGCCTGTTTGCCAGGTTTTCACCATGGTACTTATCCAAAGCATCTGTTTGCCAGGTTTTCACTATTGGATGAATTCATTTCTTTTCGCTATTTTTGCCATTTTATGATTTTTTTGGCGTCACCAGGATGCCTGTTTGCCAGGTTTTCATCAAGGGAGGATTTTTTTGTATATTTTCATTTTTTTGTATTTTCTGTAGGTTTCCAGCTCAGCTCTCTGATGCTATGTGTAGAACTTTCTCAAGTGTAAGCTATTGATGGGTTCTGTGAGCTGTTCTCCATTAGGTGTGGCCAACTGATAAGCTCCGGAACCAAATGTGGTAGTAATGATATAAGGACCAAGCCAATTAGCCTCAAAATTGCTAAGCTTTTCACGGTCTGCTTGATTTTTGGGATTCTGCATGAGAACCAAGTCACCAATTTTGAACTTTCTCACCATGACTCTTTTGTTATAACTTCTGCAAAGACGGTTTTGATATGCCTGTAGATGATTTAAGGCATTTTGTCATCTTTCTTGTAGCATTTCTAGCTCATGGAGATGAGTATGTCTGTACTCTTCATCATCAATCATTCCTTTCAAAGACACTCAGAGAGAAGGAATTTCGACCTCGATGGGTAATATGGCCTCATATCCATAGACCAAGGAAAATGGAGTAGCTCCAGTGGGGGTACGGATGCTGGTATGATAGGCCCATAAAGCAGGATTGAGTTGTAGGTGCCAATCTTGGCCAACGTCATTAACGGTCTTCTTTAGAATGTGAAGAATTGTTTTGTTGGATGCCTCAGCTTGGCCATTACCTTGTGGGTAGTATGGAGTGGAAAAATGGTGTTGGATGTGGAATCGCTCATAGAGTTCATGAACGTCCTGATTTTTGAATGGACTACCTTTATCTGTGATGATGGATTGTGGGACACCATATCGACAGATGATGTAATTCAAAATAAACTTGGATATTTGTTTACCAGTGATGTAAGTGAGAGGAACGGCTTCAATCCACTTAGTGAAATACTTAGTGGTAGTTATTATGAATTTGTGGCCATTAGACGAGGATGGATGGATCTTACCCATGAGGTCGAGTCCCCATTGTGCAAAAGGCCATGGAGAAGTGATAGGTCTTAATTCTTGTGCAGGTGCGTGAATCAGATCACTGTGCACCTGGCATTTCCGACATGTTTTGAAAAACTGAAGAGCATCTTTTTCCAATGTCGACCAGTAGTATCCCAGTCTGGTGACTTTCCTAGCTAAGGTTGGACCACTCGAATGAGATCTGCATACACCCTCATGTACTTTTCATAAAGTTGTTTGGGCTTCATCAGTGTCGAGACAATGAAGAAGGGTGTTGTCAAAGCCACGGCGGTATAAGGTGTCACTGACGATGGTATGTCTGGCCGCTTTTCGGATAAAGGATTTTATATGGTTGTTAGACAAATTGGGTGGGAGGGTTTGGGATTTAAGATAGTCATATATGTCTTGATACCAAGGTGAACTGGGACCAACAATCTCGCACACCATTTTGGACTCTAGAATATTGTATGCAGGCATCAGCAGTTGTTCCACTAAGAATTCAAATTGTGACACATTCTTAGGGATGTCTAGGAGAGATCCAATGGTAGCCATTGCATCGGCTACTTTATTCTGTGTCCTTGGGATTTGTTCAAATGCAATCATTTTGAAATACATCAAGAAACTATCCACCATTCTTTTGTAGGGAAGCAACTTCTCATCTTTTGTGTCATAGTCATCATTCACTTGATTGATGGCCAATTGATAATCTCCAAATACGAACAATATCTGAATTTTCCATTTGATTGCTATCTTAAGACCTGTGACCAATGCCTTGTATTCTGCAATATTATTTGTACAAGGGAAAGCAATTTGAAATGACTTATGAATTGAATCCCCTTGTGGTGTGATAAATAATATGCCTGCTCCTGAGCCGTGACAAGTGTGGGATCCATGAAAGTATAATTTCCATGGTAGAGCTGGTTCTGCGTTAAAAATAGACTCATTCAAAAAATCAGTTATCAGAGGATGAGTGGCCTGGATTTGTGCATCAGCTAATTGATCTGCTATGACTTGACCTTTTATAGCTTTGCGCTCCACATATTGTATGTCATATTCACTTAATATCATGACCCATTTTGCCAAATGACCTATCAGTGCTGCTCGACTCAGAAGATATTTTAGTGGGTCAATCTTTGCCACTAAATGTGTTTGATGGCTCAGCATATAGTGTCTCAGGTTTTGTGCCACGAAAACAACCACAAGGCATGCCCTTTCAATGGTTGTGTAATTGAGCTCATATCCAATTAGGGTGTGACTGATATAATATACGGCTCTTTCTTTTTCTTGCTGGTCATTTTGCGCTAATAATTCCCCCAGTGCATTTATCATTGTAGTGACATATAGGATCAATGGTTTTCCCTCAATAGGCGGCATTAACACTAGTGGTGTTGATAGATATTATTTTATTTGGTCAAAGGCTATGTTGCACTTATCTGTCCATACAAAAGGATTGCTTTTGCGTAGTAGATATTGGAATGGTTAACACTTGTCTGGCAACTGTGCAATGAAACAGTGAATAAACTGCAATCTGCCCTGAAGTGTGTGCAACTCACTGATTCCTTTTGGTGGAGGCATGTATAGAATTTCTTTTACTTTTGTGGGATCAACCTCAATGCCTCATCTTGAAACAATGTATCCTAGCAGCTTGCCTGAAGTGACTCCAAAGACACACTTCTTTGGGTTCAATCTGACCTTGTAATCCTCAAGCCGTCTAAAGATTTTGTCTAGGACTTTGAGATGATCTTTTCTTGTCAAAGATTTTGCTAATAGGTCATCCACATAATCTTCCATTAGAATGTGCATCATGCCATGGAAGATTGTTGTCATAGCCCTCTGATATGTAGCACCTACATTCTTTAAACCAAAAGGCATGATGTTCCAACAGTATGTTCCCCAAGGACAAGTGAATGCTATTTTATGTTGATCCTTTGTTGCAATTTTGATTTGATTATAGCCTGAAAAACTGTCCATGAGAGATAGCATCTCATATCCTGTCGTGAGATCAACAATCATGTCTATGTTTGGTAGAGGGAAATCATCCTTTGGGCAAGCCTTATTCAAATCTCTAAAATCTGTGCAAATACGGATTTGTCCATTCGGCTTGGCAATAGGAACAATGTTTGATATCCAATCTACATAATCAATTGACCTTATGAATTCAGCATCTAGTAACTTTTTTAATTCTGCCTTGACAAGTAGTACGATCTGTGGGTGCATCTTGCACAACTTTTGTTTGACTAGCTTGATTCTTGGGATTAAAGGAAGATGATGCAGAACCAATTCAGGATCAAGCCTTGGCATGTCAGCATATGACCATGCGAAGTTGACTTTTCTTTCTGTGAATAATTGTGTAAACTCAGGTTTTTCTTCATCTGATAATGATGTAGCCAAGAGAATCATTTTGGGATTCTCTGGTGTAGCTATGTTAACTTCTATTGTATCCTCAATGAGCATGGCCGATTTTTCCTATTTTACGGGGAGAAAGTCCAATCCTCCATCCTTAGGCGCCTCAGAGAGGTTTTCACCTTTGGATCCGTCCTTTGCTTTTACTATTTTATTGCCATAAGGTGCCTTGCGGTTTTCACCTAGAGGCATTTCTTTTTCTTTTTTATTTTTTGCATTTTTGCAACTAGAGGATTGCACAGTCTCCCTGAAGTAAACTGCACAATCGAGATCAATGGAGAATCCTGTTTTGTGGTCCCCCCATGGAATACCTTCTCTTAGTCCCATGAATTCTGTAATTGCCTCGTCATTCTAAAATATGTCCATCACCGCTGGATCTTGTTGGTCCCAGTCGACCAGTCGTGGGTACACAAGGGGGATTCCATCATCAGTGTTGGTGAAGGATGGGGATGATGCGGAAAGTGTGCAAATTGATGCCTCAAGTGTAAAGGAAAATTTTTCAATTTCCACTTCCGTGTCCGATGCAATGGATGGTCCATACTCTGAGTCGGATGAATCAAATTCAAAATCATAATATGGGATGAAATTATCAGCATCATGACTAGTAGTAGGTGTTTCAGAAGTATGGATAATGGGCTCATATAGGTCAGGCTCATGGGTGGGCTCAGGAATGGGGTGGGATGATTCAGGTATTGCTGACGACACTTTATGTTCTTCTGGGTTCCAAGGAATGCTTACCCATTTCTTGTCTTTAGAATGTCGGTCAATAGGGTAAATGTTATATTGTTGGCAGAATCGTTCTTCAAAGGAAGGTTGGCCCGGTTCTAAGAATAGTTCATCAATGTCATAGTCACTGATGGTTTTGTCAGATCCCCATTCCCATTCATTTGAGTCCATTTCGGTTAGGGATTCTTCGCTTGTCCCGACACTTTCTGTTGCCTTTACGTCCTTACTTGAAAATTCATAGATACCTTGATCGTCAGTTCCGAGTTGGTGGAACCCTAGCCCTATGTATCTTGGTCTTGCCATTATAATAATAGGTTCCCTTCTTCCATTGTCGTTCTTTCCAAGGCCGCTTGTCCCATCAAAACCTTGGGCTTTTCATATATCATATCCTTTGCCATAAAGATACAATGGTAGTGGAGATAACTCTGTTGGGTCTTTGTAGATCTAGTTATCCATGTCAATGATGTCTTGATCACCCATATCGCCCCACCATGTAAAAACACTTTTTGGTGGAACGTTGAAAGTTACTTTGGGCTCAATTGCAAAACATGGTCTACCATAGACTTTAGGTGGCTTCGGTATTGTAGTTATACAATAAGCCGTGTTTAATTTGAATTCCCCACAACCGAGGTCCTAGATCTGAATATCTTTACTTGGGATGGAAGGCGATGGAGATGGTGTGGTAGAAGATGATGAAATGGATGATTTCGTGAGTGTCATTGGGTCAATGTATTTTGATGCCATGGAAGATGAGGCCTCTCGATTGATGGGTACCAGGTGCTCAGTAGTAGCTCGCAAGTTGGTGTAGTATTGGAATGGATCAGGATCACCTAGGATGGTGATCTCAGTTCCATCAAAAGGGAATTTGAGGCACTGGTGGTACGTGGATGGAATTTCCTTTAACGCATGAATCCAAGGGTGACCAAGTAATATATTATAGTGGATATCACGATCCAAGACCTGGCATGTGGTATCTATGATGGTCGGTCCCACTCGGAGTGGAATTGTAATAACGCCTTTAGAAGCGCGTTCTTCATCATCATATGCTTTGATGACGATGCTTTTGCTAGCATCTACACATGCCTCAGAAAAACCAAGAGCTTTGACCAATTTCAGAGAGTAGATATTCAATCCTGCTCCGCCATCTACTAGGACTCGTCGAACCTTATGCTTGTGGACGAAGACTTCAATGTGGAGGGCATCGTTATGTGATGGCTTGGGTGAGGAATAGTCACTATCTAAAAAGGTGATATGGTGAGGTGAATTTAGGTATTTGACCATGGTCTCAAAATGGTTAACATCGATGTTGGTTGGGACGGTTGACTCTTGCAGTACTTTATTGAGGATGGGCTTATGCATGGGTGAAATACAGAGTACTTCAAGAATGGATATTGAGCAGGTGTTTTATTTAACTGCTCAACAATGTTGAACTCCGGTTTTGGGGTGGATTGTCTAGCGGATGGACCAGGTATGGTGATCTTTGATTGATGGGCAGAAGGACCCAGGATAGTGACCTTGCCTTTACGCGTAGTCACATTGCATTCTGGGGCTCTTTTGATGTTGATGGTATTAACAGATTCATCTTCATTAGCAACACAAAGATTGTTAATAATAGTACCATCAGGATAACTGTATGTTGGACGAGTAGTATTATAGGCTGGACGAATATGGTTGGCTTGGTTGTTTGTATGCTTGGTGCCAGATGAGGAAGCCTTACCATGATCTTGCAGTGGGTTCTTGTGTATGGTATGATCTGCATTAGATGTAAAAGATTGACCACCCAACTCAATGGTGTGGTTCTCTATGAGATCTTGCACCAAATTTCACAATTGGCGACAAGAAGAAGTTTTATGCCCTTTAGCACGGTGGTAATCACAAAATGAACTGTCATCCCACCATGATGGCTTGAATTGACCAGGGTCATACTATTTCAGCTCCTCCAGCGTTATGATGCTATTTTGGAGAAGTTTCTTTAAGACAGTTTCGATGGGTTCACCCAACGGGGTGAATGTACGCTTTTGAAACTGTCGTGGTTGACGCAACTGCCTTTGAGTAGATTGTGTATGATTATTTTGAAGAGCATTGGCAGTTGGTGCCAGTGTAGTTACAGGTGCATTTTGATTGTGTACTCCTTTGATTGTGAGTACATGACCTATTTCATTTATGGTTTTTGCATCAACTACATCATCACTTGTGATGTGTTTGTTCTTAACCCACTATTTGTTTTTGTCGTTTGAGCTACTTGGGTTATTATTGGTGGTTGTGTTGATGGTTTTTCCACCATATTTCAGTTCACCTTTGGCAATCAAGGATTTTTCTAGTTGAACCCCCTTTTCAACAAGGTCAACAAAAGTGGTGCAACAATGTACTTGTAATCCATACCTTAGTGGTCCAAGGAGAGTTTGTACAAACATGGTTACTTTCTCCTTTTTGGGTATTTCTAGCAGAAATCTACTTGCTAAGGTTCTCCATCTTTGAAAAAATGGAATGAAAGCCTCTCCTACATCCTCTTGGGTAAGTTTGCATAAGGAGGCGATGTCAATGTCTATGTTGATATTGTAAGCATAGTTTTCGACAAACTTGTTGGCCAATTCGTCCCAAGTTTTTATTCCCTTAGGCAAGAGTGAGAACCGTTCTAGTGCATGACCTCCAAGACTTCTAGAAAAGAGCCTCATGAGATAATTTTGCTCATAAGCAATGTCAATACAATTGGTTGTGAATTCCCTTATGTGTTCAAGGGGGTTCGTTTTGCCTTTATACTTGGGAAAATGAGGGACCACATATCCATGAGGAAATGGTGGCATATATAAAGTTGTGTCAAACGGATAAGGACACAAGTCATGTGACATGTATGGATTTTTATTGGATTGTTGCAAGGTCTCCACTTGTGTTTGAAGAGTAGCAAGTTGTTGAGTGAGTGCTTCTACCATTGGATGGTTGGTAGCATCACCTATGTTGTGGATAGGGCCAGCTTGGGTCCCCTGCTGTTGTGATGAGATGTTATGATTTGGAATGGGTTGTCAGTGAGTGAAATGAGTGTTGTGATTAGGTGGTTGTTGGAAATGGGTATTTCGATTAGGGATGTGGTGCTGTATATGGATTTGAGAAGCATAAGTGGGAATATGATATCCTACCATATTGGACTAGATTTGAGGACCTTGTTGGTTTTGACCTTGTCGATTGCCAGATTGAGTGCAGGATGGAGTGCCTTGTTGATTTTGAGCTTGTTGATGCCCAAATGGATTATATGATTGTGTGCCTTGATTGCCTTGCCCAAATAAAATATTATGACCTTGAGGAGTGTTGGTGTTCTGGGTCATAGGAATGCTGGTGTTGACTTGTGATGAAGTGGATTGGGTTCCTTAGATGAAAAATCTTCATTTATTTCTCCCAAATGGGTTAGATGAGTTGGTTGCAATGGCACTTGAAGAACCTAATAGTAGGTTTGTTGATGTACTCATGGAACTAGATGTAGTTCCTAAGAGGTTTGATGTGGTTGCCCCCATTGTTTGTGAAGGAATGGTAGATGTTTGTTGGGTGATGGATTGTGATGTGTTGTTGGTTTGGGAAGATGATCCCCCAATAGATGTTGTATTGGTTGTGGTAGTGGTATGACCAAAGGAGGTAGAATTGAGTGTGTTGATGACATTTTGTGAGGACACTCCCATGGATGAATTGTATGATGTTGGAGTGGGAGA
Organism: Sequoiadendron giganteum; assembly: GCA_007115665.2. NCBI lineage: Eukaryota > Viridiplantae > Streptophyta > Pinopsida > Cupressales > Cupressaceae > Sequoiadendron > Sequoiadendron giganteum. Next base: position 227,406,741 of record CM021103.1, read on the forward strand.
AGTTGCTCTAAGAGTGTTAAGGTCAAATCCCTTTGGTAACTTAGCCCCTTAGTCAAGGAGCATAGCTAGGAATCTAGAAGAGTCATTTAAGACTACTTCTTCTACAAAAGCAGCAACTTCTAGATGTTGAGCGGCAGCTAATATGTCTTCTTCAAAGACATCCCCATTTTGATCCCGTCGGATAAATGGTTCAAAAATATGCAAGGGAGATGATGGCATGTTCATCTCACTAAAAGGATTGATTGTAGAATTTTCCATGTCAAGCAAGGATTATTCATGGTATTGGGAAATGAGTGCATGCCAGTTGTGAATTCAGGAAAGTTGTTATTTTGTCCAAAGGAATCCATGAGTCTTTTCTTTTTCTGTAATCTAGTTTCAACCATACAAAGTTTTGCTCAACTCAGGATGATGGAGGAAAATGATCTAAATATGAGACTATGTTTTTGGTTTTTTTTTTTTTGGATTTTTAAAATGATGCTCTATGAAATGCGAGTGGTGTGATACTAAGGATATGGAAAATGATATGCAAACTAAATGATCCTAAGATGCACTTACTAGTGAAAAATCTAAAGAGGAAAAACTTGGACAAACAAAGTTTTTGCAATGATTCAACTTTGGAAAACCGATGGACCATGGAAGGACTATAACTAGGACAAAGTGAAATTTCCACACTAGACTATTGAGTGGGAAATAATTCACCAAAGGATTGAGGAAATGACAAAGATACTTGGGTCCAATGATAACCTATTGATGAATGCAAAGTTTGGACAATGAATAGCAAGAGTCAACTCCTAAAATCTGCCAAAGTGAGTGTCTAAGGGAGTGGTGAAACTATTAATGCAATTTAATGAAAGTGACCTATAATGAGCCTAAAATGGTATCTAAGTATGCAATTGTTTGGATGGAAAGTTGATCAAGTCAGAGTTTGGTTTGGACTGTGACAGTGAAGAAAGATCTGATTGACTTGTAGACAGGTTGTGAACTTTTTGTTTTGACAGTGAAAAATTGCTTGAAAAGTCTACCAAATGCATTGCAACAGAGCAAATGTGGCTCACTGAATTGAATGTGGTTCAAGAAGTGTCAAATGTGACACAGTGTTGTGAATGCGGGTTTGTGTCTGGAAAATGCGGCTCAGTTAACCGAATGAGGCTCGTTGATTGCAAATGCGGCTCTGTAACTGTCGATTGCGTCTTGACAGAGCGAGTGCGGCTCCCAATGGCTCAGATGCGGCTCATCAAAGTGAATGTGGTTTTCCAGATGTCAAATGCAGTGCAGTAGAGTGCTTGCATCACAATATGAAGTTTTAGGGAAAAACCCAAACATAGTTTGTAGTTTTTGACCAGTTTTTTGTGATTCCAAATTGTGTTTTTGAGATATATTTTTTTTTTGAAGATTTTTAATAATTCTTGGCAAACACAGAAATCAAAATTGACAAATGCTTGTTCAAACAGACTCACTCTTAAAATTCAAGTGGTTCATCCTTGCAATCACAGCCCACATCTTAAAATCACGTCGACTCACATAGCCTTGTCACCCCCTAGAGGGCGCCCGTGTTTTTGTCTTTTCCAGGTGCGTACTCAAGGTGATGGAAGTGGATATCGAATCCCCTGAGCAAACAATCCGTGGTGATTATATGGTGAGTGTCTTGGGGGGAGATTCTTCCCTCCCCTTGCACCATGAATGAAAGGATGTCTGGTTACTGACACGGTTGGCTACTACACTAGGTTCTTAGTAAGTCTTTCCATTCAGTGTGGCAATGGATATACTCCCTCAAGAGACCTCCCAACCTTTAGAACAAAGGTTTTGGGGATGGTTATCCTGTCAACTACTGTCAAGTTGGATTTTCATCAACAACTTGCTTTTGATTATAGTGGGTTGGAAACCTTGGATTTAGGTGTTCCCACTTAGGTCATTCCCATAGGGTGAGTACTTTTTCCCACTACGGCAGGCCTTCTAAGGGTTGTATGAAAACAATAAATGCATAAGTATGAAAGAAAAGATAGGTCTGGCTTTTTGATCACCTAGTAAAGGGGAGAGCATATGCCTACTATCCAAAAGACACAAAGCAATTGTTCAATTTTAAACCCACAATAAAAATATTTTCTAATCTAATTGAAGATGTTGCTTCACACAGACATGGTGTTCATTTTAATTCAGCAAAATTTGTGTGGTGACTATCCGAGATTGATAAATTCCAAAAATAAGAAATTCCTACCCTAGGGTTGATAAATTCAAACCTTAAGTGTGTCTATCCTAGGATTGGTTCATTTTACCCTTAAAGAAAAAAAAAAGAATACTGGTCGCGGTCACGTCGGATCCAGTTTACAATAAACAAGAAGAAATAAAACTAAAAAAAAATTACGTTTTTACCAGTCGTTTGCGGTGAGAGGTTTCGAATGCGGTCATCAAATGCATCACGACAGATGTAGCTTTTCGAGTAGCTAATGCAGTGCAGTAGAGTGTTTGCGTCACACGCGAATGTGAATGCAGTGCAGCAGAGTGTTTGCATCACAGTATCTATCAAATGCGGCTTTCCGTACTCTGAACCTACAAAAAAAAAAAAAGTATGACACCTGCAAAAAAGGACGTGTTGGAATGTCGGGTTCACCAATGTAATGATCTAAAAATCTTGCAAGATTGAATTCAAATAGTTAACTGTACCTGCAAGTTAGTTTAAACATCAACAATGAAATACATAAGAATATAAAAGAGAATAATGTGAAATGGAATGATCTCACCAATCTTCTCTATTCCATGATTCCTTCCATTGTACCTCCTTAAGCTTTTGCTGCAATGATGGATTGCCCTCAAATTTCTTTGTGAGCAAACTTCTCTAATGCCTAGCCTTAACAAATGCCTTTGAAGGATTTACTATGATTCTATGCAAACTAGAAATCAATTTCTAATATGCAAGCAATAATATATCTAAGATAAAATGCCCTATGATGGAAGAATGCCTATAATGAAAGTGTAAATAAATAATCATGGATCCGAAAATGAGATCAAGATTGTCATTTTATAGAAAATGCAATCTTGAACGAACGGACAAGATGAGAGATTGAGGAATACCGTAGAATCAAAGGTCAAGATTCAATAAGGCAACCTCAATTAGGGTTAGGGCAAAATACCCATAGGTGTAAATAAGATTTAATTAAATTAATTAAATCCAGACTGAATGTGATAGTGGAGATGAAATTAGTAAAAATCAGAAGACAAGAGGATGAGATTTTAGAAAATCAATAATTTTGGAAATTACTTGATTTGTAGGATAATATTTCCCTTTTGAATTAAATTAATTCAAAATAGAAGATTTTGTGAGGTAATTAGTAATTGATTTTTGAAATCAATTACTAAATGAAGAATCAGTGAGATATTTTTAAATGATTTGTTTTATTTAAAAATATAGAAATGTCACATGCCATAATTAAATAATTAAAATAATTATTTAATTTAGAAGTAGTAGTTAATTAATTAAATAAATAAATGAATTTATTTAATTAAGAGAGGATTTAGGAATTAGTGACATATTAAATTAAATAAATAAGATTTATTTATTTAATAATCATGAAGAATGAAAGATTATGAATTAATTAAATAATCATGAATTATTTAATTAATAGTTGAATGTGTGTTAAGGACATAAATCAAATGTTACAGTTATGCTAGGGTGGAAAGTGGTAAAATAGTGTTCGCAGGCCTAGGTCATTTTTAGGTGTCTACAGATATATCCTATTTGTCCCCTCTATAGATTCAATTTAAAATCACTCCTTTGGGGGTGAGATAAGCCTATAGAGAAGAGTTTTCATTCCTTAGGATGTATTAATGGATAATCTTTGAGCTATATCATTGAATCTCAAAATTATTTGTTGTATGCATCACTCTCCATCAAAATAGATCACCAAAATATCAGATCAAATAGACATCAAGAAATTTCTAACTTCTCAAAACAAACTACCATCAAAAAATTGGAAACAAGTGAAACCAAGTCACTATTGCTAAATTTCGCCACTATTATCTCAAGCATTACTGCAGTTGACCTAAATTATGATCTCAATTGCTCAGATAACTATTATTTTTGTGACTATTTTATGATAGTTATTGAAAAAGTATAGTCACTTTTGAGAAACTTGGCCATAGTTTCCTTAAAATAGTCTCTACTAACCTAAAATACTACCTCTATTGCTTTAAAAAAAACACTATTGACCTATTTGTAGACTTGTCTCATAATTGGTCAAAACAATTGATTTTCAAAAAAATTGGTCTAAAAACTCCATTCAATTACTAGAGAATATTATTGGACCTATTAGTTAAAGTACAACATCATGATTCTTTAATTTGGACTTGGTTTACATAGGGTTTGTGACTACCACCATTCTAAACACAACATTTGTACCATAGCTTATCAGAACATCCTTCAACGTCATTAAATCAGCAACCAAACACCAACCTAGTCTTGGACATATATTGAACCCAAGAAATCAAACTATTATCTTGCTAGTGTGTTTAGAGCAACCTTTACTTGCAACCTCATAGCTAGTTCAAGTAAAATATACACCATATCCTCTAAAACATAGAAAAACATTGATTTGAGTCTTGTGAATTATGTTTATAAACTAGTGTCAAATAAAAAAACACAAAAAATTGATCATAGCTTCATTTATCCAGCAAAACCCAAAAATCAACTCATCTCCTAATCATAGGGTTGAGTAGAAAAATATTAGAATCCATCATCAAAATTGGTCATCCAACTATCCCCAAAAAATATGTTAATGTCAATCTATTACTCGAATGTAGATCCACTTTATACACCCATGGGGTCATCGTTCCCTAAGAATTTTAATAAAAAATCAACTATGGTATCCCCTTATAAAGTTTTTATCCCATATTGTCACATGGCATATTTCAATCAAAATCCTTATCCATATATATATCACTCTTATCAAGGGTTTCAAAATCACCATCAAGGACAAAATGTACAACATCAAATTTCCCTGAATTCACTTGAGAAAATAGTTGACACACTTGAAAAATATCAAAACATGACATATCATCAACAACATGTTCAACATCAAGACCTTGTATATCAACAACCACAACATCAACAACAAGATCTATTCTTAGAACATCAAAACATGACATAACATCAACAACCTCAAGAATCATCATGAAAAAAATAGTTGTTGCCATCCCGTAACACCACTAAACTTAAATACACTCCTTTAGGGAAGCCAATTGAAGGGGTGTGAAACACATTAGTCAATGCTAAACTTTTCAAACTTCCAAAATTAATAATTAATTACAAACCTATCTTCAAAACCCTAGGTTACGATCACAACACTTATTGTTATATCATAAAGAAAAAGGTCATGATCCATCAAACTATTTTAAACTAAAAAATCTCAACCAAGACCTAATTGATCAATGATAAATAGCTATTGAAGACAACATTCAAGGCTCAACTACTTATGATAATAGTGACAATGTCTCAACCTAAATTTTTTTTTAAAATGATCAAGATCTATCTACCACTGATCACATTGAAGATGTCTTTACCTCTCCTAGTGAGAAAGAGGACATACATCAAAACCCTTTCCTAAAGCATGATCAAAATCAATCACCAAATTCTAACAATGATCCAATTCAAGAAATATTAACATCATTTGATCTCATGGTTGAAAACATTGACAATATCTCAACCTCAAATGTTGAAGACAATGATAAAGAGACATCTACCAATGATCACATTGATAATTTCTCTACATAATCTAATAAGAAAGATGACATATCTCAAGAATTTATCCCCAAGAATGATCAAAATCCTTCACCAAGGTTTAGTAATATCGAGAAAATCCTTAGTTCAATGCTTGATCCAAATTCACTTGAAGATCAAGAGAATATTAAACCAATACCCATGCCTAGAGAAGATATTCAAGAACCTTTTTCAAATAATCCATCCTTTGAAATTGGCCCATTTCAAGAACTTGATCCAAAGAATATCAAAATCAGTTATGAAATCAGTCAAGATCAAGGATCCAAATCTTCTCAAAATCTAGCAGGTCTATTTCAATATGATACTAAAGATAACTCTGATAAAAGCCAAGATTAAATATCCACATCTCCAAGATAATACAATGATTTAATAGGTATCCTCCAAACCATACAAGATTTCCTAAATAATTATCATACCATATATCACCCACTCCTATATCTACCCATGAGATGTTTACTCCTAAATGACATGTAGATGATATTCATATAGAACAAGAGTTTCATACTCTTGACATCATTACCAAGGAGCAAGAGTCTTTTACTCTCAAATTAATTAACAATGAACAAGAGTCTCCTACTCTTAACCTCTTTACACATGGTCAAGGCATAAAAAAATTAATAGAAATATAATAAATTGATCACGAAGAAGACTTCTACATGAATTGTGAATCTGAAACATCCTTTGAAGAGCAAGTAGAAATATATCATGAAGAATATTTCTACACATATTGTGAATCAAAAACATCCTTTGAAGAACAAGAAAAAATGGATCATGAAGAATAATTCGACATGAATTGTTAATCAAAAATATCCTTTGAAGATCAAGCCAAAGATATCAATCAAGAAGTTATCCCACACATTGAATATCCTATCACTTATAAACTTAGACCACTTACCTTTATCAAAGATATATATCTTACCAATGAAGAAGCTATCACCTTTGAAGATCCACAATAGAGTAGAAAAGGATTTGCACCTTGTTTCCAAGATAAATCATAGCCTATTGCAAATAATTTTTTTCAATGGATGCATTATCAAGGTAGATGATTGGGCCTACATGAATAGGGTATCCTAGAACCAATGCAAATTATTGACAATCCTAAGCATGAAGGTCTTGGTTATTCAACAATTAAGGAATCTAAACATATTAGTGATACCTCTATAATATCAGGGGCAACATTATTTAGCGGAAACATAGACATAAAGAGCACGAAGAGTCCTTCTGATGAAACTACTACCAACACTACAACTAGCCATGTCATGAATCACCATTTGCACATATTTAAATCCTCTAATTGGGACCAACAAGAGAAAAAGCTATATCAAATAAAATAGGAAATCATTGAAGCAAAAGAATGTGTAAAATAAAATGGAAAAATAAAATACAAATGGATACCAAAGTAAAAGAAAAAAAATTATCCCTAACAAAACCCATTAGTCAAAGAAACTTTGGGGAAAAATCAAAAAGGGAATTTCATCCATAAAAAATGTCCAGCAATACAAAAGAAAGATTCAATAGAAACCTACAAATTATATAAAGAATTTGGTCCCAATCGAATCTCCATATCCACCCATCATTTCTCATTATCCTAAGTTTGGAGATTCAAACATTCCAAACTATTGACCAATCCATCTGAATCTCATACCCCTGAATGCATTTTTCCATCCATAATATCCAAATATTGCATTGACCATGTGTACAACTCTTTATCATAAGTACTCTAAGAGCACCCTATCACGATGCGTGCATCTAGGCAAGGTTAACTCCAGTATCAACAAATAAGATACAAATTATGAAGGGTTACACTCAAGCACCTATATCTTAGCAAAAAAACTCCTCCAAGTGGGTTATCATTGGCACATTGTGAAAGAAACACCAACTATATTATCCCTAGTAGCATCTACATTGGCACCACCAGGTGGTTCAACATGATCATAAAATATTTCAAAAAATAAAAATAAAAAATAAAAAAGATTCGTCACCATGAGAAAAACCTGGTAAATGGGCATCTTGTGTGACATAGAAAAATAAACAAAACCAAAAAAAACTTTAAAAATAAAAAACAATCAAGAAAATAGTCAAGAGAAAAATCATCCTCTAGTGAAAGCTACTACGATGGTGCTTTGGACAAGAACCATGATGAAAACCTAGAAAATAAGCATCATGTGTGGAATTGAACATCCACGTGTGTCATTTTAGGTGGAAGCATCTTAACCTATCCATAATAAATCCAACATTCCATCCATCATCCATTGATCTTATCCATAATAAAATCCATGAACTATTCATCCAACCCATTTTTCATCCAAATCCAACTTATTTTGATCTTGGAAAAGGTTTGGTGTACACTTCACATTTTCTTATGGTAAAAATCTTGACATGGGTCACTATCATTGATCGTATCCTATCCAACCTTATCTGAGCCATGAAGGCATTATCTAAAGGGGCATACTCTATCCAAAAATGTTATCCTATCACAAGATAATCCTTGGCATCCTTTACATATCCATTCATCCATTCATTTATGCATGCATCCACCCATTGCATTCCCTAATTGCTATAAATTGGGGGACAAGTACTTACATCTTGCTTCAAAGTAAATCTTGATCTATGCCTTCTAGCTTACATTATGATCTCTAGGCATCATCCAAACACTTCAAACAATCCATATTAGTGGAATCTTGTTGATGCTTCAACATGTTATCAAAACATACAACAATCTTGTTCAATCGTTATTTAATTAATCAATCATCATCTTGGTATGTATCCTTCCCAATCCTTGTGTTGTTCTTATCTTGACAACACTATCCTTACATTATTGTGTATCCTCAATAATGTTATCATTATCGATAATTACTCAATCAAATCAATTGATTTTAGCTTGGCTATCAATAGGATATCAAAAGACTGTTGATATCCTTGCATACTAATATCTCTTTATCATTCATTTGTATGATCATTATCATGAAAAATTTAAAAAATAGTTGAAAAATTTATCAAAATCAAATACAAAATTCATCATAATAAAATGTCCACCCAACCATGGCTCGATAATTGATCAAGTGTTGAACCTTGTTGCACCATCTCCATCCACCATCCATTTTATCCACCGATCCCTAATAAAATGAACTCCTATTTTGAACTGGGGGAAAATTATTGAACTTGGTAGTGGAGTGGATCCTTGTTAATCCCATTACTTGTAGAAAACTATCAAAACAAAATCAAAAAAATTAAAAAAACCATAAAAATCCAAAACAAAGTTGTAAAACATAAGAAACACAAAAGCATCATAGGTCATCTCTAAACGTGTCACATTGAGTCAAAATAAGAAAACTATAGGCCACTACATTCATCATGTAGGAAAGGCCTTCATCGATGATCCCTTGAGGCACTAGGTTAGTCCCCTTAGGTGTCCCTCTTGGTCTCTATAATACAAGCTGAACTACATTGTCTCTTATCTTGCATGTAGGCAAGGCCATCATCGATGAGCCCCCAAGGCACTAGGTCAGTCCTTTTAGGTTTCCCTCTTGGTCTTTAAACTTGGTTGATAATCCAAAAACATTCAAATATCTTATGAAAATCTAACATTGGTAAAAAGGAAAAAAAATCCAAAAAACGTGTCACTCAATATAGTTTAATTACAATGTATCTACTTTTGTCACATAGGAAAGTCCATCATTGATGAGCCACTGAGGCACTAGGTCAGTCCTCTTAGGTCCCCCTAATTGTCTCTAAGTCTCTCAAAAATTCAAAATTCAAAATTCAAAAAAATATCAAAAATACTATCTTTGTTATTACCTATCTACAATAAACTTCCGTCCATAATAAACAATCATCACCTTCAAACTTTTACAACACAATTAACAAACAAAGAAACAAAACGATTGTATCATCATTAGACTAAAGAAATGCCTAAGTTTTAACTACCCCACCTTTTGAAAATCATCATCAACATCTTGAAATGTGTCTTAATAAATAAATATTTCCTACAATAGACATCATCGATGGATAATCATAAAACATCAACACAACTATGACAAGTGATACTACAATATTGTTTATCTTTTGTGATCTTTATTTTTTATTTATCCTATTGTCGCATACCTAGTATCTCTTGAGGATGTCCATTAAGGATTTAGAGAAGAAGAAATGGGCCATTATCAACAATTTTGTATGCTTCAATTGTTGGATATTTTTGGAATACTACCATGGAAAATACTTGGCTTGTGTGTGTGGAAGTCATTCCAAGCAACTAAAGTAGGCTTGCATGTTTGGTTTCACATACCTCTCTATGCATTGGTCTAAACATTGTCACCTTCTAACCCATATACTCTAACAAGATTTTTTTATGTCTTCTATGAGCAAGAATACTCCTCATTTGTAGAATCAAAGTTCACACAATAGATACAAAGCTACCTTGGTCATTAATACCCTCCAACGTGTTGTGTCTACTTGTTATATCAATAAGGATTACTAAAAAAGTACTTATTCCTCCATGAAAGCTTTAAAAGGTAGTAGTAATGGTGAGCTAAAATGCATATCATCAATAATTTAACACTTCTTCTATCCTCTAATACTACTAAAATTTCTTCTGGTTAACATCTCCATCTTGCATCACAATATCATTAGAACCTTTTCATAAGCCCAACTAGAAAAGTAAATTTTTTGGCCAACCTCTCGAGGGGGCATCTTAGCATCTTATCATCCTTTTGTTGATCTCCAAAGCACAATGGGGCATATTGAGACATATTAAATTTTTCAAATATTGATTTGTGTTAACAATTTTAACTACAACTCAATTGGAAGAGTTGATCACTTTGTTTTATTTTAAAGTGGAAGTTCAGTTAGTTGATGCATTTTCTAGGATTGTTGAATTGCATCCAATTTATCAAGTTTCAACTATGCAAGTGTTTTCAGTAAAAAATAATTTCAAGAGTCATTGCTTAATGCTTGCAGCACAAGTGAAATATAGAACAAAATACATAAATTATTGAGAAAGAATCATTTCTTTCAGTTATTTCACAATATTGTTACATTTCAACATTTCCTTTATTTAGAAATGAATTGTACAAGTTTGCATTGAGATACATCTTCTTTGTAGAATGATAGAAAGGAAAAGAGAAATTGAAGGGATCCACACAAGCCATGGAGGTAGCTAAAACCATTCATTGCAAGAAGTGAATTCTACAATTGAAGGTGGAACAAAAAGAAGAAATAAAATAGCATAAGACATATCCATCATTGATTGTGTTTTGATCTTTAGTTGATGTGCTTACAGCTTGCCCCATCCTGCTTCCATTTCCAAGTGGACCTATAGAAGATCAGGAGAGTCCTATTAGAGCTCCGGATATGAGTTACACTACATGCTCTACCAACAAAGATAAAATTTATTCCTTGAAATGCATAGAACCAGCTAAGAATAAAGGAATACAATGAGAGCCTGAAAATGAAATGCCATATCATGGAACCTTTTGAATTTTGTTTATTTTGTTGACATTTTTTGTTTCCTGTGTAGCTATAGGAAAATTCATGTAGCTGATCATCTTAGGAAGAAATAAAATCATGTGGAGTAAAACAAGCTCCCAAAAGGGTAGAGCTTGACATGTTTCCCATCAAACATAAAAGTGGGTTGAGTAAAGAAATATAGTATCATGCTCATCTAAGCCAATCATAAAAGGGTGAAACAAAATTTTAGTCATCAAAGCAATCAAGTTTATTGTTTACTCATAACAATCAAATATGAGCAATGAAGTGGAGGCTACATGTGGAAAATGAACTTAATGGATTCAATTCAACTAAAATGCATCGATTTAATATTGGAAAGTTTTAAATACTATCATATTAATTGCATTTTTTTGCCATGAGTTTTGTTCATTTTTTTTTGTGTTGTTTCATAATATTTTGTTCTGGAACAACAAGTGTTTCATGTCATAATGGTGATAGTGAACAGGCATACATAATGCCTCATCAATAAATATTTACTAAATGATGAAATCACATAGAGAGACTTCATTTCAGGAAAGATTGAGCTTAGAATAAATGTTTTTGAAGCATTAAAATTATGAAATGGAGGATGAAAAGCATAAAAGTAATCATACAAGCAGAGTTACTCATAATGGTGAGTGAAGAAAAGGTCATCAGATGCTACCACTAGGTATTGGATATTTGTTTCATGTTTTTTGGATATTGCTACAAGAGTAGTATCATAAAAGAGAATAGTGTTGTTTCTTTCAGTTCTAGGACAACATTAGAACAATTAGTGTTATTTTCTTGCCAGAGGTGTTTACCATTTGTGAACTTATCCAGAAGTTTCATGATGAAAGTGAATGAAATGAGTCATTGTTATCCCAATATGATATGAAAAAGAGTGTATTTGATATAATAGATTGAACTTAGTTGTGAGTAACCAATGCCATGTCATGATACAATGAATGAAGGAGACAATACCATAAGAGTATAAGAGTGTGTATCAACTAGTGAATGACAACTATAATAGTATGAGAACATAATCATATCTTGGTACATATTGCAGATGTCATGTGAGTAGCTGCAATGGTAGAAAATAAGCATTTTTGTCATATTATGAGTGAACAAACTGAAAGAGCCTTCAATAGGCATATCAAAGCATTCAATACATGAATAGCCATAAGAGATCCAAAAATAGTCATAATTTACAAGTGAAATTATCATGTTTCTATAGGATAAGAAAGAGGTTTTCTTTTATTTTCACAAATACCCACTTGGGGTTTTGACATAAAATTCAGAAATAAATGGATTTCTTCTAAGTTACAAAATACCCACATGGGGTTTTGTTTGAAAATATAGATTTCTCATTATTTCAGCTTACCCATGTGAGGGTTATTGTCAAAAATACAAAATGCATATAATTCTATTATAGCTCGAGCCAATTACATGGAGATACAAAAGAAATTATAGTAAAATGTAATGAGAGTCCTTTAGAGCATTCTTTTCATTCTTTGAAAAATGTGGACTACAATCAAATACCTAATTTGAGCATGTATTGGCTACAGTCTAGGAGAGCTCTTGGATCATGATTATTCATCATTTCATAGAAAAATAGAAAACCCATGTTGAGTTTTCCATCCGAGTCCCTAAATCTGAAGAAAACAATGAATATATTGCAAGGTTCTTTGTAAAAAAATCATTATCAAGAACATAAATGGTGAGGCTTGCACAATGGGTCTGCTTTTTTTTTGAGAAAGAAATCATAAGCTTTTAAGAGATTTTTGTCACAAAATACAAAAAAAATATGGAGGAGCAAGTAAACCTCACCATGATACACCTGTTGGAGACCAAGAAATAGCGGCTAATCTCTCACAGAGCTTCTAATGCATGGCTTGAGCTCACACAAGGTGGCTAGGAAGAATGGAAGCATAAAAAAAGAAGAGAAATCAGAGATAAAACATGTATAAGCTGCGGCCTTAATGGCCATTTTTTCCTTTCAAATGAAATGGGAGGAGCTATAATACTGTCAAGAATCAACTTACCATGAAGGTGCAAATGAAAATCGATGCCAAGCATCATGAAGTTGACCAAGCTAAGTGTAGAATCATGGAGTTTAGAGCTAAAAAACCTGGTCTACGATGGTGACATTCTCTTCTCATCAGAGCCTTCTCTCCAAAATGACAAGTGCAAATAATGAAGATTTAGGGTTTGTCTTAAGTTTTGTTCTATCCTCAATGCCCTAATTCGACTCATAAAGATTATTGCATAGCTTTTGAAATATTAAATTTGATGTGGTTGAAGATATTTCCACTGGGTTGAGCCCTTTGAAATGTTAGTTCCTTCATAGTATTATTTGATAATATATCCATGGTGGGTCGAGCCATTGAGGTTTAGGTAATTTCCATATGCCTAAGTTCCTAAGTTAGGCTTTGATTTATTTTTCCAAAAAAACCAAGTGTCCTAGTTATTTTTTAATTGATTTTGTAGAAATCAAATAAGTCTTGGAGAGATGAACATTAACGCCTTATTTTATTTTCAAATTGATTTTAAAGAAGTCAATTAAAACATTGATGGAGATTATTTATATTTTATGATTTTTTAAGAAAAATCAAAGTTGTAATGGAGTCATAAGATTGGTATTTTTTTCAAATATTTGTAATGTTTATTGTAAAAAATAGATCAATTTGGAGGAAAAATTAAAACTCCATGTTTTGTAAAGCAAAAGTTAAAGCAATGTTCTATAAATTGTTTTTTCTTTCTTGCTATTTTTAGCAATTTGTAAGGAAAAAGAGATTTTGACTTTTCTTGGGTGGATTTGATTTGCATGGAGAGGAGATAAGGTGTCTTATTCACTTTTAAAGAAAATAACTTTTTTTAGGTGTTTTTCAACAATGACATGCAAATAGTGAGAGTTTTCCACTTTAGTTACTCATTTTGGGGAAATTTTAGGTGCTTTCTTCTTGAGCTTGGATTAGGGTTTTGGAGCTTTTATTTTAGGAGAAAAACTTAGGGTTTTTCTCACTTCAAATTCATTGTTTCTTCCTCGCATGCTCAAATAAACAGTTTTGTAAGAAAAAATTTGTACTCAGACTTTTGATACTCCTTTAGTTGACTAAAGCAACATTCCCATTTCTTAATTTTTGCGTCTTTTGCAATTTTAGTTTGATATTACATTGTGATTTCTATTTACAAAATCCTTTTCATGTCTTATTATTGTAGATGTTGATGCAAAAATTTCATATGATACAGGTTGCATCTTGTGTTTAATTATGAATTTCTTCATGCAAATCAATTGTGTTGAGTTTTCATGAGGGATTGTAAAGTACTATTATTTTCTGAGAGTTGTTTGTGGGTAAAAAACCAAAGTCAACATTAAGTCATCTTTAAGTTCTGAAAATCACCTTTAGTCATAATTTTCATTCTGGTTATCTTTCTAACTCTTTACCTCAAATGATTTAGAATAGAAACTATTATTTCGAGAACTAAATCACTCTGGAGATTCCTTCTTCAATCAGATCACAAACATCTACAGAAGGTTTCCATGTGTTAATAGATAGTTAAATTCTACAAATTTAGCATAGGGTGCATATCTGATTGATAACAGTTTTTTGCATGCCCGGTGGGACTCTGAAAGTTGATTTCAGAGAAGGATTTAAGTTTCTAAATTGTTTTTTGGTGTATGTAACAAGTTTATCCAGCTTTTTGGAGGTTTTTCACATATACATGGTGACTTCATTTCTCATATTTTGCATGCAAATCAAGTGTTGGTTTTTTTTAAAAACATATTTTTTTCTATTTTCCATTTTATGAATGAATAAATATGTCAATATTTCATTACAATGTGTCATATCATCCACCATTCGATGAAGATGTTTCTCTTCCACCTCATCCTTAGTCATATTCGACCGATCATGTGGCTAGTTTCAATCTCATGGCTTTGCAAAATCAGCATGCCCAATATATTTACTACCCACCCATCCCTACCCATTTTTCATCCCAACCCTCAATTGCTCAAAATCAGCCCCAACTTATTCAAGACTTGAGCTTCAAAGATATAAGGCTAAACTATGAGGGGTAGATGAGTTAAATAGAAAATAGAAAGTGGTACGACACACACCAAGAGGAGATTGAAAGCATAAAGGGCATTTTGCTTGACTTAATGATGTAGTTAGAGGAGATCAAGAAGCAGTATGAGTACAATCAACAACAAGAGGAGATATCTTACCAAGCCTATCTCTATGAGTAGGAGTTGGAGACACAAAGGCAAAAAATCCAAGCTACTTCGACAGTCCCAAACCAACTCATGTAGGGAGAAGTTTGTGACTATGATTTCCCAAGATTTAGACAAAGTTAACCACTTAGTACTTTGAAAGTTGAGATTCCAAGTTTTAGGTAGGAAAAGGTCTTTAACTCCCTAAACTAGCCTCTTAAGATTGAAATCCCAAGTTTTAGAAAACCCCATTCCTTGCATGTTGAGAAAAATTATCAAGTTCAACCCATTTTTGTCATAGAACAACCCCTTGAGTGATATTCTTTTCTACATGAAACCCAAGAATCCCCTCAAATTTTCATACTTGATGAACCCAAGAATGAGCCCTTTGATCAATATACTTTACTCCACATCGAGAAGCTTAGAAACATGAACCCATTGCATTCAACTTTGGAGGTGTACCAGTTGCAATAGAAAAATATAGAACAAGAAAAGGTTTCTCCTGATGAGTCTTTATTTGTTTTTAGTAATGAGTTTCCTAGCTTTATTGAAGAGGAGGAAAGGATTTCAGCATTTATCTCGAAGGATCAAGCAGTGCAACACAATATTGATAACTATTGTGAGGTATCTAGCTAGTGCAGTGATGAGGAGGACCCAAAAGATCAAGAACAACTACAACAAGGGACATAGGAAGTTTTGGTCAAGGGACAATAGGTTTTAGATCAAGGAATGGCTGAGAATTCTCAAGCTTTGACCGACCTATTTGAGGATCTACCATTTTTGTGGATGATGAAGAATACATACCACATGTCACACCCATACTAGCTCTAGGGCAGTAGGAGGAGTTTCAAAACTTTGGTGTTGTGATACCTCAAGACAACTGTAATAAGGTAAATGAAGAAGACATTTTTTGGGATGACTTGGAAGTTTTTGTTTTAGCCTTGGATGTCAAGCAGCCATCACTAAGGAATAAAGTGTGGAACAACAACTTGAGAAGGAAAAGGAGAGTTTCCAAGCCCAAGGTTTGATTACTTTATTTGAGGTACTTCCTTTGTGCATTAATCATGATGATGAGAATACATGTAAACTAACAAAGTTGTCAAGATGTGATCAACAAAACAAAGAAAGACATTTAGATAAAGGATTGGTTAGTGAGAAAATGAATGAAAACATACCTTAGTTGAATAGTCAAGAAGTCGAGGTACATGCATACACTACCCAATCAAGGAAAAACCATTACACTATTTTTCAAGCTATGAATCTTGATATCCTTCCAATTTCTCAAGAAATCAACCAGGAGGATACTTTTGATTCTATTATAAATCAGAAAACCATTGATGGTTTTGATGAAGATTTATGCACTAATATAATTGATGAGTTTTTTTCAAAGTTGGGTGACATGCCATCATGTGATCTCAATCAAGAGAATGAGATTGACACAACAAGTAACCAGTAAGGAATCGTTAACAAAGTTTCAGATTTAATCCTTTCAAGAGGATGCCCTATTAGGGATTTGGCCAAAAAGGGTGTCGTTGAGATGCAACAGATTATCGGTGCACCCAAAGATGAGATTGCAATCGAAGGTCACCAACTTCAACCCATCCATTTATGACAAGATAGAGGTATGTTTGATCAATTTTACAAGATCTGTGCCTTTGGTTGTGATCTTCATATTTCATTACAACAATGTGGGGGTAGTTTTATTTCTTTTCACCTCTTATTTTCAATCTACAAGAAATTAGAGCATCCCCATTTGGTCAAAATAGGCAATTATTTTTCAGATCCAGTTAATGGATTTGTTTAGACAACAATCTTTACTAGTTAGTCTAGGTAGGGTTAATGTTTTTGATTAATAAGTGCGTATGCACATTTCATTTCAGTTATTTTTCTTTCCCTAAGCATTGTTGCATAGGTTTTGGATGGCCATCGAGGCCTGTTAGTTTTGTTTCAACATTGTTTGTTTTTGTTTTATATTGTTTGGAGTGTTGTTGCTCAAGTTTCTAAGTTTCATGAAGGGGAAAATTTGACTCCATGCCCAATGGAGTTTTAAAAGGAAACTGATCTAATGCTTAGCTAGAAATAATTTAGTGGAAATTGCCAGAATGTTACCAATTTTCACTACAACTCAATTGGAAGAGCTGATTGATTTGTTTTTTTTTAAAGTGGAAGTTCAATAAGTTGATGCATTGTTTAGGATTTCTAAATTGCATATGATTTATCAAGTTTCAACTATGCAAGTTTTTTAAGTAAAAAAGAATTTCAAGATTCATTGCTTAATGATTTCAATACAAGTGAAATACATAAAAAAATACATAAATGATTGAGAAAGAATCATTGCTTTCACTTATTTCATAATATTATTACATTTCAACATTTCATTTATTGAGAAATGAAGTGTACAAGTTTTCATTGAGATGAATCTTCTTTGAAGAATGATAGAAAGGAAAAGAGAAATTGAAGGGATCCACACAAGCCATGGAGGTAGCTAAAACCATTCATTACAAGAAGTGAATTCTACAACTAAAGGTAAAAAAGAAAGAAGAAAGCAAATAGCATAAGACATATCCATCATTTCCTGTGTTTTTCTCTTCAGTTGATTTGCTTGTGGCTTGCCCCATCCTGCTTCCATTTCTGAGTGAACCTATAAAAGATTGAGAGAGTCTTGTTAGAGCTTTGGATATGAGTAAAACTACATGCTCTACCAATAGAGATAAAATTCATTCCTTGAAATGCATAGAATCAGCTAAGAATAAAGGAATACAATGAGAGCCTGAAACATGAAATGGCATATCATGGAACCTTTTGATTTTTTTTATTTTGCTACATTGTTTGTTTCTTGTGCAAGTATAGGAAAAGTAATGTAGTTGATCATCTTATGAAGACATAAAAGAATATGGAGTAAAATGGGCTCCCACAAGGGTAGAGCTCGAGATTTTTCCCATTAAACGTAAAAGTGGGTTGAGTAAAGAAATACAGTATCATGCTCATCTAAGCCATTCATAAAAGGGTGAAATAGAATTTCAGTCATCAAAGAAATCAAGTGTATTGCTCACTCATAATAATCAAATCTGAGCAATGAAGTGGAAACTACAGGTGGACAATGAACTTAATGGATTCAATTCAACTAAAATGCATAAAGCTCATACTAGAAAGTTTTAAATAATGTCATATTAATTATCTTTTTGCTACCATGAGTTTTGTTCATTTTTTTTTATGTTGTTTCATAGTATTTTGTTCTAGAAAAACAAGTTTTTCATGTCATAATGGTGATAGTGAGCAAGATACATAGTTCCTCATCAATAAAGCTTTAATAAATGATGAAAGCACATAGAGAGACTTCATTTCAGGAAAAATAGAGCTTAGAATGCATGTTTCTAAAGCATTCAAGTTATGAAATGAAGGATGTCAAGCATAAAAGTAATCATACAAGAAGAGTTACTCATAATGGTGAGTGAAGAAAAGGTCATTAGATGCTACCATTAGGTATTGGATTTTTGTTTCATGTTTTTTGGATATTGCTACAGGAGTAGTATCATAAAAGAGAATAGTGTTGTTTCTTTCAGTTCTAGAACAACAATAGAACAGTTGGTGTTATTTTCCTACTAGAAGTGTTTACCATTTGTGAACTTATCCAGAAGTGTCATGATGACAGTGAATAAAAGGAGTCATTGTTATCCAAATATGACATGAACAAGAGTCTATTTGATATATAATACATTGAACTTATTTTTGAGCAACCAATTCCATGTCATGATATAGTGAATGAAGGAGACAATACCATATTAGTATGAGAGTGTGTATGAACTAGTGAATGACAACTATAATAGTATGAGAACATAATCATATCTTGGTACATATTGTAGATGTTATGTGAGTAGCAGCAATGGCAACAAATAAGTATTTTTGTCATATTATGAGTGGAAAAACTAAAAGAGCCTTCAACAGGCATATCAAAGCATTCAATACATGAATAGCCATAAGAGATCCAAAAATAGTCATAATTGATAGAAACCCTAGATCAGACATGCAAACCTAAACACCTTCCACATAAGAGAAAACATCAAAAAGCAGAGCTTTGCATGAAATGTGCAAATTGATAATATTCAGAATTAAGAAATTACAATAAGAGAATTGCTTTATAAAAGCAATGTATGCAACCCTAATGTTGACCTAAAAATAGCTAAACTAAATAAAGCTTACTTATTAATTAAGTAAACTAATTATTACCTAAGAAAAACCTAAGTAAAGTTATGCAAGTGTAATTAAATATTAATTACACTAACACCCCCCCATAAGTGCAACTTAGGGAGACTAAAAAAGGCATGCACCTAAAACTAAGATGAATGCAAGAAAGCATGAATGGGTCCCAAAAACTAGGCCTGATCAGGTATCCATGTACAAATGCAATAATAAGGTAGAGAAGGAAAACCTAGTGGGACAACCCCCCCTATAATTAGATGACTGATGCAAAGAAGCACTGGAAGAACATTGTGGAGTAAAACTAGAACTGCAATCTGGCAAGCAAGGAACAACCCGATGCCACAGAACACTCGAAAACACCAAACTGGAACAACCCTAGAATCCATAAAGCAACAGTAGATGAAATGATGATGACATAATCTAGAAGCCGTGAATCTCGATGTCGATGTCAAAATAAGACTGAAACTCTTCCATGGGAAAAAGTACCATAAAGACTCTGGAACATTAACCACAAATGTAGTGGCCCTCAAACTGAGATGGATCTGATGTGGATCATTAACCATAGGCTCTCAATCTAAAGTGTGAACCCTAGATCAGACATGCAAACCTAAACACCTTCCACAGAAGAGAAAACATCAAAAAGCAGAGCTTTGCATGAAATGTGCAAATTGATAATATTTAGAAGCTTTATTTAGTTGACCTAAAAACAACTCAACTAAATAAAGCTTACTTATTAATTAAGTAAACTAATTATTACCTAAGCAAAACCTAAGTAAAGTTATGCAAGTGTAATTAAATATTAATTACACTAACAATAATTTACAAGTGCAATTATCATGCTACTACAGGATAACAGAGAGGTTTTCTTTGATTTTCACAAATACCCACTTTGGATTTTGACATAAAATACAAAAATGAATGGATTTCATCCAAGTTACAAAATACCCACATGGGGTTTTGTTTTAAAATGTAGATTTCTTATTATTTCAGCTTACCCATGTGAGGGTTATTGTCCAAAATATAAAATGCATATAATGCTATTATAGGTCGAGCCTAGTACATGGAGATACAAAATAAATTGCAGGAAAATGTAATGAGAGTCCTTCAAAGAATTCTTTTCATACTTTGGAAAATGTAGACTACAATCAAATACCCAGTTTGAGCATGTATTGGTCGCTGCCTGGGAGAGCTCTTGAATCATGATTATTCATCATTTCATAGAAAAATAGAAAACCCATGTCGCATTTTCCATCTGAGTCCATAAATCTAAAGCAAAAAATTAATATATTGCAAGGTTCTTTGTAAAAAAATCATTATCAAGAGCATACATGGTTTGCCTTGCACAATAGGTCTACTTCTATTTTGAGAAAACAATCATAAGCTTTTAAGAGATTTTTGACAAAAAAAATAGAAGAAATATGGAGGAGCAAGTAAAACTCACCATGATACACTTGTTGGAGGGCAAGCTCTCACAGAGCTTCTAATGCATGGCTCGAGCTCACACAAGGTGGCCAGGAAGAATGGAAGCATAGAAAATGAAGAGAAATCAAAGATAAAACATGTATAAGTTGTGGCCTTAATTGCCATTTGTGCATTTTAAATGAAATGGGAGGAGCTATAATACTATCAAGAATCGACTTACCATGAAGGTGTAGATGTAAATCGATGCCAAGCATGATGTAGTCGACCAAGGTAAGTGTAGAATCATGGAGTTTCAAGCTGAAAATCCTAATCTATAGTGACCAAATTTTATTCTCATTGGAGAGTTCTCTCCAAAATGACAAGTGCAAATAATGTGAATTTTGGGTTTTTCTTGAGTTTTATTCTATCCTCAATGCCCTAATTTGACTCATGGAGATTACTGCATAACTTTTGAAATATTAAATGTGATGTGGCTGAAGATATTTCCACTAGGTTGAGCTCTTTGAAATGTCAGTTCCTTCATAGTATTATTTGATAATATATCCATGGTGGGTTGAGCCTTTGAGGTTTAGGTAATTTCCATATGCCTAAGTTCCTATGTTAGGCTTTGATTTATTTTTTCCAAAAAACCCAAGTGTCTTAGTTATTTTTTAATTGATTTTGCAAAAATGAGGTAAGTTGTGGAGAGATGAACACTAATGCCTTATTTTATTTTCAAATTGATTTTAAAGAAATCAATTAAAATATTGATGGAGATTATTTATATTTTATGATTTTTTAATAAAATCAAAGTTGTAATGGACTGATAAGGTTGGTATTTTTTGCAAAGATTTTTAATATTTATTGCAAAAAATAGATCAATTTGTAGGAAAAATTAAAACCGCATGTTTTGTAAAGTAGAAGTTAAAGCAATGTTCTATAAATTGTTTTTTCTTTCTTGCTATTTTTACCAATTTGTAAGGAAAAAGAGAGTTTGACTTTTCTTGGGCAGACTTGAGTTGCATGGAGAGGATATATGGTGTTCTTTTCGCTTTTAAAGAAAAGCACACCTATTTTTAGGTGCTTTTCAGCATGAACATGCAAAGAGTGAGAGTTTTCCACTTCAGTTAATCATTTTGGGTCAATTTTAGATACTCTCTTCTTGAGCTCGGATTAGGGTTTTGGAGCTTTTATTTTAGGAGAAAAACTTAGGTTTTTTCTCAATTCAAATTCATTGTTTCTTCCTCTCATGCTAAAACAAAGAGTTTTGTAAGAAGAAATTTGTACTTAGACATTTGATACTCCTTTAGTTGAATAAAGCAACATTCCTATTTCTCAATTTTTATGTCTTTTAAAATTTTTGTTTGATGTTACATTGTGATTTATGTTTACAAAATACTTTTTATGTCTTATTATTGTAGATGTTGATGCAGAAATTTCATATGATACAGGTTGCATGTTGTGCTTAATTCTTAATCTTCATGCAAATCAATTGTTTTGAGTGTTCATGAGGGATTGTGAAGTACTATTGTTTTCTTAGAGAATTTTTTGGGTAGAAAACCAAAGTCATCATTAAGTCATCTTTAAGTTCTGAAAATCACCTTTAGTCATCAGTTTCATTCTAGTTATCTTTCTAACTCTTTACCTCAAATAATTTAGAATAGAAACTATTATTCAGAGAACCAACTCACTTTGGAGATTCATTCTTTGATGAGATCACCCACATCTGAAGAAGGTTTCCATGTTTCAATAGATAGATAAATTCTACAAATTTAGCATAGGGCACATATATGATTGATAACAGTTTTTGGCATGTTCGATGGGACTCTAAAAGTTGATTTTAGAGAAGGATTTTAATTTTGTAAATTGTTGTTTGGTGTATGCATCAATTTTATCCATCCTTTTGGAGTTTTTCACATATATCCAGAGACTCCGTTTCTCATATTTTGCACATAGATCAAGTTTTGGTTTGTTTCAAAAACCTAACTTTTGTTATTTTCTAGCTTATGAATGAATAAATATATCAATGTTTCATGACAATGTGTCATTTCATCCACCATTCTATGAATATTCTGCTCTTCCACCTCCTCCTTAGTCATATCCGACCGATCATACTGTTGGTTTCAATCTCATGGATTTGCAAAATCAGCATGCCCAATATAATTACTACCCACCCACCCCTGCCCATTTTTCATCCCAGCCCTCAACTGCTTAAAATCAACCCCAAGTTATTCAAGACTTGAGCTTCAAAGATATAAGGTTTAACTATGAAGGGTAGATGAGTGAAATAGAAAATAGAAAGTGGTACAACACACACTAGGAGGAGATTGCAAGCATAAAGGGCACACTACTTGAATTCATGAGGAAGTTGGAGGAGATCAAGAAGCAACATAATTAAAATCAGCAGCAAGAGGAGATGTCTTACCAAGCCTATCTCTATGAGTAGGATTTGGAGGCACAAAGGCACGATATCCAAGCTATGCCAATAGTCCCAAACCAACCCATGCAGGGAGAAGTTTGTAACTCCCCAAACCAGCCTCTTAAGATTGAAATCCCAAGTTTTAGAAAACCCCATTCCTTGCATGTTGAGAAAAATTATTAGGTTCAGCCTAGTTTTTTTGTAGAACAACCCCTTGAGTGATATTCTTTTCTACATGAAACCAAAGAAGCCCCTCAAATTTTCGTACTTGATGAACCCAAGAATGATCCCTTTGATTAGGATACTATACTCCACATAAAGAAGCTTAGAAAGGTGAACCCATTGCGTTTAGCTTGGGAGGTGTACTAGTTCCAGTAGCAAAAGATAAAACAAGAAAAGGTTTCTCTTGATGAGTCTTTATTTGTTTTCACTAATTAGTTTCCTAGTTTTATTGAAGAGGAGAAAAGGATTTGAGCATTTATCTCAAAGGATCAAACAGTGCAACACAATATTGATAGCTATTGTGAGGTATCTAGCTAGAGCAATGATGCGGAGGACCCAAAAGATCAAGAAAAACTGCAACAAGGGACAAAGGAAGTTGTGGTTAAGGGACAATAGGATATAGATCAAGGAATGATTGAGAATTATCAATCTTTGATTGAACTATTTGAGGAGCTACCATTTTTTGTGGATGATGAAGAATGCATACCACAGGTCACACCCCTTCTGGCTCCAAGGCAGTAGGAGGAGTTTCAAAACTTTGGTGTTGTGATATGTCAAGACGGTTGTAATAAGGTAAGTGAAGAAGAAATGTTTTGGGATGAATTGGAGGTTTTTTTTTCAGGCTTGGATGTCAAGCAGTCATCATCCAAGGAAGAAAGTGTGGAAAAATAGCTTGAGAAGGCAAAGGAGAGTGTCTAGGCCAAAGGTTTGATTACTTTATTTGAGGTACTTCCTTTGTGAATTAATCATGATGATGAGAATGCATCTGAACTAATGAAGTTGTTGAGATGTGATCAACAAAATGAAGAAAGATATTTAGATAAAGGATTGGTTAGTGAGAAAATGAATGACAACATCCCTCAGTTGAATAGTCAAGAATCAAGGTACATGCATACACTACCCGATTGGGGCAAAATCATTACACTATTTTTCAAGGTATGAAGCTTGATATCCTTTCGAGTTCTCAAGAAATCAACCAGGAGGATACTTTTGAGTCTATTATAAATTATGAAACCATTGATGGATTTGATGAATATTTATGCACTAATATAATTGATGAGTTTTGTGCAAAGTTGGGTGACATGATGTTAGGTGATCTCAATCAGGAGAATGAGATTGACACAATAGGTAACCAACAAGGAACCGATAACAAAGTTTTAGCTTTCATCCTTTCAAGAGGATGCCCTATTAGGGATTTGGCCAACAAGGGTTTCGTTAAGATGCAACAAATTATCGGTGCACCCAAAGATGAGATTGCAGTCGAAGGGCACCAGATTCAACCCATCCATTTATGGCAAGATAGAGGTATGTTTGATCAATTTTATGAGATCCGTGCCTTTGGTTGTGATCTTCATATTGCA
Source organism: Sequoiadendron giganteum (assembly GCA_007115665.2). Lineage (NCBI taxonomy): Eukaryota > Viridiplantae > Streptophyta > Pinopsida > Cupressales > Cupressaceae > Sequoiadendron > Sequoiadendron giganteum. Next base: position 227,431,790 of record CM021103.1, read on the forward strand.
TTACAACAATGTGGGGGAATTGTTATTTCTTTTAACCTCTTATTTTCAATCTACAAGCAATTAGAGCATCCTCAATTGGTCAAAATAGGCCGTTATTTTTCTAAACTAGTTAACGACTTTGTTTAGACAATCATCTTTACTAGTTAGTATAGGTAGGGTTAATTTTTTCAGTTAATAAGTGCTTATGAACATTTAATTTTAGTTATTTCGCTTTCCCTAAGCGCTACTATGTAGGTTTTGGTTGGCCATCGGGGCCCATTAGTTCGCTTTCAACATTTTTGTTTTTGTTTGTTGTTGTTTGGAGTGTTGTTGTTCAAGTTTCTAAGTTTCATGAAGGGGCAGATTTGACTCTGTGCCCAATAAAGTTTTAAAAGGAAACTGATCTAATGCTTAGCTAGAAAACATTTAGTAGAAATCGCCAAAAGGTTACCAATTTTCACTAAAACTCAATTGGCAGAGTTGATTACTTTGTTTTATTTTAAAGTGGAAGTTCAATTAGTTGATGCATTGTTTAGGATTATTGAATTGCATCTGATTTATCAAGTTTCAACTATGCAAGTGTTTTCAGTAAAAAAATAATTTCTAGAGTCATTGCTTAATGCTTGCACCACAAGTTAAATACAAAAAAAAAAAAAAAATGATTGAGAAAGAATCATTGCTTTCATTTATTTCACAATATTATTACATTTCAACATTTCATGTATTTAGAAATGAATTGTACAAGTTTTTATTGAGATGCATCTTCTTTCCAGAATGATAGAAAGGAAAAGATAAATTGAGGGGATCCACACAAGCTAAGGAGGTAGCTAAAACCATTCATTGCAAGAAGTTAATTCTACAACTAAAGGTGGAAAGGAAAGAAGAAATAAAATAACATAATACATATCCATCATTTGTTCTGTTTTTCTCTTCAGTTGATTTGCTTGTAGCTTGCCCCATCCTACTCCATTTCCGAGTGGACCTGAAAAATATTGAGAGAGTCCTCTTAGAGCTCCGAATATGAGTAAAACTACATGCTCTACCAATAGAGATAAAATTCATTCCTTGAAATGCATAGAATCAGCTAAGAATAAAGGAATACAATGAGAGCCAGAAAATGAAATGCCATATCATGGGACCTTTTGAATTTTGTTTATTTCTTGTGTAGGTATAGGAAAAGTCATGTAGATGATCATCTTATGAAGATATAAAAGCATATGGAGTAAAACGAGCTCCCACAAGGGTAGAGCTTGGCATGCTACCCATTAAACATAAAAGTGGGCTAAGTAAAGAAATACAGTATCATGCTCATATGATCCATTCATAAAAGGGTGAAATAGAATTTTAGTCATCAAAGAAATTAAGTTTATTGTTCACTCATAACAATCAAATCTGAGCAATGAAGTGGAAGCTATAGGTGGGAAATGAACTTAATGGATTCAATTCAACTGAAATGCATCAATTTCATACTGGAAAATTTTAAATACTGTTATATTAATTGTATTTTTTTTTCATGAGTTTTTTTCATGTATTTTTATGTTGTTTCATAATATTATATTCTAGAAAAACAAGTGTTTCATGTCATAATGGTGATAGTGAACAGGCATACATAATACCTCATCAATAAAGCTTTAATAAATGATGAAAGCACATAGAGAGACTTCATTTCAGGAAAGATTGAGCTGAGAATGCATGTTTCTGAAGCATTCGAGTTATGAAATAGAGGATGAGAAGCATAAAAGGAATCATACAAGCAATGTTACTCATAATGGTGAGTGAAGCAAAGGTCATCAGATGATACCACTAGGTATTGGCTATTTGGTTCATGTTGTTTGGATATTGCTACAGTAGTATCATAAAAGAGAATAGTGTTGTTTCTTTCAGTTCGAGAATACCAATAGAATAGTTGGTGTTATTTTCTTTCCAGAGGTGTTTACCATTTGTGAACTTATCCAAAAGTTTCATGATGACAGTGAATGAAAGGAGTCATTATTATCCCAATATGATATGAACAAGAGTGTATTTTATATAATACACTGAACTTAGTTGTGAGTAACCAATGCCATGTCATGATACAGTGAATGAAGGAGCCAATACCATAAGAGTATAAGAGTATGTATGAGCTATTGAATGAAAACTATAATAGTATGAGAAAATAATCATATCTTGGTACATATTGCAGATGTCATGTGAGTAGCAAAAATGGTAAAAATATAAGCATTTTTATCATATTATGAGTGAACAAACTGAAAGAGCCTTCAATAGGCATATCAAAGCATTCAATACATAAATAGCCATAAGAGATCCAAAATTAGTCATAATTTACAAGTGTAATTATCATGCTGCTACAAGATAATAGAGAGGTTTTCTTTTATTTTCACAGATACCCACTTGGGGTTTTGACATAAAGTACAAAAATGAATGGATTTCTTCCAAGTTGCAAAATACCCACATGGGTTTTCTTTTTTAAATGAAGATTTCTCATTATTTTAGCTTACCCATGTGAGAGTTATTGTCAAAAATACAAAACGCATATAATGCTATTATAGTTCGAGCCCAATACATGGAGATACAAAAGAAATTGCAAGAAAATGTAATGAGAGTCCTTCAGAGAATTCTTTTCATACTTTGGAAAATGAAGAGTAAAATCAAATACCCAGTTTGAGCATGTATTGGCCACGGCCTGGGAGAGCTCTTGGATCATGATTATTCATAATTTCACAGAAAAATAGAAAACCCATGTTGATTTTTCCATTTGATTCCCTAAATCTGAAGTAAAAAATATATATATTGCAAGGTTCTTTGTAAAAAAATCATTATCAAGAGCATACATGGCGTAGTCTACAAAATGGGTTTTCTTTTGTTTCGAGAAAGAAATCATAAGCTTTTAAGAGATTTTTGATAGAAAATATAGAATAAATATGGAGGAGCAAGTAAAACTCACCATGATACACCTTTTGGAGGCCAAGCAATGATGGCCAAGATTTTACAAAGCTTCTAATGCATGGCTCGAGCTCACACAGGGCGGCCAGGAAGAAAGGAAGCACATAAAATGAATAGAAATCGGAGATAAAACATGCATAAGCCGTGGCCTTTATGGCCATTTATGCCTTGCAAATGAAATGGGAGGATCTATAATACTATCAAAAATCAACTTACCATGAAGTTGCAGATGAAAATCAATGCCAAGCATGATGGAGTTGACCAAGCTAAGTGTAGAATCATGGAGTTTAGAGCTTAAAACCCTAGTCTACAGTGACAACATTTTCTTCTCATCAGAGCCTTCTCTCCAAAATGACAAGTGCAAATAATGTGAATTTAGGGTTTGTCTTGAGTTTTTTTCTATCATCAATGCCTTAATTCGACTCATGGAGATTATTGCATAACTTTTGAAATATTAAATTTGATGTGGTTGAAGATATTTCCACTAGGTTGAGCCCTTTGAAATGTAGTGCCTTCATAGTATTATTTGATAATATATTTATGGTGGGTTGAACCTTTGAGGTTTAGGTAATTTTCATACATGCCTAAGTTCCTAAGTTAGGCTTTGATTTATTTTTTCCAAAAAACCCAAGTGTCTTAGTTATTTTTTAATTGATTTTGTAGAAATGAGATAAGTCATGGAGAGATGAACATTAATGCCTTATTTTATTTTCAAATTAATTTTAAAGAAATCAATTAAAACATTGATGAAGATTATTTTTATTTTATGATTTTTTAAGAAAAATCAAAGTTGTAATGGACTGATAAGGTTGGTATTTTTTGCAAAGATTTTTAATCTTTATTGAAAAAAATAGATCAATTTGGAGGAAACATTTAAAATGCATGTTTTGTAAAGAAGAAGTTAAAGCAATGTTCTATAAATTTCTTTTTCTTTCTTGCTATTTTTAGCAATTTGTAAGGAAAAGGAGAGTTTGAATTTTATTGGGTGCATTTGAGTTGCATGGAGAGGAGATAAGGTGTTTTTTTTTGCTTTTAAAGCAAAGAAGACCTATTTTTAGGTGATTTTCAGCATGGACATGCAAAGAGTGAGAGTTTTCCACTTCAGTTACTCATTTTGTGGCAGTTTTAGATGCTTTTTTAAGATATTTCTTCTTGAGATCAGATTAGGGTTTTGGAGCTTTTATTTTAGGAGAAAAACTTAGGGTTTTTCTTAGTTCAGATTCATTGTTTCTTCCTCTCATGCTAAAACATAGAGTTTTGTAAGAAAAAATTTTAACTCAGACTTTTGATACTCCTTCAGTTGAATAAATCAACATTCCTATTTCTCAATTTTTGTGTCTTTTGCAATTTTATTTTGATGTTACATTGTGATTTATGTTTACATAATCCTTTTTATGTCTTACTATTGCAGATGTTGATGCAAAAAGTTCATATGATACAGGTTGCATGTTGTGTTTAATTTTGAATCTTCATGCAAATCAATTATGTGTTGAGTGTTCATGAGGGATTGTGAAGTATTGTTGTTTTCTAAGAGTTGTTTGTGGGTAAAAAACAAAAGTCATCATTAAGTCATCTTTAAGTTTTGAAAATCACCTTTAGTCGTAAGTTTCATTCCAGTTATCTTTCTAACTCTTTACCTCAAATCATTTAGAATATAAACTATTATTCAGAGAACCAACTCACTCTAGAGATTCCTTCTTGATTAGATCACCCACATTTGAAGAAGGTTTCATGTGTCAATAGATAGTTAAATTTTTCAAATTTAGCATAAGGTGCATATCTGATTGATAATAATTTGAACATCGAAATCTTTGAAAAAATGCAACTAGTACATTGTGTCAAAGAGGGGAAAAATTTAGGCATGTAAAAATGACCTAGCACATATCACATATCCTAAATTACATAATTTTGAATTAAATAATCTTGAATTATTTAATTAATTCACCATTTCATCATCTAATTTAACCTTATTCCCCCTAATTAATTAAATAAGAACAAGTTATTTAATTATGTCACTAACATACCTTATTCATCTAAATTAATTAAATTGTTATCATTAATTATTTAATTAAGCTACTTTCTCTTCTCCAAATTTGAATAATTAAATCAATTATTTAATTTCCCAAAATTCACTCAACATGGTCAATAAATAAATATACCTTTATTTATTAAAGTAAAATACAAATTGCACATTCACCTCAAACATTAATTAATACCTCCTCACATATGTTGATTGAATAATTCATGACCACAGATTTCTCAATCTATTCCATAACTCAACCTGACTTTCTCAATCCCACTAAAATCTCAATCTGACTTCTTCAATCCCACTAAACATGTAATCGAACTTCTTCAATCCCATGAATCATTCCAATACAATACTGTCGATTATCCAATTAAAATCCTTAATTGGATCAATTAGAGGATTTAACTAATCAATCTATTTCCTCTCAATGGTTGTCAACCATTGATTATGGAATTTCATTGTTGAATCTTGATAATTCATATGAAACCTGAAAGGCTATAAAACAACCTTCTTCCCTCTAAAAAATGATCAGATAATCTGGAGAATTTGTGGAGAGGTTATGTCAAAATAGACATTGAAGCACATTTAGTACATTTGTATTTGAAATCATTAATACTACTACCTTTTGAAATATTTCAACAAAAATGGAGGCTTTGTATTTATCAAGCAACGCAACATTCGTTATCAATATGGACACACTCCAACATGGGATGGTAAAATTATAATGTTTGAATTCATTTGTGTCCTATTTACATTAGCATTTCTTGATTGAATTCATTACTTTATGATCACATTTCATGAGTAGGTTGGGATTTAACTTGTTTTTATTTCATTCATTTATTTTCATGACAGTATTTCCATCGATCCAATTTCCCCTTGCACACCTATACATAACACTTTCCCTTGAGAAATGTGTGTTCAAGGAATAGGTCTCTAGGACCCATTCACCCACGGGAAAATGGGTCCTCCCTAGACCTTGGACCTAAATTTAAATTATGTTTTTGGTATTATTTTAACATCTCCAAATTCATAAAGTCTAGCTTTTTGGATAATGTACTAGAAAAAAGTGCATTATGTTTTGGGTCCATTTTTGCTTGTTTGTTGTGTTGTAAGTCTGCTAATAAAAACAAGTGCATAGATAGAAATGGTCTATTCTAGGTGGATATAAATTTGTAAAGCATATATTTTCTATTGTAAATTCCATATTATTAAATATATATGTATATAGACATTATGCCTTTTGCTTAAGACGAAAACATCTCCAAATTCATATTTTAGTACCGGCTTGTGATATTTTAATTTTAGGAAATTAAGGATACATAGCTATAAATACAAGGTTATCACTAAGTTTCACTTAGACTTTCACCTAGCATATTCAAGTGAGAAAAAGTATAGCAAAGTTGGCAATCAAGAGCATTCAAGAGCAAATATATCAGAGATTTATTGAAACAATAGAGATCTATTCATCATGCCAAAGTCTTCTTGCATCATGCATATTTTTGGAGCTAACATTGTGATGTAGGTTTCAAGATAAATTAAAGAATTCAAAACATTATTCAAGTGTCAAGATCTGCATCCAATTCAATCATTTCTCCATCCAATTTAGTCATTTCATGCAAGTCGCAAAATTCCTAAGATCTCCATTATCAAGATTTCATCCAAGGGTTTGTTGAGTTGTAACATAGCTTTGTTCATTCTTCATTCCCTCTTTCATACATTATTTCAATTCAAGTTTTGATTACCAAAATGTGTTTTGACCAAGGAAAACCCCCATTCACTATAAAAAAAAAATAATCTCTTGTGTGTGTGATAAAAAATTTAGGCTAAAGAAGGATTGAAGACCTTTTGAAGAACAAGATTTGAAAAGTTTTTGAAGTTGTAAAAGTTGTAAAAGGTGTCAAATAATGAAATCTAACCTACAGATCTGATTTCTGACTTTCCAACACCGAAACTTGAATAAATCATAAGTTATATATTTGTGTCAGAGGCTCCCAAAAGTTTCATAAAAAATTTGAGCAAAATCCCATTCACCCATGGGAAAATGAGTCCCAATAAGCCTTTATAAACTACCACTTGGTGATTAGTAAACACTTTTCTTCCCTTCTCAAACTTGCATTTGGTTTTTTGGTTCTACTAATATTGAGTTTAATATTATTGTTCAAGTGTTGTATTGAATTTTGGAGTTGATTTTCTATTTTTATTTTTTCTCCCCAAAGTGTTGTTTGATCCCTATCCTAAGAGCATAAGGAAATTTGAAGATTCTCACATTTGGTTGATTCACTTGAGGGTTGTTAGTCAATTCATTGTGGGGATCTTATTTCATAATGAATTATTGGTAAATAGATCCATCATACCCCATTTATTACCAATTCCATAGTTTGGTGGGAACCTATATAGTTTCCATCTTTTCATTTTGGTATACCCAATGTTTGGGTGTCATAACTTTCTAATTTTGGAGTCCATATTCAACCCTAGATCTAGTATTTGAATAAATTTGCATTGCATTGAATTGATTTGCATCACATTTAGGGTTCTTAACTTACATTATTTTGTATCTCATTTAGGGTTTTAGTTTTGTATTTTTTCATTCATTAAAATCTAGAAAATTCAAAAATATTAGTCATTTTGCATATTATTTACATAATATTCCATAGTCAATCGCTTAAAATAGAAAATTGAATCAAAATTGCATATCAAATTAGGTCTTTTTTCTTGTCATTTAGCATTACTTTGCACTTGCATTTAGGCCTCATTTTCCAAAAAATTGAAACTGTAACCTCTTGTCTGAAACCAAAATCTAAAAACCATAGAAATCAATTTAGAAACCTGCAACTTGATTTTTGAAAACCCTGAAGTGAGACCCATTCTTCTATGGGAAAATGAGTCTCTAATAAGGTCTTTTTAAAAAAAATTGAGCATTAAAACTGATATTTCTACCTTCCATTTTTCTATATTTAGTTTCTTATTTCATCTTCTAGAATTTATGTTATATGAAATTGTTTGCATTAAGCTTAATTTTTCAAATTTAGTGCATTTTTTGAATTCAAAATTGCATCTAAAGGACATCATTTTTAGTTTTTTTGCATAGCATAATTAGAAAATTATTTTATTCCAAATTTTTAAAAAAATAATCTCTTTGCATTTTAATTTATTCTTGCATAATAGGAATGTGTATTGGTCACATATGGAAGTCCTTAACGTCTTTAGTTGATGTCTCAATTTGTGTGTTTGGTAATTATCTTAATGCAATAAAACCTAATCATGCTCAACCAACCCCTAATGAGTGCCCTTGTGAAGTTGACATCTTAGATGAAGATGATGAAAGCATGCATAATTTCATATATGGTTTCCTTGACAACCTTGATAATAATGCATCATTTTACCCTTCAATGCAACAACCAACACCTCCTACTATTCCACCATTAGAGATTTTTTCTCTTTTACATCCTAAGATTGAGTCACAAACCAAGCCTAAACCTCCAACCATGAGTTAACCTAGTCTCTCTCACCAAGTGCATACTCATACATCCTATATTAGTAAAGTCACCAACACAGCCATCAACCTAGAAGAGACTTATGAACAAGGCTTTAAGATCTTATCTAAATAAAATATGACACAACAAATGAGAATGAGACTCAAAACTATTAGAACGAATCCCAATTGAAGATACTAAAGGTCTAGGATATCAAGATCCTCCTCCCTCCACATCATCTAAGGAAATAAGTGTCCTATTTCATAATGAAAAAATCCCTCACAAGGATTATATGATCATTCTAGGTCCTCCTTGTTTGAATCCACACATCAAGCTACTCATACAAGTAAGAAATCCAAACCTTTTGAAGTCAAAGAATTATCATTCCTACCTAATAAAACAAAAATTGAACGACAAATGGAGTAACTTCTTCATCTAGGATGGATTAAATTGGAACCTCCTAGTAGAAGAAAAAATACTAAGAACATTAATTATTGTGCATATCATAGAACTCTCAGACATCTTACTGATGAGTGTCATGCATTAAAGCCGATATTGAGTGAGTTTTCTCCTAATAACGTTTCTAACATAATTGGATGGAATTTACATGAAATTTCCTTCTTTCCATGTGGTAGTTGTAGGATCATAGTATACTCACTATTGCATGTCTTAGATTCATTGAAAATCATTTTATATATTGAAAGGAGCTAATTCTCACCACTTATATTAGCTCATCCTTGTCTTACACTTAGTGGGGGAAAGGAGTTAGATATCCTTGTCCTAGTTTGGCACTTTATATTGTCCCTTTGGATAGTTATCCACATTTTTCATATGGTGAAAAAGATTGGGATGTAGATGACCTACTATAGGTTGACTCGTATGTGCCTTGCAAGTCTTGTCTTTATTTTCTTTTACATATTCTTTATGTGATCCCTCATATTGTTCTGTTTGACATGTCTACATGTTCATTCCTCTATTTGTACCTTCATTCTTCTATATGTTGTAAAAATTTATCTTTTATTTTTTCTTGTGTTTTCCTTTTGGGGATGACCCAATGCATCAAGACATTTAGGTCTCTTCCATGTTGACCCGAAAGATTTTCTTTTTTTTGCTCTCTATGTGTCATTCTCCCTGTTGCATGAGTTATTTGGGGAATGATGATGCTTTCAAGCTCTATAATATTATTTTTCGCAAAAACATATGTTGAACCCAAATCCGTGGATCCCTTAAATGTGATTTTTGGATATCATTTTGGGGGAAACCCACTTTTCATGATGTAGCTTCATTTGGAAACATATTCTTGACATAGGGCTTTCCAAGTAACTCTCATGTTCTTTTTATTGTTTATAATTTATCATTTGATACTTTAAAGTAATTCTCATAGAATTTTTTTAACAATTTTTATAAAGTGGGGGCCGACATAGACATTATCATTTTGGATATCTTGGACTATACCTTATGTTTCATGGTGTGGTCTTCTTTCTTCTTACGAGGTGTATTCTTCTTGGTGGTGTCATTGGGTTTGATTTACTCCAAGAGTGTGACCTTTCTTGGCATATGACTTTCCTCTTAGTGGCGATTCTACACATTCTAGACCCTAATTTGAAAATATTTTATCCTAGACTAGTCCTCTCTTGGAGAAATTAGGCACGATGTTCCCTAAGAGGATACCTTACATGTGTTGGAAACAAGGCACACTGAGAGGGGGGGTGAATCAGTGTTGTACAATAATTAAATTTTAACAATCTTTAACTTCTCAACATTAATAACATTCAACGGTAATACATAAAAAAAAAAGTAAACACAACACCATAACACCAAGATTTTTACTTGGAAACCCTGTTAGGGGAAAAACCATGGTGGATGTCCAATCCACAAGTATAGTTTTGAGTATACTAAAAAATGAAGATTACAAAAGGGGAATTCACTTGCATTTAGGTGCACTGCCTAGAGCTCATTGCTCAAAGAAAAGAGTTTAGATTAAGAAAATCAAAATATTTGAACTGAGATGATAGCATATAAAATTCCTAATTACAGTTCCAGATTAAGTACACAAATTGATCTTCTCTCTTATAGACTAATTCTTCAATACTATTCTGCTCTGCTAATACACACCACATAGATCTTCTATGTACAAGTGAAACTACTCTTATTCACACCTTTTTTTTTTCTCTAACTCACAATTTAGACACACACACAACTTGTACACACACCAAAATGATACGAAAGATCAAGTATATATATGCTACATGAGATTTGATTGCACTTTGTTGGCTTCACCAAAATTACAACTGTCGGCACAAATAAGGAGAAATATATAATGAATATCCTCAATGGTTGGCTGCAAATTGGCTAGGACCCATACAAACATATAGATATTTAATTAATTAACTCACATGTACATCCGCGACTTAATATATTTATAAAGTGAGCCTTAATACAAGAAGAAATGAGAATACGCCAACCGAGTTTCCTAACTCTTTTGATAGTTGGTACGAGCCACTATGTATTGAACACAAGATAGATAATACCTCCATAATCATTTTCTGATATGCGCAACACAAAATGGTAACCTAAAATGTATGCACAGATCGATGAATGTCGAGTTATCGGATACACCTTTATGCTTTGACTAAATTCAATCTGACTTGTGGTAGGCTTGAATAAAGATATGCACACCATATCAATGCATAGGGTTGCCATCAATGACAATTGACAACACCAGATGATAGTTGCAATGTCTCTTGCCAACAATCTCCCCCTTTGGCATTGATGGCAACACTTAGTGAAAGATGGCTAAGTGTCGGACTAAGTACCAAGATAGACTGCATTGCTACCAAAAATTCAAAAATGCAATTCTCCCCCTGAGATGATTGAGATTTTTTCACTTCACTTCTTCTCCCCCTTTTAAATCAATGTCAAAGTTCAGGATTGGATGCCAAAAAAAATCACCAAAAACCGTTGTGCAAAAACTGTACCTTACATGAGCTGAAAGATGTCAGCAAAATTTTTCTTCAAGTGCACCAAATTTACATATCAAATATTTTTTAGACTTTCCAAGATTGTGATATGACCACAAATAAAATAGGATTGTGTCTCCATGGTCTCCAAGTTGGTTGGATCAACAACTTCTATAGAGTCTTCTCCTTATTTTAGAGCACTTGACAATATGTCAAGTTTGGGAAAAATTATGCTTCGGATCTAACAACTTGTGGCAATAATCTTGTCATTTTCATGTTGTAAACATTTTATGCTATTGAGTAGAGACATTACTTCTCCTTATTCTTTCCCAATGCTGGAGTCTATTGGATCAAATGCTTCAGAGATAACATTTATCTTGTCTTTCAAGTCTTTGATCTTCTTTTCATTTGCCTCTGTGAATTTTGAAAAAGATAGACATGCTTTATAGATCTTCCCTCCTTCTGATAAAGCATTCCGCAAATTCTTCATGCATGTAGTAAGAAGTTTTTGTCTTGGATAATTAGTGTTTTAACTCCTTGGAACCTCTTAGAATTAAATTCTTTCTGCACTTTTTCCATGGCTAACTTTTCTAACAACTCAAAGTAAGTCCCAAATGAATCGATTAGTCTTTTTAGTTCACAAGAGGATGAGCTAGCTTTATCTTTTTCATAAGATGGCATTATTTTCTCCAGTACTCTAGATGCCAGATTCAGTAGTTCATTGTCATCAATGTGTGATCGAAGTAGCTCTTCTCTGGCTTGAGCTTGAGAAATTGTTGCTACTTTCATTTTCTAAATTGGGCTTAGGGTAGACAAGTGAATAAGACCTTCAATCAATTCTGGATCCAATTCCTCCTTCTATGAAACCAATAATTTCTTTACAAACTCAACAATGTCTCTTGTTGACATTGGAGTGGTTTTGACATTATCCTTCTTCTCCTCAACTATTGTTTCCTCAACTGAAGATTTTGACTTCTCTTTAGTATTCTTTGCCGATTGAACTTGTGCATTAATATTTGTATCAACTTATGTGTTGATTTCCAGAGGTGAGATTTCAAATTCTTTGGTGGCACCATGGTTTTCTACTTTTGTATCTTGGATTGGATTAGATGAGACATTATCTACATGAGTCTCCTCAAATACAATTTTGATTTTTTATTTTAATAACAACTCTTTCAGAATTTGATGTGTTTCTTGAGTGACCTCATATGTTAGACCAATCATCATTTTATTTACCCTTGATTTTCTTCTGAACTGCTTCTTAGATTTGTTTAGGAATGCTTTCATTTCTTCCAGAGACATTTCTGGACATAATTCTACAAGAACTCTTTCTCTCATTCTTTCTTCTTCAGTTAGGGCACTTAATCTCCTTGGTTCCAAAATGTCATATAGACCTTTTGGGAGGCTAGACATAATTTCAATCAAAACTTTGTTGAAATTATTCATGTACTTTATTGTAACTTCTTCTAAAATTCTTTTATCAAATTCAGAGAAAGATTCATACCATTGAGAGAGCAGTTTAAGATTTCCATCTGAAATCATTGTTTTTTCGACTTGGTCAATAGACATACCAGGTGCATTAATTTTGGTCTTCTTCTTGACCTGAGTATCGGCATCGGAGGATTTTGGTACCGAAGCTATTTTAGTACCTTGCTACTTGATCTCCTTGACATTTTCATTGGATTTAGTTTCCTCATCATGAAATATAGTCATGTATACTCTTTATTTTTCTCTTCTTTCCCTAGGCTTCCTTTTTGAATCTTTTCTCTTCACTTTTCACAAGAGCGGATTTCATGGCAGGAGTTGAGTGAGATGTTGAGCTTCTGGTTGTTCTAATTTGGATAGGTGGTGTTGTTGGGCTAGATGATTGAGCTTTTGATCCCTTTTTGGTAGTAAGCCCTAGCGCTGCTTCTCCTTCCCTTTTCTTCCTGACTTCACTTAGTTGCTCAGCGGATACACCCAAACATTCTAGAATAACTTTGACTTATTTTCTTATTATTTTAGTTGCACCTGGTCTCTTGAGCTCATTATGGATTTGGGTATTCTTTTATGCATAAGTGCCAAATCTCTCTTTGAATGGATCACAAGATTTTCTTAACAGATGTTGAGCATACATTTCCAAAATGTTTTCCTTGACTTCATAGCCCATCAGAATGATCAAAACAGTTCTTGGATCTTTTGCTTCCATCAGACACTGATCAATGTTCACCATGAAGCAAATTGAGTCTTTGCATTTCTCCACAATGGTGGGGGGAATTTTTCCCTTGCTTGGATTCTATTTTGAAAGGTTTTGAAATAACCCTAGATTTTTGAATTTCTGGTATTCATATATGTGAAGTTGAACAATAGGTTTCGGATCTATTTAGCTACCAGAATGTTCTTCTACCATTGAACTTTACCAAAACCAAGAACTTCCTCCATGAAATAGAAAAATAGACATAAGAGAATATTGCCATATTTAAATGAATTTTTCTTGTCCTTTTTTATCTTCACAAGGTTTCCCATCAACGGGCTTCTTAATCATTCACAAAGATCATAGTCCATGTTTTCTTTGACCATTTGGTAGGCGATGTAAATTTTCATACCAGATATAGAGTTTTCCCGGCTAGAATGGAAAATATTATAGCCTATTACCATAGATGCAAATCTGACATTTATATCAAAAATATTATCAACAAACATTGCTCTCCTGTCATATGTCGAGCCTATGGCATCGGTGACGGTTTGATTTTTCATTGACTTTAGGATAGGTAGACCATCAAAAGAATTCAAACCTATTAATGCACTAATGTCTTCCTTAGTGATTTTGAAGGGAATAGTAAGCCACATGAATTCGTCATGCACCCAACTCAAGACATAGTGGACCCACTCCGACTCCATGAACATGAGAAATTTAACCATCAAAATAAATTTCTTTGATTCCAAGATTTGATGTTCTAATTTTATACTGAAATCCTCATTAACTATATGATTATTATTTTACAAGTTGATTGATTCCCAGATCCTCAAATTTTTCATGTATATAAACCCTAATATCCTCTATATGCATCACTCCATGCGGAACTGACGAAAATTCCCCTAGTGGGTTTTTCTCTAAAGACTTGTGGGGATGCAATTTAAATTGGGGGTGAGGTCTATCCTAAAATTTGACCACTAAAGGAGTATTAATCTTGCAAATAACAAAAATTGAGAAGTTCTTGATAAATACCTTTTTCTGCCGAATGCAAAATTAATCGCTGAATCTCCTTCACACTTGATTTTTGCCTCAATTCACCTTATTGTCACCTAGAGCTCTCCAACATCTTTCACTCAAGGTAGAAAAGTGATAAATGAGGAGTAAAAGTTACCTTTTATCACTTGTATACCTAAAACTTTTGTCACATTAAATGCACTTTCCCTAATACATATGGTTACATTGTATATGTACATCATGACAATCATCTACAAACCTCCAATTCGACATACCACTTGCAATAATAAGTTTAGTAGAATTAGTTGATAATTTGTGCATCTATTGAGTAAATCCACATCCAATATCACTTGCTAGTTAGGGGTTCACTTGATTTACTTTAATTCTCCCCCTAGGTCAAGGACCTGAGACTAATTCCTAGAGGAATTCCAAGAAGCGGGCTCTAGAGCTAGCACACTTTCTTCATTAGAGGTTTCTTTCTTTATCCATTTATTTTGCATTTGTTGCCCGATTTCATCTACAATGATCTTACCTTTTCCTTTCACATCCTTTTGCACATTTCTCTTTTGACTTACGAGACCTTTTTTTTTCTAGCAATGTGTTGCAATATGACTGAGCTTGTTGTAGTTGCAGGATACAACATTTCTCTTTCCAAAAGAATTGTTCCATTGGTTTCCTCTTGATCTGCATTGGTTAGTAGCATGGCCAAGTCTATTGCATGTGTAACAACTAATAATCCTATGAAATTGATTCATCATAATTCTACATTCATTTGACTTATGACCAATCTTGTGACAATTAAAACATTGACTTGAGAGTGTGTGGGTCACTTTGATTCATCCTACTTTTGCATTGATAATCCATGTGTCCAATTTTTTTGCAATTAAAATAGTATCCATTAAAATTTTGAGCATTAGGTTGTCTTATCGGATACCTTCTAGGTCGGTTCATTTGATTTCCTTTCTTGAATTGTCTTTGTCTTGAATTCCTTTGACTAGGATTCCTTTGTCCATTTTTTGAGCTTTCTCCTTCTACATATCCAAGACCTCTTTTGTCATCATGATTCCTTTGATTATCAATCAGTTCATCAAGCATGGCAGAACTAACTTTGAAATTTTCTTTGTACTCATTTACAATAGCAAGTTCAATTATGAGATTATCCAGTTGTCTTTCAAGTGATTCTTCATTGTTTCTTGACACTTCCAATTCATCATCCAATCGACTACATACCTCAGATTTTTCTTTCATGGACTGAGTAATATTTTCTTCATTTTATTTTATGTCTTCAATTTCTTTGGTCATTCTCATCGTGATGGATTCCATTTCAACCTTCAGGATTGTATTCTCTTGGGTAAGCTTTTCACATTATTCATTCTTCTCTTTCAAGTTTTTCCTTGATTGTTCATCTTTAGTGCTCTTATTCTCTTTTTGTTGAATCTGATCACATAGTTCCTTTCTCTTGTCTCTTGATTTGTTGATCTTGTCTTTCAAAGACTCAATGAATTTTTCTACATCCTTAAGATTCGATTGAAGTTTCTGGACTTCAGATTTTGACTAGTCAAGATCATTTAGAGCTACCAAAAGTTGTTCAATACTACCTGAATCCATTGAAATTATTTCCAAGATCTCCCCAAGATATTAGACTTCTTCTTTTGAGGATCTACTTTGATACCAATTGTTGGAAACAAGTCAGACTGAGAGGAGGGGTGAATCAGTTTTGTGCAATAATTAAATTTTAACAATCTTTAACTTCTCAGCATTTATTATATTCAATAGTAATGCATAAACAAAAAAGTAAACACAACACCATAACACCACAATTTTTATGTGGAAACCCTATTAGGGGAAAAATGATGGTGGATGGCCAATCCACAAGTATAGTTCTAAGTATACTAAAAAATGAAGATTACAAAATGGGAATGCACTTGCATTCAGGTGCACTTCCTAGAGCTCACTGCTCAAAGAAAAGAGTTCATATTAAGACCATCTGAATATTTGAAATGAGATGATAGCACCTAAAATGCCTGATTAAAGTTCCAAATCATGTACAAAAATTGATATGCTATCTTACAGATTGATTCTACAATACTGTTTTGCTTTGCTAATACACACCACACAGATTTTCTATGCGCAAGTGAAACTGCGCTTATTCGCACCTCTATTCTACTCTAACTTGTAATTTAGACACACACACAACTTGTACACACACCAAAATGATATGGAAGATCAAGTATATATATCTTCTACATGATATTTGATTGCACTTTTTCGGCTTCACCAAAATTACAACTGTTGGCACACATAAGGAGAAACATACAATGCGTATCCTCAATGGTTGGCCAAAACTTGGCTAAGACCCATACAAACATATAAAAGCATATAGATATTCAATTAATTAACTCACATACATCCATGAATTAATATATTTATAAATTCAGTCTTAATACAAGAAGAACTGAGAATATGCCAACCAATTTTCCTAACTCTTGTGATAGTTGGTACGAGCCACTGCATATTGAATACAAGATAGATAATACCTCCATAATCATTGCCTGAGATGCGCAACACAAAATGGTAACCTAAAATCTATGCATGGATCGATGAGTGTTGAGTTACCGGATACACGGTTATGCTTTGACTAAATTCAATTTAACTGCTGCTAGGCTTGAATAAAGATATGTGCACCATATCAATGCATAGGGTTGCCATCAATGACAACACTAGATGATAGTTACAGTGTCTCTTTCCAACAAAATGAACTAAACAAAACCCCTTTGAACATTTCTTAACCTATTTACATTTTGTTCATAAGTGTTTAACATAACACAACTTGCTAACCTTTTGAAGCCTAAAGTTTCAACCCATTTTTCATGGCCACCAAGCATTATGCACTTTGCTTGCCTATGGAGTCTTGTTTGTTCATAAGTGTTTAGCATAACATATCTTTCTAAGCCTTGTGAATCTCAAAGTTTGTATTGTGTGGCACCTTATTAGACTTATTAGAGGTATAAATTTGGTATGGTATAAGAGCCTAATAATATTCTCTCATTTTCCACCCTTGGGGGCTCACCTAGTGGATATGAAATTTCACTAGCCTGTGTGAGCATGCGTTGTTGTTTTCATAGTGGATAGTGATTCCACTTGTAATTTTTTTTGGACAAATAGCTGAGGCATGATCCACCCCTTTTATTTTTCTTTCTTTCTTTGAGTCTTTGGCACTATATGATTGATGATCTTATCATTGTTGCATATATATATGTTTAACACAGGCATGTGTCTCTTTATGCCTTTGTTGGTTTTTCCATGAGATCTTAGATCTTGGGGGCTTGATCACCCTCCTTGACCTTTTTAATATTATCCTTCCAACTATTGTACAATTAGACCTCTCTTGATTTTCTACTTTCTAAAGTGCGAGTTTGATGTAGGGTAATCCTCTCACTAAAGTGGGGGTTAAATTTAGTGTAGAAAAATGTATCCCTTTACATTTTCACACTTGTTTGGGCCCTTCTAACTTAAATGAACTTAAAATAATGCCTTAATTTAGTGTTGTTAAATTTATCCCTTTACATTTTCACAATTATTTGGTCCCTCTTAATTAAAATGAGATTAATTATGCCTTAATTAGCCCTTTTATTCATTTACAAGCCTAATAAATTATATTCTCTGAAAGGGAAACCCAACAATAATTAATGCCTATACATAACACTTTACCTTTAGAAATGTGTGTTCTAGGAATAAGGACCTAGGACCCATTCACCCATGGGAAAATGGGTCCTCCCTAGACCTTTGGACCTAAATTTAAATTATGTTTTTGGAATTATTTTAACATCTCCAAATTCATATTTCAATGTCAAATTGTAACATTTTAATTTTGGGAAAATAAGGATACATACCTATAAATACAAGGTTATTTAACTAGGTTTCACATAGAATTTCACCTAACATATTCAAGTGACCAAAATTATAGTGAAGTTGGCAATCAAGAGGATTCACGAGGAGATATATCAGATATCTATTGTAGCAATGAAGATCTATTAATCATGTCAAAGTCTTCTTTCATCATGCATTTTTTTGGATCTAACATTGTGATGTAGGTTTCAAGATCAATTCAAGAATTAAAAAACATTATTCAAGTGTCAATATCCACATCTAATTCAACCAATTCATGCAAGTTTCTAAATTCCTAATATCTCCATTATCAAGGTTTCACTGAAAGTTTTATTGAGTGGTAACATAGCTTTGTTCATTATTCACTCTCTCTTTCATGCATTATTTCAATTTAAGGTTTGATTACCAAAATGGGGTTTGACCAAGGAAAACACCCATTCACTCAAAAATAAATTGTTCTTTCTTGTGTGTGTGATCACAGATTTAAGTTGAAGAAGGATTGAAGACCTATAAAGAGTAAGATTTGAAAAGTTTTTAAAGTTGTCAAAGTTGTCAAATCACAAAATCTACATATAGATCTAATTTCTGACTGCTTAACATTGAATCCTAGAAAAATCAAAATCTATAGATCTATGTTATAGGCTCTTGAAAGTTGTTGAAAAACCTTGAACAAAGACCCTTTCACCGATGGGAGAATGTGTCCTAGTCAACTTTCAAAAATTGCCTCTTGGTGACTAGTAAACACTTATTTGACCTTCTCAAATCTATATTTGGTTTTCTATTTTTTCTAATGTTGTTGTTTCAAGTGTTAGATTTCATTTGGGAGTTTATTTTATATTTTTCATTTTTCTCCCTAAATTGTTAATTGACCTTGACCCTCATCTTGAGAGCATAAGGAAATTTGAATACTCTCACATTGGGTTGATTCACCTAAGGTTTGTTAGTCAATTCATAGTGGAGATCTCATTTCCTAATGAATTAGTTGGAAATAGGTCCATCATATCCCCTTTATTACCAATTCCACATTTTGGTGGGAACCTATATATTTTTGACCGATTCAATATCTCCATCCTCTTCCATATTTAGGGTTTCAAAATTGGTCTTAAAATTCTACATATTTTCTTTCTTTACCTTATCAATTCCTTCATAGATACTTTCTATCTTCTTCTAGATCTCTCTAGTAGCTTTGTAGCTCATAAAATTCACAATTTTTGAATTAGCAAGACCACTCAAGAGTGCATACTTGGCTTTGTCATTTTTCTCATAAGTCTTGATCTCATAATCAGTTATCAAACCATTTCTAGGAATGGTATATCTATCTTCAATTGACTTTCACACTCCAAACCTTAGGGAGAAAAGGAAACCTTCCATCCCGGTCTTCCAAAAAGTATAATATGATCCATAAAATAGAGGATCCTCTTTCTTGTGCACCATATAAATCTACCTCAAGTGGTTAACCTTTTTCTAAGGAATATGGCTCTAATACCAATGTTGAATGTATAATAAAAATGAGAGGGGGGTGAACCAATTGAACATTAAAACATTAAAACCCTTATTAATATTTAGATCCTCATTGGCCCTTAAACCCTTAATAAATTTTAAACCTTCTTAAGCATTAGAAGAATATAAACATGTGAAACAACAATGCAAACACAACCATACACAAGTGAACACTAGATTTATGTGGAAATCGAAATAAGGTATAAAATACAGTGAGGATTAGCTCACAATATAAAGTAATTTCAATATTGAATACAATGAGGCTCACTATCAGAGGACTTACTACCCAAAAGAAAGAATAAAAAAGGGATCACCGCCAATGGGCTCACTACCAGAATAGAAAGAAGAAATAAGAAGATTGTTACAATGTGATATCTACCTTAGAGTAACAAGAATATCCACCACTAAAAATTTTCACCCTTTACAATACTGGAATATAAACACCTTCTTCTCATTGCTTCCAATAGTCTTAGTTTTCAAATCTTGCACAACACTTAAAAATATTTCACACCTCAACTCATCACACACACCACACTCTCATTCAGCAACTCAAAACTCATATATATTATCTAAAACCTTGAAAACATTATCCAAGGTCAATTATTCACCTCAAATGTGTAACTATAAAATATGCCAGTGCCAATCACTTTTACGATGGAAAGAAGTGAAATAAGACCATGCTACACCTTATCTAGGATCTAAATCTACATCAAAACACCTTCTCCACAATTAGCACTAACATGCCAGGTCAACCAAACCTAATTTAATTCCCTTAGCAACATGCTTCATTAGATTCATCATAACCTGCATACCACACTTGATATCATAAAATGCTCTAGAATATTCCATCATCACACTAAAATCCAAGAATACCTTCACACCTTCATAAAATTGAAGAAAAAAATCATCTAGTGTAACCACTCAAAATGTCATACTCATTAACTCATGAATCCATCCTTTTTAAGCACCAAAACATGAGAAACTCTAAGAGAGGGTAGATACTATCAATGTTAGCACATTCCTAGATCCACAAGACAAAAAATTATAATGTAGAGAAATGTGAAGCAATATCATTTCTCCCAAACAATTCCACTTCATTGTTCAGACACTGGTGAACACAACTTCCTTTGTAAAATGATCGAAAACCTAAAATTCTAGATATAACACCTCTAAATACCTCTAACCAACATTACCAAACCACATATACATAGCTTTAATGTTGAAGAAATATGGTGCAAAACCTAGAGAACTATTCTATCACATTGAACATCTCTTTGACACCATTTTTTCTTCTATTCAAATTTTCTCAAGAGAACTTGGAAACCAAGAAACACAAACACTCTCTCAACAAAACTGCAACATCTACAACACAATGTCAGCATCATCACACACTACAACATTAGCACAAATCCATAGCACCCACAATCAAGAATAAGTATCCACAGTACCCTTTAACATCTCAACCACACTAGATGTTGAAATACATAAGACAATTACTCATAATGTCTATCTTACAAGTTAACTTTAGTGATACTTCTAATGATGACATATTGTAACCAATTAAATAATCTCTAGAGTTTGCACCAAATACAACTTCCAATAATCTATATCCAAATTTGACATCAATGCAATAGTAAATCTCTATTGACATCAATGAAAACACAAGTTTACAACATGGAGAATGCAAGAATTTCTATTTATTCCATTTGTTGAGGACTCCTTTCATTTTATCATTAGTAAATATTGTTTCTTGCAACATAATTATATTTCCTTCACTAGATTCAATAGTGTGTTCTGAGTGTACTCTTCTATTGTGCTCTTTATTTATTCCTGTGTTGATCCTATGCCTATGTGGATCTATAAGTGTGTACATGAGCTTCAATGGATAATATATCCAAAGTTTTAGCTTTTGGTTCAATGGAGAGTAAAACTTATGTTCACAAGCATGTGAACTGGTTTGGCATAACTATCTATTTGTGGATTGGGAGAAAGTTTTTGGCTCCGTAGTCTTCCAATTTTTGGTTTCAGATCTTGTGGATCTGGGAGATAACTCTTTCTAATGGTTTCTATGTTTTGATAAATTTTCTTATGATTTGGCGCTCCGAAAGACCTGCTCCAGAGCTCCTATGTTTTTCTAGTTGGACTGTTGAAGAGTTCTTCATGAATGAAATTTGTTGTAATTGTTATGGATGTACTTGAGGAGTTCTAAGACATTATAAAATGTTTGGTAAAGTGTGTTGAGTGATCCACGTGTGATTATCCTACTGGAGCTATGTGTAATTCAAAGGTCATTGGTGTTTTCATTAGGTGTGTCTGACCTGTTGTCTACACGTTACATTAAGATTTTACATCAATTTGAGGAAGTGTGTGATTGATCCAAGATGTTTTTTGGGTCCTAAATTAAATATGTAATTGGTTCTCTCTCATTCTTATCCATCGCAGGAATGTTGAGTAGCCAACCTAGTTTGAATTTGTAAATGAAATTGTATAGTCAACCTTGGAGAATGTTTCTAGGGTTGAAGATGGTATAAAATAAAATCAACTTGTAGCAAAATTGATATCCATCCATCCACGATTCGAGCAAGTAAGTGAAGTGTGCAAACAAGTGTGAAAGTTAGAGAGTAGAAGGGCGAATTGAGGCAACCTTACTTTAAGGTGTTAGATTCTTGAAAGTAGTGATTTGATGGTGTCTACAATATTTTGATCAAGTTGTGAATGTGTGGAACCCTTGTGATGGATCTTCATTTATCCTTTACTTTTTGTAGGCAATGAGCCTCCTTCTGGATAGTGAGTCCTTTGTTGTTAGTGAGCCTTTGTATCTGGCATTTCATTACTACTATATTGTGAGTTAATCTTCATTGTGGTTTTTCCCTCATTGGGTTTTCTATGTAAATATGGTGTCTCTGGTGTTTCCTTTCTATTATTTGTATTTCATGTTTACACTTAATAATAGATTGAAGTTAAAGTGAAAAGATTAAGTTTTGAAGTAAGGTGATTTGATACAATTGATTCACCCCCCCTCTCAGTTGTCTTGTGCATTTCAACAATTGGTATCAGAGCTCTGGTTCCTTGGTAAAAATATTAATCGCTTGAGGTAGATCAGATGGCACACAAGTTAAAGATTCCTATTTCTGATGGATTTGATTACAGTGATTGGGGAGAAAAGATGATAGGTTATTTTATTTCACATGGTTTCAATACCTGGAAGGTTATGGAGAAAAAGTATGTTTTACTAGCAGCTGGTCCTTCCTCTATTGATGAGATTGCATATTTTGAGGAGAATGAAAGGGAAAGGTATACTATCTTCATTTCTCTATCTAAAACTGAAAGAACAAAATTTATTTCTCTAGCTATTACTCATGAAGTATGGGTAAAATTGAAAGAAATTTATGAAGGGAATGATAGAGTAAAGTTGTCAAGGAAACTAACTTCTAAGAGAAACTTTGAGAATTTGAGAATGGAAGATGGAGAAGACATTGCAAGCTATTATCAGAGAGTTGAACTTATAGCAACCGAAATCAAGAATCAAGGTGGTTCCATGTCAGATGAAGATATAATTGAGAAGATCTTGATGACCCTACCATAAAATTATAGTGGCAAATTATCTTCTCTTGAATAATTATATGATCCAAAGACGTTTACTAAGGAGCATCTATTCGGTGTCTTGACTGCATTCTAGATGAGAAAATTTGCAAGAGATGAGGAGAAGATTGAAACAACTTTTAAAGCAATGAATATAGGAGATGACTCAGATGCTGATGATTCATAAGATTTAGAAGCAGATTTCACGAGTTTGAAGAAATGTACTGGTAAATACAAAGGTAAGTTTCCTTTTGAGTGTTTCAGTTGTGGAAATATTGGTCATTATGCATCAAAATTTCTTAATAGAGTTACACACAAGAAGAACAAGGATAGTAACAATAATAAAAAAGATAAAAAGGATAGGAAGTTTAAGAAATTGTATTACGTCAAAGAAGATGCAAGATTTTTTTATGATGAATCTGACTTTGAGGAGGACAAAGATGAATATTTGTTTCTAGCCCTAGAAAATAAAGTTGTATCCACTAGCCATGGAAGATATGCAAAGGAATCTGGTCCAGAGAGAAAGAAGGATGAAACAAAAGGTACTCTAGTAATTTATTTTCATGCTAGATAGGATGAAGACTTTTGGGTAATTGACAACAAATGTTCAAATCATATGACAGGAGATAAGAGTAATTTCACTAAACTTGAGAATTATGATGGAGAAATAGTTATGTTTGGAGATGACTCTAGTGCTAAGATTGTTGGTAAAGGTACAACTATTTTTTATGGAAAGCATAATACCAATGATGCTTTTTATGTAAAAGATTTAAAGCATAATCTCTTAACTGTTGGAAAAATGTGCAATAATTTTTTCAAGCTTTTGTTTCAGGATAACACTTGTGAGATTAGAAAAGGATCCAAAACTATGGTAGCAGCTAGAAGAACTCATGGAAACATCTATCAACTTAAGGGTGGTGATGGTCAATGTTTTGTTTCTCAGATTAATGAGAGTTGGCTCTAGCACCGAAGGATGGGAGATGTGAATTTTGATAATCTGATTAGGATCAATTCTAGGTAAGTTGTCAAAGATCTGCCTAAAATTGCAAAGCCTTCAAATTCAATTTGTAGAAATTTCCAATTGAAAAATAAAGAAAAAAATTTAAAGGAAAGGAACAATCATCTATTAGAATGTTGGAATTAATCCATACAGACCTTTATGGTCGTACAAGAACAAGAAGCCTAAACGGTGACAGGTACTTTATGCTCTTGATTGATGATTAGTCTAGGATGACATGGGTTACATTTCTTAGAGAAAAGGCTTAGGCTCTTGATAGATTCAAGGTGATTAAGGAAAGAGTAGAAAATGAGGCAAACTTGAGAATCAAATGCTTAAGGTCTGCTATAGGTGGATAATTTACATTTGGTGAGTTCAATGCATTTTGTGAAGATCATGGCATAAAGAGACATTATTTTTCTCCTAGAAGTAAAGTGGTTGAGGTAAAATTGTGTTTACTTTCTAAGATAGAACCTAAGACTGTGAATGAAGCATGCAATGATGAAAGTTTGGTTAGAGAAATGAAAGAGGAACTACAGTAGATAGAGATGAATGAGACATGGGAACTGGTCCCTAGACTTGCAAACAAGAATTTAGTTAGTTCAAAATGGGTATTTAGAAACAAGTTGAATGAAGATGGTGAAGTGGTAAGAAATAAAGAAAGACTTGTATGTAAAGGATATTCACATGTTGAAGGAATAGATTTTGAAGAAAAAATTGCATATTTGGTGAGAATGGAATCCATTTGGATGTTCTTGGTAGTTTTAGCTCATAAAGTCTTGAAAGTGTATCAGATGGATGTCAAGTCTATATTTCTAAATGGAGAACTAGAAGAAGAAGTATATATGGAGAAATCAAAAGTTTTTCAGCTGTCAGACAAATCATACATGGTTTGTAAGTTAAATAAGGCATTATATGGACTTAAACAAGCTCCCAAAGATTGGTATGCTAGATTGGATAGATACTTGACAAAGCAAGGATTCAACAATGGGTCCACAAACAACAATCTTTACTTCAAGGTTGAGAAAAAAAATGTTGATAATTGTGGTATATGTTGATGACATCATCTTTGGTGGAAATGAAAGTATGTGTAAGAATTTTTTTGAAGAGATGCAAAAATAATTTTAAATTTCTATGATTGGTGAGTTGAATTTCTTCCTTGGACTTCAAGTAAATCAAACTAACAAAGGGATGTTCATTTCACAATCCAAGTATGTTAAGGAATTTTTAAAGAAGTTTGGAATGGATGAATCAAAACCGGTTTGTACCCCTATGGTAACCGAATGTAATATGAGTAAGAATGATGAATCTACTAAATTTCAGATACTGTATAAGTGCTTAGAGTACATGGAGCTATATCTATGAAGTTGTAGTTGTTCTTTTTCCAAGTGCTTCTCAGGAAATTTTTAGAAACAATGAGGGTAGTGTTGAAGTGTGTCCTAAGTGTGCTCTAGTATTTTCTCTATATTTATTCTATATTGATTCTATGCTTGTGTGTATCTATAAGTGTTTTCATGAGATTTAATGGTTAATATCTCCTGATTTTGAGTTTCTGGTTTGATGGAGAGTAAAATATATGTTCACCGGTGTGTGAACTGGTTTGGCAGAATTATATGTTTGTGGACTAGGAGAATTTTTTAAGCTCTGTAGTCTTTTGATTTTTGGTTTCAAATATTGCGGATCTGGGAGATAACTCTTTCTAATAGTTTTTGTGTTGTGAAAAATTTTGTTGTGATTTGGCACTCTAAAAGATCTGCTCCAGAGCTCCTTTTTTTTTTTGTTGGTTCGATTGGATTATTGAAGAGTTCTCTATGAATGGAGTTTGTTGTAATTGATGCAGATGTACCTAAGGAATTCTCAGAGATGATAAAATTTCTAGTGAATCATGTTGATTGATCCACATGTGATTATCTTGTTAGAGATGTGTGTACTTCAAAGATCATTGGTGTTTTCATTAGGTTTGGCCGACTTGGTGTCTACACATTACATTAACCTTTTACATCAATTTGAGGAAGCATGTGATTGATCCAAGATGTTGTTTAGATCCTAAATTAAATATGCAATTGTTCCTCTCTCATTCTTATCCACCACGAGAATGTTGAGTAGCCAGCCTAGTTTGAATTTATAAATGAACTTATATAGCTGACCTTAGAGAATGTTTCTAGGGTTGACGATGGTATAAAAGAAAATCAGGTTGTAGTGAAATTGATATCCATCCATCCATGATTCAAGCAAGTAAGTGAAATGTGTGAACAAGTGTGAAAATTAGAGAGCGAAAGAGAGAAATGAGGTAAAAATACTTTAAGGTGTTAGATTCCTGAAAGTAGTGAGCTGATGGTGTCTACAATCTTCTAATCAAGTTGTGAATGTGTGGAACCCTTGTGGTGGATCTTCATTTATCCTTTCTTTTTTGTAGGAAATGAGCCTCCTTCTAGACAGTGAGTCCTCTATTGGCAGTGAGCCTTTGTAACTGGACAGTGAGCCCTCTGGTAGTGAGACTTTGTATCTAGTATTGCATTACTACTATATTGTGAGTTAATCCTCATCGTGGTTTTTCCCTCATTGGATTTTCCATGTAAATCTAGTATCTTTGGTGTTTTATTTTTGTTATTTTCATTTCATGTTTAAACTTAATAATAGATTGAAGTTAAAGTGAAAAGATTAAGTTTTGAAGTAATGTGATTTGATACAATTGATTCACCACCCGTCTTACTTGTCTTGTGCATTTAAACATATTGTTTCTAAAATCGTCTCTTGGAGTGGATGGCCAAGACTTTAGGGAGGAATATTTTAACATTCAAAAGGAAACAAATTCTAGTTGGTTTGCAAGAATATTTGACAAAAAAAAATTGAATCAATGCTTTGGAAGATGTCAATGGAGTTTCCTAGGGATTCAAGGATTTGTGGGACCCTATATTCAAGGGGTAGGTTTTTGAGTTGGACCCAAAATGGAATATATTGTATTGATGCAAGACTATAATTTAGAGAATTATAGAAACATTATTTTAGTAAAGCATGATGTTATAAATATATCATGTTTTCATATGAGTTTTTTTATGTTTCATATCCATGCATTTTGTGAGTAATAATACTTTCAAGACTTCAAATAAAGCATTCAATTCTAATTTCATACAATTATAAGAGAGTCCTAATTTCTTTTCAAATGGAGCAATAGTGTAATAATAATGTGGGAGATTTAGTGTAACGATATGTTATCGATGTAAACTAGCATCCAATGGTATTTATCAATTGAAGAGGGTAATGCTAGAAAGTAGTGCTTAATATTAGTTAATTAAATAAAATTAAGATTAGTTTTTAGCTGTTATGTGGTTATGGGTAGGTAGCTTTTTGAAAATATTTCAATAACCATTACTAAGTAATTTTTTTATTTATTATTGTTGAATAAATAATTATTGATTTGAGGCTTTGTCTTGATTTGAAACAAAATTTATGCTTTATCTTTCCCTAAGGATTGTATTGAAACAAAGGGAAATATTATATAAAATTAATTTATAAACCTAAAACTCAAAAGGTAGGTCATGGAATAGCATCTTTAAGTAAATTTAAAATAAAATTAGTATAACCCATATTTTATAACTATCTTACCTTGGTTGTTAAAAAGAAGAGGTAGTGTGCAATGAATCTCTCTTTATTTATGTCCTGAAAAGGGAAGACCATTTAACTAAGAATAATCTTCAATGGTGATAGATGAGTTAGTTTGTGACTATTTTTTGGAGTTCAATATTATACACAAAATATGGTCATGTTGTCTTAACATTGTTTACACATTGGTTTAGTATTAAAAATGATTGCATATTTTATTATTATTATGATCACATTCTTATTGTTTTAGCTTACATGCCTAAGTAAATCTTCTAGATTCTATTCTGATCATATGTGAGCTGACTTTGTAGGACAAATCTAAATGCTAAGAAATATTTTTAAGTAAAATCCACATAATACTTTAGAATGTGATCTCCTTGATTCCATTGGGAATTTAATTACTACATACTCAATTTAAGTTGTAAGTTTTTCATAATGAAACTCATTTCCAAAGAAAAAAGATATTAAAATATAATATATGTAATATACATTCAATATATAAACATTTATATGCTAGAGATTTCTATTTTCATTGATGTCAACCTTTGTTGGAGATTGTTGCACTATGTTGTCATTAGTATTGTCATTAATGTCAACCTATAGTGTGGGTATTATTGTGATGAGGAATTTTTTGTGGTGTGTTAAGAAGGAGTTGTAGATGTATAGTTGTGAAAAAAAAAATGTTTGTGATGTTACAGCTGCTTCAAGGTTGTTACTTGGGATCTTTGTGTCATTGCAATGGGTTTGGAATGGGTGAGTGGGAACGAGGTTTTTTATTTTTCTCCTACCCAACAATGGGTATCTAGTTCAAAGACAACTAGATCTTTCTTGGGGGTTGGACTTTCTATGGATGCAGTAGGGGAGAAGGGGGGAGCAGTTTCCGAGGATTGGGGATTGGGGAATCAGGGGGACCCAGGTGGTAAGGTGGACCCTAGAGGTAAGGTGTTCCTTGGCCCCTCTTTGAATGATAGGGTTGGTGGGACCAAGTTTGTGGGGAACCAGGACGTGACCAAGGACTCTATTGTCAAATTGGGGTCTCTAGAGAATTTTTTGAGAGACTAGTGTTGAGAGGACTCAAAAAGAAGATAGGCCTTGATATTTGGGACTAAGCCTACTGGTAAGCCGATATTTCCTCTGGTTAGAAACATTTCAGTTGCTTTGAGTGGGAATTTTTCTAGTCTAGTTCCTGATCTAGTGATTGACCATAATGTTTCGTTGATGGCCTCTTTATTGGTGGATAAATTCATGGGCCTGAGACCGAATATTGAAGTGGTTAGGTATTTTGTTAGGAAGAAGTGGAAATAAAAAGGAAAAAATGAGATTGCAACCCTACCCAAGGGTTTCTTCTCCTTTTCTTTTTCCTATGAAGAGGATAAGCTCACAAATCTTTGTGGTGGTCCATAGGTTATTGGAAAATCATCCTTGGCCATTAAGAAATGGTCTCTAAAAATGAACTTCTCTGATACATCTTTTGAAACGGTGCTTGAGTGGGTTCGATTACCAGGCTTACATTTGGAGTTCTAGAATAAGGATGTCTTTAGGGGAATTGCAAACTCTTTTGGGGAACTATTATCTATAGATTCCATGACTTTGGCTAGAAAAAGGATGATTTTTTCTAGGATTTATGTGGGTATAACCCAGTCTACTGACCTGTCGTAATCTATTGAAATTGTGTCTAAACTCAGCAAGTGGGTTTAGAAAATTGAATTTGAGACTTTCCATTTGTGTGTTTCGCCTTTAAAAAATCTGGGCATTGGGCAAGGAAATTCCCAAGCAATGTGTCTAAGACTAAACCAAGTCAACTATCAAGGAGACCAAAATATGGAAGGAAAAAACTTCAGAGAAACCCTTGGATGATGTGAATAAGGGTGAGAAGAAAAATTATGGGGATGGTCGGGATAAGAGTGAGGAGTACCAGAATCCCAATCTAGGGGTTAATAATGGTGAGGAGCCCCTAAAATTGAACACTTCTAACAACCTTGAAGCTCCAAAAGTAGATGAAAAGGCTCAAAAAAAAGAGGTAAGGAATTCAAGCACCGAGGGGTCCCAAGGAGAGGATGAAAAGATAGATGGAGGGAGTATTGGTAAGCCTGATGAAAAAATGAACTAAAAAAGGAGGGTTCTAGACTCCTCTGGGGAGTGCTCGGAGGTTAGATCTGATATTGGCCATGGGGCGGAAGGGGAGAAGACTCTTCCTTATTTTTTCTAGGATGGCTCTCATAGCTCACTAGAGGTTGTGAAATCTACTTTTGGGGATTATTTGGACACCTGTAAGGAGAGGAATGACCTGGGGAATTCTTTGATCAATAAGATTGCTATAGGAAATGATTTCATGAATGGTCAGTAATCCATGGGACTTGAGGACTTGGACCTAGAAGGGGATAGTTCATACACAAAATTTAAAAAGAAGAAAAGTAAAAAAGGGAACAACACTATGGGGGTTTCTACAAGAAATAGGTCAAAAGAGGATTGTGGTAACTAGAGAAGTTCAGGTAGAAAATCAACAAAGTGGCATAGAGAGTGTGAATGCATCCAAAATATTACTGATGGGGTTCAAAGAACCATCCCGGATATTTTTCGAAGCAACACCCCATCAAAGAAATGAAGTTCATATCATGGAATATTCAGGGGCTAAACAATTCCCACAAATAAGATATTTTACACAATTTTGCTAGGGACCATAAGCCTACTATTTTAATTGTTCAGGAATCTAAGATGCCTAAGGATAGATTAGAAAGGATTAATATTTTCAAGAATTGTGGTGTGAAAGGTAGGAGTTCAGAGGGGGAATCTAGAGGTTTAGTAAATTTTTGGAATCAAGACCATCTTCATTGTACTCTAGTTTGGAAAGATTCTAACCATGTGACAACTAGATTCAGGCATATTAGAGATGACTTCAGTTGGATCTTTTCTAATTTCTATGCTCCCAACAACAAATCAACGAGGACAAATTTTTGGAAAAGACTCGAGTCTTTTAGGCTAAGTTTCCCTAATGAGAACTGGATCATTATGGAAGACTTCAACACCACGTTGCTTGTGTCAGAAAAATTTGGAGGATCTCAGATACAAATGGATAGTAAAATAGATTTGATGGATTTTATTAATTCCCAATGTTTTCATGATGTGGATCTTAAGGGGGCCATTTACACTTGGTCTAATAGGAAGGCTGGGAATGATCTTATTCAAGTCAGACTTGAAAGGGCTTTAATTTTGAATAATTGGATGGTCGATTATTTATACTCTTTAACCTTCTCTCTCTAGGATTGAATTGGATGACTTCCCTATTAGTTTTATGGTGGACTCTATTGGATGTTGTAGTTGTGTTTCTGATATGTGGTTTTCATTCATATCAACACTATTAGCATTGGTGATTCTGAAGGCTATATATGTTGAGGATATAGAGAAAATTATAATAAATATATTATAGGCAGCCAGTGAAGATGAGAATTTTAGAGTGGTTGAAAGTGTTGTAAGTTGATAACCAGGTGGTGCACATTAAAGGGTTTGTTGTTGAGTCTATATAGTGTGTTTTCTGAAATTTTTAGTGGTACATATCAAGATTTGAGAAAGTTATGAAGTTTTATGTTTCTACAGTCATTTTATTACTGTAGCAGGTGTTCTTGGAAGAAGAGGATGAAAGTATAGCAATTTAAATTTCTGTGCATGTCCCTATGTCATTAATGGATGATTCTAGATCATGCTTTATTAGTTATGTACATTCGCATTGATCAGAGTGTTCATGATCGGAGATTTTTCTGATGTGTGCTCAAGTTTTCTTGTTCTTGGCCAACATGATGGTGGTAGCATGTTGTAGATCCATGAGGATTAATCCTTTATTGTTTGGCATGTTCGAAGGTGTTTATTTGATTCCTATCTATGTTTTGATTGACTTGTGTTGGTACGCATTAAGATTTATTTATGTATTGAGGCCGATAGTTGTAATTTATTCTTTATTTGTGGTTGATGGAGTAGTTGATGTAAATCTGTGTAGCGGATATATAAGAGAGGTTGTTTTCCTCATTTTGAGGTGTGCTCAGTGTGTGTATGTGAAGTACATGTGTGAATAAAGGTCAAATCATTCAGGAGTAGAGCAGAGTGTGAAAGAGATTGAGGAGAGTGTGAAAAAGGCTGAGTGAAGTGTATATGTGCCTAACCAAAACTATAATCAAGCTTATGAAGAAGCTAATTTCTTAGTTCATGTTCATCAGATGGATTTAATATAATTATTGTATGTAAGGAAGTGAGCCTTCCTTTGAGCAGTGTGCTCTAGGCAGTGTGCCTTAATGCAAGTGCATTCCTTATTCATTCTTCATTATACTTCTAATAGGGTATAATCTTGTGGACTAAAATCCACCTTGGTTTTTCCCCTAACACAGTTTCCACTTATAATATCTTGGTTTTCATGTGTCTCTAATGTATTATTGATTAATGCTTGCACTATTAATTATTAGATATGAGATTAAAGGTTGAATAATGTTGAATAAGTTTTATTTTGGTAATTGATTCACCCCCCTTCTCAGTTGTCTATCCTTTTTTTCCAAAAATTGGTATCAGAGCAGGTTCCTTTGAAGAAGCCTAACAACTTGAGGTGATCTAAGATGGAATCATACAAGAAGGAAAATCCTAGATTTGATGGTACAAACTACTCTTTATGGAAAGTCAGAATGGAGTGTCATTTGAAGTGCATTGGCGAGCCTTTCAGGAAGATCACATAGAGTGCATATACTATTCCTCTTAATGGTCCCTCCTTTGAAGATGATATCTAGCAAGCAAAATTTAATACCAGGGCTATTGAAGCATTGTTGAGTGCTTTGACAGATTCAGAGATGACAAATATGATAGGATTGAAGACTACACATGAGATCTAGAAAAAGTTAGAGACATTTTATGATGGAGATGCACTAGCAAAAAGTGATAAGCTACAAAGCTTAAAAGGGAAGTGGGAAGTCATGAAGATGAGTGAAGACAAGAAAATCCTCTCTTTCTCTCAAAATATAAATGAACTAGTGATGAGCATTAGATGTGCTAGTGAAACCTTGGATGAGGAAGAAATTATGGCTAAGATACTTAGATTTGTGCCTCCCTCCTACAAAACAAGAGCTCATTCTATTGATGAACTCGGGACAATGACAAATGTGACAAGAGACACATTGATTGGAAAAATTTCTTCCTTCGAGTTAAGTGAATTTGGCGAATCTACTCCTAAGACCGAGTTTGCATTCAAAGCTACTATATCTGAAAAAATCCAACAGAGATAAAATTTGGGAGAGAGTTCCAAAAGGACATTCAAATATGAAGATGAGATGAAATAGATTGAAGATGAAGAAAAATAGTTATAAGAACTAGAAGCATTGATTGGGAAAAGAGAAGCTAGAGGTCACGATAAGTAAAAAGGAAAGTTACCTATCAAATGTTTTTCTTGCAATAAGATAGGTCATTTTGCATCAAGATGTTTTGAAAGAGTTTCTAAGTACAAACCTAAGAAGACTAGATTTCAAAAGAAATGCTATTATGTTGAAGAAGGTGTTATTGATGATGAGTCTAATAAATAAACTGGAAATGAAGATGAATGGGTATTCATTTCTATCAAAGAAAATGGTCAGGTGTCCACTGGATCTACTAGTAGTGTGAATGTTGAGAAATCTCTTGTAGCAAAAATTGAAGAAAATGATGAGTGGGTAATTGACAACAGATGCTCACATCATATGCCTAGTGACAAAATAAAGTTTGCAAGCTTGGAAAAATATGATGGTGGTGTTGTAAGATTTGGAGACAACACTTCTGGTGTGATTTGTGACAAAGGCATTATTTCTTTTGGTGGTAAGAACAAAATTGATGATGTTATTTATGTAGAAGTATTAAAGCATAACTTGTTGAGTGTTGGGCAGATGGTAGACAAGGGTTACAATCTTCATTTCAAGGATGGTAAGTGAAAAATAAGGGGAAGTTCTGGAAATATGATTGCTTCATGTACAAAGACAAAAGGTATCATCTTTCACTTGAGTGTTTCTAGTGAAAGCTATTTAATTTCTCAGATTGATGTAAGTTGGTTATGGCATAGGAGGTTGTGTCATGTCAAATTTGATAAAATTGTCAAGATAAGCTCTACTCAAGTAGTCAAAGATCTTCCTAATTTAGTGAAGCCTACTAACACTATGTGCAAGGAATGTCAGATGGGAAAGCAAACTAGAAATTCTTTCTAAAGCAAACATTATAACTCTAATGGATTTTTTGAACTTGATACATACTGATCTATGTGTTCCATCCAGAATCATAAGTCTACAAGGAGAAAGGTAATTTATGTTGCTTATTGATGATTATTCTAGAATGATATGGTTTCTTTCTTAAGACAAAAACATGAAGCATTAGAAAAGTTCAAAATCTTCAAAGCTAAGGTAGAAAATGAGACAGGTCAAAAGATCAAATGCCTAAGGTCAGAAAGAGGTGGTGAATTCAATTCTTGGGAATTCTATTCTTTCTGTGAAGAGCATGGAATCCAAAGATATCTATCTGCTCCCTAGACCCCTCAACAAAATGGAGTTGTTGAAAGAAAGAACCTAACCATTCTAGAAAATGCTAGAACCGTGATGCAGAAAGAAAATGTTCCCCATTTCTACTGGAGATAATTTTTAAGTATTGTTGTGTATACTATTAACTAGGTGAATGTCAACAGTAATTCTAGTTATTCTACTAAGAGCAAAGCTTACTGGTGCTTCAATTAAAGGTTGAAGAAAATGGTTGAAAGTGAAAATGTCAAAGTTGATAAAGATATTGTTAGACCATCCAGATGTAGTGGAGTTGATTTAGATGATCAACATGATAATAATAACAATGAAAATAATGTTCAGACATAGAATCAACTTCAAATTGTTTTGGTGAACCAAGGGAATCAAGAAGCACAAACTAGCAGAAGTGCAAAAGAAAGAACACAAGAACAAGTTATAGAAAAACCTAAAACTACCAAGTATGTAAGGCGAAATAAGTCTGACAGTCATAACATAGGAGATAAAAGAAAAGGTGTGAAAACTAGAAGAATAATTTTAGAAGAGTATTGTCTAATTTCCAAAACTGAGCCTAGTAATATCAATGAAGCATGCAAAGATGAATATTGGATGGAAGCCATGAAAGAAGAACTAATGCAGATAGAGAAAAATGATACATGGGATCTTGTTCCTAGAACTCAAAAAAAAAATGTGATTGGAACCAAATGGGTGTTTCAGAATAAGTTATATGAACAAGTTGAAGTGGTCAAAAACAAAGCAAGACTGGTTTGCAAAGGGTACTCACACATGAAAGGTATTGATTTTGAAGAAAAAATTTCTCCTGTTGCTAGAATTGAAGTTGTAAGTTCTTTCTTATGCTACTTTCAAGAATTACAAATTCTATCAGATGGATGTAAATTCAACATTTCTAAATGGTGAGATAGAAGAAGAAGTCTATGTTGAACAATCGGATGGATTTCAACTGACTGACAAAGAAAATATGGTATGCCTTTTGAAGAAATATTTATATGGACTTAAGAAAGCTCCTAGATCTTGGTATGCTAGATTAGATAGATTAATTTTTTAAACTTGGATTCAATAAAGGTACTGTTGATAGCAATTTGTATTTCAAGTTGGATAAGAATAAATAATTGATCATTGAATTCTTTATTGATGACATTATTTTTGAAGGTGATGATGACTTGTGTATGAATTTTTCTGATGAAATGAAAAGTGAGTTTGAAATGTCAATGATAGGAGAGATGAAATTATTTTTAGAACTACAAATCACTCAGTTAGATGATGGAATTTTTGTACCTCAGTCTAACTATGTAAAAGAGTTATTGAAAAAGTTTGGCATGGAGACTCAAATCCAGTTGGTACTTCTATGGTAACTAAATGCAAACTTACACAAAATGATGATTCTCCTAAAGAAAATCAAACAAGATACAGGTCAATGATTGGTGGATTACTCTATTTGACTCAGACCAGGCCAGATATAATGAATATTGTATACATGGTTGCTAGATATCAAGTTGATCCTAAAGAGTCTCATGTGACTACTGTGAAAAGAATCTTCAGATACCTGGAAGGGACAATTGATCTTGGTATTTGGTATGCTAGGGATGATGATCTTATCCTAAGTGATTTTAATGATGTTGATTGGATAGGAGATGTGGATGACAGGAAGAGTACCAGCGGTGGTGCATTCTTCTTAGGGAAGAAGTTGGTATCTTGGATAACAAAAAATATATTTTTTGTTTTGTTATCTACTATTGAGGCATAATATATTGCTACTAAAAATAGTTTTACTCAAATATTGTGGATGAAGTAAATGCCGAGAGATGTCAGAATTGAGTATGAAGAACCCATTGCCATATTTTGTGACAATTCAAGTGCCATAAATTTTTTTAAGAATCCAGTGTTGCATTCAAAGAAAAATCATATATGCATCAAATATTACTTCTTGAGAGACAAAGTAAGTGACAAAGAAGTTAGACTAGAGTATATTTTAAGAATCCAGTGTTGCATTCAAAGACAAATCATATATGCATCAAATATTACTTCTTGAGAGACAAAGTAAGTGACAAAGATGTTAGACTGGAGTATATACCCACCAAGGATAAAATTTTAGACATCTTTACTAAGCCATTGCCTAAGGATAATTTTTAGTATCTCAAAAGCAAGTTAGGGGTGATTTCCCCTCCTGATAAGAACTAAGTGATGCAGGTCTTTGCATCAATCCGTGAATTCATAGCCATATCCTATTCCAGATTGATGTTGTGGTGGTTACTACTTAGGGGGAGTAGTCAGATGTGCTAAATATGAGGATCAGAGCATGTTTACCTTTTCCATTGATGTCAAAGGGGGAGAGAAGCAATGTGAAAAACATGAGAGAAGAATAAAGTGGAAGGAGAAAATAAGAAAAGAGTGCACAATATAAGGGGGAAATTGTTGGAGAAGAGCTAGTTGGGTTGATGGTATTTTTCACATCATGTGTTGCCATCAATGCCAAAGGGGGATATTTTTGGATGTTGTGGTTGTTTTGCTGATATGTGGTTGTCATTGATGTCAACACTATTAGCATTGGTGATTCTGAAGTCTATCTATGTCAAGGATATTGAGAAAATTGTAATAAATATATTGCAGGAAGCCAATGAAGCTAAGAAGGTTAGAGTGGTGGAAAGTGTTGTAAGTTAGTAATCAAGTGGTGCACATTAAAGGGTTTTTTTTCCATTCTATCTAGTGTGTTGTCCAAAAGTTTCAATGGTACACATCAAGATTTGAGAAAGTTATGAAGTTCTATGTTCCTATAGTCATTTTGTTACTATAGAAGCTATTCTTGGAAGAATAAGAAGATGAAAGTCTAGAAATTTCAATTGTTGCGCATGTCTCTGTGTCATTCATGGATGATTATAGATTGTGCTCTATTAGTTATGTACATCCACATTGATCAGAGTGTTCATGATCAAATATTTTTTTGATGTGTGCTCGAGTTTTCATATTCTTGGCCAACATGATGGTGGTAGTGTGTTGTGGATCCATGAGGTTTAATCCTTTATTGTTTGGCATGTTTGAAGGTGTTTATTTGATTCCTCACTATGTTGGGACTGACTTGTGTTTCTATGCATTTAGATTTATTTATGTATTGAGGCTGACAATTGTAATTTATTCTTTATTTGTGGTAGACAGAGTAGTTGATGTAAATCTGTGTAGCGGATATATAAGAGTGGTTGTTTTCCTCATTTTTAGGTGTGCTTGGTGTGTGTATGTGAAGTAAATGTGCAAATAAAGGTCAAATAATTCAGGAGTAGAGCAGAGTGTGGAAGAGATTGAGGAGAGTGTGAAGAAGGTTGATCAAAGTATATTTATGCCTAACCCAAACTGTAATCGGGCTTGTGAAGAAGCTAATTTCTCAGTTCATGTTCATTAAATGGATTTAATGTAATTATTGTATGTAAGGCAATGATAATTCCTTTGAGAAGTGTGCTTCAGTGCAAGTGCATTCCTTATTCCTTATTCATTATACTTCTAACAGGGTATAATCTTGTGGACTAATTATGCTTTTACTATTAATTATCGAATCTGAGATTAAAGTTTGATTAATGTTTAATAAGTTTGATTTTGGTAACAACTGATTCACCCCCCCTCTCAATTTTCTATCCTTGTTTTGTCAATAGATTATGTGTCAGGTAAGAGGAATTTCCCTTTTAGATTTGAAAGAATGTGGCTGTCCCATCCTCAAATATTTAATTGCATTGAAGAATGGTGGAACATTAAGGCTAGTGGTACTACTATGTTTTGGGTGGCCAAAAATCTTAGTGAGGTCAAAACTAAGGTTATACTTTAAAATAAAGAAGTTTTTGGGGATATATTTTCTATGAAGTCTACCATCCAACCTGAGTTAAAGGATATCCAGGATATAATTCAGAAAGATGGTTATATGGAAGAATTCCTCTCCAGAGAAAACAAAATTCTTATGAGCTATCATGATATTATCTCTAAAGAAGAAGAGTTTTGGGAAAAAAGATCAAGATCGGTGTGGCTTTCCTCAAGAGATAAGAACACCAAGTTCTTCCACATGACAACTCTAAAACACAGGGCATTAAACCATATAACTCATATTATGAAGAATGGTACCAAATTTGATAAAGAGGATGAGATAAGGAGTGAAGCTAATCAGTTCTTTTCTAATCTCTTAGTTGTAGAAGAAAGGGTAGACATGAATTCTCAATAAAATCTCATAGATTATATCCCCAATATTTTGAATGAGAATCAAAATAGATCTTTGACTGCTATTCCCTCTTTGAAAGTGGTTAGAAAGGCCATTTTTTTATTTTGAAGGTAATAAGACCCCTAGTCTAGATGGATTTCCGATGTTCTTCCAAGTTTTTTGGGAGATAGTGGTTGAGGATGTGGTTAATGCAGTCAAAGATTTCTTTGGATCAAGAAAAATGTTGAAGGAGTTTAATTCTAGTTTAATTGCTCTCATCCGCAAGTTCCTTGTTGCTGATGCTTTTGACTCTTTCCATTCAATCATCTTATGCAATTCCATTTTATAAAATTATTTGTAAAGTTGTTACTACTAGGCTGCTCGGTGTCCTTCCTCTATTGATTTCTCCTCAACATAATGAATTTTTCCCTGGTAGACAGATTTTGGATTCTATCATCACTATTCATGAGAATATTCATTATTTAGAGGTTTCAAAGAGGCAAGATTTTTTACTAAAATTGGATATGTCCAAGGCCTATGATAGGGTGGACTGGGAGTTCTTGTTGAAGGTTTTAAGATCTTTTAAGTTCATGGAGATATTTCTTCAATTGATATGGGAAATTATTTCCACAACCAGTATTGTTGTTATCATCAATGGGTCCCCTTCCCATTTTTTCAAGGTTTCAAGAGGGGTCAGACAAGGAGATCCTATTTCTCCAATTCTCTTTACTTTGATGGCGGAGATCTTGGGAAGATTACTGCACAAAAAGGTGATGGATGGAAGTTTAAAAGGGTTAAAACCATCATCGAATAATCTTGTTTGTTCTCATCAGAAATTCGTTGATGATGTTGGGTCTCAAAAAGGTTGGTTTAAACCATGAGAGGTTTCCAAGCTCTCACAACACTTTTGGCCAACTAACAAGGCCAATTAATGCAATTGTACCTTCTGCTCTTCAGGCTTTGCAAAACCTAGGCGAGTGCACCTATCTAGATGTTGCAGATTTAAGATGGTTTTCTTGGTTGATCAATCTATCCACAATGGAAAAGGGAAGTGGATAGATAAAATTACTACAACTACTCCTACTCCTACTGCACAATTGAAAGGTTTTTTGAATAAATAGTTTGATATGGATTTATATCTTTGGGTTGTGGTAGATCAATTCCTTCTATCCACATGGGCAATGGAGTCAAAATGATATGTTTTTCTTCCTATTGGATTAACTCTAGTTGTTAGGCACTTTGAAAATTCTATGTCTGGCATAAAAATTCACTAAGTCTATGACTTGCATAAATAGTGTTGGAATGTTTCTCTATCAAGTTCTTCTTTAACTATCTAAAAGAAAACTGAAAACCATTGTGATTTATCAAGAGAATTTAATTCTGACTTGCAGACACCAGTTTAATTAAATCACACAAAATGAGAATGCATTTTGATAAACCAGGTATATACTTGATATGCTGATTTAAATGATTAAAAGATCCCAAGTTGGAGACAACCAAAATAAA
Source organism: Sequoiadendron giganteum (assembly GCA_007115665.2). Taxonomy (NCBI): domain Eukaryota; kingdom Viridiplantae; phylum Streptophyta; class Pinopsida; order Cupressales; family Cupressaceae; genus Sequoiadendron; species Sequoiadendron giganteum. Next base: position 227,472,132 of record CM021103.1, read on the forward strand.
GAATATGAATTTTATTTTCTACAACTGAACACCAAAAGAATTTTACCAATTTAACATATTTTCTCCATTGATTCTACTTCAAGAAAAGTCTGTCATTATTTACATTCCAGTTCCTTCTCGGGAAAATTCTAACTCCTACAGTCTGACTACTTCCTTCCTTCTTTCTCCCCTCTCATCCTTCAAATATTTATACATTACAGATCAAGGGTCACGACCCTTCATTTTCTAGTTGTGGTCGTTTGTGTTCTTCATAGTTTAAAAAAAATATTTAATTGATTGCCTTGTCGACAAATTAAATATTCCATACAATAGTTATGCCTTTGATTTAATTTAATATTTCAATCACTTCGTGTATTTATTTTGTTTACCGCTCTTGACTTTGACGGGCCCCACCGGTGACTATCACGGCTTCCATCATTTCTTACCACGCTACCATGGGCTTGACTTTCCCACCCACGGTATCATGGTGTTTGATCACTAACTGCTTCCTTGCCGTCTATTTCTCCTACTACCTTACTACCACGGTTACTTATGTCATTATCACAATCACCGTGGTCTCCTCCTTACCCTCCCGCAGTACTACAGTGGCCATTCTACAAACTGCTAGCCATTTACCACACTACCATGGTCACTGGCTTAACTACCAGCAGTACTGTGGTAGCAATCATTTGTCGCTACCTCCGTTGTTGACTATTGACTTACCGCCATCACCGCGGTCTATCTAGCTACTCCCTATGGTACTACAGTAACTGCTACCCATCCGCCATTTTGCTGTTAACTGTTCTCCGTCAGCCGTTACCACTGTTGCATATTAAAATTCTACTGCTCTACCACGGTCTGTACTCGGACCCTTTGCGGTATCGCGGTATATGTCCTAGCTGCTACCCTCGCTATCTATTGACCACTACCACGGCCACCGCGGTCTGTGGTTTAACCGCATGCAGTACCACGGTGAACACTTTATGCCCGCCTATTTAACCACTATCGCCAAACCGCAGGCCCCTTTGTTGGAGGTCGCGGTAAGGCGGTAAACACATAGAAATGAATATAAAGGCAGAGGTAAAAGATGTAAGCATATCTTAAAAGGTAATGAATGATTTTTTTTCAATGGAAAGATAAGAAAATGATGGGTCTAGATGGAAAACCTTAGGTTTTTATGGATTTTATGGAAATTTGTGAGAAAACCTTATGGTTTTAGATGGAAAAAATTAGTTCTAATGGTGGCTCCTATTGGGGATGAGCAATCACTGCAAGAATCCAAAATATCTTTGGTAGAGAAGACCAAGCAAATGATAGAAAATGATATGAAAATGAAGGCAACAACAGATGGAGGAAATGAAAAGGATCCTAAACTATTGTACATGGAAAAATAATTTTTCAACAAGGGAACCTCTACGAAATTCCATGTACTGGAAAACTCATATCCTCAAAAATTATTGTGCATGGAAGTGAATGATTAAAGAGGTTTGTTAGGAATTGTCCATGCACTGACAATCCTTAATCCTCTATACCTGCTATGTTTCAAAATCAAAACCATAAAGGATGGCCCCAGGCCACCCAAAAGAGAAATCGGCATTTTCCTCTGTCATAGACCTTATTCTGCTTAGAGCTCATTAGGTTTCTTTTGAAATTATCCATTCCACCTGTCCTGCAACATGTATTGTCATTAAAAGCCTTCAAAAAAGCATTGTATTCAGCCTGATTCATATTCCTTTCACCACTCTGCATTTCATCATTCTCATTATCACATGGAAAATATTTATCACCCTTGGCATACAAAGTATATTCACATTCAATAAAACATTCATAGTCCTGCTCACTGTCATATGTTGTTGAATGATCAAGCAATTGTACTGGGGCCTACAAATCTAAATACTCCTTGTGGAAACCATAAAATTCAATCTCGTCAACATTCTCTAGAACAATCAAATCAGAACTATTCTCCATATCTTTCTTATTCTTAGTTGGCACTGACACACATTTTTGATTCATATAGTCATCCTCATACATGCTTGACTCAACAAATGCTGGACATTCATCATTAATTATATGTAAGCCAATATCTTCTTGCAGGCAAAAATTTTCTAAATCACATACCTCCTTTTGGACACAAACATACATTTGATTAGCTCCAGAGAAATCCTCATCACTGTGATAGGTGCACATGGGATCGCATGAATTGTTACCTTCACTGTCAAAAAAAATGTAGGCTAGAGCCAAAAATTTGGACTCATCTTTAAGTGCACACTTCTGGTATTCAAGAGTTAACAAATTTGAAACTTGCTCACTGCTGAGTGAACATGTTTCAACTAGATCTCCTGTTATTTCTCCAACTTCCTGATCTCCATATGAACTACAACAATCATCCTGTTGTAGATCAACATCCACCATTTCATCTTCACAATTTGAATATTTAATGGATCCCTCATAACACACATTGACACAATCTGATATGTAGGAAGTATCTTCTATATCTTCGTCCTCCTCATGCAAGCTTCCTGCTATGAATTTTTTCTTTTCATCAATTGTGCCAACATGGTGTTGTCTTGAGAATGAGGGCTCAATTTGTTCATTTTTGCTTGCTTGGTCACCAATATATTCCTTATGAAGTGTATCTTCAAGAACATCTTCATCATTGTAGTCCTCATCCAATATGTATGATTGGCCACCATATCATCATCATCTTCTTCTTCCTCTCGTAGATTGTCATCATTTTTACTTTCATATGTATCCTCCATTGGCTGCATTATTTGATCATCCATGGTATCACTATTAGATACATTGTTGACAGTGTCCATATACCCTATCTCAAGCATGGAATCAATAAATTTAGTTGTTGCATCCATGACATATAGTTTTGATAACTCTAACCAATACATTGATTCAGGATCCCATGTAATTACAAATTGTTCAACAAATATGGGCTTTGTAGGCCTATGATGAGGAGGTAATTGCATACAGATGTCTACCATCCTATTGTATAGAGATATTTCATCCTCTCCTTCATATCTCCTTATGTCAAAAAATGTATCTAAGGGGGAAATTCCACATTCTGATTCTGTAATGAAGTCTTGGTTTTGACTATGTACATCATCATCTTCTTCTTGATCATCATCTTTTTCCCCATACTAGTTCAAGAATATTTCTTTCAGATCCTCCCATGAAGATACACTTTGCATAGGAAAACTTATAAACCATTCCCTTGCACTATCCCTCATAGATCTTGAAAAACATTTCATAATGACATCCTCTAGATAAACTTGAAAGATGACAATGACATTCCAAAATTGTTCTATATGCTCATAAGTTGATTCATTCCACTCTCCATGAAATTTAGGGGTCTGCATAAATAGTTATTTCTCATCGCAAGGGTAAGGATTTGGGTAGTCTTGGATATTACTAAATTAAAATGGTTTATCAATAATTGAGACAAAATTTGGAGGGCCATATGGGTTTTGGTAGATCATTGATCTTGTTTTAGGAAATGGAAGATGATTTATTTGAGGTAATGGTTGTGGTGTATAGATGTTCTACTGTGAATAGCACATATTACCTTCATTGTCAAATTCAAGTCCCTCTTGCAACATTTGTTGTTTCAATTGTAGGTTTTTTGGTTCCTAGTATAACACTTGTTGTTTCATTTCTTCTAATTCTTTCCTTGTTCGGTGTCTTCTTTGTTCTTCTGTCATCTTGACAAAATGTTACTACTCCATGATATTTATGCATTATATATCAAATCAAAAATAGAGTCGCCACCTAATTTTTCAAAAGTAGGAAAATGAAATGGATTGCTTTGGTTTGCCCCCAACGGAATCTCCAAAAAGAAAAACATGAAATCTTTGTTGACTCTATAAATGGAAAGGCTAAAAATCTTCCTGAGTAATCCCCAGTAGAGTCACCATTTTGTTGGGTCTCAAAAATGCTGGTTTAAACCATGAGAGGTTGCCAAGCTCTCACAATGCTTTTGGCCAACTAACAAGGCCACTTAATGCAATTGTACCTTCTGCTCTTCAGGCTCTGCAAAACCTAGGTGGGTGCACCTATCTGGATGTTGCAGATTTAAGATGGGTTTCTTGTTTGATCAATCTATCCACAATGGCAAAGGGAAGTGGACAGATAAAATTACTACAACTACTCCTACTCCTACTATGCAATTGAAAGGTTTTTTGAATAAATTGTTTGATATGGATTTATATCTCTGGGTTGTGGTAGATCAGTGCCTTCTATCCACATGGGCAATGGAGTCAAAATGATATTTTTTTCTTCCTATTGGATTAACTCTAGTTTTTAGGCACTCTGAAAATTCTATGTCTGGCATAAAAATTCACTAAGTCTATGACTTGCATAAACAGTGCTGGAATGTTTCTCTATCAGGTTCTTCTTTAACTATCCAAAAGAAAACTCAAAACCATTGTGATTTATCAAGAGAATTTAATTCTGACTTGTAAACACTAGTTTAATTAAATCACACAAAATGAGAATGCATTTTGATAAACCAGGTATATACTTGATATGCTGATTTAAATGATTAAAAGATCCCAAGTTGGAGACAACCAAAATAAAGAATATGAATTTTATTTTCTACAACTGAACACCAAAAGAATTTTACCAATATAACATATTTTCTCCATTGATTCTGCTTCAAGAAAAGACTGTCATTATTTACATTCCAGTCCCTTCTCGGGAAAATTCTAACTCCTACAGTCTGACTACTACCTTCCTTCTTTCTCCCCTCTCATCCTTCAAATATTTATACATTACAGATCAAGGGTCACGACCCTTCATTTTCTAGTTATGGTCGTTTGTATTCTTCACAGTTTAAAAAATATATTTAATTGATTGCCTTGTTGGAAAATTAAATATTCCATACAATAGTTATGCTTCTGATTTAATTTAATATTTCAATCGCTTCATGCATTTATTTCGTTTACCGCTCTTGACTTTGATGGGCCCCACCGGTAACTATCATGGCTTCCATCATTTCTTACCGTGCTACCGCGGGCTTGACTTTTCCACCCATAGTATCGTGGTGTTTGACTGTTGACTACTTCCTTGCCATCTATTTCTCCTACCGCCTTATCACCACGGTTACTTCCGCCGTTATCGCAATCACTGCGATCTTCTCCTTACCCTCCCGCGGTATTGTGGTGGCCATTCTACAAACTGCTAGTTGTTTACTGTGCTACCGCAGTCACTAGCTTAACTGTCAGCAGTATCACAGTAGCAATCATTTGTCGCTGCCTCTGTTGTTGACTGTTGACTTACCACCATCACCGCGGTCTATCCAGCTACTCCCTGCGGTACTGCGGTAACTGCTACCTGTCCGCCATTTTGCTGTTAACTGTTCTCGGTCGGCCGTTACCACCGCTGCATATTAAAATTCTACCGCTCTACCATGGTCTGTACTCGGACCCTCCTCGGTATCACAGTATATTTCCTTGTTGCTACCCTCGCTGTATATTGACCGCTACCATGGCCACCGTGGTCTGTGGTTTAACTACACGCAGTACCACGGTGAACACTTTATGCCCGCCTATTTAACCGCTACCACCATACCGTAGGCCCCTTTGTGGGAGGCCGTGGTAAGGCAGTAAACACATAGAAATGAATATAAAGGCAGCGGTAAAAGATGTAAGCATATCTTAAAAGGTAATGAATGATTTATTTTAAATGGAAAGATAGGAAAATGATGGGTCTAGATGGAAAACCTTAGGTTTTTATGCATTTAATGGAAATTTGTGAGAAAAGCTTATGGTTTTAGATGGAAAAAAATAGTTCTAACAGATGACACTATTCTTATGGGAAGTTCAACAATTGGAGAAGCTTGAAATTTGATGTTCTCCCTATTGCTTTATGAAGAAGCCCAGGGAAAAAAATTAATAGGATGAAAAGCTCCCTCTTCTTTTTCAATACTCCTAAACCCAGGAAAAGGAATATTTATGATATTCTTGGTCGTGTTGTTAACTCTCTTCCCTCCATTTATCTGGGGCTTCCCTTGGGAACCAAACCACTTGATTCGTTTTGGATTTCCCTCATGGATCGATTTAATTGGAAGTTGGTTGGCTAGAAAGGGGCCCTTCTTAGTCAACTAGGGAAATTCATGTTGATAAAGGCTTACTTTCAGAATTTGATTGTCTATGCTCTAAGCTTGTTCAAGATCCCCTCCAAATTTGCTGAAATTATAGAAAAGATTCCAAAACATTTTCTTTCATCGAGGGTTGAGGAGAAAAAGAGGATTTTTTTGGTTGATGGGGAGAATGTGTGTAAACTCAAAAAATATTGTGGTCTTGGTTTGAGGAATATTAGAGTCTTTAATAAAGCTCTCTTGGTGAAGCATGTTTGGAGAACCTTTGTTGAAGACCGTGAATGGAATGCTATTTGGCATGATAAATATTTTTGGGGTGTTTCTTTCAAGGAATTTATTAGTTCTCAAAATCTCCCTCATGGATCTACACTTTGGAATAATGTCATTAAGGCTAGGGATCTTGCTGGGAAATGCACTTTCTAGAAACTTGGAGATGACATAAAAAAATTGTTTTGGGAAGATAAGTGGATTTGGAATGAACCCATTTGTAATCACTCTATCTTTAAGAATAATATATAGGAATACAAAGCCAAATTTGGTACTTCAGTTGGGGATTATTGGAGGAATGATCAATGGGTTAAAATTTCTTCAATTAGTCTAGACCTTTCCACCCTATAGTCTCTTCTAAACTCTGTTGTGTTGAGCCTATAGGACCAGGATGATTCTATGATTTGAAAAATTTCTTCTACATGGGCCTTTTTTGTCTCCTCAATGGTGGCCTCTTGTTATCATTTCTCCCCCTCTTCTATGTGGGTGAAGGCTTGGGTGCATAACCTTATACCCAAAATCAATATTTTTGCGTGGATCCTCCTTCAGAATAAAATTCTGACTAATGAAAATCTCTTTAAGCATGGTCTCTCTGTTCCTAATAGATGTTATCTTTGTTATGTGGAGGTTGAGACTATTTCACATCTTTTTCTCCTCTATCCTTTTTCCTATGAAATTTGCTGTAGGGTCTTGGAGTTGTGGAACCTTAGCTAGGTTTTTCTTGGCTCTATATTGGACTTCTATTGCTAGTGGAAGTCTCCCTCAAACAATCAGGTGTTGAAACAAATCTGGTGGTATATCTTTCCACACCTTGCGTGGGGTATATGGAAAGAGTGTAACAATATAATCTTTAGGCATTCTTCTCTTTTGATGGAAATTGTTTTTGGTAAAACCATTAGAGCTGTGTGAGAGAACTTAAACTGGCTTAACTACAAAACTAAGGAAAAAGGAAAGGTCGCATGCCAAGATTATGAGCTCAGATTTGTTGATGCTTTGAAGATTAATGTTGACATATATTATCCTTTAAACCAACAAAGGGACCTAGATGTGGCATTCATTGGAACTTTCCCCCTCCTGGTTGGTTTAAAATTAACTTTGATGTGGTGACTAAGGGTAATCTTGGGCCTACTAGGTGTGGGGAAATGATAAGGGATGATAATGGAATTTTTATTTCAGCGGTGGCACTCCCCTTGGGCACCCAGACCAACCACCTTGCTAAAGCCATAGGGGATTTTCAAGTTTTAAATCTTGTCTATCAACTAAATTTCAAAAATGTGTGGCTAGAAGGGGACTCAAACAATATCATCCAATGTATAAAGGGCCTCCAAAATCCTTCATGGACTATAGAGAGCTGGATTAATCTATCCAAGGAGATTATTAGATCTTTTAAAATTGCTTCATTTCCCATGCTTACCGAGAAATTAACAAGGTGGCGGATTTCTTTGCCAACAAGGGTGTTGAGGCCAATGAAAAAATTATGTGGCAAAGGGGTGAAAAGTTGGAGGCTGATGTCATAGCCTTATTGAGGTATGATAGAATTTATGGTAAGGCTTCAAATTACCCTAATAATTAATGATTATGGGATATGAGTGTCATTTTGTGCAGTCTTGGAACTGTTGTTCAAAAATTTCCTATCGAAGGCCTGAGTACCAAAGAATTAATAGCCACTCTGATATTGTTTTCCTTGCATTCTTTTTGGGTTTTTGGGCTATCAGTCTATGTGTCTTTTAGGAGTCTCCTGAGAAGGCTTGTAACTCTACCAATATCGGTGGTGAGCGTCACTATGTGGAACCGATAGACTGTGAGGAGTTGAGGAATAATGCTAAGGTGTGGCCACTGTTGGAGAAGGGTGGACTCACCTCTTATATTGAAAAAATCCATGGCTAGGACCAAAAGGTCACCAAGTAATTTTCTAAGGAATGGAATTGGTAAAGTTAATTTGTTTGGGAGAAAGGTTTCCATCGACGAGCAACTAATTGTTGAGGTGGTAGGGCTTTCCATGGAGGGTCTCAAATTTTACAGGGATAGGAAAATCTCTGACTAGGCTGTGAATTTTTTTCGAAGATAGAGAAGGAAAAAGAGGACCTTCACAATGTTTTCAAAAGAAGTTATGACTCCACGAATATTAAATTGCTCTAGTAGGAGGTGCTGAAGGTGATTATGGAATGCATCACTCTAGATGGGAGATACACTAGGGTCTTTACCTACCATTTCATGTTGCTCAACCATTTCTAGCATCAGGTAAGGGTTTCTTTCCCTTTCTATCTTTCCACCTCTTTGAATGTTAGCCTTAATGACCATAGCATAAACCCTGTTATATACCCTATCATTCATGAGGGATTTTTGGTCTTTATTTTTTATCATTTTAAAGCTATGTCGGATTTGTCCCAATTGACCCCTTCTGCCCACTCTGTTTCTACAAAGGATGAATTGGGCACTAGTTACACAGAAAAGGAAGAATGGGAAACATATTTGAAGTATGAGATTGTTCGAGCCTCAAAGGTTTTGGGGAAGGGTAGTATCAAAGGAAAGAAAAAATATATTGCCCCCTCTAAACCTGGTTCTATGACCTCTAAAGGTAAAGCTAAGGTTATTTTCTTGGATTCTAAAGATGCTAAATCTAAGGCAAAAGAAAAATCTATTATCTCCCCCTAGGAGAAGGTTAAAAGAAAGGTTTTGGAGGATCCCTCCTATGATACTAATCTGGATGATTCTTAGTCAGCCCCCTCGTCAGAATATTCTAGCTACCCTGCCATTGACAAAGAGGATAGGCCTCATTTTCCTAGTGATCTTAAGGCAGATGACCATTAGTTCAAAACCTAACATGAGTTTCCTATTGACATCCTTGCCATTTATCGTAATGGGTCTGTGGATTTTTTCAGAATGATGAGATGGGTGTTTTTTGAGATTAAGGAAATTAAGCTGAAATAGAGGGCTATTAGCAGCAAGTTGGAAGGGCTTGATTTGATTGAACATACAACAAGAGATTGATATAGGTCCATTGATTTATGCACTAAAGAAGAAAAGAAATAAATGGTGGACTTCCTCAAGAAAACTATTGAAGATCTTTAAAAATTTAAGAGTAACCATGATTATAAGCTTTCTGCTATGGAGGACAAGCTTAAGAATATAAAAGAGTCTATCCTGATGGTGATTGAAATGAGCCACAAGATTTTAAAATCTACTTTGGACACAATGAATATGATGGTTGATAATTTGGAGAATGTTTATCAAGAGAAGACTGTTGTGGATCTAGACGCTCATAAAGAACAAAGGCAGGTGGAGGGTGTTGGTCCAAGCAAAAGAACTAGAGTGAATCTGAAGAGAAAGGTTGACAAGGCCCCTATCAACATTCATGAGATAAAGAAAGCAACGTTAAATATGAACAATCTGGAGTAGGACGTGGAATACATCTTGAGGAATTTGGCCTAGTGCCTAGAATTTTGTTGGGTTTATGCTAGTTTTTTGTGGTGCTACCCATGGGCTGGTTCTTTTTTGATTTTCTTATCTAGTAGCTTACTGTTCTCAGAATTGTACTTGTTCATGCTATATATGTCTCTTCTTTGTTGTTAAAGGGTTTCGGGGTCCCTTCAAAACCTATTTTTTCCTTAATAAAAAACATAGTCACTTGGTCTCCAAGTGGTTTTGAGGAAATTTGTTTAAAGATTACACAATGTGATAGAAGTGTGTTTTTTGTTGTTCTTTTCATCTCTTTAGTCTTGAAGATATGCTTGTGCAATTTGGATATGATGATCAGAGGTGTTCAAAAGTTCTATGTACATAATTTTAGGTTTTGTATCATGCGATAATGGAAAATGTGTTCACCAGTGTGTAGAATGTGAGTAAGGTTATCTAAGAGAAATTTAATTTGTCCACATTTCTCTCCATGTTGAGGTTTCTTGCATTAAAAATTTGGTAACATTCTCATATTGTATGTGTCTACTTTCCCTTGGATGGTTTTGTGTTCACTTGTTTCGTAAGTTTAGATTCATGTGTTGTTGCTTGTGAAAATTTGATTGGTTGCACATGATGATAATGATCTTTAATTTTATGTGGTTGCATCAGTGTTTTTATATATTATGTTGTGATGGAATATTCTAGAATTTTGTGTGACATTATTATATGGTTTGCATGTGGTTTTTATACCTAGAGAATCATGTATATGATTTCTTGTACTCTTAGTTTAGGTCGGCCAACCTGGCTTGCTAGTGCTATTAGTGGAAGTGTTGTGTTGATTGAGGAAACATGGTGAAGGTTTTCAATGTAAATTTGGTTCTTTGTTAACTTTTTGTGTAGTCATCCTTCACTTCTTTCCATCACAGAGGTATTTGGTGCTGACCTATCTGGTAGTTGCATGGTTGAGGTGCATATATTTCATTAAGAATGACCTAGATAATGTTTCTGAGGTCACAAAGGTTATATAATAAAAATTATTCATTGGATTGTTTTTACAAGTGTGTGATGATGCAAATGTGATTAAGTATGAAAATCTAAGTGTGTGATTAAATTCCTAAGGCTACTGTATGTAGTGAGGAGAAGATGCCTACATTTTAGAATACCAAAAGTAGCTAAAATTAGTGAGCAAAAGGTTATGAATGGTGTAGAGTAGTTGTGGTGGATTCTCCTATTTATTTGAGATAGAGTATCTCTTTGTAATAGTATTCTTCTATCTTCTTTCAAGTTTGAATAGTGATTCCTTTGGGCAATGAAAAATTCTCTACTTTTGGGTAATGATCCCTCTAATAATGAGTCTATTGCATTTGTTGTTTCTATTGATATATATTGTGATCTAATCCTCATCGTGGTTTTCCCCTTTTTGGATTTTCATCATAAATCTAGTGTTCTATTGTTTATGTGTTTTTGTTTCATTTTTTAGTTTCATGTTGATTCTGATTAATGGTTTGATGTTTTAATGCACAAATAATTCACCCCCCTCTCAGTTGTCTTTTTTTTTTAATGATTGGTATTAGAGAAAGGTTCCTTAGAAGAAGCTTAACCACTTGAGGTATATCTAGATGGTGTATAGGAAAGGTTTCAAACCTCTTATGTTTAATGGAAAAAATCACACTTTTTGGAAGGCCAAGATGGAAGGATATCTTATCTCATTGGGTTATGGTGTATGGAAATCAATTGAAAATGGATATACTATGCCCCCTTCTAGTTTGACAAGTGATGATGAGATCAAGGAGTATGATAATAATGGAAAATGAAGGTATATTATTTTGAGTGGACTTTTAGATTTAGAACTTGTGAAGGTAATAAGCTACAAATTTACTAAAGAGATCTAGAATAATTTGGAAAGTGTTTATGAAGGAGATGATAAGTTCAAGCAAGCAAGGATGCAAAATTTCAAAGCCAATTTTGAAACCCTAAGGATGTTTGAAGATGAAGATATTGAAGGCTATATATTCATAGGGTGGATCAAGTGTACAATGCCATAAATGGTCTTGGTGAAAAAATAGAAGAAAGTGAAATTGTGAAAAGGTATTGAAAATCATTCCTAAATATTATAGCTCTATAGTTTCTGCTATTGAGGAAGCTCTAAATTTAGATCAATATTCTAGAGATTAATTGTTTTGTGCTTTAACTAATTTTGAATTAAGAGAGTTTGGTCAATATGATTAAAAGAAAGAGACTTCTTTTAAAGCTAGCAAGAAAAAGAGGAATGGATAATCTGATCTAGATGATCTTGATGATGTGGAAGCAAATTTTGTAAGAAGATTGAAAAAGGGCACTATAAAATATAAAGGTAAGTTACCCTTCAAGTGTTTTAATTATGGAAAGATAAGTCATAATGCTTAAAAAATTCCTACCAAAATTTCAAATCATAAATATAAAGACAACAAAGGTAAATATATCAAGAAGATTTATTATGTAAAAGAAGATAGTAGCATATCTGATGATGAGGAATCAACCTCTCTTTATGATGAAAGTGATGAATGATTGTTCATGGCTTTGAATGTTGGAACTAATTCTACTAACTCTAAAAGATGTATGAAATAAATTTCTTTGGAAATAGGTCATAATATGAAAGGAACTATGGTGACTTATTTTCATGCAAGAGAGGAAATAAAGTACTAGATAATTGATAGTGGATGCTCAAATCATATGACAGGTGATAAGAGTTAGTTTGTTAAACTTGAAAATTTTGAATGTGGTCTTTTCAAATTTAGTGATGATACATCTACTAAGATCTATGGAAAAGGTTCAATTAGTTTTGATGGAAATCATAATATATATTATGTTAGTTATGTGAAGGGTATTTAACATAATCTTCTAAGTGCAGGGAAAATATGTAGTAGAGGATACAATCCAGTATTTCAGGATAATGGTTGTGAAATTAGAAAAGAAATCTCTAGAACTTTGGTCGTGACAAAAACAAGAATAAAAGGAAATGTTTATCAACTCAAAGGTGCTCATGGTAAGTGCTTTATGAATCAAATCAATGTAACTTAGTTATGGCATAGAAGAATGGGTCACATCAATTTTGACAGTCTAGTGAAGATCAAATCTACTCAAATTGTGAGAGATTTTCCAAGAATTACAAATCCTATCAATGCGGTTTGCAAGGAATATCAGGTTGGAAATAAAAAAAGAAAGAGGTTCAAAATCAAAGAATACTACCATAGGACCTTTGGAGTTGGTAAATACAAACTTATGTGGACTTACCAGAATAAAAAGCTTTCAAGGTGACATTTATTTTATGTTGTTGACTAATGACTACTCTAGAATGACTTGGGTGACATTTCTCAAAGAAAAATTAGAAGCTCTAGATAATTTTAAAGCATTTAAGTATATGGGTGGGAATGAATTGGATCAGAAAATAAAGTGTTTGAGGTCTAATAGAGGGTGTGAGTTCACCTCCAATGATTTAAATATTTTTTATTTATATCATGGGATAAAGCAGTATTTTTTCAGCTCCTAGGACTTCACAATAGAATCGATTTGTGGAAATAAAGAATAGGATAGTTCAGGAGACAATAAGGACCATGATAAAGGAAGAAAATCTATGGGAAGTCTATTGGAGAGAATATGTTCATACTGTAGTAGAAATTCTCAATAGATTACAAGCAATAGTAAATAATTCAAAGACCCCCTATGAGTTATGGTATGGAAGAAATCCCACTATGAAATACTTTAGAGTGTTTAGAAGAAAACGTTATATAAAGAGAGATGATGAAAACTTAGGCAAGTTTGATGCAAGATCTGATGATGGAATACTTCTTGGATATTATAAAAAGAGAAAGGACTACCAAATCTACAACAAGAGGCTAAAGAATATTTTTGAAAGTGAAAGTGTCAAAGTATATGAAGAACCACATTAGAGCTTAGTGTTGATAGAAGGTGAAACATAGAAAAAGAGGTTCACCCAAATGTGGATTGACCAAATGGATGAACCTAATTGTGCTTATGTTTTATTCAATTATGACGGGTTTACTACATAAATAAAAATTAGAAATCAATCCTAATTGTTATAAAAAAAAATTGGGAGGTTTTAATATGTTGTAATGATGTGTACCTTGTTAAAAATGTGCTGTTTGAGGCCTCACTAAGGACTCATTCGCCTAGTGGTGAATGGGTCCTTGTTAGGGTTCTGGAAAAGTGATTTCTGGGTTTTATTCTTCAATGTCTACACTCCCAGCTCCCAATTGATCAGCTCTTGAAAGTTAAAAAAATTATGTAGCTTTGTTTTCATGATCTTGCAAGATAGATGACAACTTTAATAACTTTGCAATCTTGAAAAATTTTGCAACTTTTTTTCTCCACTTGATCTTCAACCTAAAACCTGCAATCACACATCAAGAGGGAATAAAATTGTTGTTTGTTAGGGAATAGGGGTTTACCTTGGTCAAACTCCATTTAGGTAATTAAACCTTGTGATGAAATAATGAAACATGAAACTTGAAAAAATGATACCTTGGATGAAGTCTTGTAATGTAAATCAACAATCTAGCATGAAGTGGCTATGAGAATGTAGATCTTGATCTTGAATAAGGATTTGAAACAATGTTTGAATTGGATCTTCAATGCTACATCAGCACATAAGCTCAACTACATACATGATGCACTAAATCTTTGACATGATGATATGATCTTTAATTGCTGGAATAAAACCTTGATAATCTACCCTTGAATTCCTTGTAGTTTCTCTTGAATTCTCTATAATGATCTTGATTTTGATCTCATGAAGTCACATAAAATTTCTCTAGGTGAAACTATGTGAATTAACCTTATATTTATACTAAACTTAAGATTTAGTCCTGAAATCCAAATAACATAAGCTGACATCAGATCTAAGGTTTGAAATTGTTAAAATCTGACCCAAACAAGTTCAAAAATGGGTGTCCTTAGTTAAAGAGAACCCATCTTCCACCTTGGGTGAATGGGTCCTAGCACAGTTAATTAGGACCAGCTTAGGAATTATGAAATATTATGTAAAAATGGGGTCCTGGGACATAGTGAGGATCCACTCACCAGGTGGAAAATGGGTCCTAGGTCACTATCATAAGACTCAAACCTTGCAAAATTAAGTGTTATGCAAGATTATTATTGAGTTTCGAGATTTATCCTTTGGAAAATGAAATAAATAAGGCTTGGATTTGAATTTAAGGGGCAAATTAAGCTCTAATTAACCTCAATTGATTAATAAATACCTAGATTAGTGTGAAAGTGTCAGAAAAAACTTTACAACACCCTAAATAAGGCACAATTAAGTCTATTTTATCATGAATTACTCATTCCCAAATTAAGTGTGAAAAGGGTTTCTTTTTTCTATGCCATATTTTTCCCCTAGTTTAGTGAGATTTTTCCCCCATGAAAAAATTACACTAAAGTAGACATTCAAGATGCTTAAGTATGCAAAAATGACAAACATACATAATCATACCCTAGCAAAGACTAAGAAAAACAAAGGAAAAAAAAGGATCAAGCTTTGATAGTTTTTTTGGCATGATGTGGACCAGGTCTAGGCTATTTTTTTGTAACAAGGATCAAGCTTTGACAATCTGTCTAACAAAATGTGGACCAGGTCTAGGTGGTTTTTCTATAACAAGGATCAAGCTTCGACAATCTGTCCAACATAATGTGGACCAGGTCTATGATGTTTGTTTGTAACATGTGTGATCAGTCTAGGTTAGTGGAACATTAGGTTGTACACTAGGTGAGTTTTCCCAATGAGGTGGCAAGTGAGAATAATATTAGCCTCCCATACCAAATAAAATTTATTCTCTTGATAAATTCAATAAGGCACCACAATGTTATGCACTTATGAATGTTTTTTCTTATAGGTTTTGGTTCAAGGGGATCTCGTTTCATGTAAGGTATTCTTCTTAGGGAACATTGTGCCTAATGTATCCAAGAGAGGACAAGTCAAGAATATTAAATTTCCATTTATGGGATGCCTCGCTTCACATCATGGCATTAAGGTAAACCATACTCTTTTAAATATCATACTCTTGTTGGAAATCAAACCCAATGACCACCAAGAAAAGGATGCATCACAAGAAAAAATAAAATCATGCCATGAAATATGCCAAATATCAAAATATTTCATTGATGTATGTCCCCACTTTAAAGTGGTTGCTAACACCATTTCTATGAGAAACTACTTTAAAGTATCCAATTTTTTCTCTTAAGGCATGAGATATTTCCTTGGAAAACCCTATGCCAAGTCATATATTTTAGAAATAAATATACCTCATAAAGAAGGAAGGAGGGGTTTCCCCCAAAAATCAATACTAAGGATAAATTAGTACATCACATGCAAGCCAAGTTAGGGTATGCCATCCACATCCCAAGCTTGATCTTATATATACATGGAAGGAAGTCAACTAGCCAAAAGAGACAACGACAAGTTCCATACGAGGACAAGGCTACCCAACCCACCTTGCCCCCACTTAGTGCAAGACAAGGATGAGCTGGGATGATTGTTGAGAGACATAATAGAATGAAAATTAGTATTAGTTATAGGAACTGGGTGCTTCAACATAAGGAAGAGCACCGCACTCCTTAAGATGTTGAATTTTTTCACTCAAAGCCTTACATTCATTAGTAGAATTACCATGAGCTCTATGATATACACAAAATGAACTCTTGCAGTAAAATTTATTTCATGTTTTTGGAGGGAGAGATATCAAATTATCTTCAAGGATTCTGGACATGATACTCTCTTGATAAATAGTAGAAGATGTTTCTTTATTTTGTGACCAAGATATCTCTTTCTTAGTAAAAGGTTTCTTACATACAAAACTCTTTAGATTGTGAGATTTTGTTCTCTCCTTGAAAGGAAGGTGTAGAATCTAACGAACTCCAATAATTAGTGTTTTGTGTGGTGACATTGAAATTAAGTGAATATTTATTTGTTTCTTTTATTTCTTTCAAATTATAATAACCAAGACCACTAGTGTCTATTAGTTCAACATGCACTAATGTTAAAGTTGGCTTAGGGGAATTTTTGTAAGAATGTTGATATTAAGTGAAGGCTTGTTTGTTTCTTTTGAAGGACAATATCCAAGACCTTTAGTTTTTTCTTGCATGTGAGGCTCTATAGGGACAAGAATACCTTGTTCTCTAGAACCACATCCTTTTCTGCTATAACCAAGTTTTGTCGTAAGTTCATAACCTCTTCCATAAATATTTTTAATTTATTTTGGATTCAGTGGTTTCTCATAATTAGCTTCATAAAAGTTTGTTGTGTAATTTGTTTCTCCTTCTAAAGTTGTTGAAGTGGATTCTTTTGAATTTCATGTCGATATTACCTCTTTTTATTTTCCATTTTTAGACTCTATTGTTATAATATTGTATTCTCTCATGAATGTTGGTGTGAAATATAAGGAACCCCAATCATCTTCCAATAACTTCGTGACTTTTTCAATATTGTTTTATTTTTATTTCTCTTGCATGGGCTCCACTTGTGTAGTTGATGTCAATGTCTTCAAAGGATCTCATTTTTCTCTCTCAGCAATCAAACAACTTTCAAGTTCAAGATCAGCCTTTAGCATGTAAACTTTGTTGTCATAGACGTACTTCATTTTATGATGAAGGATAGAAGCCACCCCATTCATCTCATGAATCCATGGTCTGCTTAAGAGAAGATTATAGGAAAGATCGTGAGGCATAACATGGACCAGAGTTTGAAAGGTAACCTTTCCAACTCTAATAGGTAATGTGATGACTCCAAGTGGTTGTTTGCCTATGTTATCAAACCCATGAATAAACAAAGAATAGGGGACAGTTTCACTCCTTTCATACGAATCTTCTCCAAAAGTCTCACACTACACACATTAAGGGTCAAACCACTATCAACAAGGGTTCTCTTTATCCCAATTCAATTAACATGAGATATTATCATGCAAGATTCATTATGTTTTTGTACTTATAATGAAGGTAGCTCATCTTGATGGAAAGTAATGTCTAGGTTGGCTAGAGTTATAACTTGAATTTGAGTTTCCACATCATTTTTTTTCACATTAGGAGGGGTAGGAACTTGTTGTAAAGAGTTTTGAAGCATGCTATGGTAACTAGGTGAAGCTTGAATAAGGTCCCATAAGGATATCTTAGCAGAGGTACTTTTAAGTTGTTCAACAAGATCATACTCCTTTCTACTTTTTAAAGGAAAACAAGGAGGACCAAGAAAGATAGGGTTAGGAAATGGGAGGGATGTTTGAGTTGTTTGTCTTGGTTGTAGATTGTTGCTAGTGTTATATGTATGAGAAACAATATTGTATCTCAGTTGTTGTGGAACATTATCATTATCAAGTTTCATTTTAGGTGGTTCCAAGATAAGTATAGGTTTATTTTGAACTTGTGGTTGTTGTGAGGATGGATAAATGATAATTTTAGGCTCAAGAGAGTAATTCAAGGGATATCTAATGTGCATAACATCAAAAGACTTATCCTAATTTTCATGATCTCCTAGTGAAGTGGATTCTAATATCTCTTTATCATCTTCATATAAGGAATTGATATTGTCAATTTTCTCATTTTCTTCCACTATGATATCGTGCCTAGTAGGAGAGTTTTCAAGAGAGCTACAAACTAGATTTTCATGACATTCAATGGTTGGTTCTCCTAAAATAACTTCATCACAAGTAGGGGACTCATCAATGGTTGGATTTTATTGTTTATCAATGATGGTAGCCTCTTGTTAAATGATGGTTTTCCTAGGGGAAAAGAGACAAATAGGACTCTCATAACTCTTATTGGTTTTATCTTCTAACACCTAAATATATTCTTCACAACTAGGAGAGATATTGGGAGAAGACCAAATTTGATTGTCATGATTATCCACCATTGTATTCTATTTCACTAAAACATTCTCATAAGTGTGAGGGATGAAATTTTTATTTGCATGCTTAGAAATATATGATACTAACATTGTTTGACCAACAATGAAAAGTAATTCTAACCATCTTATGTAATGCTTCAAGAATGTAAACAATGTATATCCAAAGATAAAAAGTAATTTTATCCAATTTATGCAAAGATTTAAAAATTTAAACAATGTGTATCCAAAAATGAAAAGCACTTTTATCAAACTTATGCAAAGCTTCATGAATGTAAATATTGTCTACGCAAAAGTGAAAAGTACTTTTATCCATATTATGCAAAGTTTGAAAAATATAAACATTTTCAGATCTAATGATTTTTGTTACTTGAATGATTTTGGAATGATTCAAGAATGACTACACTAAATTGATTATTTTGACCTAGATGCATAAAATAGAAGTTTTTGAAACTTTCTAAACTGATGCTATAGGTTACCAACAAGCCTAGGAAGTACAAAAAATCACTAGAAAGCTCAGAAAAAGAGTTTTTTGTAGGCCTCCAAGGACTCAATTTCCTAGTGGTGAATGGGTCTTGGTATAGTTTTTTGGGAAAATCTAAACATGATATTGAAGCTTAGGAACTATGAAAAATCTCTACCTTGGTATCCCTAACATGGACTCATTCACCCTAGGGTGAATGGGTTCTAGTATAGGGTTTTTTGAGATTGAAAAGTACAATTTTTGAGTGATTATATGTGTTTTTTATTTCAGGTCTATAATAGTCAATTTTATAAAAAACAATCCATATTTTAGGCTTCTAAATGCAATGATGACTAGGTTTGAATGATGAAAAATGTGACTAAATTTAATGTGCAATGCAAATCTAAGTGATGGAATGATGATGTCAATATTAACACTATGCAAAAAAAACTCAGATCTAATGCAATTTTTTTAATTTTTAGTGAATATAAGCAATGAAAACATGCAAATTTAATGTCAAATGAAAGAAACCTAAATGCAATGTAAGTAATGCAAATCTAATGAAAACTAAGATCTAGGGTTTTATTACACTCCAAATCAGAAATTAGGATGTTCAAAAGTTTTGGTTCACAAAAATGAAACATAAAAAAGAGGTTCACCCAAATGAGGATTGACCAAATGGATTAACTTAAGTGTTCTTATGTTTTATTGAATTATGAGGGGTATAATACATAAATAACAATAAAAAATCAATCCTAATTTTTATAACAGAAAATAGGGAGGTTTTAAGATGATGTAATGGTGTGTACCTTGGTGAAAAAGTGTTGTTTCAAGCCTCACTAAGGACTCATTCTCCCAATGGCGAACGGGTCCCTATTAGGGTTTTGGAAAAGTGATTTATAGGTTTTTTTCTTCAATGTCTACATTTCCAACTCCCAAGTGATCAACTCCTGAAAGTTGGAAATAAATTTTGTAGTTTCATTTTCATGATCTTGCAAGATAGATAACAACTTTTACAACTTTGTAATATTGCCAACTTTTGCAACTTTTGTTCTCCACTTGATCTTCAACCTAAAACATATAATCACACATCAAGAGAGAAAAAAAAAATTTGTTTGCTAGAAAATAGGGGTTTTCCTTGGTCAAACCTTGTTTAGGTAATTAAACCTTGTGTTGAAATAATAAAACATGAATATGAAACATGACACTTGAAATAATGATACCTTGGATGAAGTCTTCTAATGTAAATCAGAAATCTAGCATGAAGTGGCTATGAGAATTTAGATCTTGATCTTGAATAAGGATGTGAAATAATGCTTGAATTGGATCTTCAATGCTACATCAACATATAAGCTCAACCACATGCATGATGCACTAAATATTTGACATGATGATATGATCTTTAATTGTTGTAATAAAACCTTGATAATATTCCCTTGAATTCCTTGAAGTTTCTCTTGAATTCTCTATATTTCTCTTTCTTTTGATCTCATGAAGTCACATAAAATTTCTCTAGGTGAAACTATGTGAATTAACCTTATATTTATATTAAACTTAAGATTTAGTCCCAAAATCAAAATAACACAAGCCAAAATTAGATCTAAGGTTCAAAATTGTTAAAATACCACCCAAGAAATTTCAAGAAGGGGTGTCCTTAGTTAAGGAGGACCCATTTCAACCTTGGGTGAATGGGTCCTAGCAGAGTTAACTAGGATGAACTATGAGAATTATGAAATATAATGCAAAAATGGGGTCCTAGGACATATTGAGGACCCATTTGCTAGGTGGAAAATGGGTTTTAGGTCACTATATTAGGACTCAAACCCTATCAAATTAAGTGTTATGCAACATTATTAATGAGTGTTGGGATTTATCCTTCAAAAAATGCAATAAATAAGGCTTTTATTTGAATTTAAGGGGCCAATTAAGCCCTAATTAACCTTGAAACTAATTAATAAATCCCTATATTAGTGTGAAAGTGTAAGAAAACACTTTACAACACCCTAAATAAGGCACAACTAAATCCATTTTCTCATTAATTACTCATTCCAAAATTAAGTGTGAAAAAGGGTTAATTTTTTCTACACTATAGAAAGATATAAATTTGATGAGGCCTCTAGTAGTGAATAAGAAAAAGAGGAAGAGAAAGAAATTGTGATGAAAATTAAATACAAAGAAGGTTCAAAAAAGACTCTTGAGACTCCTAATTATGTGTAGAAGAATCATTCTAAGGATCAAATCATTGGAGATAAGAGAAAAGGTGTGCTAACAAGGATACAATCTATTATAACAGAGGAAAAAGTAAACTTGTGTTTACTTTCTAAAATAGAACCTAAAACTACAACTAAAGAATGAAAGGATGAAAATAAGATCAAAGCTATGGAATAAGTATTAGTGTAGATTGAGAAGACTCGGACATGGGAACTAGTCCCAAGGCTAACATACAAAAATAATATAGGAACTAAATAGGTTTTCAAAAATAAGTTGAATGAGAAAGGAGTTAGAAAAAAGGCTAGGCTTGTGTGAAATGGCTACTCACAAGTGGAAGGAATAGATTTTGAAGAAACTTTTACTTCGATGGCAAGAATGGAAGACATTATGATTTTTTTGGAATTTGGAGCACATAAAGACTTCAAAACATATCAAATGGATGTTATGTATATATTCTTGAATGGCAAGTTATAAGAAGAGGTATATATTGAGAAACCAAAAGGATTTCAGTTATTAGAAGATTTGAATATTATCTATAGATTAAAGAAGGAATTATATTGACTCAAGTAGTCTCCTAGAGCCTAGTATTAAATATTGGATAGATACTTATTGCATCAAGTTTTCATAAAGGGTACGATAGATAGTAATCTTTACTTCAAAGTTGATGAAGATAAAATATTGGTTTTGGTTGTGTATATGGATGAAATTTTTTTTGGAGGAAATGAGGCAATGTGGAAAAGGTTTGAAAAAGATATAAAATGAGTTTGATATGTTAATGTTTGGGGAGATTAATTTCTTCCTAAGTCTACAAAGTAGTCAGATAGAAAAATGTATAGTCATTTCACAATCAAAATATGTCAAGCAAATATTGAAGAAGATCAGTTCAAGTATAAATCATAACTGGTGGACTTCTATATATAACTAAAAATACACTACATATTATATATGCAATATGTCTTGTGGAAATATTTCAAGAAGATCCCAGAGAATCACATGTGGGAGCAGTTAAAAGGATATTCAGATATTTGTAGGGTACATCAGACTTTGGTCTATAGTATCCAAAGGATATTGAATTCTCTTTGAATTCTTATACAAATGAAAATTAGTTAAAGGTTGTGTGGATGATAGAAGAAGTACAAGTCTAGGTGTTTTCTTTCATGGAAATAGAATAGTTTATTGGATAAGTAAGAAGAAAGATTCAATATCATTATCTAGTACAAAGGTAGAATATATTGTTGCAACATCTTACTACTGACAGGTGTTGTGGATGAAACAAACATTGAAGGATATCAAAGTATCATATGGTGAACCTATTTCTATCATTTTTGATGATAAAAGTTATATTAACATTTCAAAGAATTAAGTAATGCATTCAAGGACAAAGTATATCTCTATCTGGTATCACTTCCTAAAAGAGAAAGTTGCAGAGAATGAAGTTAAGTTGGAGTATGTACCTACAAAGGATCAATTTGTAGAAATATTTACAAAGTATCTTCCTAAAGATACTTTTGAGTATCTCTGATAGAATTTATGGTTTATTGCCCCTTCTTGTTTCAACTAGATTAATAAGATTGTGCATTAGTCCAATGGATGAATTCAAGATGTGTTCTTTTTCTGGACTTATGGAGTCTACCTCTTAGGGGGAAAAATTAGTGGTGTTGGTTGGTGCAATCATCATGAGAAATTGTTGTCATTAGTATGGTAAAAGAAGTGTTACTTATAGATTTTTCCTTATGCATGTGGGAAAAAAGATGAGTTGGTTACAAGTGTTTCCCTTTGCCATTGATGTCAAAGGGGAGAAATATGGTTGAAAAACCATGGAGCAAATGAAAGAGGACAAATAATTTTGATGGTGTAAGAGATGTTCAAGTGAGGGGAGTGTTTTAAAAGATTCAAAGTTACTTTTTTTTCTTTTTTTTGTTGGTGGTTTTTCATCTCGTGTTACCATTAATGAGAAAGGGGGAGATTTTTGTTTTCATTGATGTCAATTTTTCTTGTAGATTATTGCACTATGTTTTCATTAGTATTTTCATTGATTTCAACCTCTAGTTTGGTAGTATTATTGTGATGATGAATTTTTTGTCGTTTTGAGGAGTTACAAATGTATAGTTTTGATAAAAAGGTGTTTGTAATGTTGAAATTGTAACACACTCACTTGGTCTCCAAGTGCTTTTGAGAAAATTTATTTAAAGAGTGCACAGTGTGATAGAAGTGTGCTTTGTGTTGTGCTCCATATTTCTTCAGTCTTGAATATGTTCTTGTGAAGTTTGGATATGATGATCAAAGGTGTTCTAAAGTGCTATATCAAGAATTTCAAGTTTTGGATTGTGCGACAGTGGAAGATGTGTTCACTAGTGTTTGGATTGTAAGGTTATCTAGGAGAAATTGGATTTCTTCACATTTATTCATATTGAGGTATCTTGCCTTATAGATTTGGGAACATGATTATATTTGGTGTGTTCACCAATCTTCGACACAAAAATGGCTCTTAAGATGCCATTTTTTAAAAATCAACAAAGTGTGATGTTCATGAGAAAATGAAGATAGTTATTCTCAAAATTTGAGGATGCAACAAGAACAAGAGTTGAAGTGCTTTGAGTTGGAATCAAGGGAACGCTGAGGGGGGGGGGGGGTGAATTAGTGTTCAAAAAAATTAACTTTTTTCACTTTGAAACTTAAACCATTCTATCATTACTGTTGGTGTAATTAAATATTTTGTACCTTATCTTAGGTCATAATTACACCTTAGTTAAGTTTACTTAGGGACCACATAGGAGTTGTTGGAGAATTTCCACCTTTGGTGGACTTATCTTCTTATTACTTTATCACCTCCACCTTTCATGGACATATCATGTGATTAGGGTTCCACCTTTTGTGGTAGATCCACTATTTGTGGTGGTTATCACATTATCACCTTTCCACTTTAGGTGGAGTGATAGCTTTTCATTGTTGTCTCATGTCATAAGATTACGACACTTGTCATAATCTTATGCACTCCTATGTTCTCACCTTGGCTATATAACCAAGGGGTCTCTCATTGTAAACACACATTGAAGCATTATCATTGACATTGAATACAGTTTATTCTTGTCATATTATTTTCTCTCTTCTTTGTGCTTTCTATTTGGTCCATAGATCTTGGCATCCATAGCCAATTCTAACATGGTATCAGAGCATGTTTGATTCTAACATGGTATGGGTTGGGTGCCATTGGAGAGTCTTTTTCTGAAGAGAGGTACCAGATTTGGGGAGGTTCCATTTTTGGCTCTTTATTGCAGGTTTATATCAGAGCTTGCTGGTGCAAATCTAAGCTCACCATTGCGTCTGGAAGGTTCGAGAAAGTTGATTTTGCCTTTTGTTTCATCCAAATCGGACATACGAGGCCAAATCTAAGAGGGTTTGAAGCTGCATTGTGGTTGCCAGATCCAGAAGGTAGCTGCATTTTTGGAGCATTTTGGGTCAAATCCGACCCTGCCATCGCGTCCAGAAGGGCCAAAAACCCTAAGATCGACTGTCCAATCGTCCAAATCGGAGCAAGTCATTTGGTAAGGCAAAAAAAATTTGCCCGAAGAGCCGTACGGCCACCAAGGGTCATAATGGTAGACGATATGATTTTCTGAAGAAAAAAAATTATTTTGACCAAAATTTTATTTTGAAAAATCAAAAAAATTGTATGGAATTTTTTTTTATTTGAAAAAAATCGAAAAATTAAAAAAAAAGGAAATT
Source organism: Sequoiadendron giganteum (assembly GCA_007115665.2). Taxonomy (NCBI): domain Eukaryota; kingdom Viridiplantae; phylum Streptophyta; class Pinopsida; order Cupressales; family Cupressaceae; genus Sequoiadendron; species Sequoiadendron giganteum. The sequence continues at coordinate 227,497,167 of CM021103.1, forward strand.
TCTGCAAAGTTTGTTTGCAGGGCTGTACCCTGCTCAGTCCGCAGGGTACCACCACCCTACGCAGGCGTCACGTGGCCCCTGCGGCCCCTCCACCACTGGCCGAACTTCACCACCAGCGGTCAAAATCAAACATTCTGGCGGCCTTTCCTCCCACCGACGGCTCATTACAAGATTTCGTTCGGCGGGAATATTCCGTCAACAATTACCGGCCAAAATTTTTCGGGAGAAGGGCGGCGGCGAGTTTGACAGGCCACAGGCCGTCAAATTTAACATCAATTTTTGCTGACATCATCATTATGTCATCAGTGCATCAGCATCCTTTTCAAATTTTCGACCCCTTCACCATTGGAGTTTTTCATTTTGCAGTCCGACTTTGAAGCTCATATCTTGCTCAATTTGGCTCCTTTTTTCAAGCAATTTTTTTTTATTTGGGCTAATTTTTCATGATCTTCATAGTGGTGCAATTTTTTGGTTTTGGCTTTTTTTTTCCCAGAAATTGCAGATTCTCACAGGTGTTGCTGCTTTGTCCTCATTTTGGGCACTTCGGGAGCTCATAACTTGCTCCTACAGTAACATTTTTGTGTGCCGTTTTTTTTGAAAGTGCATGATTTTTCCTATACTTTCCAGTGGTGTGATCAGATTTATCTCATCTACTATAATTTTTATACTATGAGTTTGTGGCCTATTTTGGCATCTGCATGTACCAAGATCAAAGTCCACCTTGCTGTTTTTGGCAGTGGCAATTGTAAACGCACTAAGTATAAAGTGCCAAATCAGATATTGCTTGGGGGGGCTTCATGATTGAGTGATTTGGGGGGGTAATCTTGCAGTGATTGGTTGCATTCTTTTGCTTGGTTTGTGTTCTTGCAATGGGGAAATCTCAAATTGAACTCCTAACTCCACATAATTATGCTACATGGAGAAAATCAGTATGGAACTATCTCTTGGGAAAAGGTCTAATAGGCTATCTAAAGGAAACCGTTTCTCAACCTACTGATGCTAATGAATTGGCAAGATGGGAGATTAATCATGAGAAAACACTTGGATGCATATGTTCACTAGTCTCATTTGATTTACAATTTCATATTGATTCATGTAAAATAGCTAAAGAAGTATGGGAGACTTTTGAAAAGTTGTATGGTAAAATAGATAAGATTAGAGGATATCAGATTGATAATGATTTGATGAATCTTGATCCTAAAAGTTTTGACCACATCCAAGACTACATCTCCAAAATAAAGCAATTAAGAACACAGTTGAAAGAATGCAGTCTTGAAAAAGAGGATTTACAATTGATTCTAAATGTGTTATCCAAGCTTGGTCCTGAATATTCAGTATTTGTTTCTGGCTTTCATACCCATCGACTTTCTATGGGAGCATCATATGTTGATCCTAAGTTTGATGACTTTGCAAATCTCCTAATCCAAGAGGAAGCTAAGTTAATGAACATGGGTCTAATCAAGTCTTCCAAGCCACATGCATTGGTTTCTAGTGAGTCAAAGGTACAGAAAGAATCAGGGAATCTTGATAAGAAGCAAAAGATGAAAAAGAACAAGCCACATAAAGAATCAGATTCCACTCATTCAAAAGAAGAATCATCTAAGAAGAAGAGGTCTTTTTGTGCATATTGCAAGAAGGATGGACATGAAGAACACTATTGTTATAAGAAGGATATTGATGAGTTGAAAAATCTTCTCAAAAAGAATCAAATTGATTTGCCTTCTAGAATGTCTGAATCACCTTCTTCTCCTTCTTCTTCAAAACAGTTTAAGGACAAAGGTCAAGCATCTACATCAGGATATAAAGGTCAAGCTCTTTGTGCTTATTCAAGTCTAGGATCAGGTAGATGGCTTCTAGATTCAGGAGCATCACATCATATGGCATCTTCACAAACTATTTTCTCTTCATTTCAGCCTTGTTCTATGTCTCCTATATTGATGGGAAACAATACATACATGAGTGTACTTGGGAAGGGATCTATTAGTTTTGGGGACAACACTTTCTAGGATGTTTTGTGTGTTCCTCATTTGACGAACAATCTTCTTTCCATATATTAGATTACACATGGTGGAAATGGGAGAACTATGGAGTTCACACCTGATTCAGTCATCATTCAAGACTTGGAGAGTAGAGAGATTATTGCTACTGGGGTGGTTGATCATTCATCTCAGTTGTATACCTTTGCAGATTTTTCTTTTGATGGTGACATTGTTCCTTCAACTGTTCATCACACTCCTAGTGTGAACCATGATTTAGAGGAGACATTTGGCTACTTGAACTTGGGAGTTCTCACATCAGATCTAGTACTTGAGCCATGCATTTCATCTCCTCCATCTACTATTGTAGTTGATGATGCTTGTGATTCCACAGTTTGGGTTCCTTGTGATTCAGTGCAGCAGGACATACATAGTCTTCCAGATATGGCTACTTTGGATGGCTTCTTGGTAGGTATTTCAGACTTGTTTGTGGAGTCTTATCTTGTAGATTTGGGGGACACCATTGATGACATTCATCTTCTCTTTAATGAAGATGCTCCTTCTTCAGTTGTTGCGAGGGAACACTCTGACCCTCTTGTTCATTCTCTACATGATCATTCCTTGCAGTTTGACATGAGTGTGGATACTTTTGGACAGCATTTGGAGGAGCCTTCTTTGTCTTTAGAGGGGATATCATTCTCTTTGGATCATGCTCTACATTCTTCTCTACTAGATGTTGGATTGTACTCTTCAGCAGTGTGGCCTAGAATGCCTGTTTGGAGTGTGCTAGCTTTCGACATCGACATGGAGACACTTGAGCATGCTTCAAAGACATCATACATCCTGCATACATCCTTTGTTTTATTTCTTCCTAAGGGGAGGAACGTTGTTCGACGAAATTGGATCATCTTTAGCATTCAATGTTGAGCTTCTACCATCATTGCAGGAGACTCAACATTGAGTGGGGGCTGCCTAGTCTCTCTTCTACTTCTCTCTTATGGGGGGGTCTTTTTCCTCACATGGGGTTTTTACCTTCTCATGCATCATTGAGAGCATTTCCATTATTGTATTTCATCTCTCTTTTGGGGAGGAGTTTTGTCCCATTGGGTTTTCTCCTTTTCTCCATTTGTGAGAGATTGCATTGCATTTGTACATGGGTACCTAACATGGCCTAGTTGTCGGGACCCATCTTGCATTGTTTGCATTTGTGTACATTCTCCCTAAGTTGCACTTAAGGGGGGGTGTTGGTGTAATTAAATATTTTGTACCTTATCCTAGGTCATAATTACACCTTAGTTAAGTTTACTTAGGGACCACATAGGAGTTGTTGGAGAATTTCCACCTTTGGTGGACTTATCTTCTTATTACTTTATCACCTCCACCTTTCATGGACATATCATGTGATTAGGGTTCCACCTTTTGTGGTGGTGGTGGTTATCACATTATCACCTTTCCACTTTAGGTGGAGTGATAGCTTTTCATTGTTGTCTCATGTCATAAGATTATGACACTTGTCATAATCTTATGCACTCCTATGTTCTCACCTTGGCTATATAACCAAGGGGTCTCTCATTGTAAACACACATTGAAGCATTATCATTGACATTGAATACAATTTATTCTTGTCATATTATTTTCTCTCTTCTTTGTGCTTTCTATTTGGTCCATAGATCTTGGCATCCATAGCCAATTCTAACATGGTATTTGAGCATGTTTGATTCTAACAATTACATTAAAAGAAAGATGCAATAATTCAAAGGAAACATTCATAACACCATGACACACAAATTTTTGCATGGAAACCTTGTTAGGGGAAAAACCACGGTGGAGGTTAATCCACAATTTGAGTACTCAAATATAAATGTTTACAAAAGAGAATGCACTTGCATTTAGGCACACTACCTAGAGCTCACTTCTCAAAAGGGAAGGCTCACTGCCTTACAAAAGTTTAGATTAAAACCATATGAATTTTGAACTAAGATGATAGCATCTATTTATGTCAGGTTAGAGTTCCAGTGAAGCTCATAGATTGATTTCTGGATTTGTAGACTGATTCTGCTCTTCACTCTACTCTACTCTGCTATCCAATTGACATCACAAATCCAACACTCACACTATTACTCTTATGATTTTCGCATTAAACCCATATTTGCATACTTAATTTTCTTATTCCATACTCCTTTGCATATACAATGGTAAAACTGATCTTATTTATATCTTCTACCAAATATTTATTCATCCATCAATCGGCTTTATGAAACATTAAGTTCTTTTCAACTTGTCAGCCAGATCCACCAATAAATCTTTATGTGCATCCTAAAAAGTTGGTTAAGACAAAGAGAGGACCTAAAAAAAATATAATCAAGCACAAAATAATTTAATTAATTACTCCTTATACATCCACGATTTACTATAATCTTTAGATCGGCCTTCTAGCATAAATAACCAATAGATTAGCGCACCAGATCTCCTAGATCACGTACCAGTGAATGTGTATCAAACAAAATCCTTTACCAAGGTATTCCAAACATCAAAAATACTTTGTATGGGGTCCACAACACAAAATAATAGTTTAGTGAGATATACAAATCAACTTTAATACTTATAACCGGATGCCATGTTCTTCACCTTGTTCAGCTGATGGAGACTAAAACTAGACTGTGAATTGGATGTATGAATTAGGTTTCCATTTGGGTTGCCATGGTTTCCATAAATGGCAACACTTATAAGACATATGCCAACAATCTCCCCCTTTGGCATTGATGGCAACACTTAGTGAAAAATGACAAAGTTTTGGAATCATTATAGGTATATTGCCAAACTTTGCTGCATTTTCTCCCCCTAAGATTTATAAGGAATTTTTCACTGCATTCTCTACCCCTTTGACATCAATGAAAAAGAATGGAAGCTATATGCCAATAATGAAAAAAATTGATACTGGCAAGATAGTGACAAAACACATGTTCAAAATCCTCAAAGCTTCAAAAATTTAATACATATATGCCAAAAGTTCTCCCCCGTTGATAAAAAATTCAAAAACTCGAAAAAAATTAACTACTACATTTAGAAGATTATCTTATGGTTTTTCTTCACTTCCGGAAGGAATTTCTTCTAGACATCTATTGTGGTTCCAATGATAATGATCAGGCTATGATTTTGGATGTTTTGTTAAAAATTTTAGTTAAGGATTCAGGAATTGTAATTGCTTCTTCCAATTTCTCTCCATTCCTTAGTATTTCCACCATTTCCTCCAATCTGCATTCGATTAGATATTTTACCTTCCAAAAGGTATCAAATAGTGTGTTCTTGGTGAGTTGAAATTTTGTGTGTTCTGATTGTAACTCCAAAATTATTTTTCTGATGGTGTCATCATGATCCTGCAACATGTCAAATACTTTACCAAAGCCATTCAACTCTGTTTCAATCTGTTCCAATTTCTCTCTGTAATTAATAACAACATGGGGCTAGTGGATGCAATAGTTGTAGATATTATTAGCTGAATTTACGCACTATCTCAATTCATTCATTTTATTCTTCAGTTTGGAAAGGGATAGTCTGAATTGCTCCTTCAAGTGAGAGATAAATTCACCAACTTCCTTTTCTTGAGCTTCATAATTCAATGTCTCTTTACTGAATTCAATCATCTCATCGGGAAAAATGTTCTGCAAGATTTCTAAACATGAGGATTTAATACACTCAGGATCATGTCTTGATCATATGATTGTCTAATAGACCATAACCTAGTGATTCTTTTCATTCCATGTTCTTCCTAAATAAGTTGTTGTAGCATTTCTTTTGACAAAGCATCTTCTTCCTCACTGGATTTTTCTGGTTTTGATTCATTTTTCTTAGTTTCTTCATCAGACTCTTCATCTAGAATATCCACAATTTCCTTGTCTTTACCTTTTCCCTCAATTCTGGGGATTTTTCTTTTTGGAGGGCTATATTCAACAATTTCTTTACCTCTTTTATGCCCTTTATCGATGCCACCGAAAGAGGAACCAACTTCAATTGTTCTTACTAGAAGGAAAATATTGATTGAACCACACTTTGAAATCACATTCTTAAAGAAATTTCAAATTCTACATCCCAATCATCCAAGCTCCTAGAATATGAATATATTGGTTTGCATACTGGTTCGTTTTCCTTCCACACCACATTGTCAATTTTTGGCAAACAATTCAAGAAATACATTACTAGGCATATGATGAAGGTACCAAACCTAAAAGGGTAGCTTGTTTCTATTATCAGTTGCACATTCTCCATTAGTTGATCCTTTATCAACCCACACAAGCCAAAGTCTCGACCTTCAATTATCATCTTGAGAGAAATGTAGAGTGCACCAACTGATGTAGCACCTTCTCGATTTTTGTAGAAGATTTTGTATGTTATCCTATGTGCAATATACTTTGTAACATGATTCTTGATTGCCACAATTATCAGTTCCATCTAATCTCTGATTATTCTGGTTAGGGTTTCAACCTCTTTGTTCTAGATATATTTCTTCCTTGGTGCATCTTCGACTTTGCATAATCTAGTCAAATTCTCAATTACCTCCTTTAAAATGAATGAGGGTTTGTCCAAAGTTAAAATATCATCATGTAGTCTGCTCAAGATGAATTTTACAAATTTCGCATTCTCAAAGTACGGAAAATCATTCCAAATATCCAAATTTCTATGTTTAGCTTCGCTTAATTGCTTCAATTTGTTAGGAAATAGAAAATTCCTCATAGACCTAATCTTTGCACTATTTGCAGCTGCACACCAAATTATATAATTTGTTTTGAAAGAAATTAAAATACCTGATAGGTTTTGAGAATTGTCGATGAATCAATTTCATTGCTTCGTAATTCATCTACCAAGTGCTCTCCTTCTTCTCTTCTTCAATGCAAAGTGATAAATGATGATTCTAACTTGACTTTTATAGTTTGCACATGTGCAATAAATGCATTTCCCTAAGTTTTCCAGATACTCTATTTTCTCAAATAGCTACAAAAAGATCTTCTAAGAACCTATGAATTGTTTGAATTATTTTTGCTAAAGTTATCCAAAACCTCTATACACCATAAATATGACTTCTTGGCTATTCTCTGCATTTCGGTACCATCATAGACAGGGGAGGAAATATTTTCTTGAAAGACTCCCCCTAGGCTAGTGGCCTGAAATCAATTACCAAAAGAATTACTAGAAGTAGGTTCCGATATTGAACCATTTCTAGTATCACAATCATTCTTCCTTACCCTTTCCTTTTCATTTGATCTTTTATTTCATTTGTAGTCACTTTTTCTCTCCCTTTATCATTTTTATCTATATTTCTTCCTCTATATATCAGACCTCTTCTGTCTGCATTTTTTTTTGAAGAATTTTGCAATGTGACCATACTTATTGTAGTTGTAGCACACAATTCTTTCTTGTCCTGACCAATCATTCCAATGGATTCTTCTTGATCTAGATTGATTACCAACATGCCCACATTTTCCACATGTATAACATTCAACATTCCTTCTTAACACATTTCCACATTCAATGGATTTATGACCAATTTTTTTGCAATTGAAACATTGACTAGAGAATGATGAAACTCTTGACTTCATATTACTTCTACACTGAGAGACCATATGACCAAACTTTTTACAAGCAAAACAACATCCATTAAACTTTTTAGCATTAGGTTGTCTTACCAAATACCTTCCATCTTTGTTTTGTCTGAAGTTTTTTTGTACTGATCTGGAACTTCCTCCTTTTTCATATCCAATACCTCTCTTATCATTTCCACTCTTTTTTCCTTGAGTTAGCTCATCAATATTCATTGAACTGATCATAAACTTTTCTTTTTACTCATTTTTAATCACAAGATTATTCCTAAGAGTATAAAATCTACTTACCAAGTTCTTCTTCTTTGTTTATGGATCTTTGTAATTCACTTTCCAACTAAACGAATTCCCCATTTATTCTATTGCATTCATCAGATTTCTCTTTCAGGGTTTGAGCAATATTTTCTTTATTTTTCTTCCTATCTTCAATCTCTTTATTCATCTTCATCATCATAGATTCCATCTCATGTTTTAGGTTTGTATTATCTCTGGAAAGCTTTTCGCATTCTTTAGTTATTTCCTTCAAGTTTTAATTCAAGTGAGAATCATCCATATTTTTGTTCTCCTTCCACTATATCTAATCACAAAGATCCTTTATTTTCTCCCTGGATTTAACAATCTGATCTTTCAATGACTAAATGAATTTCTAAGCATCTCTAAGATTTTCTTTTAATTCTTGTACTTCTTCTTTAGACTAATCAAGTTCATCAAGTGCCACCAAAATCTGCTGCTGAAGACCACTAGAGTCCATCACATTCCAAGATCCACCTCAAGCTTCTAAACTTCTTCAGAGGAATTGCACTCTAATACCAATTTTTGAACTCAAGGGAACACCAAGAGGGGGGGTGAATCAGTTTTAAGAAAATATTTACTTTTGTTACTCTAAAACTTAAACCATTCTATCATTACATTAAAAGAAAGATGCAAGCATTCAAAGGAAAAATTCATGACACCATGACACATATTTTTTTGTGTGGAAACCTTGTTAGGGGAAAAACCACGATGGAGGTTAATCCATAATTTGAGTACTCAAATATAAATGTTTACAAAAGAGAATGCACTTGCATTCAGGCACACTGCCTAGAGCTCACTGCTTAGAAGGGAAGGCTCACTACCTTACAAAAGTTCAAATTAAAACCATCTGAAGTTTGAACTAAGATGATGGCATCTATTTATGCTAGGTTACAGTTTTGGTGAATCTCATAGATTGATTTTTAGATCTGCAGACTGATTCTACTCTTTGCTCTACTCTGCTCTACTATGCTCTCCAATTCACATCATAAATCCAACCCTCACACTATTACTCTTATGATTTTTTGCATTACACCCATATTCGCATACTTATTTTTCTTATTCCACACTCCTCATATACAATGGTACAACCGATCTTATATATATCCACTACCAAATATTTATTCATCCATCAGTTGGCTTTATTAAAAATTAAGTTTTTTTCAACTTGTCGACCAAATCCACCACTAAATCTTTATGCGCATCCTCCAAAGTCGGTTAAGACAAAGAGAGGACCCAAAAAAAAAATCAAGCACAAAATAATTTAATTAATTACTCCTTATACATACACAATTTACTATATTCTCCAGGTCGGCCTTCTAGCACATATAACTAATAGATTAGTGCACCGGATCTCCTAGATCGTGCACCAATGAATGTGTATAAAAAAAATCCTTCACCAAGGTATTCCAAACATCAAAAATCCTTTGTATGGGGTCCACAACATAGTCTGATGAGATATATAGATCAAATTTTAATACTTATAACTGGATGCCATGTTCTTCACCCTATTCAGTTGATGGATACTAAAACTAGATTGCGGACTAGATATATGTATTAGGCTGCCATTTTGGTTGCCATGGTTTCCATCAATGAAAACACTTACAAGATATATGCCAACATGAGTCTACTTTCTAAGCTACTAATTTTAAAAAAAAAAAATGAATATTAAGGGTTTCAAAAAGGGGGGGCCCAAAACAGGTCACGTTTTTATCAATAAAAAACATCATAGTGTCTATGGGCCACTCCCATTTTCATTAACATTTTTTAAGAATTTAAAAAACTCGAATGGTGAGAAGTTAGCTAACACAATGTAGTTTAACCCAATTCTTTGGAATAATTTTTTTTAATGAATATATAATATTTTATGAATTTTCAAAGTGGACACATCTTGGAAAGCTGAAATTTGATCGTGCTCCCCCCTAATTTTTTTTTAAAATAATCAAAACTCATTTTTTTCATTACATGTAGAATGGAGTCTAATTTACAAAAATTTAATTTGGTTCAAAATTTGATGAACAAGTTAAAATCTATGACAAAAAATTGAAGGCACTAACAAGAGAAGTTGTGGATGAAAAACTTAACATAATCAAAATGAAAAAAAATAAAATATTTAGATAGCTAAGAGAGAGCCTTACATCATCATGGTTTTTTTATAAACTTGTATTCAAAGATGTGCAAATGTGACGGTTATCATGGAAAAAATATGTGAAATTTTGTTACCATTTCAGAAAATCACATCCTTGGTATTTCCCAATGTAGATAATTTGGCAAGTGCTAAATTTGGCACTCAAAAAATGTTGCATTGCATTTGGTGAGCACCAAATTTGGTACTCTCCAAATGGTGATGTATTGACAAAAATATGAACTTCATTTCTTTATATTTGTATCTCACTACCCCACTTTGATAAGTCTTAAATTTTATCATTTATGATTGATGATGGATAGTTGAGATTTTACCTTTCAGTCCCTCTTTGTCTCCTTCCCTCTTAACCAATACTTACTCTATTCTCCTTCAACCCTCTCTAGGTATCTCCCACCCTCTATACCTTCCATTCAATCACTAACCCCATATCCATCCTTTCAACCCTACCTCTCTCTTCTTCTATCTCCCTTTATTATTATTTCTCACCCATTTCTTTCTTTTTTGTCGATCGATACATCTCCCTCCCAACCTATCTCTCTCTCTCTCTCTCTCTCTCTCTCTCTCTCTCTCTCTCTCTCTCTCTCTCTCTCTCCCCTTCCCTCTCTACTCTCTATCTCCATCCATACCTCCTTCCCTCTCCCTCTCCCTCTCCTTCTCTCTCTCCACTCTCTATCTCACTTCTTTTTCTCCCTACCTCTCCTTCCCTCCTTACCTTACTCCCTCTCTCTATGTCTCCATATCCCTCTTTGTCTCCATCTCTATATTTTTTTGTGTATATCTATATATATCTCTCCCTCCCTCTTTCTTTATAACTCTATCCCTCTTTTTCTCCCCTCTTTCTCCCTCAATCTCTCCTTCCCTCTCTACTTCTCTCTCTCCTTCCCCTCTTTCACTCTCACTCTCCCTCTCTACTCTCTCGCTTACCTCTCTCTCTCTCTTCCTTCCTCCCTCCTTTCCTATCTATTTTTTATATATCCCCCTCTCTCCTTCCCTCTCTACTCTCTTTGTATCTCACCTCTCTCTCTCTCCCTCCATCCCTTTTTAATTTTCTCTATTACCCCCCTCTCTCTCTGTCCCTCTCTAATTCTCTCTATCTCACCTCTCTCCCACCCTCCCTCCATCCCACCTTCTCTAATTTTCTCTGTCTCATCCTCTCTTTGTAATTCTCTCTCTCTATATATATCTCTTCCTTCATCCCCCCACCTCTCCTCTCTACTTATCTCTATCTAACCTATCCCTCTATACCTCTTTATCTCTCCCTCCCTCCCTCCTTCCCTCTCTAAATATCTCCACCTTAGTCCTTCCTTGTCTAGTCTATCTATCACAACTCTCTATCACATCTCTTTCTCACCCACTTCTCCCTCCTTCCCTCTCTCTACCTCTCCTTCCCTTCCTCCTCCCTCTCCTCCTCCTCCTCTCTCTATTTTTCTCTATTTCCTCTTTCTTTTCTTCCCTCTCCACTTCTCTCTATCTCACCTCTCTCTCTACCTCCTTCCACCCTTCTCTAATTTTCTCTATATCCCCTCCTCTCTTTCTCTTTGTCTCTCTATATATCTCTCTTCCTTCCTCCTACCAACCTTTCCTCTTTACTTATCTCTATATAATCCCTCTATACATATTTCTCTCTCCCTCCCTCCCTCCCTCACTACCTCCTTCCCCCCTCTATCTCTCCTATTTATCTCACTTCTCTCTCACCCTACCTCTACCTCCCTCCATACCTCCCTCTCTCTATCTCTCTCTTTGTCTCTCCCTCTATCTCCCCTCTTTCTCTCTCTCCATCCCCCTCTTTCTCTCTCACTCTCTTTTCCTCTCTCTCTCCATATATTTCTCTCTTAATCTCTCCTTCCCTCTCCACTTCTCTCTATCTCATCATTATCTCTCTCCTTCCCTCTCTAATTCTCTCTATATCACCTCTTTATCCCTCCCTCTCTACTCTCTATCTCACCTCTCTCTCCCTCCTCGCCTCCCTCCTTCCCTCTCTAATTTTATTGATATCATCTCCTCTGTTTTTCTTTATCCATCTAAATATCTCTCTCTCTTCCATCTTACCACCCACCTTTCCTCTCTACATATTTATATATAACCTATCCATCTATGCCTCTTTCTCTCTCCCTGCCTCCCTCCTTCCCTCTCTCAATCTCTCAACCTTCCTCCTTCCTTGTCTACTTATCTATCAAAGCTCTCTCTCACTTATCACTCTCTCCCTCCCTCTATCTCACCTATCTCTCCTACCTCTCCATCCCTCCCTCCCTCCTCTCTCTCCCTACTCTCTATCTCGCCATTCTCTCTCTCCCCCCTCTTTCTCTCTTACACTCTCTTTCCTTCTTTACTTATCTCTATATTTCCATTATTTCTATCCTCTCTCTCTATCCTTCCCTCTCTAATTATCTCTATCTCACCTCTCTCTCTCCCTTCCTCCCTCACCTCTAAAATTTTATATCTCCACTCCTCTCTACCTCCCCTCTCTTTCTCTCTCACACACTCTCTCTACCCTATCTCTCTCCCCTCTCTATCTCTACTTACTCTATCTCACCTCTCTCCCTCCCTCATTTTCTCTCTCCTCTTTCTATCTAATGTTATTCAATATTTTTCTATCTATCTCTCTATCTCTATCTCTCCTACTCTCTTTGTTCCTTCCTCCCACCCACATTCCCTTTCTACTTATCTCTATATTTCCATTCTCTCTATCTACCCTCCCTCCTCCCCTCTCTAATTTTGTCTATCTCCCCCTCTCTCTCTATTATTTCTCTCTATTTTTATCTTTATCTCTATCTCTATCTCTCTCTATCTCTCCATCTCTATCTCTATCTTTATCTCCCCTCTCTCTCTATGTCTCTCCTTCTCTCCTTCTCTCCCTCTCTCCTTTCCTCTTTTTTGATAACTATCTCTCCCCCAACTTTCTCCCCTCACTCTCTCCTTCCTTCTCTACTTATCTGTCTCTCCCTACCCATCTCTTTATCTCTCTCCCTCACTACTCTCTATCATACCTCTCTCACCCTCCCTCCCTCATTCCATATCTATTTTTCTTTGTCTCATTCTATCTCCTTCAATCTCTTCTCTCTTCCTACCTCTCCGTACCTCCTCTCTCTCTTTCTCCTCCCCTATTTCTCTCTCTCTATCTCTCTTTGTCTCTCCCTCTCTCACTCTTTCCTTCTCTCTACCTCCCTCCCTCCCTCTCTCTCAATCTCCCCATATTCCTCTCCTTTTTGTATCACATACTAGTTCACATCAAAGAGAGAGATGATGGGGTTTGGAGAAAGAGAGGAGAGGGAGGGAGAGGTAAATAGGTATAGGTAAGATAGAGGTAGGTAGAGAGGAAAAGGGGAGATATAGCTAGAGAGGTAGGTAAAGAGAGTGATAGTAAGTTATAAAGTGGTATGTAGGTAGATATATGGATATAGGAGATAGAGAGAAGGATAGATGGATAGAGAGAGAGAGAGGTGAGATAGATAAATAAAAAAAAAAGTAGGTAGAGAGAGGGAGGGTGAGACAGAGAGAAGTAGAGAGGGAAGGAGAGATGGAGAGAGAGAGAGTTGATAGAGAGGAGGGTGGGTGGGAGAGAGAGAGAGGGTGAGGAGAGATAGAAATAGGGAGAGAGAGAGAGAGGAGGAAGGGAGAGATAAAGGGGGGTGAGGGAGGGAGAAATGAGAAAAATAGGTGATAGATATATGTGACAGAGATAAGTAGAGAGGTAATGAGAAAGGTAGAAAGAGGGCGAGGAGAGATAGAAATAGGGGAGGGAGATAGGAGGGATGTGAGAGAGATAGGGGAGGGAGGGAGAGGTAAAGAAGGATAGTTTATCTATATATAGAAGTAGAGAGAGAGGTAGGTAGAAAGAGGGTAAGGAGAGATAGAAGGGGAGAGAGAGATAGAAACAGGGGAGGAAGAGAGAGTTGAGATAGAGAGAGATTAGAGAGGGAAGGGGAGAGGGATAGGGAGAGAGAGGTGATAGAGAGGTGTGATAGATAGAAGTTGAGAGGGAAGGTGGAGTGAGGTAGATAGAAAGAGGTATAAATGGATAGTTCGGTAGAGAGAAGTAGAGAAGGAAGGGGAGATGGATAAAGAGGTAGGGATGGAGAGAGAGAGGTGAGAGAGAGGTAGGTAGAGGTATTAAGGGTTGAGGGTTGAGGTTTCCAAGGTTGAGGGTAGAGGAATTAAGAGTATATGGTTTAAGGGTTGAGGGTTGAGGGATGAGGGTTGTATGATTGAGGGACTAGGGTTTAAGGGTTGAGGGTTATAGGATTTATGGATTAGGGTTTGGGGTTGAGGTTGAAGTGTTGAGGGTTATAGGATTCATGGTTGAAGGTTGAGGGTTATAGGATTTAGGTATTAGGGTTTAAGAATTTAGGGATTAAGGGTTTAAGGATTGAGGGTTGAGGGTTGAGGGATTATGGTTTAAGGGTTGAGGGTTGAGGGTTTAATAATTGAGGGTTGATGGATTAGGGTCTATGGTATAAGGTTGATGGATTAGGTTTTATGGGTTTAAGGATTAAGGTGTTAAGGTTCAAGTGTTGAGGGATTAGGGTTTAAGGGTTGAGGGTTAAAGGATGACGGTTTAAGGGTTGAGGATTGAGAGATTATGGTTTAAGGTTTAGTGTTGAAGCTTGAGGGTTATAGGATTGAGGGATTAGGGTTTGTGTTCAGGGATTACTATCTAATTTATAGGGTTTAAGGGTTTAAAGTTGATGGATTAGTGTATAAGGTATAGGGTTTAATCCTTCTTTACCTCTCCATCCCTCAACCATCTCTATGTATCTCACTCCTTGTCTCATTACAACTTGTCTAGGTCTATCCTAATATTCTCCCTTATCCTTTTCATTATCAATAAATCTCATTAAACCTTTCCCTCCATCCCTTTGTACTCTACTAGGTCTCTCCCACTCTTCTCTCTCCCTTTGTAAAGCCTAAAAAAATCATTTAACACTCAAAAAATACAAAACCTATTATGAGACACATTTGGCACTCACCAAATTTGGTGAGTGCAAATGGAATTTTGTAGAAATATATTAAAAAGGATTTAAACTGTGATACAGGTCCACAATTCACTTTCTTTATCTAGTTATGTGCATTCTCTAACAACAAAATATTTTTTATGTACATGAATTCCTACAATACCATATTATGCATTCTCCATCACCTTTTGAGAACCAATTTTTTTGCTGGAAAATGTAAAAGAATTTAATTTTAAGTTTCTACAACATATTTGATTACCTTAGGTATTATTTTTGTAGAATTGAAATGCTTATATTGAGCTTTGTTTTATAATGTACACCTGTGAGAGAGGGGGACCACCCACTACAAGGACCTAGGTCACAAAAGGCCAAGAATGCAAAGGCTTCCCTAACTCACCTCAGTTGAAAGGGTAGTTAGGATGAAGAGGATGAGAATGATGAAGACTATATGTCCTTCAATCACCCTACAATCCTTAAATTTGGAAGGGGATCAGATGAGTCATCTTTTAGAGTTAGATTCATGTCTCGGGCAGCTCTTTGTCTGAGGACAAAAGTGCAGTTCCAGGATGATAGCACGGTGCACTAGTGTCTCACAGGTGCATTGGTGTCCATATGGCCAGAGAACCAAAAAGACAAGATTCTAGTTCAGGAAAGGAGACTACCAACCTAGTCTAGAGGTGTTTAAAATGGTAGAATGAGATTAAGATGAATGGAAAACAAATACAAATATGATAAAGGAAATGTATTACCACTAAGGTGACAAAGATGATCTCGTAGAATTCTCTCCTTGCCAGCTTTCTTTGAGCTCTCTTGACTTACACACAAGGAAGGGAGAATTTTTTGGGGCTATATAGGGGCCTGCCTCAGTCAGACCCCCATCTTGGTGTTTCCACCTACACGGACAACCAAGTATCGAATGATAGAAATAATGATAAAGAAAGAGAACTACAAGCTATGTATGCAAGAAACACTACAAAATAGTAAGTGCTTACCCAATCAAAAGAAAAAGGAGAGAAGCGAGGATCTTACTACCTCCGTCCAAAGCACTCAAGGATTGTGGAGGAGTGAATGAGAGGGACTCAAGCCTATGTTTCCATGGTGTATGTCCTATAATTTCCTTGTCGGAGTGATGGAGTGTTGAGTTGCTGCAGCGGAGTGAAGGATGCTGCTACAAAGCTTGGAAGTGAATGCTCAAAGAGTTCTCAAATCATCTAGACAAACTTGCAAAAACTTGAGAATGGATGGAATGGTCAAGAATATGAAGGAGAAGGTGAAAAACGAACATACTTGGGTCAGCCAACTGAAGAGGAGTGTTACTCTTCAAATTCCAATAAAAAATGTAATGCCTATGTTGTCTCAGCCATAGGAATCTGCCAAGGATGTAAGCATGTCATGTGGATGTCTACACATCGTGCAATCATCTCCGCATCGTGTGAGTGTCTCCAACATAAAAAAACCCCACCAACACACAAATAAGGTGCCAAGTGGAATTAAACCTCTTCTTTTGACTTTCTAATGTGTTAAAGGGGAAAATGGGGATTTGCACGAGGGGTGAAAATTCACGTTAATACATTTTTGCCCCACTTTAAGAAGCACAAGTACTGATGATTACTTCGGTAAAGTAGAGTAGTAAGGAAGTAGAAGAGTAAGAGATGTATACTTGAACCAATGAGGAAGTAGAGAACGGTCTGGAAAACTCAAAAGTGTAGGAGAGGACTTCATAGTTCTACGAAACCACAAAGTTGAAGTATGAAACTATCTTACAGGTTCATGGTCCTACAAGGGGGGTTATTCTTCAAGAACTCTCACATGAATGAAACCAAGAAATGCACACTATAGACCTACAAGGAAGGTATCCACCAAGAACTCGCACATGAGGGAGACTGAGTAGAGGGGAATCCACAGAGTTAGAGATGGCAACATGTGTACCAATAGATAGAATACATCAAGAACTAGTCGCGCAGGCCAATGAACGGATAGTCGTATAGACCATCGCTAAGTTGTAAGAATTTTAAATGGGTCCCTTGAAAACCATTCAAAATGAAGGAGGGTCCACTCAAAGGATGTGTTGTTTGAAAGGTAAAGTCTAGTCGGGTTGCCCCTGGACTAGACATGAAAATGTGAAACCAGTCTAGTCAGGCTGCTCCCAGACCAGATGTGAATATGTAAGAATGGTCTAGTTGGGTTTCCCCCAAGATAGATGCCATAAAAATTGTTGAATATTATCAAAGGGTGCCCTTAGAAACCCAACATGAAAAAGAGGGGTCCAGTGAAGGGACTCATTGTTCGAAAGCTAATGTCTTCCTTCTCGAATCAATTCGTCATCAAGGAATCCTTTTGAAAGATGTTCACTTCATCAAGGAATTCAAAAGGAAGGAGATGTGCTCATGCAAGGGGAGAACTAAAACTGTTCCCACTTTTGAGGAGGATTCCCATGTCTTTTCTTTATGAAACCCTAATGAAGGAAACACATTTCACTAGGGTTTCAAGTTGAGAATGCGACTTCAACAAAGAAGTGTGTGGAAGGTCTTTGAAAAAATATTTGTTTGGAAACAAATACATTTTCTAAATATCATGAAATGTAGAATTAACATTATCACACATGAGAGGGAAATCTCAAGCAAAGAAGAGAGAAAGATAAAGAGAAAAGTAAAAGAAAAGGGGAACACATACACATGACACATGGGTAGCTTGATATTTTGGGGTCAAAACTACTTTATAAATATATGTATAAGTATAGTAATAGTATATAAATGAAATTTCATCAACCCCCTACTATATCAGGAATGTGAGGAATGCACAAGAAGACAAAGCAAAATAAAAAAATTGGGTCAACATGGAAGGAGGCCTAAATTTTCCTGACGCTTTGCATCGTCCCCAATTTACTAAAAGTTAGTCACAAACATGGAAGAATGTAGATATGTATAGAGGAAGGTGTATAACACAAACACCATGCCTATATCCATGCACCAAAAAGAGTGATGAGGGTCATCTAGGAACATAGAGCATGATCATGGGGGAACACATGTCACAACACACACACATATCTAATCTAAAGATCAAGAAGAGGGTCTCCCCCTGACACTGGTCAACCAAGAGGTCATTAACTTCCCACTCTAGATCATTGTAGGAAGGATGACGAGCCTGAAATGGGATAATGTTAAGAGGAGGAGCTTTCGATCCTCCAAAAATAAGGGCTAAGGAAAAGGGACCTGTAAGGTCTCCATCGCTCAACTCTTGTGGGTCCAGGGTCAATGACCTAGAAAATATTTTTGATAGGGTCATAACTTTGTCCAGTGAGTTAAACATGCACTTAACAAGAGTTCCATGTTTTACCTCAGTTGACAAAGGATTTCGAGGTTCACTGCTAGGCTCACCGAGTGACTCGGGAGTAGTGAGAAACTCGAGGAGGCTAAGATTGGTTCCATGACTAAGAAATAACAAGTCAATTTGTGACCACCTTTTAGGGAAGGTGGGATTTTCTTGCATCCTCCATTGCTGGAGGGACCACGCTCTACCTTCTTCTTCATCAGAGGAGGTGAAATCCCCATAGATGAAGCAAGGATCAAGGGAGAAGAGGAAGAACCATAGTGGACACAACTGAAGTGTTCACCATGTCCATGGTATTTTGGAAAGGCAGTACATCTAGAATGGAAGTTAGTAAGGGTGGCTCCACAAAAGGAGAAATAAACACTTGAACCCTTCAAGGTGCAGGTGTGCTCATAGTGGGAGTCGAAAGAGGTACAAAACTAGGTTGAATAGGGATAGAAGGGGGGAGAGAGGAAGGCATTGTAGTAGGTGCAACCTTCTCCTCCTCCTTATTCTATAAGGAGGCTTTCTCATCTAGGAGAGTCTTTCATCGACACTTATATTTGCACACAAGGTGGTTTCTACAATTGTTCGAACCAAACGCTAAAACTACTAAAGGGACAAAAGGATCTTGCTCAGCCATGGGAGTGTCCTCCATGATTTTTTCCAATGGAAGGGAAGACTCCTGAATGGGAGTAGTAGAGGTAGGTTTGGAAATGACAGGAGGAGTTGACTCTACCACCTTAGAGGTGGGCCCTTTTCCGTTTGGAGGAACATGAATAGTTTGAGGGGTGAAATCTCTCTGTGATCCTTTCTTTCTACCATACAAATAATACCAGGGCCCTTGGGGCCATTAGGGAGATTTGATATCCTAATATTGGGCCTTATCCAAGGAGGAGTCATCGAAATTAGTGAGTAGAGCCCGGTCTTGTTCATACAATACTCTTCCCAAGAGAGGGGAGTAGACGAGTCAACCCGAGAAGGAGGGAGCTTCTCCTTCCACTTTCAGGAGGATCAAGTAGCAAGCTGCTCAACTACAGGAAGAGTCAACTTTGGTTGTCCCTTACTTCTATTCTTGTACTTCACATAGTTCTTGTAAAGTAGGTCCATCCTCTATGGGAGTGGACCGACTGGAGTGGGCCAAAAGTGATCCAATGAATATCCTCAATAGGATATCACAGGATGATATCTAGTGTCATGCAATGTATGCACTACACCTTTGTGGGAAAAATTAAGACACTTATGCACCACAAAGGCCATCCCATTGATGGAAGCCAACCAAGGTATGCCTAGCTTCACTCTAAATAGGTCTGACTCGGGAAGGACATTGAAGATTGTGTCTACAGTCCTAGGTCCAACTATGATGGACAACATTATCAATCCATAAGGTTTAAGATAAAGTCCATCATGAGTACGGATGATGGATTTGGTATTTTCATACTCTTCCCTTTGTAGGGAATTCAAGAGTAATACATCCTCTATTATGACATTCACTCTACTTGCGGGGTCGACTAGAACTCCTGTCACAATGTTTCTAGTGAGGTGAGTAGGAATATACAATGGAGATGGTTTGTTTTTTTCTGAAATTTCTTGAGAGGTAAATGTATCATCCGGTGAGTCAGTCACAATATGAGGAGAGGGAGTAACAGTAACCACATTAACATACACCTCTGGTTGATAAGTTGAATAAGTGGGATCGATAATAATGTTAGTAGAATGTGACATAAATAGATCCATGTATATCTACAAATCATTGTTAGATTTCACCACTGATTTGTTCATATTGTGTTTACTCCCATTAAGGAAGATAGTACCATCCTTAATGCGGTCTTGTATCTCATGACACAGGCATATGCAATGTTCAGTATTATGTCCATTAACTTGATGGTACTGATAATACATGTTTTCCTCATACTAGCTAGGGTATGGTTATCCAACCAGTTTATGAGGTGGCAGGGTAAGGATCTTATCCTTCACCAATTTCTGTAAGATGGAAGAATACGATTTCGATAGTTTCATAAATTTCTAGTCATGTCTGAGGCCGTTGTTATCTACATTAGCTACTACATTCGCAATAGTTTTCCCTTTCCCAAAAATTGATACGATAGATATTCCTTCAAAATGGGAGCACAAGGAGGAACCCCCAAACTGAACCACCATCTACTGGTATTCTCGTAGAGCCGCACACAGATATGTGAAAGAGGGATACTTTATGAGGGAAAATTTCTCTTGCCAGTGTCTCTATAAATTCCCTATGAAGACCTTTTGTACATTGGAGTCAGGTAACAAATATGAGATCTATGAGAAGAGCGCTTGGTAGCACACTATAAAGTCTGTAACCTTTTCATTATCCACTTGTTTGCACCGAACAAGGTCTGAGAAGGTCATCTTCAGTCCGATATTGGCTTGGAACTATTGAAAGAACTGGTTCATAAGCTGATCGAATGTGAAGATGGAGTTATCGAGCAAAGAACAGTACCAATCCAGTGTTGTATCTTTCAGGGATAGGGGGAACATTTTAGCCATCAATGCATCATGATGGAAGAAATTTGTGCAGAGGGCATTAAAGGTGAACACATGTGTTTGCGGGTCCCCTTTACCACCGTATTTCTCAAATTTGGGAATCTCCATTCCTAATGGAAATGGAGTGTTTAGAATAGCAGCCGAAAATGAGTTATGTTAAGAGAAAGGTTGAAAGATAGGTTGAGTTAAGGCTTGGGATAGGTTCACCAGCTAGTTTTGCATCTTCCCTATATTCTGAAGAAGAGTATTTAGGATAGGGTCATTAGAAGATAGAGGACCACCAAAACCACTACTAGAGCCACCGTCAGAACTTCCACCAATACCATCACCACAGGTGTGGCCTCCACCGACACCACCACCATGACCATCGCTACAACCACCACCAATGCTGCCACCACTAGTGTGACCTTCATTGGAGCCACCACCAAAGCCAAATCCACCACCATGACTTCCACCGGTACCACCTCTACCAATGCCACCTCCACTTCTAAAGTTTTTTCCACCAAATCCTCTGCCCATCATTCTGCCAAATCCTCCACAACTAGAGGCAACAAAAGGGGTGAAGTTGAAACCCCAAGGGTTTTTGTTTACTTTGATGGTATCCAAACTTTAAGAAGTAGAAGCTATATTGACTGAAGAGACTATGTTAGTCATGTACATGGATATAGCAGGCATTGACATCTCTAGCTTCCTATCATGTTCCTTGAACAGGCCACCTCGTATCGTGTGACCAAGACTCTAGGGGGTACATGCTTCAGCCAGATCGATAAGACTAGCCAAGAGTTCTACACCTATTTGGTCCTTTTTCACCATGTATCTTATTTCACCGATCACTTTAGCAGCCTAATCCAACTTTGGGTTGCCTTCCAGGTGATTTTCTAATGCACCTATCCCTTTACCGAGACTAACGACGTACTCAAAAGGGATATAGATGGCCTCATGCTCATATATAGATGAAGAGGTTGGAAACATAGGAGTAGGGGCATGATCAATTTCATCAAGAAACCTAATTTTTCCTCCCAATACTTGCTCCTGTGTAGACAACCCAACCACAAAACTGGAGAAAAGACCGGTAGTGAGGCTAGAGGAGACCTTCATCTTGTCCATCAAAAGGTGTCGCAGACTTCTTCTAACAATATTTCTGTAGGTTGTAGATTGGGTTGTGAAGCTCATAAAATTTCAGAACTCATGAGGGTACGATGACCAAGGGTTATAAGAAAAGAAGTTCAGAACACTGACAAAAGGATAGACGTTGGTTCACATCAAGTTCACAAAAAATGTGAGAGAGGGGGACCACCCACTGCAAGGCCCCAGGTCACAAAAGGCCAAGAGTGGAAAGTATGCCCTAACTCACCTCAGTTAAAAGGGTAGTTAGGATGAAGAGGATGAGAATGATGAGTACTCTATGTCCTTCAATCACCCTACAATCCATATGGCCAGAGAACCAAAAAGACAATATTCTAGTTCAGGAAAGGAGACTACTAGCCTAGTCTAGAGGTTTTTAAAATGGTAGAATGAGATTAAGATGAATGGAACACAAATAAGAATATGATAAAGTAAATGTATTACCACCAAGGTGATGAAGACAATCGCGTAGAATGCTCTCCTCGCCAGCTTACTCTGAGCTCTCTTGACTTGTACACAAGGAAGGGAGAATTTTTTGGGGCTATATAGGGGCCTACCTCAGTTAGACCATCATCTTGGTGTTTCCACCTCCATGGTTAGCCAAGTATTGAATGATAGAAGATGATTTAGGAAGATAACTACAAGCTACGTATGCAAGAAACACTACAAAATAGTAAGTGCTTACCCAATCAAAAGAAAAAGGAGAGAATGGAGGAGCTTACCTCCTCCATCCAAAGCGCTCAAGGATTTTGGAGGAGCGAATGAGAGGGACTCAAGCCTCTATTTCCACAGTGTATGTCTTGTACTCTCCTTATTGAAGTGATGGAATATTGAGTTGTTGGAATGGAGTAAAGGATGTTGCTACAAATCTTGGAAGTGAATTCTCAAAGAGTGCTCAAACCATCTAGCCAAACTTGCAAAAACTTGAGAATGGATGGAATGGTAAAGAATATGAAAAAGAAGGTGAAAAATGGCCATATTTGGGTTGGCCAGCCAAAGAGGGCCATTACTCTTCGACTTCTAATAAAAAATGTAACACCTCTTCTATCTCAGCTGCGTGAATCTGCCAGGGATGTAAGCATGTCGTGTGGACTTCTACGTGTCACATAGTCATCTCTGCGTCGTGCAAGCATCTCTAACATAAATTCCCCCATTGACACACAAACAAGGTGCCAAGTGGATTGCGAGTAGTGGGCTAAAGTGGAATTAAACCCCCACTTTTGATTTTTTAAGGTGTTAAAGGGAAAAAAGAGGATTTGCACTAGGGGTGCAAATTCACGTTAATACAACACCATTCCTTTCATAATTTTATTAATAATAATATTTTTACATAGAATTCAACATTGAATAAGATAAAGGTTGCATAAATTTTTTAAATTTTTAGGAGTTTGAAGAAAAAATGAAAAAATAAAGACATAATTTAGATGAATTCATGTAAATTTATATGGAGGATTTCAACTTAACAAAAAAGTTCTTACGCATTCCATTTGCATTTCTTATAGTGGTCCATTTCCATCATGATTAGTGGAATTCACTTCATTCAATTTTTTAGCAAATCACCTAAAAACAAAAAAAATGATTCACTCTATATTGGCTAGAATGTAGGTGGATGTGAAAATGTCAAAATGATTTTCCTTTCCTTGTCACATAGATCAATTTATTTTCATTTTCCTTTTCTTTTAAGTTACAATTGCCTACTACATATATTATGTAGTGAACTATCGTTAAAATTGAAGAGAGATGACACAACTGGTTTGTCGAGGTTTAGGTTGACCACATAAACTATTATAGTTTTCATTGCTCCATTTACCTTTCCTACATAGTATACTATTGCAACAACCTTTGTTTCTCTTCTCCTTCTCGTTCAATATCTTACTATCTTAAATCATCCTTTCTCACCTCTACAACTCTCCTAGTTGCAATCTTCTTTATTGTAAGGAAAATAACCCACTTGGTTCTCTACATGAACAAAAGTGTCACTGAATTCTTAAAAAAATTAAATCATGAACAAATTTATTTCTCCTAGAGTTGTAGTCTTCTCATATACCATGTTGATGGCACCACTCCTAAGTGACACCTTTTTTTGAACTCAAAACCATAATAAATACCCTTCACAATCATATTAAAGGAGGTTGTGATGTTGAAATTTCAATATGAAAAGCCACTCAAATAAGTGAACATTAATTGCTATAAGTATTCCTACAACTACTCAACCCAACTTTTCTAGAGCCACACAAACACAAAAATTTAATTTAGGTGACTTCATATAGCTTGCACACTCTACAATATTTTTATAGACAACACAATCATTTATATGTATATATACAAATACAAACAAATATATCTATTGTTCCTTGCCCACACACATCCTATTCTTCCTTAGAAAAAATAGGGAGCCATTTGTTTCTTTAGCTTTTCTTTCTTGATTGTTTTCCTACACTTAGTTTTCTAGCCAAAATATAGTACAATAATTATACATAGTCTTTGTATATTGAATATGAGGGGTTTCATACTAAGATCAGCTTTCCACTACCATCAATTAGTAATTTTATTTTAGGACAGTACACTATTTGTAATGTTATTGTAGGAAAATCCTCTAATGATTCTTATGACACTTGTAATGGACCTTGTTTTTTAGGACAAACATCTAATTGCTACTATCAACCTTTCCTAGCTTCCATTATGACTATATTCGGTCCATGATAGTATTTCTTAGCTTCACTTATGACTAAATTTGATCCATGATAGAATTTTTAACATAATTAAATTATAAAGGACATACTTGTTGGAAGAGTATTTTTGTTTCCCTTCTTGAAAGAGTATCTTTGCCGCCCTTCATGAAAGAGTATTTTTGCTACCCTTCATGAAAGAGTATTCTTTTCTACCCTTCATGAATATGTATTATTCATGAAAGAGTATTTTTGAATATGTAGTTTTGTTTCCCTCATTTAAAGTTTGAAGTTTTAGATGAAATTTGATTATATGAGGCCATATTTTTCATTTTTTGGTATTATCGAGCATTACTTACTTTTGTTCTTTGTGTGTTTATGAACATGTAACATTAAACATCATACTAAGGAAACAAGAAAGGCCTCTAATGCTAGATTAATGTGAAGCTATAAATGCAAGGAGAAGAGAAAAAATGGAAAATTCATGAAGAAAGAAATTGCACCCCATAGAAGAAGAAATTCCAGTGCAATCTAAGAGAGATGTCAAATTGGCAGCATAAAAAAACATATACAAAAAAATTGTGCAAGGAGAGAAATGAATCCCAAATTTTGGGGTACATCATCAACCATAAGTGAAGTTCAATGCACACCATCTACAATATGTCTTGTTCAAATTACATCAGCAATCACATCTCTAGTTGAAGAAACACCATCAACAACATGTGGTTTTGAAAGTACATCAACAAACACATCTCTACTTGAACACACTATGGACATACCACATATCAAGTTGGAGGTACACCATATTTTACATGTCAATATCAAGGTACATCATCAATTCACCTCTAATTGAAGGTACACCATGTATCCCTAATGTTGTTGACATTCCTAATGTTGAAACAACTTTACCTTTGAGGAATCCTCCTAGACTTTGGCATAGAAATCATAAATATTTGATTGATATTAATTCCAATGTTTTGAAACCAATGGTAAATAATATTCTAAAACGTACATGCAAAATATATGTGAAGAGTATATGTAGTTTATTTTTTGAGAAGCTAAGTGAGGCTAAGAATATGTCAACTATTTTTTGAAATGATGAGGCAATTCAATTTTAGGCCCACTATGAAGATTCTTGGGCTAAGAAAATTATAAGACTCGAGTGAAAAATCCATTGTAAAGAATTTGATGAGTGCATAGGAGAGTGTGGGTTCATGAGAGTTTGGGTTCTAACTCATGCATGAGAGATAGTTGTGTCACACAATGTGTGATGACAACCACATTGTTAAGCAGCCAAACTAGGAATAAGATGAACCTTTCAAAGATGAGTAAATCTTTGAAAATAAGTAGATCATCTCTAATGAGATCCAAAATAAGGCATAAAAGAGTGGAGGATCTAAATAGAAATGAGTTATGGGAATTCTCAGGTAGACTATCACAAAAAGATAAAGAAATTACTCAAGCCTTGAGATATCTAATACATGATTTTTGGAAGAATAACACAAGGGTATTTCCCAATCAAAGAGATATTGTAAGAAGTAGAATTGGTAGAAAAATATGTGAGCCTCATGAAAAGCATTTTTTGGATACCACTCAAACCCAATTTTTTTCTAAATTTGTAGAGATGTATCCTTAGGTTAAAATATGCCAATTTTTTTTTGAAATGATAAATCCTTTTTATGTCAAAATAAATCAAACATGCACTACTGGTTGTTGTAGAGTACATATTTAATTTTTTAACCATTATGAATTTTATCAACATATATGTATATATATGCATACCAATAAAGTTTTGCAGGAATATAACATAAGGCCTCCACCTAGATATTCAAGGGATTTCTTATCTACCATTTTATGTGAAGGAGTGGATGGTCAATTTTTTTACAAGAAATCATGTTTGGATGGAACATGTGATCAATGTGGTGGCATGCAATATTCTCCAATTTGAAAAAACATGGCTAGTACACATGCAGTTGGAAATTGTGGAATTTGGAAGATACAAGATAGTGGCCTACAATCTAAAAAATGGGAAAGAAGAAAAGAAGTGTGAATTGGTTAGTGATAAGATTCTAGTGTATCAATTTATGGGAATTTTTTGTTGTCATGTGTTCTATGAGTATGCAAGGCATACACATAGAGCTCGATGGTTGGAATTGTAGTTAAAGTTATAAAAGGACACATTTCCACTTCATAGCATCATTTCATTTGTTGACTTCATAGAGAGATACACACTACAACCATAGAACAAGGTGCAATTAAAATACTACAACTCCACATAGATTTCTATATTTGTGCATATAGAATTCATTCATACAATTTATAGTACAAAGGATAATAGGAAGGTATTGAGGGAGTATAAATTTTACATTAGTGATGATCACACACATTCTATAGAGTTTGTGCAAGTTTTCTTCTAGATGTTCTAAGTTGATTTAGCTAGTAGGGGCACATCATTCAGTCAACATATCATATGGTCAGATAACTATACATTGCAATTCAATAACTCTATAATGTTTTATTGGTTGAGTAAGATGTATAGGATTATTGGTGTTCAACATATGTGGAATTTATCAGAGGTTAGACATGGAAAGGGAGAGCATGATGGTGCAAGTGAATGTATCAAAAGAGCCTTACCATGAGAAGAGTTAAAGTACAAAGACAATCCAAAGTTGATAGATGTAAAATCAGTCATCCAATGGTGCAATCATGCTATGGGTCTAGGTAATGAAGCTAATTCTTTAGTTCATATATTTTTTGGTTGGTAGATGATACTAACATTGCAAAACATGAGGACTATTTTACACTAGGAGGATCAAGTGAGCTACACTCTCTTAGAAGCTCCAATGTAGGTACATGGAATATCCATATGTGAAAGATGACATCCTTTTTGTTTTGCATGTATACTTCAAGCATGGAATGATTGTGAATCAAAAGAGTGGATTGATGATTGGTCTATAAGAATTATAACCTCATTGGACGCCTTTTAACTCTCGATGGATCTAAAAATCATGGAGATGCAATAATGCATTGACTTTGACCATGTATTAGATCTACTAGAACTAGGTAATATATCTTCTTGCATAGTTAATAAAAAATTCCTGCTTTTATCTTACTTTGTTGTTTTATTGTGATGTTCATTAAATAAATCTAACTAGATGAACATATCAATACAATACATGTTTATGTAGTGATTGAAGATGAAGATAATGAAGAGGGAACGTATTATTACTTCTATCATTGTATCAAGGCCAAAATGAAATTAGAGGCCACAGTTATAGATGGAGAAAATATAGAATATCCTACAAGTTCGGTGGTTGTTACTGGAACATGGATTAGAAGGTACCTAGTTAAGAATGTTCCAGTTTGGTTGTTTGAGGAATTCAACACACATCAAAAGATTCTTCACTACTCTAACCTTGTTGTGGCAGCCAAGGTTCATTTGATCAAATATTAGGGAAGACCTACAAACAGGAAATTATGGAAGGTGAGTGAGTGTGACCATGAGACAATACTTGACACAATAAAGAGTAGAGTAGACCCAAATGACTTGTTGGATTGATTTTTAAGTATTCATGTATTGAATTTGTTATGTCATGTTATTGATCACTATTTTTTGGTTATTAAATTATTCAGAAAGAACATACACTTTAAAGTTTCAATTTTTTAAATCACATTATTTCGTAGATTTATACCTCAACTTCATTCTAACTCATATATTTCAATTGATAGTTAGAATATATTAGTGGTTTAAATTATGCATCATGTTGTTGATGAAATAAACAATTAAATACAAAAGTCATGCTAAATATTCCCCATATTATTATCTTATAAAAATCATTAGCATTCATAATACTGTATTTGATAGGTGGAAACACATGTAAATACTTCAAAAGGATAATGGTCAAAATGAAATTCAAAAGGATAATACATCTGATTATTTTATAATATTTCTCATGAATTGAGGTGACATGAAACATTATTAGAATCACACACCTCTAATTTTGTGTAGCTTAAATTAGTGTAATTGATTTGTAATGACAATGGGTGAGCCATATAGGCAACATTTTTTTTGAGGTTGCAACAGATCATAATAGGAAGGGAAATAACACATAATTTTTTTTGCCACATTGAAAGACAACAATTTTTTTGCATATTGTAAGAGTTTTATTAGTAAGTGAACACTCTTAGGCATTGATATAATGGTCAAACACTTTGTCAATAATTTACAAAATTCATTCGTAGTGGTGTTAAAGGAAAAAATATCAAAGATATTACTAATCATATTATTAAATTTCTTTTACCAATGTTAAGGATTTGTGATATGTTTCAAAATGTAGTTGAAGACTCTACTAGAGGAAAGAATAGGTTGGTAGTTCACATTTTCTCACCAAGTGGAAAACATGGCAAGAAATAATAGGTTGATAGTTTAAATTTTATCACTAAATGTAGAGCATGTTTAGGTTATGGATGTTTATTCTATAATCATTGTTGGATGTTGTCATTTATGCCATTCAACCTAACACATATTTTGTACTCCATTCGAACAATCAAAGATAAGAGTCAATGTCATTCAATTATGATGCATAAATAAATTCATTAGGCATGTCATAAAATTTTGATGTATAATGGAAATATAATCTACATCATTTAACCCTAATACATAAATGCATTAAGACTCATCATGAAAGTTTCAAAGGGGTTTAAATTTTATTCTATAACTCATGCGAGAAAACCGGTAGTTCATCCACATCTAGATGTGTACTTTTAGGCTAGGCATGGTCCTCTTTTTCACCAAAACATGCCAAAAAAGATTGAGCTACATTGTACCAATGATATCCCTTAAGAGTCCAAAGTGCAAAAGGGAAACAATATTTGATGATAAATTACCTAGAAATTGTGTCACTTAGAAAAATTCCATATGAGGCTATGGGATCATGTAAGGACCCTCTACAATAACCTTAGTTTTTGATATCTCTATGGTGTTTTCCCATGGTGTCTAGTTTTTAGTTGATGGAAAAAGAGTCCAATGCAAGCAATGTAAAGGTGCAAAGGGGTGTAATTTTTGTTGTGCAACTCATGTGACCAAATTGATAGTTCCAACATGCCTGGATCGATATGTTTAAACTAGGCATGGTTCTCTTTTTCACCTAGACATGTTGAAACAATCTAAGCTACATTGTAATGGTGATACACCTTAAGAGGACCCAAAGTGAAAAAGGGAAACATGTCAGACATGTGAGTATGAAGTTTTTGTGTGAAATGTGTTAATAAAGATCAGATCGTTCGATTGTAGAGTAGAGTGTGAAGAAGTTTGAGCGAAGTATGAAGGAGTGTTTTTGTGCCTAACTGAAACTATCAGGATTTTATAAAAGCTAATTCATCAGTTCATATTCTTTAGATGGTTTTAATCTGAATGTTTCTATAGGGCAGCGAGCCTTCCTATTGAGCAGTGAGATCTAGGCAGTGTGCCTGAATGCATGTGCATTCCAATTATTCATCTTTATATTTTTAACAGGGTATAATCTTGTGGACTAACATTGATCGTGGTTTTTCCCCTAAGAGGGTTTCCACATATAAAATCTTGGTGTTCTTGTGTTTCTAATGTGGTGTTGATTCATGCTTTCATTGTTAATTATCAGATATGAGATTAAAGGTTAATAAGGTTAAATAAATATTAAATTATGTGAAAAATGATTCACCCCCCTCTCATCTATTTATTCTTGTTTTTAGAACTGTAGGGTGCCTATATAATAACCTCTCATAGTTTTTAATATCCCTAAGGTGTTTTCCCATGGTGTCCAATTTTCATTTGATGGAAAAAGTGTCAAATACAAATAGTGTAAAGTTTCAAAGGGGTTTAACATTAATTCTACATCTCATGCAAGAAAAATGATAGTTCCAACATATTCAGATGGGTATGCTTAGGCTAGGCATGGTCCTCTTTCACACCCAAACATGTTGAAACAGTCTGAGCTACATTGTACCGACGATATCCCTTAAGAGTCCAAAGTGAAAAAGGTGGAATTATTTGACAAGTAGTTACTTGGAAACCATGTTTCTTAGAAACATTTCAATTGAAGCTACAAGATCATGTAGGGATCATCTACAATAACCTCTATTGGTTATAGATATCTCTAAGGGGTTTTCCCATGTTTTATAGTTTTTAGTTGATGGAAAGTGTCAAATGCAAGTAGTGTAAAGTTGCAAAGGGATATAAATTTCAATGTACAACACATGTGATGAAACCAATAGGTACAAAAAATTTAGATGGGTATTTTTAGGCTAGGAATGGTCCTCTTTTCCATCCAAACATGCCGAAAAAGTCCAAAGTACATTGTATCGACAATATCCCTTAATAGTCCAAAGTGTAAAAGGTAAACAATATTTAATGAGATGTTACTCACAAATCATGTAGCTTAGAAATATTTTTTTTGGAGCTAAGGGATCATTTAGGGACCCTCTACAATAACCTCTCTTAGTTTTTTATATCTTTGAGGTGTTTTCCCGTGATGCCAAGTTTTCAGTTGATGGAAAAGTGTCAAATGCAAGTAGTATAAAGTTGAAAAAGGGTTTAAATTTCATTCTAAAACTTGAATGACCAAATAAATAGTCCCAAAATGTTTGAATGGGTATTTGTAGGCTATGAATGGCCCTCTTTTACATCCAAACATGCCAAAATAATCTGAGCTACATTGTATCAATGATATCCCTTAAGCATCCAAAATGCAAAAAGGAAGAAATATTTGATGAGCAGTTCCTTAGAAATTATGTCACTTAGAAACATTTTGTATGAGGCTATGAGATCAAATAAGGCCCCTCTATAGTAAACTCTCTCATATTTTGATATATTTTTTGGTGTTTTCTTGTGGGATCCACTTTTTAGTTGATGGAAAAATTGTCAAATACAAGCAATGCAAAGTTGCAAATGGGTGTAACTTTTGTTCTCCAACACTTGTGACCAAACCGACAGTTCCAACACGTCCATATGGGAAAATTTAGGCTAGGAATGGTCCTCTTTCATACCCAAACTTGCTGAAACAATCTAAGCTACATTGTACAAGTGATGTCCCTTAAGAGTTCAAAGTGTAAAATGGCAACAATTTTTCATGAGTTGTTACTCTGAAAACATGTCAATTAAAAACATTTTTTTGAGGCTATGGTATCTCATATGGATCATGTACAATAACCCCTCTTATATTTTGATATCTTTAAAGTGTTTTCCTGTGGTGTTCAATTTTTAGTTGATAGAAAAAGTGTCAAATGCATGTAGTGTAAAGTTGCAAAGGGGTGTAACTTTTTCTCTACAAATCGTGCACCCAAACCAATAGTTTCAACATATCTATATGTGTAAGTTTAGGCTAGGAATGGTACTCTTTCACACCCAAACATGTCGAAGTGGTCTGAGCTACATTGTACCGGTGATATCCCTTAAGAATCAAAAGTGCAAAAAGGAAGGAATATTTGATGAACTATTAATTATACACTGTGTCATTTAGAAATTGTTTTTATTAAGCTACGAGATCATGTAGGGACCCTCTAGAATAACCTATCTCAGCTTTTGAGATCTTTGATGTATTTATCCATGGTGTCAACATTTTAGTTGATGGAAAAAATGTCAAATGCATGCAATGTAAAGTTACAAAAGCTTGTAACTTTCATTCCTCAACTCATAAAACCAAAGAGATAGTTCAAACATATCTGAATGGGTATATTTAGGCTAGGAATAGCCCTATTTCACACGCAAACATGCTGAAACAATTTGAGCTATATTGTATTGACGATATCCCTTAAGAGTCCAAATTGTAAATGGGTAGCAATATTTGCTGAGAAGTTACTCATAAACCATGTCACTTAGGAAAATTTCCTCAAGTATATAGTATCATATAGGGACCCTCTACAATAGCCTCTCCCAGTTTTTATATCTTTGAGATATTTTCCCGTGGTGTGAAATTTTCAGTTGATGAAAAAATGTCAAATGCAAGTAGTGTAAAGTTGCAAAGTGGTGTAGCTTTTATTCTACAACTTGTGCATCTAAAACAATAGTTCCAAAATATCTAGATGGTTATGTTTAGGCTAGGAATGGTACTCTTTCTCTCCAAATACGCTAAAACAATCTAGGATACATTGTACCAACGATATATCTTAAGACTCCAATGTGTGAAAAGGAAACAATCTTTGACGAGTTGTTACTCAAAAATTATGTAAGTTAGAAACATTATTTCTAAGACTATATGATCATGTAAGGCCCATCTATAATAACCTTTCTCATTTTTTGATATATCTAAGGTGTTTTTCTTTGGTGTCCAATTTTTAGTTGATAGAAAAGTGTCAAATGCAAGCACTGTAAAGTTGCAAAGGGGTGTAACTTTTATTCTCAAACTTGTGCAACCAAACTAAGAGTTATAACATGTATGGATGGGTATTTTTAGGCTAGGAATTGTACTCTTTTGCATGAAAATTGTATGACTGTGAATTTTCACCCCTAATAGAAATTCCCTTTTACCCCATTAAACTTTAGAAAACCTAAGGCGAAGGCTTAATTCCACTTAAGCTTGTTGTCCACATCACACTTGGCACCTTGTTTGTGTGTCGATAGAGGCATTTCTATCAAAGATGCCTATGTGGTGTGCATACATCCGTGCGAAGCACTTATGGCCTTGGCATATTTCTACGGTAGGAGTCTACAGAGACATTACATTCTCGATTGGGAGTCAAAGTGTAACGCTCCTCTTCAGCTGGTCAACCCGAATATGGTTGTTTTTCATCCTTTCCTTCATATTCTTGACCATTCCATCCATTATCAAGTTTTGAACAAATTTTAGTGAGATCTTGATTTCATCACTTCACATTTTCTCTATTCTTTCACACATCCATTCAAGCTTTGTAGCAACACTTTTCACTCCATTACAACAATATATCACTCCATTGCAAAATATACCACTCCATCACTCCAATAGTGCAAGAACAAGAAAAATGCCATTGCAAAAGAGGCTTGAGTTCCTCTCATTCACTCCTCCACAAGCCTTGAGAACTTTGGAAGGAGGTGGTAAGCTCTTTTCATCTCTTTTATTGTATTCGGTTGAGTAAGAACATACTATTTTGTAGTGTTTCTTGTATACATAGCTTGTATTATTTCTTTATCTTTATTCCTATCTTTGTAAACTTGGTTGTCCGTAGAGGTGGAAACACCAAAACGGGGGTCTGACAGAGGTAGGCCCCTAAATAGCCCAAACATTTTCCCCTTTTCCGTGTCTAGGTGAAGAGATCTTAGAGCAAGCTAGCAAGAAGACCGTTGTGTGAAACCATCTTTGTCACTCTTATAGTAATATATTTCCTTTATCACATTAACATATGAATTTCATACTTCTTGATCTTATTATGTTATTCTAGAAGCTTCTAAAGTAGGCCGTTAGTCTACCTTTTAGAGTTTAACCTTGTCTCTCTGGTTTTTTGGCTGTACAAATGCCAGTGTACCTATGAGACACCAGCATGCTACGCTGTCATCCCAAAACCATTCTTTTGTCCTCATACAAAGAGTTATCTAAGATGCAAAGTTGACTTTGGAAAGTGACTCGTCCAATCTCCCTTCAACTCTCGGGATCGCAGAGTGATTGAAGGACACATAGTCCTCATCATTCTCATCCCTTATATCCTAACCATCCTTTAAAACAAGGTAAGTTAGAGCAGCCTTTCCGCTCTTGGCCTTTCATGACCTAGGTCCTTGTAGTGGTTGGTCCTGCTCTCGTACATTTTTCATGAACGCGATGTGAACCAACATCTATCCATTTGTTGGCATTCTGAATTTTTGCATATACCTCTTGGTCATTGTACCCTGGTGTGTTGTCAAATTTTATGAGCTTCACGACCCATTCTACGACCTCTAGGAATATTGTTAGAAGAAGTCTATGAAACCTTCTAATGCTCAAGATGAAGGTCTCCTCTAGCTTCACTACTAGCCTTTTCTCTAGTTCTATGGTTGGTCTATTTGCATAGGAGCATGTTTCATGAGGTGAATCTAGGTTTCTTAATGAAACTAAATGCATCCCTAATCCTCCTATGTCACCATCCTATTCATCATAGATGAGAATGAGGCTATCCGTATCCCTTTTTGAGTATGTCATTAGCCTTGGTAAAGTGTTAGGTTCATTAGAAAATCACTTGGAAGGAAACCCGAAGATGGCTAGGGCTACTAAGGTGATTGATGAAATAAGATACATGGTGGAAAATGACTAGACAGGCATCGAGCTCTTAGCTAGTCTCCTTGGTCTGGAAAAAGCATGTGCCCGCTTGAGCCATGGTTGCATGATGCAAGGTAGCCTCTTCAAGGAATATGAGAGGCAACTGGAGATGTCGATGCCTCCTACATCCGTATATATGGTTGACAGGGTCCCTTTGGTCAATATACCTGGTAAATCTAAAGGTTTTGAGACTGTAAAAGTAAACAGGAACCCTTTGGGTTTCCACTTCACCCCTTTTCCTACCTTTGATGGTGGTGGATTTGGCAGAATGATAGGAGGAGGCTTTGGTGGTGAAAAATTTGGAAGTGCGGGGTGGCGAAGGCGGAGGCGGTTTTGGTGGAAGTCATGGTGGTGGCTCCGACAGAAGTCACACTGGTGGCGGTGACATCGGTGGTGGCTCTAGTAGTGGTCATAATAGTGGCTCCAATGGAGGTCACATAGGTGGTGGTGACATCGGTGGTGGCTCTGCCAGTCATCACGGCGGTGGCTCTAGCAATGGTTCCAATGGTCCCATGTCTTCTAATGACCCTATTATGAATACCCTTTTTCAGAATATGGGGAAGAAGCAGAACCAGCTAGCGAACCTTTCCTAGGCCTCGACCCAGCCTATTTTCTAGCCCTTCTTTTGACATAGTCCATTGTCTGTTGTGATCTTAAACACTCCTTTCCCACAAGGGATGGAGATTCCCAAATTTGTGATATATGGTGGTAAAGGAGACCCACAGACACATGTTTCCGCCTTTAACACCTTATGCACACTCTTTTTCCATCACAATGCATTGATAGCCAAACTATTTCCCCGATCCCTCAAAGATACAACACTGGATTGGTATTTTTCTTTGCCCAATAATTCCATCTTTACATTTAATCAACTTGTGAACCAATTCCTATGATAGTTCCAAGCCAATATCAGACCAAAGATGACCTTCTCAAACCTTATTAGATGCAAGCAAGAGGACAATGAAGAGATTATAGAATTTATAGCATGGTACCAAACACTCTTCTCATAGATCTTGTATGCATTACCTGATTCTGATGTACAAAAGGTCTTCATAGGGAACTTGCAAAGGCCTTGGAAATAGAAGTTCCCCTCATGAAGTATCCTTCTTTTGCACAGTTGTGTACAACTCTACGGGAGTGCTAGCTGGTGGTAGTACAGTTTGGGGGTCCTCCACCATGCTCCCATTCTAAAGGAAGATCTATCATATCAATCTCAAGAAGAGTTAAAAGTGTTACAAATATAGTAGCCGTTGTGGATAGCAACGATCTCAAACATGACTGAAAGTTTATGAAGCTATCAAAATCTTATTCTTCCATCTTGCAAAATCTGGTGAAAGACAAGATCCTTACCCTACCACCTCCTAAACTAGTTAGAGAATCATACCCTAGATGGTATGAACAAAACACATACTGTCAATACCATCGAGTTAATGGACATGATACCTAACACTGCATGCACTTGCATCATGAGATACATGACCACATTGAGGATGGTACTATCTGTCTTGATGGGAGTAAATAAAACATGAACAACTCAATGGAAAAAGCCAACAGTGAATTCCAAATATACATGGACCTATTTTTGTCACACTCTACCAACATAAATATCCATCCCTCAAATTCTATTTCTCATCCTGAGGCATATGTTAACATGGTTACCATTACTCCCTCTCCTTGCCTTGCGGCCAATTCACCGGATGTAACATTTACTTTGCAAGATGTGCCAAAAAATGGTAAGCCTTCTCCACTTTATATTCCCACTCACCTCAATCGCTACATTTTGACATGACTCTTAGTCGACCCCACAAGTAGAGTGAACATCATAACAGAGGAGACATTACTCTTGAACTCCCTGCAAAGGGAGGAATACGAAAAAAATATCCATCATCTGTACACATGATGGAATTTCTCTTAAAACTTATGGATCGATAATGTTGTTCTCCCTACTTGGACCAAGGAATGTAGACACAATATTTGACATTATTCCTGAATCAGACCTGTTTAGAGTGAAGCTAGGTATACCTTGGCTAGCTTCCATGAATGTGATCACCTCCATAATTCATAAGTGCCTTAAGTTTTCCCATGAAGGTGTCATGCACGTAGTACATGACATTGGATATCAATTGATGGTATCTCATGAAGGATACTCATTGGATCACTTTTGGCTCGCTCTAGTCGGTCCAATCCCATAAAGGACAAACCTAATTCACAAGAACTATGTGAAGTATAAAAATGGAGGAAAAGGATAGCTGAAGTTGACCCTTCCTATACCCGAGCTTCTAGCTGCCTCCTCTTCCCGAAAGGGAAAGGAGAAGCTCGCTCCCTCTCGGGTAGACTCACCTACTCCCCTTTCTTGGGAGGAGTACTGGATGAAAAAGACTAGGTTCTACCCATTGAGTTTGATGATGCCTCCTTGGCGAAATCCCAAGATTAGGATATCGGACCTCGCTAATGGGTCCCCAGGACCATGTTACTATTTTTACAAGAAAAAGAAAGGCTCATGAAGAGAATTTTCCCCTCGACCTCTTCCTATTCCCTCAAACAGAAGAGAATCCACCTCTAAGGAGGTAGAGACAATTCCTCCTTCTATTTATGAACCTTCCCCCTCTTCTTAGATTCAAGAGTCTGTCCTTTCACTGGAAGAAGTTGTGGAAGACACTCCCATGGATAAATATAATCCTTCCATCCCTTCACATATCCCAACTTTCGGTTTGAAGAGCCATAGAAACCATGTTGTGTGTGAGCACAACCATCGGTGAAAGGCCCTCCTTGTTGAGCAAGCCTCCTTATAGAAGGAGGAGGAGAAGAGTCCACCTCCTACTGCATCTTCCTCTTTCCCCTCGTTCGCCTCTAAATCTCTTCCAGCTCACACTATGAAAGGTGCAAGTTTTCATTGCTACATTGGTAGAGCCACCTTTATTGACTTACATCTCGGATGTCTTGCCTTTCCCAAAATCCATGGATATGGTTAACTCTTTGGTTTTTTCCATTGCGGTTCTTTCCTCTTCTCCCTCATATTTCCTTATTTCTTCTATGGGGAGTTCACCTCCTCCAATGAAGAAGAAGGTGGAGCATATTCCCTCCATCAATGGAGGACTTAAGAAGAGCCAACCTTCTCCGAAAGGTGGCCCCAAGTTGACTTGTTTTGTCCTAGTAGAAAAACTAGTCTCGGCCTCCCCGGAGTTTATCACCGCTCCTGACTCTCTCAGTGAGCCTAGCAGTGAACCTCAGGTGCAAACTCCTGCATCTACCTAGGTGAAACATGGCACTCCCATCAAGTGTATGTTTAACTTGGTGGATGAAGTTTTGACCTTTTCAATGATCTTTGCGAGGTCGTTGACCTTGGACCCACAAGAGTTGAGCGACGAAGACCTCACAAGTCCCTCTGCCTTGGCCCTTGTTGCGGGAGGATCGAAAGCTCCTCCCCTTAGTATTACACAACTATAGGCTCATCATCCTTCCCCCTATGATGATCTAGAGTGGGAATCTGGTGAACTCTTGGTTGACTAGTGTTAGGGGGAGACCCTCTTCTTGATATTTAGATTAGATGTGTGTGTGTTGTGATGTGTTCACCCGTAATCATGTTGCATGTGCCTGGATAACCCTAGTCACTCATGTTTATAAGGGTTTTTGATAAACCCGAACTTGGAGACAGTTAATTTTATAAGGGTTTTTGAGCATTTTTTCTTATTATGGATCTTGTATTGAGGGTTGAGTTTATCATTTATGATGGATTTAGCTGAACTTTATGATATGATGGATCTTCTTTTGGGTATCTTTATTGTATGTAGGTAGAGTCAAGTCAAGTGGTTGTTGGGCATAACAAGGGAAAGGTGATGGATCGAAGTGCTAAAGGTTCAACTATCTTCGAGGCAAACAAAGTTAAAATAGACATCATGAGTAGAATCCTAGATAGGAAGTTGACTTCCATATGGTCTAGGATCATTGATACAAATTATGGAATGTGGGAATATGAAGAGTTCAAGGCAGGGATGGTAGCACAAAACCTCCCTTTGCTAGATAGAATGATATCGGAGTCGGGGTTGGTACATGTGTCTAGATTTCCTTCTATGGTCAACTATTATGAGTTGGTGCTTGAGTGTTCTAGGTACTATGACAAAGGTACACAAAGAATAGTTGGTCCTCAGGGAAGAATTGTGGCAAAAATTGACCTTGTGTCTATAGCTCAAACCTTTGACATACCTGATCGGTCACATGTTGTGGCCTTCGACATGGATTTAGCAAAGAAATATTATGATGAGAATGTTGTCAAGTCCCAACAAGTAATAAATTATTGGTTGGAGAAGCCCAAGTCCCACTTCTCCAAGCTGCCCAAGCAACTATTCAAACTCAAGTTCAAGAGAGAGTACTATGATGCAATCACACTCCTCAGCCGAGTAGTAGGATTGAAGAGTGTAGGACTATTTGAAGAGTGTAGGACTATTTTTTTGAGTGCCCTTGCCTAGGTCAGCACTTTGAGCTTATCTTTCAACTCTATCCTAAGATAGCTTGCCTGTATTGACCATGTTGAACCTTCTATAAGTCATTGTGAGAAAGCATGTGGAGCTCAAGCTCATTTTGTTTGCTCATGGCAGAGGTTTAGGGTTTCGTACCTAGGGCATAACCAATCCCTCTTGATTTTTTGTGAGGCGGTTTTGGAATTCAAGGATGATCTGTAGGAGGTGTAGATTGAACTGGTTTCAAGCTCTAGTTCCTCAATTTTTTGATCATTCAATCAATTTGAGTGAGGTTGAGAGAAAACGTAGGTGTTCGGGTTTTCAGGGTCTTCACAGAATTCCTTATCCGTCAGGATTCCCCAATTTCCCATTTTCTCTTTTATTTTCGATATGTGCTTCGATCCGGATTTCTACTTACTTCGCAGATTTTTGCTACCTTTAGATTTCCCCAATTTGTCCCTTGCTTGGTTGTCATCCCAAAATTTGGTTTAAGTGGTAATTTGCATTGACTTCACTGGAATCCGCACCCTTGGGATTTTCCCGAATGTTCTTGACTCTTTCATTTTCCTAGAATTCTTAAAACTGTTGCCAATTTTGGGGATTTCTATATGAGGTGGATTTTACCGAGGTCTTGTTGAGAATGAAGAATCAAGAGTTTTCTTGAATGATTGCTTGGTAGTTATGCATTTGACGATTAATTTGACTTGTTTTAAGGTGTATCATGTGATTTCTTGGTTAAATTGTTTGATCAAATGATGGATTGGATGCTTGTATGCTTGTTTCATTGGATTCCGCCTAGTCCAGATTTTCCCGGAATTCCTCTCCAACCAAGATTCTGCAAAGGGGTTAAAAACCCGAACTTGGAGACAGTTAATTTTATAAGGGTTTTTGAGCATTTTTTCTTATTATGGATCTTGTATTGAGGGCTGAGTTTATCATTTATGATGGATTTAGCTGAACTTTATGATATGATGGATCTTCTTTTGGGTATCTTTATTGTATGTAGGTAGAGTCAAGTCAAGTGGTTGTTGGGCAGAACA
The DNA here is from genome assembly GCA_007115665.2 of Sequoiadendron giganteum. NCBI lineage: Eukaryota > Viridiplantae > Streptophyta > Pinopsida > Cupressales > Cupressaceae > Sequoiadendron > Sequoiadendron giganteum. Next base: position 227,537,487 of record CM021103.1, read on the forward strand.
AGGGAAAGGTGATGGATCGAAGTGCTAAAGGTTCAACTATCTTCGAGGCAGACAAAGTTAAAATAGACATCATGAGTAGAATCCTAGATAGGAAGTTGACTTCCATATGGTCTAGGATCATTGATACAAATTATGGAATGTGGGAATATGAAGAATTCAAGGCAGGGATGGTAGCACAAAACCTCCCTTTGCTAGCTAGAATGATATCGGAGTCGGGGTTGGTACATGTGTCTAGATTTCCTTCTATGGTCAACTGTTATGAGTTGGTGCTTGAGTGTTCTAGGTACTATGACAAAGGTACACAAAGAATAGTTGGTCCTCAGGGAAGAATTGTGGCAAAAATTGACCTTGTGTCTATAGCTCAAACCTTTGACATACCTGATCGGTCACATGTTGTGGCCTTCGACATGGATTTAGCAAAGAAATATTATGATGAGAATGTTGTCAAGTCCCAACAAGTAATAAATTATTGGTTGGAGAAGCCCAATTCCCACTTCTCCAAGCTGCCCAAGCAACTATTCAAACTCAAGTTCAAGAGAGAGTACTATGATGCAATCACACTCCTCAGCAGAGTAGTAGGATTGAAGAGTGTAGGACTATTTGAGAGTTGGATGTTCAACGTCATTGCACAGATGGAGCAAGGTGTATATTATCACTAGGAAGGCATTATAAGTGCAATGCTACATTAGTAGATGAGCAATGTCTTGTAGACAAAGACCTTCATAATGACCTCCTATTTGGTTTATGCACTTGGAAGATTCCACCCATATAAGGGATTGAGCACCAAGGGTGTGTTTGGCTAGGATGTAATTTATGAAATGTATCCACAACTACACTTAGGTGGTGGAAGCTATAGGAGGGTGAATGATGCATTCACCATGTACATCACTAGCTTGCTACAGGGTATTGAGCATGTTCAAATTTCAAACAAGGCCAAGGAATTAGTCAAAAATTTTGGAGCTCGGTTCATTCAGTTCCCCACCTTTTCTTATATTAGGATTGATGGTTGTCAGAGGGCTCCATATAGACTTCCAAGATATCCTACATACCATTTTATACTACTAGAGGTCACAAGGAAAATATGTGATTTTGATGTTATTGTAAAGGGAGAGAAAGACAAGACTATATTTGGCAATGACTTCCCCCTGAAGATAGGCACTAGTGAGGTGTGCCCTTCCATTCAATTAGCCCATGCCTCTGAGGAATAAATGAGCACTCTTGTCCTCTCCTTCCATTACAAATGGGCCAAGTTTGATATAACTGGTGAAGCACAAAAGAAGGCTAGCAGGGAGTATAGCCACAAAGATGACATAGAAGACTATTGGGCCAAAATTAATGATGAATTTGAAGCCAGAAAGAAGAAGTTCTCCAATCTTCCAGTGAGCTTAGTATGGTAGTATAACTTTAAGGTTGTTCCTAATCAGGTTGAGGAGGATGGAAATCTCATCCAAGGTCATAGATTTGAGCATGTGAAGGACAAGCTAGTTGGAGAAGTTGATTGGCTAGAGGAGGAGAAGACAAAGATACAAAAAATCATGGTTGCAGTCATCAAGTACACCAAGTTATGGCTCAAGCACCAGATGTTAGAATTGGAAAGTGAAGGTATCCCTTGCACCTATGACTTAATTAGAGACTTGGAGTCTCACTCTACTTCTAAGGAATCACATGAACATGATCCCAAAGGTAAGACCAAGGTGGGATCTCCTTTCAGGATCAAGATTAAAGATGTTCAAGCAAGAGAAGAAGGGAAACACAAAAATCCCATAGCCAAGAAGAGGAAGCATGTCTAAAAGAAGAAGGGGGTTGAGATAGAGGAAGAGGAAAAAGAGGAAGTAGAGGCTAGTGTCCCTTTACTCAAGAAGAGGACACTTGTAAGGTTGTCACACAAGGAAAATAGAACTTCCAAGGAGGATAAGGAGGATAAGGAGGTGTATACTGGGAGGTCAAGGACTCCTTCCCCCAAAGATGCTGCACTGAAAGGAAGTATTTCTATGACTACTCCTACCACTAAACATGAGGACATCCCTTCTTCTCATGAGATTGATAGTGTACTAGATGAACCTAGAGATGTAGAGGATCCTAAGGACCTGGGAGAGGAAGAAGTCCAGGAAGGTGATCTCTATAATGCTGAAGCAGAAATTGATAAGGTAATGCAATCTCCTTTGGTGGCATATGCAAATTCACCTGCAAAAGTTCATGAGGATAAATCTCCTAAAAAGGAGGAGATACCAGCCAAGATTCCCTCACCAACACAAGACAAAGGGGAGGAACATTGTAAGGAAAAGGAGGATCCAGTTAGGGAGATACATGAGGAGACAAGTATTGAAAAGGCTGCACCCAATGTTCAACAAGAACAAGATGATGGGCAAGATAGGGTATAGTCAGCATCTACTATTTCAGACTGGTTAGACAAAGAGCTGAAGAGCAAGCAGATTGTAGTGGATGACACTCCTCCCAATTGGGATGACCTACTGGCTAACATTGGAAAGGGAAAGTTAAAGAATAAATCCAGAGTCATTTCTAGGATTGAGAGAGATGGAGCGAACAATAGAGTAGTCCATATTGCTACACCTACTCCTAATAAGGATAGAGGTGAGGTAACTGGAAATGATTACAATGTGCAGAATTTCGATCTTGGGTATACCTCCATGGAGTAGGATATTAAGGAGTATGAAGGCTCGAATGCTATGATCCTTGGTTGATTAAGGAAGGAGGTGCAAACCAAGCATGATTTGGAGAAGGAGAATGAGAAACTCAAGAAATATTTGTACGAGTTGATGAAAGCCTTGCAATCCATCAGTTCTTATTCATCTGTTGTAGGCTTCCTACCTTAGGAAACAATATCAAAGCTTGAAAAGATGAAGGGAACCACACATGCAATAACTGGTTGGTTGCAGGGAGCACAAACAAAAGGGGATAATGCTATCAAAGACATCCTATCAACTACAGGGGATGCAATGAGATCAATAGATTGGTTGAAGAATATGTTAGGCCAGGATAAGGAGGATGTAGATCTCTTGCTACATAAAACAAGGACTATCATGGAGTACACTGAAGAAAAATTGGTGAAGGATGGAATTATTCCTTCCTCAAGAGTTGTAGAACCTTGGGAGTGGTTTGAAATTCTATAGATGAGACAAAAGGCCTCAAAGAAAATATGCAAACAGGAAAGGCAGATTGAGGACAGTTTGACTGGCATCTATGATAAGTGTATCTCTTTCTTTGGGGTGATGACAAGGAGGAAGAAGTTTTCTCTGAAGCACCTTAACTTGGAGCAGTTGAGGAAATGGTGGCAAGATGTCTATTCTCCAATCAATGAGGTCCATGTTACTAAGCATCAGCTAGATGATGTTTCCACCTATATTTCAGTCATTGATAGGTATCAAATGAATAAGGATGATTGGGATAACATAGTGAAGTAATCAAGAGATGACATCAAATTCCTTGAGAGAAGAATTAGGGTTTTTCCTATGCCACCTATTGCCGACCTGGATAAGGTGTTATTGTTGGTGCATGATAAAGTGGAGAGAGCTAAGGATAAAGGGGGAAGTTGTTAATTCAAGGCTACATCAGAATTTGTGCTTCCCCATTATTTTCTCCTCCTTCTTTGCATGCATTGGATCGATTTTTTGATACCCTAGGCCGAATTGGATTGAATTTATGAAAACTGCACATTTCATGTTATTTTCGATTATCTTTTGGCCAACTTGTTGTGTGGAGTGTATTATTGTAAACCCTAATTGGGTCGACCTATCTTGGGGGTGTTCTCTATAAATTTGGAATTATGTCTCATTTGTAAGGGTAATTACAAGTTAGAATAATTTCACTAAGATCAAATTGTAGAAGAAAGAATTAGAGTTAGAATTTAGTTTATTTTCAAGCAAGTGTTATAACAGAAGACTTGAATTGTTGCCACTTTGGGTGATTTAATGCAAGGAAAGACATTGTGATTTGGTGCCTTTCTTATGTTGAGTTTTATTTGGCATGGTTCTTAATATTCTACCTTTAATATTGCTTAAGTTTTTTCAATGTTAGATGATTTGATGATGTTTAGGGTTTTATGCTTGAAGTGTTTGCAGCAATCTCTAGTCCATACTTTTTGCAATTAGATGATTGTTAGCTGCTTTGCAAAGTTAGCCTAGACTTTAAACTGTGCTTAGTTGAATTATGGAATTTTTTTCATTTCAATTGCAATAGGGTTGTCTTGAATGAATATACATGAGTTGAAAATATTTAACACCTTAGAAGATTGCATTGTTTTTGTAAGATTGCAGATTTATCTAGGTTGAATAGGAATTAGTTTTGGGGGATTGGTCCATTTCAAGTATCTTATCTTTTGCATTGATAATATTAGGGTTTGAATTAGTCTTAGAATTACCTTTGAAACCTTTATCTTTTGCTATTTATTTTATTATCCAAGTTAATTTTGGGTTTTGAAGTATCAATATATTGCTAGATCTGATAAATTCGAGTTCAATATTTGCTTGTAATAAGGTCCGTTTGTAATTACCAACATTTTCACATTATCTTTGAGTTTTTTTATTTACATTGTCAAGACCTGACATTAGAGACCTTGGGGTTATCTCTTTGTCCATAGATATTAAACTTTCAAGAGAGATAGGATATCATATTCTGTCTAAGTTGTTGCTGTGCAGAAAACACCATCAACAATTGTTAGTTCAGGTATACATCTCTTACTCTGTTACTTTCTTACTACTCTACTTTACCAAACAACTCATCAGTACTCATGCTCACTAAGGTGGGGGAAAAATGTATGAGCGTGAGTTTTCAAACCTAATGCAAATTCCCTTTTACCCCCTTACACTTTAGAAAACCTAAGGCGGAGGCTTAATTCCACTTAAGCCCGCTGTTCATATCATACTTGGTGCCTTGTTTGTGTTTCATTGTAGATATTTTTGTCGAGGATGCCCGCACGATGCATAGACATTTACATGGTGTGCTTACATCCTTGGAAGATTCTTGTGGCTGGAGTCTACAGAGACATTACACTCTTGATTGGGAATTGTAGTGTAATGCCCCTCTTCTGTTGATCAACCCGAATATGGTCATTTTTCATCCTTTCCTTCATATTCTTGACCATTCCATCCATTCTCAAGTTTTGGACAAAGTTTTGTGAGATCTTGATTTCATCACTTCACATTTTCTCCACTCTTTCACACATCCATTCAAGCTTTGTAGCAACACTCTTCACTCCATTACAACAATCTACCACTCCATCACTCTAGTAGTGCGAGCGTAGGAAAAATGTCATTGGAATAGATGCTTGAGTTCCTCTCATTCACTCCTCCACAAGCCTTGAGTGCTTTGGATGGAGGTGGTAAGCTTCTCTCATCTCCTCTATCATATTAAATTGAGTAAGAATGTAATATTTTGTAGTTTTTCTTGTATACATAGCTTGTATTCTTTCTTTATCTTTATTCCTATCATTGCCAACTTCGTTGTTCATGGAGGTGGAAACACCAAAATGGGGGTTTGATTGAGACATGCCCCTAAATAGCCCCAAAATTACCCCCTTTTTTGTATGCAGGTGGAGAGATCTCAGAGCAAGCTAGCAAGAAGAATTTTATGCAAAATCATCTTCATCACCCTTGCCGTAATATATTTCCTTTATCATGTTAATCTATGCATTTTGTACTTCTTGATCTTATTTTTTCATTCTAGAAACTTCTAAACTAGGTTGTTAGTCTACCTTTTAGAGTTTAACCTCGTCTCTCTGGTTTTCTGGTCGTACGAATGCCAACGCACCTGTGAGATGCTAGTCTGCCGCACTGTCATCCTAGCACTATGCTTTTGTCCTCAGACAGAGAGTTATATGAGACACATAGTTGACTCTAGAAAGTGACTCATCTAGTCTTACTTTAGCTCTCAGGATTGCAGAGTTATCAAAGGACACATAGTCCTCATCATTCTCATCCCTTCTATCCTAACCATCCTTTAAATTGAGATAAGTTAGGGCAGCCTTTCTGCTCTTGTCCTTTCATGACCTGGGGCCTTGTAGTGATGGGTCCCCCTCTCTTACAAAAATATTTCAAAATAATCTGAGCTATATTGTACCGGTGATATCCTGTAAGAGTGCAAAGTGGAAAATTGCAACAATCTTTCATGAGTTGTTACTCAAAAACCTTGTTACTTAGAAATTTTTTGTCTAAGGGTATGTGATCACATAGGGCCCCTCTACAATAACCTATCTCTATTTTTTATATTTCTGAGGTGTTTGGCTGTGGTGTCTAGTTTTTAATTGATGGAAAAGGTGTCAAATGCAAGCTGAGTAAAGTTGCAAAGGGGTGTAGCTTTTATTTTGCAACTCGTTTGATAGAACCAATAGTTCCAACACACCTAGATGGGTACATTTAGGATAGGCATGATCCTATTTCACACCCAAACATGTCAGAGTGGTATGAGCTACATTGTACCAACGATATCCCTTAAGAGTCCAAAGTGCAAAAGGGCAACAATATTTGACAAGCTATTACTCAAAAACCATGTCACTTAGAATTTTTTTGTCTTAGGATAAAACATCACATAGGGCCCCTTGACAATAATCAATCTCATTTTTTGATAGCTTTGTGGCATTTTCACGTGGTGTTTAGTTTTTAGTTGATGGAAAAAGTGTCAAATGCAAGCACTGAAAATTTACGAAGGTGTGCAACTTTCATTTTGCAACTAGTGTGACAATATAGATAGTTTTAACTAGTCTATATTGATACATTTAGGCTAGTAATTGTTCTCTTTTGCACCCAAACATGCCTAAACAATCTAAGCTACATTGTACCAATAATATCCCTTAAAAATTCAAAGTGAAAAAGGACAACAATATTTAACAATCACTTACACATAAACCGTGTCACTTAGAAACACTTTTTCTAAGGCTATGGGATCACATAGGGACTCTGTACAATAAAATCTCTCTAAATTTTATATATCTTTGAGGCATTCATTTGTGGTGTCCAATTTTCACTTGATGAAAAAAGTGTCAAATGTAAGCAGTGTAAAGTTGCAAAGGGGTATAACTTTCATTTTGTAACTCATGTGACCAAAAATTATAATTCCAACACATCTATATGAGTATGTTTAATTTGGGAATGGTCCTCTTTCACACCCAAACATTTTGAAACAGTTTGGGCTACATTGTACCAACAATATCTCTTAAGAGTCTAAAGTACAAAAGGGAAATAATATTTAACAAGAATTTACTCTAAAACTATGTCACTTAGAAATATTTTATCTAAGGCTATGAGATCACATAGGGAACCTCTAAAATAACCTCTCAATTTTTTATATCTCTAAGGTTTTTACTTGTAGTGTCTAGTTTTCAATTGATGGAAAACGTGTCAAATGTAAGCAATGTAAAGTTGCAAAGGGGCGTAACTTTAATTCTACAACTCATGCGAGAAAATCGATAGTTCAAAAATATCTAGATGAGTAATATTATTCTAGACATGGTCCTCTTTCACAACCAAACATATTGAATTAGGTCGAGCTACATTGTATCAGTGATATCCCTTAAGAGTTAAGAGTGCAAAATTTTAGTAATATTTTAACGAGCTATTACTCAGAAACCATGTCACTTAGAAAAAACTTGTTTGAGGCTACATGATCATGTAGGGCCCCTCTATATTAACCTTTCTCAATTTTTATTATCCCTGAGGTGTTTGCCTATGGTGCCCAGTTTTTAGATGATGGAAAATGTGTCAAATATAAACAGTGTAAAATTGCAGAGGGGTGTAACATTCCTTCTACAAATTGTGTAAGAAAATTGATAGTTCCAACACATCTAGATGGGTAGATTTAGGCTAGACATGGTCTTTTTTTGCACCCAAACATGCCGAAACTATTTGAGCTACATTGTATCGGTGATATCCCTTAAGAGTCCAAAGAGCAAAAGATGTCAGTATTTGAGGAGCAGTTACTCGGAAACCGTGTCACTTAGAAACATTTTTTTTAAAGTTGTGGGATCGTGCAGGGTCCCTTTACAGTTAACTCTCTCTCTTACTTATATCTCTAAGAAATTTTCCTATGTTGTCTAGTTTTTAGTTGATGGAAAAAGTGTCCAATGTAAGCAATGTAAAGTTGCAAAGGGATATAACTTTCATTTTGCAACTTGTATGAAAAAAACAATACGTCCAACATGTTCAAATTGGTATGTTTAGGCTAGGCATGGTCATCTTTTTCACCCAAACATACCGAAATATTCCAACATACATTGTACCAATGATATCCCTCAAGAGTCCAAAGTGTAAAAGGGAAACAATGTTTAATGATTTGGTACTAAAAAATTGTGTCACTTAGAAAAATTCTATCTGAGGCTACAAGATCATGTAGGGCCCCTCTACAATAACCTATATCATTTTTTGATATCTCTTAGGTATTTTCCTATGGTTCCTAGTTTTTAATTGATGGAAAAAGTGTCAAATTAAAGTAGTGCAAAGTTGCAAAGGGGTATAACTTTCATTCTTCAACTCATGTGACCAAATCGTTAGTTCCAACACATTCGAATGGTTATTTTTAGGCTAGGAATGGTCCTCTTTCACACCCAAACATGCCAAAATAGTCTAAGATAAATTGTATCAGTAGAATCCCTTAAGAGTCCAAATTGAAAAAGGGTAACAGTCTTTGACGAGAAATTCTTCAAAAACTTTATTGCTTAGAAACATTTTGTCCAAAGTGCTAAAGGGAAACAATCTTTAACAAGCTATTACTCAGAAATTGTGTTGCTGAAAAATAAATCATCTAAGGCTATGGAATAATGCACATCCCCCCTACAATAACATCTCATATTTTTTTAAATCCCTAAAGTTTTTTCCCATGGTGTCGAGTTTTCAATTGATGGAAAAGTGTCAAATGCAAGCTATGTAAAGTTGCAAAGGGGTATAAATTTTGTTCTAAAACTCATGTGATCAAACCAATAGTTCCAACACATTTGTATGGGTATGTTTATGATAGGCATGGTCCTCTTTCACACCCAAACATGCTGAAATAGTCTGAGCTACATTGTACCGGTGATATCCCTTAAGTGTCTAAAGTGTAATAGGGCAACAATATTTAACAAGTCGTTACTCAAAAAATGTGTCACTTAATTTTTTTTTGTCTAAGGCTATGATGATGTAGGGCCCCTCTACAATAACCTTTCTAGGTTTTTGATACCTCTAAGGTGTTTGCCCGTGGTGTTCAGATTTTAGTTGATGGAATAAGTGTTGAAGGCAAGCAATATAAAGATGCAAAGAGGTGTAACTTTTTTTTGCAACTCGTGTGAGAAAACCGATAGTTCTAACACACCCAAATGGGTATTTTTAGGCTAGTAATGATCCTATTTTGCACCCAAACATGCCAAAATGGTGCAGTCGCGATAGTAGGGTCCTCAAAGAGAATAATCCAAAACATGCAGCTATAGTAACACAACAAAAGCATAATAGAATATGGAGGAAAATGCAGATACCAATATTCTTATTATCCAAAATTTCAATTAAATATAGTTGGCCACATCCAGGCTTATAGATTCGACTCACGTGCCTGATACGACATGCTCATACATGCAAGAAAAATGTTATAGATCAAACTCTATATACATCTTAATATACTTGATCTTGATTGATTTATATCCTAATGATCCATTACAAGCTTTATATCATATCCGTGGGTCAATAAAAATTTGCATTGGCCAAAGATCATTACAATCTTCGATGAAGGAAACACAACATGTGTAAGAATAGGTTGGCATCAAATTTGATTTCTTCCATAGTAGATGTTTGTGATGAACTATGGACCTAAGATTAAGGTAAGGGATGCTCCATGAAACAGATCGAAACACACCGTGAGGACCCAAAAGTTATAGGAGGGATCCACAATCAATCAAACTAGTCGTTAAGTTTTGAAATTATTCTAGGGCCAGTTCCAAAAACTGTCACTCAATCCAGAAGCGATAACTTTCTGGAAAAAGATTCAATTGAGCTAAAAACTTTGAGTAAGGAAATTGAGCATTTCCACAATGAAATCATAGATCTATGAGGTCTGGTGAGCAAACACAAAGAAATACCAGATTTACCAACTTGAACAAGAACAAGAACAAAACAAGAACAAAACTGAAGGAAAATATTTTTTTGGTTGATGCAAGATTGCCAAGAAGCAAGGATTTTCTTGCATCAAACATCTAGGGTTAATGAAAAGTGAGTCCCTCACTTTGTTGGGGCCAAAGGAAAACTAGTACGGTCTACCTTATCCTAAGAAATCCAAGAAGAATCCTCCACTATTCTACCTTTCCACTTCACCAAATACTCTTCGTATTGTCTTCCACTAGTCTTTCTCCCATCTCTAACATCCAAAATATCTTATCCCATTTGATTGTTGTTTAGGAATTTTTTCTTCCAATTTTTCCTTACTGCCTTCACTGAATTCTGGTTCATGGTACTGATGTAGATCTATAATATTGAATATAGGTGATATACCTATGCCATTTGGTAATTCTAATTCATTTGCATTTCCTAAATCAAACTTCTTCAAAATCCTACATGGTCCAAACTTCCTCATCTTGAGCTTATGATATGTGCCAACTAGGAATATTTCTTTCTTCAAATATACCATCACTTCATCCCCAAATTCAAACTCCTTATGTCTTCTCTTTTCATCTACTTGCTCCTTATACTTCTGGTTCATATATTCCAACTACTTCTTTACTTGAATGTGCACTTTCTTCATATGTTCTACAAATTCCTCTACTTCAACACCTCTTTTATCTTCTTTACTGATGTCTCATAATTTTGATATACCTTTAGGATGAACTCCAGTAACAATCTCAAAAGGTTCTTTTCTTGTAATCTTGTTCACTAAATTATTGTAGGAAAACTCTTCTTGTGCAAGGGTTAAATCCCAACTTCTGGTCTTCTCTCCAACAAAACATCTCAGCAAATTTCCCAAACTCCTGCTCACTGCCTTTGTCTGTCCATTATTTTGTGGGTGAAAATTAGAGCTGAACTTCAAATTTGTCTTCAACTTCTTCCAAAGTGTCCTCCAAAAGTAACCAACAAAATTTGTATCTTTGTCTGAAACAATACTCCTAGGTAATCCATGCAATCTGACCACTTCCCTAAAAAACAAGTCTTCTACATGTACTGCATCTATTGTCTTCTTACAAGGTATGAAATGCACCATTTTAGAAAATCTGTCTACCACCACAAATACAAAATCATTTCCTCTTTGTGTCTTTGGCAAACCAAGTATGAAATACATGTTGATATCGTCCCAAGTTCTTTTTGGAACAGTCAACGGCTTATACAATCCAACATTCTAACTACTCCCTTTTGCAACTTGACAAAATCTGTAACTCTGCACAATTTTTTTGACATCCTTATGAATCTGTGGTCAAAAGTAATTCTCACTTACCAATGCTATTGTTTTATCAATTCCAAAGTGTCCTGCCAATCCTCCACTATGTTTCTCTTTCACCAAGTTATTCCTCATTGAGCTTTGGGGTATACATAACTAATTCCCTCTTAACAACATATCCTCCTAAATGAAATAACCCAACCATTGACTTCTATCCTTCAAAACTGGTTCTTTACAATCCCTCCAAGGTTCTATAAAATCCGATTCTTCCTCATACAAGTTCTTCAATTCATCAAATCCTAAAGTATCCATTCTCATTCCTACCAAAAAATTTCTTCTCCTACTCAAGGCATCAACAACTCTATTTTAATTTCCACTGATATGTTTCAAAACAAAAGTATAACTTTGCAAGAATTCCACCCATCTCATGTGTTTCTGATTCAACTTACCTTGACTATTCAAATATTACAAAGCCTGATGATCTGTATACAACACAAACTCCTTAGACAACAAGTAATGTATCCATTTCTTCAAGGCTTTAACTATGGCATAAAACTCATGATCATACACTGAATACCTTTTCCTTGCATCATTCAACTTCTCACTGAAATAAGCTATTGGTCTTCCTTCTTGACTTAATACTACTCCAATTGCATTTCCACTTGCATCATAGTCTACCTAAATACCTTACTAAATGTTGGTAAATCCAACACAGGTTGCTTGATCACCTTCTATTTTAACAACTCAAAATTTTTGTTTGCTCTAGATGTCCATATAAAATCCTTCCTATCTCCTCTCATTGTTTTTGTCATAGGGCTATAAATAGAACTAAAATTCCTAATGGAATTTTGATAGAAACTAGCCAATCCATGAAACGATCTTACCACTCTAATTCTTTCAGGTGTAGGCCATTCAAAAATTTCTCTTACCTTCTCAAGATCCATCTTCAATCCATTCACAGATATCTCAAACCCAAGATATACCAATTCTTCCTTCATAAAACTACAATTTTTAATGTTTATCAACAACTACTCTTCCCTCAACCTCAGCAAAAATTGTCTTATATGTAACAAATTTTCTTCTCTAGTCTTACTTAAAATTCAAGATGTCGTCCAAATAGACAATCAAAAAATTACCCAAGAATTTCTTCAATACTTCATTCATTAACCTCATGAAAGTATGCGGTGCATTTTTCAGTCCACAAGGCATCACCAACCACTCATACAATCCTTCATTTGTCTTGAACTTTTTTTTCCACTCATCTCCTTCTCTGATTATGATTTGATGATATCCACTCTTTAAAATATATCTTTGTAAAGTATTTATCTCCACTCAAATAATCCATAATTTCATCCATCCAAGGAAAAAAAAATCTATACTTCACTGTGATCTTGTTTATGTCTCTATAGTCTATACACATCCTTCATTCTCCATCCTTCTTAGGTGCCAATATAGGAGGTATTGCACAAGGAATTAAGCTTTATCTTATCAAACCCTTTCTCAACAACTCTTGTTTTTGTCTATTCAACTCTTCATTCTCTACTAGTGTCATCTAGTGTGCTGCTTTATTAGGTAAAGTAGCTCTAGGAATTATATCTATGCAATGAATAATACTCCTTATAGGTGACAATCCATCAGGTACATTATCTGAAATAATAGCTTCATATTCTACCAAAAATTCCCTTATCTCCTTTGGTTGTTCTTCTACATGCTTCAAGTTTTCATCCTTCTTAGGAACCAAGGAATAACACATGTCATCATGTCTCAGTCCATCCAAATAATATCCTTCCATCAACCAAAAAAATTCTAGCATTCATACAAACCTCAACTTTAGGAACATCATCCAAGGGTAAAAACGTTTGCATCATCCCATTTGCAATGATAGTATATATGTTATTATTTTCATCATGAATGGCCTATCTATCATATTGCCAAGGTCTTCTGAATAAAATATGGAATACATCTATAGGCATGATATCACACAAAACTTCATCATGATAATTTCCTATCTTCAATCTCACCAAAAATTGTTTACTTACCAGTATCTTATGCTCATCTTGAACCATGCTATTGAATAGAGTTTCAGGTATTTCAATCTTTCCAAATTCAATTTGCTCTCCATTTCTTTAGAAGCTAAGTTCTATGAGCTTCCCTTGTCAATGATTACTTTACAACATTTACTAGCTACCTTACATATGGTGCAAAACAAATTATTTCTCTGTAACGGTTCCTTCTCCTATTCACCAACACTTCTCCTTCTTCTAGTTGATTAGGTGATCCAACATGATTCTCCTCAATAAAGGTTTTTCTTCTATTGTTCTCATTCTTTCTACTTGTACTTGTCTCTCCCTATTTGTATTCAAAGCCTCTATGTCCTTCTTCACCATATTGGAAATAGGTTACCCTAAATACTCTTTTCTCCTATCCTCTATCATCCTTTATATATCCTTCATTTTGGTAACCACCATATCCTCCTCTTTGGTAAGATTTTACATCATCTATTTAGTATGAATTATCATTCTTACTGACCTCCTTATCCTTTTTCTGATCTAGAAAAGATCCTCTTCCTCCTCTAGTAAGTATTCTTCCTTTTTGAAATCTTCCACGTCTTCCTCTTTGTCTTTTCTCTTGTCTTTTGTTTAGCTTCTCTTTTGCTTTTAGGGCACATTGATATGCTTCTTCCAAACTCAAAAACTTAATCAAACTGATATCATCTTGTATAGAAGACCTCAAACCATTTACATATCTGGCTACTTGCTCAATCTCATCTTATGAATGTCTAGATCTGATACTCAACTTGTAGAAATCCTCGGTATAATCTGTCACACTTGATTCCTTTTGCTTCATATTTTTACAACTTCTTGAACAAAATTGTTTGATAGTCTGCAGGCATGAACTTTACCTTCAACTTATTCACCATCTGATCCGATGATCTTAACTTCTCCTTTCATTTTATTTTCCTATCTGTCTGCAAATTTTCCCACCAAAGGGATGCATGTCCTCTCAACTTTGTACAAGAAAATTTCACCTTCTTATCTTCTGGGGTACCTTTAAAATCAAAGTATTTTTCCATCTTTGTTATCCAATCTAGAAATTCATCTAAATCCAACTTATCATTATAATCTAGTGGACTGAAATGTGGTTTAGTGTTTACTCTGGTTAGGGCTCTTATGAACCTCTCTTCTCCCTGATAAAGGTCAAGTTTCTCTTCTCTTGTAAATTATTCTTGTTCTTCCACTTCTTCATCACTCGCATCATCAACTGGTCGACCTATCCTTTGGGCCATTTCAACTGCTTCCAATCTAGCATCAATTCCTCTCAACATCTCCATTATAGCTGGGTCTGCATTTCCATGCACTTCATTTCCTCTACCATTTATTCTTTCTACCATCTTTAGAAAATTATTCTATAGCTGTAGATTGGATCCTCAGTTCTCCACCCCATAAAAAATATTCAACAAGACTACGAAAACTCTGATGATCTTGCAAGGAATGAATCTCTCTTTGATACCAATCTGGTGCACTCACAGTAGGAGGGTCCTCAAAGATAAAATTCTAGACCGTGCAACTAGAGGAACACAATAGAAGGAACACATAATATGGAGGAAAATGTAGATACAAATATTCTTATTATCAAAAATGTTGATTACATAGAGTCAGCCACATTTGAGCTTACATATTTGGCTCATAGGCCTAATACAACATTCTCAAAATAAAGTGCTCATACATGTGAGCAAAAATCTTATAGATAAAACTCTATATACATCTTAATCTACTTGATATTGATTGATTTATATCCTAATGATCCATTAAAAGATTTATATAATATTTGTGGGTCAAGAAACATTTGCGTCAACCAAAGATCATTACAATCTCTGATGAAGGAAACATAACGTGTGCAAGAACAGGTCAACCTCAAATTTGAATTTATTCCAAGTTAAATGCACATGATGAAGTGTGGACCTAATATTAAGGTTGGGGACACTCCATGGAATACATCAAAATACACCGTGAGGATTTGCAAGTTACGGGAGGGATCCATGATCGATCAAACTAGCTGTTAGGTTTTGAAATTATTTCAGGGCCAATTCCAAAAACTCACTTAATCTAGAAACAATAACTTTCTGGAAAAAGATCCAATCAAGCTGAAAACTTGGAGTAATGCAATTGAACATGTCCATAGTGAAAACATAGATCCACAAGGTCTAGTGAGAAAACATGAAGAAATACCAAATCTACCAACTTGAACAAGAAAAAAACTGAAGGAAAATATTTTTTTGGTTGATGCAAGATTGTCAAGAACCAAGGATGCTCCTACATCACAAAATAGTCTGAGCTACATTATACCAACAATATCCCTTGAGTCCAAAGTGCAAAAGGACAAAAATATTTGATGAGTGGTTACTAAAAAATCATGTCTCCTAGAGACATTCTATTTGAGGCCACATAATCATGTAGGGCCCCTCTACAATAACCTCTCACGATTTTTTATATCTCTAAGGCATTTTCCCATGGTGTTCAATTTTTAGTTTATGGAAAAAGTGTCAAATGAAAGTAGTGTAAAGTTGCAAATGGGTGTAACATTTTGCAACTCATGCAGCCAAAATGATAGTTCCAACACATCCAAATGGGTATGTTTAGCCTAGGAATGGTCCTCTTTCACACCCAAACATGCCAGAGTGGTCTGAGCTACATTGTACCGGTGATATCCCTCAAGAGTCCAAAGTGCAAAAGGGTAGCAACCTTTGACGAGTTGTTACTCAAAAACTGTATTTCTTAAAAACATTCTATCTGAGGCTATGGGATCATATAGGGCCCCTCTACAATGACCTCTCTTGATTTTTTATATCTCTAAGATGTTTTCCTATGGTGTCTAGTTTTTAGCTAATGGAAAAGTGTTAAAATGCATGCAATGTAAAGTTGCAAAAGGTGTAACTTTGTTCTGTAACTCGTGCAACCAAACTGGTACTTCCAACACATTTACATTGGTATTTTTGCCCTAGACATAACACATTTTCACACACAAACATGCCAAAACAGTCTGAGCTACATTGTACTAGCTATATCCCTTAAGATTCAAAAGTAAAAAAGGGCAATAATCTTTCACAAGCTATTACTCAAAAAGCATATCAATGAGAAACATTATATCTGAGGCTATAGTATCAAAGTGGGCCCCTCTATAATAAATTCTCTTAGTTTTTTATATCTCTAAGGAATTTGCCTATAGTGTCCAATTTTTAGTTCATGGAAAATGTGTCAAAAGCACAGAGCATAAAGTTGCAAAGGGGTGTACCTTTTGTTCTGCATCTTATGCGACTAAACCAATAGTTCCAACATGTTAAAATGGGTATTTTTAGGCTATGCATGGTTCCATTTTCCACTTAAACATGTAGAAATATTTTGAGCTACATTGTAGCATTGGTATCCCTTAAGAGTCTAACATGTGAAAGGGTAGCAATCTTCGATGAGCTATTGCTCAGAAATCATGTCACTTAGAAACATATCATCTAAGGATACAAGATAATTTAGGTCCCCTCTACAATAACCTCGATTTTTTATCTCTCTGAGACATTTTTCCATGGTGTCTAGTTTTCAGTTGATAAAAAAAGTATCAAATGCAAGCAGTGTAAAATTTAAAAGGGGCATAACTTTCATTTTTCAACTCCTACAACCAAACTGATAGTTCCAACATGACTAGATGGGTATTTTTAGGCTATGCATGGTCCTCTTTCACATCCAAACATATCAGAGTGGTCTGAGCTACATTGTACTAGTGATATACCTTAAGAGTCCAAAGTGCAAAAGGGTGGGAACCTTTGATGAACAATTACTTAGAAACTGTTTTTATTAGAAAAATTCCATCTGAGGCTATGAGATCATGTAGGGCCCCTCTATAATAACCACTCTCTATTTTTGATATCTCTGTGGAATTTTCCCGTAGTGTCTAGTTTTCAATTGATTGAACAACTGTCAAATGCAAGCAATGTAAAGTTGCAAAGTTGTGTAACTTTAGTTTTGCAACTCATGCAACCAAACCAATAGTTCTGACATGTCTAGATGGGTAATTTTAGGTTAGGAATGGTCCTCTTTCACACCCAATCATGTCAAAACAGTCTGAGCTACATTGTATCGATGATATTCTTTAAGAGTCCAAAGTGCAAAGGGATGTAATATTTGATGAGCAGTTTCTCAGAAATCATGTCACTTAGAAAATTTTTGTCTAAGGCTAAAGGATCATGGAGGGTCCCTCTACAATAAATTCTCTTTGTTTTTTATATCTCTAAGGAATTTTCCTGTTCTGTCCTATTTTTAGTCGATGAAAAAAGTGTGAAATGCAAGCATTCTAAAGTTGTAAAGGGGTGTAACTTTCATTCTGTAACTCGTGTGACCAAATCGACAATTCCAACATTCTTTTATACTAGGAATGGTACACTATTGCAACCAAACATAACCAAGTAGTTTGAGCAACATTGTACTTGCAATATCCCTTAAGAGTCTAAAGTTTAAAAAGGGCAACAACCTTTGATGATTTGTTACTTGAAAATTGTGTCACTTAGAAAGATTTTGTCTAAAGCTATGAGATCATGTAGGGCATACCTAAAATAACCTCTCTTAGTTTTCGATAGCCCTAAGGTGTTTTCCCATGGTGTCTAATTTTTACTTGATGGAAAAAGTCTCAAATGCATGCAGTGTAAAATTGCAAAGGGGTGTAACTTTTTTTCTGCAACTCATGCAATCAAACCATAAGTTACAACATTCTTGTATAGGTATTTTTAGCCTAGGAATGGTACTTTTTCACACCCAAACATGCCAAAACAATCTGAGCTACATTTTAATAGTGATATCATTTAAGAGTCCAAAGTGCAAAAGGTCAACAATATTTGACAAGCTATTACTTTGAAACCATGTCATTTAGAAACATTTTGTCTCAAGCTATTGTATCATGGTGAGCCCCTCTATAATAAAACCTCTTGGTTTTTGATATCTCTAAAGT
The DNA here is from genome assembly GCA_007115665.2 of Sequoiadendron giganteum. Lineage (NCBI taxonomy): Eukaryota > Viridiplantae > Streptophyta > Pinopsida > Cupressales > Cupressaceae > Sequoiadendron > Sequoiadendron giganteum. Next base: position 227,555,820 of record CM021103.1, read on the forward strand.
ATTTTCCCATGGTGTCTAATTTTTAGTTGATGAAAAATGTGTCAAATACATGTAGTGTAAAGTTGCAAAGGAGTGTAACTTTTCCTTTGAAATTTGTGTGACCAAATAAATAATTCCAACATGTTCAAATGGGTACATTTAGGCTATACATCATCTTTTTTTTCACCCACACATGTCGAAACAATCTAAGCTATGTTGTACCATCGATATCCCTTAAGAGTCCAAAGTGCAAAAGGGAAACAATCTTTGATGAGTTATTACTCAGAAATCATGTCGCTTAGAAACATTTAGTCTAAGGATATAGGATCATGTAGGTACCCTCTATAATAATTTATCTCAATTTTTGATATCTCTAAGGCATTTTCCCATGGTGTCTAGTTTTTAGTTGATGGAAAAAGTGTCAAATGTAAACAATGTAAAGTTACAAAGGGGTGTAACTTTTTTTTTGCAACTCTTGCGACTAAACTAATAGTTCCAAAATGTTTATATAGGTTTTTTTAGGCTAGGAATGGTCCTCTTTCACACCCAAACATATCAGAATGGTCTGAGCTACATTTTACCAATGATATCCCTTAAGAGTCCAAAGTGCAAAAGGGCAGTAATATTTGATGAATAGTTACTTGGAAACCAATTTGATTAGAAACATTCTATCTAAGGCTACAAGATCACATAGGACCCCTATAGAATAACCTATCTCTACGATATTTTCTCGTGGTGTCTAATTTCTAGTTGATGGAAAAAGTGCCAAATGCAAGCAATATAAAGTTGCAAAGTTGTGTAACTTTAGTTATGTAACTCATGTGACCAAACAGATAGTTATAAAATTTCTAGATGGGTGAATTTACATTGGACATGGTCCTCTTTCACACCCAAACATGTCGAAAAAATTTGAGCTATATTGTATTGATGGTATCCCTTAAGAGTCCAAAGTTCAAAAGAGCTACAATATTTGACGATTAGTTTCTTGGAAATCATGTCACTTAGAAACATTTTATCTAAGACTAAAGGATCATGTAGGGCCCCTCTATAATAACCTCTCTTGGTTTTTGATATCTCTAACATATTTTCCCATGGTGTCCTATTTTCTATTGATGGAAAAAGTGTCAAATTTAAGCACTGTAAAGTTGCAAAGGGGTGTAACTTTTGTTCTATAACTAGTGTGACTAAAACAACAATTCCAATATTTATGGATGGGTAAATTTAGGCTAGAAATGGTTCTCTATTGTACCCAAACATGTCGAAATAGTTTGAGCAACATTGTAATTGTGATATCCCTTAGGAGTCCAAAGTGCAAAAGGGCAACAATATTTGATGAGTTGTTACTCAAACACTGTATCACTTAGAAACATTTTTTCTGAGGCTATGAGATCATGTAGGACCTCTTTACAATAAGATCTCTTAGTTTTTGATACCTCTGAGGTGTTTTCCAGTGGTGTCAAATGAATGCAGTGTAAATTTGCAAAGGGTTGTAACTTTTGTTCTGTAGCTTGTGTGACAAAACTGATAGTTCTGAAACATCTAAATGGGTAAATTTAGGTTAGGAATGATCCTCTTTTGCACCCAAACATGTTGAAACAATTTGAGCTACATTTTATTGATGATATCCCTTTAAGAGTCCAAAGTGCAAAAGGGTAGAAATATTTGATGAACTATTACTCAAAAATCATGTCATTTAGAAACATTTCATCTGAGAAAATGGTATCATGTAGGGACCTCTAGAATAACCTCTCTCAATTTTTTATTTCTTTGAGACATTTTCCTGTGGTGTACAGTTTTTATTTGATGGAAAAAGTGCCAAATGCATGCAGTGTAAAGTTGCAAAGGGGTGTAACTTTCATTGTGAAAATTGTGAAACCAAAGCAATAGTTCCAACATGTCTGGATAGGTATGTTTAGGCTAGTTATGGTCCTCTTTCACACCCAAACATTCCAAAATAATTTGAGCTACATTGTATCGACAATATCCCTAAAGAGTCCAAAGTGTAAAAGGACAACAATCTTTGACGAGCAGTTACTTGGAAACCGTGACGCTTAGATTTTTTTTGTCTAAGGCTATGGGATCACGTAAGGCCTCTCTACAATAATATCTCTCACTTTTTGATATCTCTAAAGCATTTCCCTATGGTTTTGACTTTTTAGTTGATGGAAAAAGTGTCAAATGCCTATAGTGTAAAGTTGCAAAGGGTTGTAACTATTGTTATGCAACTCGTTCAACCAAACCGATAGTTCCAACACATCTAGATGGGTATGTTTAGGCTAGGCATGGTCCTCTTTTGTACCCAAATATGATAAAGTGGTATGAGCTACATTGTATTGGTGATAATTTTTAAGAATCGTAAGTTTAAAAAGACCACAATATTTGATGAACTATTACTCAAACACTATGTTGCTTAGAAAAATTTTGTTTGAGGCCACAAGATCATTTAGAGTGCCTATATAATAGGCTATCTTGGTTTTTAATATCTCTTAGTAATTTTCTCATGGTTTCAACTTTTCAGTTGATGGAAAAAGTGTCAAATGCATGTAATGTAAAGTTGAAAAGGGGTGTAGCTTTTTTTTTAAAACTAATGCAACCAAATTGATAGTTTGAACATGTTTGTATGGGTAAATTTAGGCTGGGAATAGTCCTTCTTTTCACCCAAACATGCTAGAGTTTCCTAAGATACATTGTATCGACGATATCCGTTAAGAGTCCAAAGTGAAAAAATGCAGCAATATTTGACGAGATTTTATGCGAACACCGTTTCACCTAGAAACATTTCATTTGAGGCTACGAGATCATGTAGGGCCCCTCTATAATAACTTCTCTAAATTTTTATTTTTTTTGAGGTGTTTTCCCATGGTTTCAACTTTTTAGTTGATGGAAAAAGTGTCAAATGCATGTAGTGTAAAGTTGCAAAGGGGTGTATCTTTCATTTAGAAATTGGTGTGACCAAACCAATAGTTTGAACATATTTGGATAGGCACATTTAGGCTAGGCATGGTCTTGTTTCACATCCAAACATTCTAGAGTTGTTCAAACTACATTGTACCAGAAGCATGAAGCATACACATGAACAAATGAAGTATACACATGAAGCATGGGGAATGCACGTGGATACATGTAATACATGAAATATACATAAAAAGCGTGAAACCTACACATGTATACACATAAGGCATGAAGTATACACCAAAATCATGAAGCATACATGTGAAAACATGAAGTATATGTATGAAGCATGAAGCATACATGTGAATACACATAGTACTTGAAGTATACACAAGAAGCATGAAGCATACATGTTAATACATGAAGTATACACATGAGTCATGAAGAATACACATGAAAAAATGAATTATACATTTGAAGAATGAAGTATAGAAATGAATACATGTAGTACATGAAATATACACAAGAAGCATGAAGCATACACATGAATACATGATGTCCACATGAATCATGAAGAATACACTTGACCACATGAATTATACAATGGAAGCATGAAGCATACATGTGGATAAACATGAATAAGTGAAGCATACATGCGAATAACTTAAGCACAAGTACTAAAATACATGTAATTCATGAACTATACATATGAATACAAAGTATACTCATGAAAACATGTATGTCAAAAAAATTGCAAATAAGTTGTAAAGTATACACTTTAATACACATAACTCATAAGTTGCAAGCCATGAATTTTACATACAAATACACGTTATAAGTCACAAATTATTCACATGTATACACATAAGTCACAAATATTATGAATACACATAATTCACTAGTATACACATGAAATTCACACTCATATAGAAATGCATTATTAACCTACTTAAAAAGAAGGTTGAATAGTCTATTAAAGAAGCTAGCAAGTTTATTAGCATTAACTATAGGAGTGTTTAGATAATTTAATGTCTACTCAATAACATTTGTCATGAATGTTAGAAAGCTATAGGAATGCATGAAAATTTGAATGTAATAAAAATATTTAGTAATTATTTAAGCATAAGATGTAAACAACACCCATGCCTACAAAATTCAAGAATAAAATTTACACAATACACATGATAACACCATTCAAGAATAATAGTGGTAAAATAATATTTTCATTAATAAAAAAGTCTTAAGGCTATACAATGATATATTTCAATAAAAGTATATAATATATACAATAAAGTCATACAAGCTTACTACAAAAAAATCATATGGACATAAAATGTCACATATATCAATAGTATAAAATATATGTTCAAAAATTCCATGTAGGCATACAACAAAAAACCCCAATACATAGTCATTTCCCACTAGGAGAATGAAAAAGATCACATACTACCTTCGACGATCAGTTGGATGGAGTGTCTGATGATTCTTTTATCTTTCAAATGTGATCACTAGTACTCCTCTCTTCACTCATCTAGAGACATCAATAATACAAAAAAAATTATAGATGTTAATATATATAAATTTACTTATAAAAGGTCTATTAAAAAATAATCACTTACTGCAAATAAATAATCATCACGCTCATTCACAAAATTTACAGGTCGACTATCTAGAGTGACAACCACCTGTAGCAACCATCAAGATAGAAATTAAAACACATATAAGTATCATGAAAAATTTCAATAATAGACCATAGAAGAGAAAATGTAATGTCAAATTTACTAATCTATCACATATGTCTCTCAAAGGATCAGTACTAGCTATTGCTACAACTCCATGGTCCATCATGCCATGAACATCGATATGGATATATAATGTAAACATCTAAAAATGAAATAACAAATATGAAGTTTTTTTATCACTTTCATTAGTTTAATTTTTTTATTTAAAAGCATATACAAGGCAGTGAAATGTTTGAAAAAATTCCTCAAGGAAATGTGGTTTGATGCTAATGTTAAGAAATGATGACTGTCATGCCAAAAAAATTCTATGGATTGTATTGATGTCTATATTTGGATTAATTATAAGGTAGTTATCAGGGTATTTTTGAAGGTATATAACCATATAGTTCTCATGGAATCCATAAATAATGGAGATTGATATTCATTGAATGTTACAAAAAGTCTTATTGAGAGGCCTCATGATGAAAAATATACTTCACCTACATTATACAAAATTGTATCAAATAAGGACCTTTGGTCTCAATATGGAAAAGATGAAACATTGCAAATATATATGTTAAAGAGTTTCACAATGTAGGATGAACACCTACAATGATAAAGAGGAGGCAATCTCATGTAGAAAGGGATAGCTATAGAATTTTTTTAATGATAGTCATACCAATAATGCTATGGGCACTCACTTTTAATAATGGTAGGATTTTGAAGAATGAAGGAAAACCTTAAACCATGCTAATGAATTGGTATTGGTCACTATACAAAAATAATAGTGAATACCATTGTGATGAAAGGAACTTGAAGGTTTATATTCTTGAGCATTTATGAAGAAAAGGCATTCATCAAGATGGAAATGGAGGGAAATATCTTCACAAAAGATAGTCAAGTCTTCAATCTACAATGAACTCCTTGATTGTAATTCATAACTGCACGGTGACCTTGAAGGAAATCTTGATGACTATACAATGACCCCTAAAGAGTAGAACATGAAGATAATAGGGGCAGTCCAAGAAGGTAAATGCAAGGAAAATGATAGTTCTATGTGAAGGAAAACAATGATAGTCATTAATGATTGTGATAAATATATAAGTGAGTGTGATTTAGGATTCTTAATTTGTCCTTAACATATAATTTATGATTGTGATTTTAAATCATTGCAATGATTCTTGAAGGATATTGATCGTTTTGATAGTCCTCATGAATTTGATGAATACTTTTGTATTTTTGGTAGTATTAATGATTGTACTATGACCTTGGATGAAGGCTTATGATAGTGGTTAAGAAAAGTGATTTATGTATTTGAAAGTGTGCTAAATAAAGTCTTAATGAATGTGACTATGCTTTGTAATAAAGCTACAGACCATGTGGTTTGTCCTCATTAAGTGTAATGGTTTGTCCTCAATGAATTATTGTGAGTCATTCATAGTTCTCAATGATTATTATTAGTATGGCTTATCCATTTAATAAAAAAGGTAATTTTTTAAAGAGGAAAGTATGGACAAAGGACATCATTCATACATTAAAGGATAAACATTTCATAATAATAATTATGACTGTATTCTGACCTAAGGGGGGTATTTATGAATTTAATATGGATCCTTATGAAATAAATTCATTAGGAAACTAAAAAATTTAAAGTCACAAATTCATTATGAGGACAATCAACCTAAGGGTGACCTGGGATAATAAAATATCAATGAGTAAGGCATGAGAGTAAATCAAGGTGTAGTTTGTCAAATGTTGGAGAAATAGAGGAAGACCACTACTAATTGAGGATAGTAATATTTTCATCATTCCAATAGGAAATTCTAGTATGAGGAGCAAAATTTTCATTGTATTTTTTAAGAGTCAAAGATTCAAGTGAGGATAATAACCAAAGAGGCTAGGGTTATAGTGAAAAAGGGCATATGACAATCTACAACAAATGACAATCAACACAAATGATAGGGGGAATTTGTTGCAAGATTTTGTGTCCCTTAGTCTTCCTTGTCCAACACGATGCTTGGGTTTGTGACATGGCTTAACCACCTCCTATGGATATTACATAAATCTGGTAATTGTATCAGGCATTGACAAGTCAATCTTTTGGTGCAACGACAACCACCAATGTAACAATTGGTATCAGACTCGAGGTCACAGGTTCAAACCCCTCACTTGTGCTAGGGGGGATTGTTGCAAGATTATGTGTCCCTTTTTCTTCCTTGTCCAACACGGTGCTTGGGTTTTTGACATGGCTTAACTACCTCTTGTGGATCTTACATAAATCAAGTAGTTTTATTAGGCATTGACAAGTTGATCTTTTGGTGCAACGACAACCACCAATGTAACAATCATATGTCAAAATTTATAAGACTTTCATAAGAAAATATAGAAAGATGTCTTGGAGGTTGTTGATAGTGTACAATACCTCAAGAGATATGCAAATGGGACAATCATTTCATTAATGACAATGATAATATTTTCAAGGAAAAAAGAATATTCAAAGGATAGTTTGATAGTATAGTGGTCTCCAAGTATTTAACGATAGTCCATGTATTTATTTTAGGCACTAAATATATGTAAGTGGTTGAAGATAAAAATGAATATAATAGTGAAATAATGATGAGTAAGGGTAGATATGGAAGGGTTATTTAAGATGAAAGGCTTACAAGAAAGGTTATTCATTACAAAGTGCACACTTCAAGGGTAACAAAGCATTAAAGGAAAGACGGTAGTCACTTCATCGTAGATGACAATACAATGTTAAATTTAAGGATAGTCAAATGATATAGGGTATTAATTGAAGTGTCCTTAAATTCACATCAAACTGAAGATAGTCATGAAAAGGGGTATTTTTAGACTTTAAAATGATAGACCTTTGCGCATTTTCATTACAAAATGATAATTTTAAATTGTAAAGAAGACACTGTCATCAAAGAAAAAGCCATAGGATAGAAAAATTAATATGTGAAATGGTTTGAGATTGAAAGGAAGGTGAAAATGACAAGTTCAAAGCCAAATATATGATGCATTTTTTAAAACAATAATGAATTCTCTTGCACTCATCACTTTAAAGAACCTAGTTATCTAAGTTCATGTTTTTTCAAGCAATATTATAGATTTTTACATGCAAAATTACCAAAACTAGCTAACATTATTTTACAACACCATTAATGAATAAAGGTTACCTTAGTGAAAGTTGTTTGAGGACAAGACTAGTGAGGCTTCGAGGTCGAAGGTCCACTAGAAAAATGTTTGACATTCAAAGTGTATTATGAGGCAATCATTCATAAATGTTCAACTATTCCAATGCAATAATTATTTCTTTAATAGTAGTTGCATACATGTGGACTCATCATTGTAAACATATATGGGCTTGCAAGAATGGTCCACATATCATCTACACTTTGACCCTAAATTTTCATCATATTCATTTTACTTATTTAGTTATTCTTACATTTTAAAATAGAATTTTATTTAAATTAAATTAAATAAACTTGTTGAGTTTTACTTGAGTATCAATGTTGAATAATTCATTCAACAAGGCATTTGTCATAACCATCTACTCTACAACTGATGTATATTATGTACCTGCATCCCGAGAAATCTCACCATCATACCTACAAACAACACCACAAGAGGCACATTGGTGGGATAGAACTCTTAGCCTAGAAGTCTCGCATACATCAGGTTCTACAAGAGACCTCACATACTATATAATGGTCCGAGTGAGTGAACTAATCAAGTCCAATGTGTCCACCTCAATACTGTCCATCAAAATGGAAGGAATAGTGATGTGCTCCACCATGGGTTTGGCCAAGGGTCTCGGTGCCAACTATGGAGGACATCATGCACCCGGTTTATCATGTGTGGATCCCCCACCTCTATCTTGAAAGTCTAAAATTTCAAAATATTTTTGCACCTTTATTGAGGAAAAACTCACAATAGAGTTTCCTTAAAAAATATCATGGTACCTTGTAGTTATTGCATGGAGGTTGGTCAAAAAACATCCACCACTACTCCCAAAACTTAATTCAACTAATTCATCATGGCACCAATAGATGGGGAACCTCTTGCATCGACGTGATAGAGGTGCATTAGTTATTGGGTTTGTAAAAAAGGCGCACAAGTTGACTTTGCTAATTTTTTCTTTCTTCACTTGCGCATAGGAAACTCCCTTTGCATAAAATCATTTTAATTCATCTCTCTTATTCTTGACCAAAAATTATTTTTCTCCCTCATTTCTCTTACATGTGATACAAATGGCTTTAGTGATTTGGCAATGCCTCTCCTATAAGGGTGGGTTTCAACATGTTTAGTTAATCTTCTAGTCAATTTTTTAATCTCTAGTTTTTTGTTTACAATTTGATTTAAGATATTTTCTTGGGTTCCCTGTGGATGCCTGCAAATTGATGGAGGGGTTTGAGTTTTTTCTTGTTCAGGAGGCTCTTCATGAGGGGGTGACTGTGAATTATCAATGATTGGAGGTGGAAATTGATTTCCTGGAAATTAAAACATTTTTTTCCTAAAAAGCCTATTTCAATCTACATTTTAATTCAAATTCAAAAAATAAAATAATACTTGTACATACCTCTTTGATCTCTTTGACCTCTTTAATGTCTTGGTGAAATCCTCATGAATAATTACAAGCTAAGAGTTTAAAAAATGAAGGAGATTTGATGAGTGTGAGTTATGGAGCTAAAAAACCCCAAATGAAGTCATGGGTTGAGTAGGAAATAAGGTTTGAAGTGTGTTTTTTTCTTTTCCATTTTGTGAGCATCAAATTTTGCACTCACCAAATGGTCAAGCCATTTGGAGAGCACTAAATTTGGCACTTGCCAAATGGTCAAGCCATTCGGAGAGCACCGAATTTGGCACTTGCCAAATGGTCAAGCCATTTGGAGAGAACCAAATTTGGCACTCCCCAAATGGTCAAGCCATTTGGAGAGCACCAAATTTGGAACTTGCAAAATGGTCAAGCCATTTGAAGAGCACCAAATTTGGCACTCGCCATATGGTCAAGCCATTTCGAGAGCACCAAATTTGGAACTTGCCAAATGGTCAAGCCATTTGGAGAGCACCAAATTTGGCACTCGCCAAATGGTCAAGCCATTTGGAGAGCACCAAATTTGGCACTCGCCAAATGGTCAAGCCATTTGGAGAGGATCAAATTTGGCGAGCATAATATTGGAGATTTTAGGTTTTTGTTTTTTTTTTAAATTTGGCATATTTTTTGTGTCAAAGATTTGTACACAAACCCTATTGTCTGTATCTACTTTTCCCTAGGTGATTTTGTATTCATCTATTCCATAAGGTTGGATTCATGTGTTGTTGCTTGTGACAATTTGATAGGTTACACAAGATGATAATATTCTTCAATTATATGTGGTTGCATCAGTGTTGTTGGATATTATGTTGATGGAATATTCCAATTTTTTTTGTGATATTACTATGTGGTTTGCATGTTATTTTTAGACCTAGAGAAGCATGTATGTGATTTCTTATAGTGTTAGTTTAGGTTTGGCCAACTTGGTGTGCTGGTACTATTAGCAAAAGTGTTGTGTTGATTTGGGTCCCAATTTGCTAGGTTTTTGTGGTTCATATTCACTTCTTTCAATTTTGAAGGTGTTTGGTGTTGACCTATCTAGTATTTACATGTTTGAGGTGTATATGTTTCATTAAGGCCAACCTAGAGAATGTTTCTAAGGTTGTGGAGGATATATAAGAAATATTATTTATTAGAGATGTTGTACAAGTTTGTGATATTGTGAATGTGATTAAGTATGAAAATATGAGTGTGAGCTTAAATGCCTAAGGTTGCCAGATGTAGTGAGTAGAAGGTGTCTACATTTTAGAATTCTAAAAGTAGCTAAAATCATTGAGTAGAAGGTTGTAGATGGTGCAGAGTAGTTGTGATGGATTCTCTTGTTTCTCTAAGATATAGTATCTCTCTGTAATAGTCTTATTTTATCTTCTTTATTTTAGACCATGAGTCCTTTTGTTCAAAGGGCAGTGAGCCCTTCTCTTCTTTTGAGCAATGAGCCTATTGTGTTCAATGTTCCTATTCATATATATTTTGAGTTAATCCTCATCGTGGTTTTTCCCTTCATGGATTTTCCACGTAAAACTAGTGTTTTATTATTGATGTTTTGATGTTTCATTTGTTTACATCCATGTTGATTCTTATTAAGGGTTTGAATGTTAATGCGGGTTTTATGTTTTAATGTACAACTGATTATCCCCCTCTCACTTGTCTTGTGTGTCTAACATTATATTATATAATTTTATCACTCATAATTATAATACTTCATTTCACTGATTAACAATATTTATATGATAGAGAAAAATCAATTCATGAAATAAAAAATATACCATGACCTTGATCTCATAAATTGATCTACAAAAAAGAAGTTACCTAGAAATAAAATCATTTAATTATCATTCAAATTAATCTCGTAAATGATCTTGTAAATCATTTAGTGTGATGACTGTGGGTTCTATCTCAGGCATAAAGGCCACCTCTTCTTTGGAACCCACTGTCATCTAACAATTCGTGGATGATACTATTTTTTTTGGGAAATAATTTTTGATTGAAGCTAGGAAATGGAAAAATTTTCTCAACAACTATGCTTCTAGTTCCGAGCAATGTATAAACTACAATAAAAGCATGATTTACTTCTTCAACAACACACCTACTATTCAAGGTCGGGTGACGGTTGTCCTTGGTTGTGTGAGCGGCCCTCTCCCGTCAGTGTATTTAGGATTACCCCTTACTATCAAGGAAGTCACTCCTTCATTATGGAATTCAGTCCTTGAAAGGATTCAATGGAAATTGGTGGGATGGAAAGGCTCCATCCCCAGTCATGCTTGTAAGCTGTAGCTCCTATTTGTTTCACTCCAAGGGATCCTGGTGTACTTCCTCTCCATCTTAAAGATCCCCAAATACTTTGTTGAGAAGCTGGAAAAAATTCAAAGGAACTTCCTTTGGTCTGGAACTGAGGAAAAGAAAAAGTTTTCTCTAGTTGGCTTGGACAAGGTCTGTAAGTCCAAAAATTATGGTGGGCTTGAGATTAGGAATATTATTAGCATGAACAAGGCCTTGTTGACTAAGGTTGGTTGGGATTGGTTAAGGAATAAAAAGGATTGGTGCAATATTATGAATGCCAAGTATCTTAAAAATAGACCCATGATTAAAAGCCTCTCTAACGATCATCATTTGGGCTATTTGGATTGAAAGAACATTTGCAAAATGAAGGGGTTTCTCATGAGTGAGATGAAATGGAAGATTGGGAATAGAAAAAACATCAAATTCTAGGAAGACCCTTGGTTGTTAGACACCCCCCAAGTGCACTCTCAGACTTTAGGAATCTTATGAGACCGACTCAACTTTTCTTTGAGTTGTTCCTTAGAGACTACCTCCTCAACCAACCTAGGGCTTGGAGGTGGAAAGACTTTCTTCTTTTTGGTCCTTTGTCTCAAAAATTATTATCCTTGGTGAAATATATTTAGGACTTGCTCACCAATACCATATTACCTCTATCCAATATGGAGGATGATTTCTATTGGACTAATGATCGACAAGGAAATCTTTCTGTTAAGTCGGCCTACAATCTGCTATCGAACTAGAGTGTGGAACCTAGACCCTAGAAATGGGTTTGGAATAGGCACATGATCCCAAAAATAAACATTTTTCTGGTGGATAGCTTGTCATAATAGAATCCTTATTCAAGATAATTTGAGAAAACAGGGATTTCAGATCCCTAATAGATGCCAACAGTGCAAATGCAATGAAGAGTTGGTGGATTACTTGTTGTTGCACTATTTGTTTGTTGCTAGTGTTTGGGAGCTAGCTTTAGAGTGTATGGGCACTCAATGGATGATGTGTAGAGACATAAAATCCTTTATCTTAGGTTGGTCTAGGCCCTTCCTTCACCCCTTAACTCATGAGATCTAGAATCAGGTTCCCCCCATCATCTGTTCGTGTATTTGGAAGGAGAGGAACAACAAGATTTTTAGGAATATTTAGATGAGCTAGTTAAAGAGGTTTTCGGTATAGGGAAAACGTTAATTTCAAAACATATTTTGATCTTTAGGGGGAAAATATTGAAAAATTAACATAGAGAGTGGAAAAATAAAATGGCTAAATCTTGGCACCAGAATCTAGATGTTAACTCCTATGATAACTCCAGGTCATAGCTAGATGAGATACAGTTTGGAAACCCCCAAACCATGGCTGGAACAAACTAAATTTTGATGGTTCCACCAAAGGCAACCTGGGCAGGACAAGTATAGGAGGTATAATGAGAGATTATAGGGGCAAGTTTGTTGTTGGTTATTTGGGGGTATAAGAATTCAATCATCCTTGACTATAGAAGCTAGGGCACTGCTAAAGGGAGTCCAATTAGCTATCACTCTAGGGATATGAAACCTACACATTGAAGGGGATTCTAAGTCTAAGGTTGATGTCATTAATCAAGGAAAGTTACTTTGCTGAAATACTAGGGACATTTTTTTAGACATATTTCATTTGGTGTCTAAGTTGAATATGAAGATAACTACCCACATCTTTCAAGAGGATAATCAAGTTGTTCATTCTATGGAAAATCTGGGGTCCCATTGGAGTGGTTCTAAGTGTTGGAGGAATATGGGGAACCTATCGCCAGGTATACAAGGTCTAATCCTTAAGGAGAAAGGCACATGTATTGTTCATGATGACATGTAGTTTGATTAATTTCATCATTTGGGGGGTCCACATACTTATCTATTGAGTGTGGTGGAAAAAGTTGAATACTGAGGTGTCAAAATCATGGCATAATTTGAATAAAAGGGTTGAGTTCTATTATAAAGAAATAATTATGAGAAGGGTTGGGGAGTGCAATAGGATAACAACCAAGTTGGGTCAAATATTATGCAATATTTATTTGAGGTCTTGTCTCAGCCTTCACATATCCATGCAGATTTTTAAATTCAAATTTGATGTGACTAATAATTATGATGTGAATCTCTTTCCTTGTCCTATCAAATTTGATAAAAAGTTACTCTTATTCGATGATGGGGTTATGGGGGATTCTAAATTTGGCCCCACGACTAAATTTCTTTGGTACTTGTGCAAAGGAAACATGGATGAAAACCTACCAATATCATAATTGTTTGCAAACCTAGTCATAGGTGTCTCAAGATTTCTGCTTATGAGAATGTGGTGATTTCCTTTTGAGATTTAACTCTTCAAGCATGTGTCCAACACATTGTCTTGATTTCTCTAAGAATTCTTGTTTGGCTTAAATTCATAATTGTTTGGATGACATTTCACCTTGTTTAGAATTCTAACATTTTACTCTCACAAGATTCTTGGTTTTTTACTGTGCATAAAGGTGATATGGGTGGTGATAGGATGAGGATGAAGCCCAATAATTATGGGGAATGTTGAAAGGACCCACTGGTTTGGCACATCTGTGTTGAAGGTGGTATGTCTCCTTTGATGGAAAAATTGGTTGGACACAACCCAAAGTTGTATGTGCAATTTGTGAGTTCCTAGAAAGATCAAAGGGATACTATGGGTGGTATCTCCTTCGAGGTGAAGGAGGAAGTGACCTCCCAGGCCATGGGGTTGTTGTGTATAGAGAAGAAGTACCCTAAGCACACCAAGGCTCAAGACAATGAAAGATTGAATGCTTTCTTTGTGGGTAATGAAAAAATCTATGTTCTCAATCTAGCATTGAAAGAGATGCTCTCTCGTAGTTATGGGACTAGGTTTTTCTCGCCCTCATGAAGTATGTCACATTAGAGGTTAGGTTTAAAAATTTGTGTTTTTATCATTTTCCTCTCTTAAACCACCTTTTTCATAAAATTCTACTGAGTTTCCTATTATTTTTACTTATTGATTTGGAAAGATCTATTTAGAAGTGCCTTGATCTTGTTGCTAATAACCTTGAGGAACCCATTCCCTTACTAATCTATCAAGGCTTCATTTTGAGGCTCTATCATTTTTACCTTGCCCTTTTCTAGCCCAAATCTATCTCTGCTATATGCATTGAGGAAATTGAACCCCTGGCTCAAACCAATATTTCCTCAGTCAAGTCCAAAGGTCCCAAAAGAAAAAATCCTTTGACAGTTATTGAAATCCCTAAAACTAAACCAACTGCCAAAAAGAAGAAGGGAATTATGGGGTTAGCACAATCTCACATTGTGACTAGTCTCCATGAGCTTAAGTCTACCCTAGCGAAGATTGGAAAAAAACTTAATACTAAGAGGAATGTGAAGGATGAGGGGAAGGAACTAGTTGAACAACTAGCCACTAATAGTGTTGGTAAGAATAGGGTGGGGAAATATTTCAAGGGGGATATTATGGTTGCTACTACAATGGAGACTAGGGTTGAAAATACTAGCATCAAGAGATCTGGTAGGCTAGCTAAAGCAAAAAGAAAGTGTAGATTAGTGAAATTTCTTCTAATGAGGATTGGTTCGACAACAAAGGGGAAAGGAAGGAGGTTGATATTGAGGAAGAGGAGGAGGATTTTTTTGAGGGGCCTAGTCACTTCTCAGACCTCAAAAAAATGCTAAAAGAGAATTCAACTTCCTAGTCCTCTGACCCTTAGGGGGTGGAGCATGCTAAAATTGAGAACTATGGAGAAAGGGGAGGTTTAACATAGGCTCTGAGAGCGTGTAAAAAATATTCAAAAGAAACTCAATGGTCTGTCTAGACTCTCTGTCAAAATGATCCACTATGTGGCTGGCACCCTCTCTACTATGCTTAAGTACAAGGTGGATAAGAAGGATACAAAGGTAGGTCCCTACTAGGCTAGGGAGGATATTTTCAACCTCATCTCTTAGAATTGGGATAATGCTATCTAGTTTGTTTTTGCTCTGTTTGTTGGGTGTTTTGGTTAGTTGTTAGTTTGTTGTGTCTAGTTCTGTTTTGGATTTTTTGTCATTGTCCTTGATATTGATTTTTTTCCCCCTTGGGGCTCATTATGTAAAGGGTACAACTCCTTGAAAATTCTACTTATATAATCAAAAAAATAATTATACCCATGGTTAAAGTGAACCCATGTATATATACATGTATATATATGTATATATACATATATATATGTATATATACACATGTATATATATGTATACACACACACACACACACACACACACACACACACACACACATATATATATGTATATGTATATGTATGTATGTATATACAATGAAACAAAGATAAGTGTAAAAATCAAAGATTCACAACATATTAAAACATCATAATATAAAACATCCCATGATGATACCAAAATTGGTCATGAACTATAAAATAAAAAAAATTCATTGGAAGGAAAGATTCACAATATCCCCCGTAGGATCTAGACTTCCTCTTGGAAGTACCTTAATGTTGAATAAATTAACTCATCATTTCTCCAATAAATTATGATTATCAATTCTCATATAGAGATTTAAATTTTTTGGAAGGTCAACATAAATTGAGGGCTTGGTGTTTCTTCTACTGGATAGGCTATAAAAACCATCACTATATGTTTACCCAATAATAAGTCACTACACATATTATGTTATTAAGACAATGTGTTAAAATGTAATCTAGTGTATAGGACACCACATGGGTCACATAAATAAAATTCCATAGCAACACACTATAATTTAAATAAATCATAAGACCATTGTATGACACTTACTGAAACATATAATTTCTTGGTAGCAATAATATATGTTGGCAGAAAAAATTTGAACATCACAACAAATAACTATCCCCATGCATAAATTTATAAAGCATATTTTTCTCTCCTAATTGCAATAAAAATTGTTTTTTTGGCACTTAAACATGTTTACTTCACCTTTCAAGTCTAGAGCATAAACATAAACATGTGATTTCATATTATAGAATTATATCCAAGTAATGCAACTTATTAGACCACTTAGCAATAAAACACATATAGAGGTCTCTAAGAACATGAAGATGTGTGACTAGAAAATTATTCGTACTAGAGTTATGAAATTAACATCTACATTCTAGAGTTTGTAAACAAGTTTCATCTCCTTAAGGGGATACCAAACATTCTTAGAATCATAGAAAAAATGAAGGTATAACCCTACAAATCTTAAGAAAAGGAGACACAATCCTCATCTATCTATATGTTTGAAAACCTTAACACCTTAAATAATACTCCTAACCATATTTTCCCACCACCCATGGATCCTAATAGGAGCTAATTTTCAAGATAGAAAATAGCAATTCAATTAAAAATCCACATGTACCAAATAAATAATAAATATTAGGCCTATAAAATATAAATCTCAATGATGAAATGATCATTAGATAAAGTCCATATGAAGTCTCATTAATAAAATAAAGTTAATGTGTTCCATAAATGCAAAAAAAATAATCAAATTTGAATCAAAAGAGTGTTTGAGGAAAATGACCAAATACGAATTAATTGTCCAAGTAGCCCAAGGAAATATAATTTTTTACTACTAGTACAAATTTAAAAAATTAAAACTTAAATAAATAAATTAAATAAATATCCCATGTAACTGTCTAATCTAACCATCTCAACTATTAAAAAACAAAAATCACATCATGAATTTGATACCTACACATAATCTAAAAAGGGACACATTTTGATTGACCAATGAGAGCTCACCTTCCAGCCTTAAGAATATAATTATATCCTCTCGTATGCTTGGGGGTATCACAATGGTAACTAGATAGATAATAACTTATAAACTCACAACCAAATACAATTTAATTCAACACAATGCAACTACAACATCACCCTAAACCCAAATTACAAAAGTAAACAAGATTCCTCTCAATAATTTCACAAGGGGGAGTGAGAAAATTCTCTTATGGGGAAAATAACCAAAAATATATATATAAAACATATAATCCTCCAAAATATGCCACATATAACCTCCACAAAATCCAAATTATATATCACATCTTCCACAACACACATATCTCCAACTATTTCATTTAATAAAATATGTGAATACTCATACTCATCAATTATTATTTTCCCAACTATGGTTTCCATCTAGTCAACCCCAATTACATGGACTAATCTCAAGAAAATGGGAAAGGCCTACTCCAACTACTCAACCAGTACACAAAGAATGATCAATACATAATAAGTAATACACATAATGTCTATTTAACCTACATTCAAGAATATTTTACATAAACCAAAATAAAAAAAGATAAGAAGTCCTACCTCTCAATTCTTCAACACTTGAAGGAGATTGGTGAAGAGTCCACAAGAAAAAATATTCCAACCTTCTCCTTCACAACTAACCTTTCTCTCCACCTCTCTAAATTCACAACACTCTTAACACTTCACAAATATAAAAAATGAATAAAAATATCTTTTCTCATCCAGAATTACAAATTAAATAGAAGTTCCATTCACTTCATATCTCAATGTAAAGGTGATGTTTGCCACCTCAATTAATATTAAAATAGACCCTAAGCATGTTGCTTACTCTATATGATAAATCTTTATGGGACCATTTCTTCTTCAATTTTGACCTCCCAATTATGTGAGAAAGGTAGTGCATAAAATTTCTCATATATTATTTTATCACGTGTCCCACTAAAGCATGCTTATAACTTTGGCTTGACCAAACATGATCAAATATGTCACATTTACAAATAGAAATGGAAATGGGTTCAAAAATACTATATTGTTCATTTATGTCTTCTGAAAATGTCCTAACCCCTAATTCTATGAACTAGGGCCCTAAGAAATCCAAAAACACTTTAAAACCACTTTAAACCTTGTATAATATAAATTTGATTTTGAAACTTGAAATAAAATATTTTTCCATGAACTCCTAAACACAATATTTAAAATATATAATTTCCTCATCACACAAAAATAAAGTTCACAACATCAAAATACATGTTTTACATCATGAATAATAAATTCACATCAGAAGGAAAAATACACATCATAAAAGACCTTAGCCTCTCCATATAGATTAGGCCAAGATCATATGACTCTTCCACCATGATTCTGCATAGAATGCATTTAAATCTTAAAAACCCCTTTTAAGAAAATAATTTTACTTAATCTTTGTTTGTTAAATTATAACAAGACTATATTCTATAGATATCTTACACAAGGAAATGAACGATAGTGCTATCATTTTGTAGTGATTCATCTGTTCAGGAATTGAAGTAGATGGAAGCATTAGAGATGATGAACCTTCTCTGCTAGTGGGCATGGAAATATTTTCAGAATCTAACCATTGTTTTCTCCTGGTTCTTCCTTTTTTGTTTTGGGACTAGTAGAAGATATTGGTTTCTTCTTTATCGAGACTTTCCATCATTCAAAATGTCTTCTAAAATATCCTTCTATATAGGAAGGGAATTCCATCTTAACCAAATTTTATTGTATCTTTCAAATCCTTACATGAAAAACTCTAACTACAATATTTCTAGAATTATTGATTAGTAGTACCATTGTAAATGACTACAAACCTATAGAAACAATATCAAGAGCTGGTTGAACCACCAAACCATGAAAACAAATTAACAAGAAAGAACCATCCAAAGAAAAATGTCAAAAAAATAACACAATGACAATAAATGCAAGAGATTGACATTGTCGAAAATTTATTTCTCCTACAACCTCCTACTCATCCGTGAAGAATAATTTTTGTGTGAGCTCCCAGTAGCTCTTGAACATTAGTAGTTGTATCTATTTGTAAGTGAGCAGTGATTGCTCTAGGTTGATCTCTGCGTATCTCTTGATAGTGAGCTCCTAGGAGCTCCTAAAGTTTGATAGTCTAGTTGAGCAACGCTCCTAGCAAGTTTTTAATTTGTAGCTTAAGTTTAGTTTTCCAAGTTTTATGTTTTTCCCTTATATATTTTTCATTTCTAGTTATTGAATTAAAATAAGAATGTTGCATGGCTCCTTGTGCTTCTACATTTGAGTTTGTGTATTCCTAGCTGATTGGGAAACAAAACAACAGTTATGTGTCTGCATTAAGATTTAAAATTCATGACATGGTATTAGAGCTATAGGCCTCATTTCCGTGCGAGTTAGGGCATTTATTTTTTCTAGGTATTAGGTTTTTTTTGTAGGAGACATGGTTGGAGATGAAGGAAAGAGTTGGTAGCATCCACTATCCTTTAATGGACATAACTATGATGTATGGGCCAAGAAGATGAAGACGATTATGGTCACCAATGATTTGTGGTATTTTTTGATAAATGGGTTTGTGGATATTATTGACCCAAATACATTTGAAGCTATCACAAATAACTAGAATACCCAGTTGAAAGAGAAGAGAAAGAAAGATGATAATGCATTGAGTTTGATATAAGAAACCTTGACAGATTCCATTTTTCCTAGGATAAAAGTAGCTGAGTATGCAAAGGAAGCTTGGGAAATCCTTCAAACTCGCTACAAAGGGACTGAAAAAGTCAGATCGGTGAAGCTCTAGATACTTCGAAGAGATTTTGAGATCATTGAGATGAAATAAAGTGTGACCATCTCAGAGTTTCACACAAGGATCTACAGTTTAATAAATTAGCTAAGAATGAATGGAGAAATGATGGAGGAGCAGAAGATTGTTGAAAAAATCCTCAGATGTCTACCCATGAGGTATGATGCACTCGTCATTGCTATTGAAGAGGCAGAGGACCTCTCTACTTTGATGGTGGATGAGTTGATGGGTTCTCTCCAAACCCGTGAGAAGTGCCTAAATAGGTCTGCTACTTCTTCCCAAGAGAAATCTTATAAAGCTCAGTTAAATGCAAGAGGTATGGGCAGAGGTGGAAACAACTCCCAAAGAGGTCGTGGCCGATTCAAACAAGGAAAATCTGGAGAAGAAAGCTCAGGTTGAGCAAACAACCAAGAGGGAGCAAGTAGTTCACAGACCATCTCCTGAAGAGGCATGAAGAAAATTAGTTCAAATCAGAGAAATTACAAGAGAAACATTGCGTTCTACTACTATCATAAATTTGGGCATTATGCCAGTGAATGCTAGAAAAAGCATGGTAATCAACAAAAAAATAATGAAAATGTGGTTGATTCAAGTGTGGCTGAAGGCAATTAGTCCACAACCTTCATCATGTGCAACATTGGTGAAGAAGGTAGCCCCAAAGTCTAGTATTTGGACACCAGTTGCAGTAACCACATGAGTGGTAATGAAAGTCTATTTGATTCATTTGATAAAAATGTAAAGTCTCAGATTAGAATGGGGAACAATGGAATAGTTCCAGTCAAGGGAAAAGGATCTATTATGATCCGCACCAAGCAAGGTGAAAAGAAGGAGGTCCAAAATGTATTTTTTGCACCTAGGTCAAAGAATAACCTCATGAGTGTTGGACATCTAATCCAAAATGGATACAAAGTGTTGATGGAGAAGGGCCAATGCATCATTTATGACAATAATGAGAGGACAAAGGTGTTTGTAGCAGTTGCAATGACAAAGAATCAGATGTTTGTGTTGAAGATTGAGATGTGCTTCTCATATTAGTCTTTTTTTGTACCTCTCATGAATGGAAAATTTACAACAGTATGTTTAGTAGCCCTCAGGAGCTCTATTGAAGACCCCTCCAAGCTATGGAATCTCAGGTATGGACACTTAGGCTTTGTTGTTTTGAGTCTTTTGTCCAAGAATAGTATTGTTGATGGTTTTCCGAGAATAGTAGAGCCTAATGTTAGGTGTGAGGCTTGCATTTTGGGCAAGCAACATAGGCAACCCTTTCAATTGGGAAACTCTACAAGGGAAAGAGAACCATTGGAGCTGGTGCATATAGATTTGGTAGGCCATATGAAAATCACATTGATTGGTAAGAGATAATTTTGTACAACCTTTATTGATGATTTTAGTCATAAGACATGGGTCTATTTTTTGCAGCATAAGTCTAAAGCTTTTGATAAGTTTTTGTTGTTGAAGGACCAGGCTGAAAAGGAGTGTGGACATTTCATCAAGTTCCTAAGGTCATATCGCCGAGGAGAGTATACCTCCAATCTATTTATGCATTTTTGTAGGAAAAATGGCATCAAGAAGGAACTAACAGTCAGTTATACTCTGCACCAAAATGGAGTGGTTGAGAGAAAGAATAGGACCATCATGTAGATGGCAAGGAGCATGATGAAAGAAAAGGGGCTCCTGACTGAATATTAGGGAGAGGTTGTAGAAATAAATATTTATTTGATAAATAGAAGTTCAAAAAAGGTGGTCCATGATAAAATACTGCAAGAAGCATGGAAAAAATGCAAGTGGATGGTTGAGCACTTGAGAGTGTTTGGGTGTGTGGCATATGCACTTATGCCAAAAGAGAAGAGGAATAAATTGGATGACAAGGGTGAGAAGTGAATTTTCATGGGCTATAGTGAAGATTCCAAAGCCTATAGGTTGTACAACCCAGTCACCAAGAAAATCATCAATAGTAGAGATGTGGAGTTCTTAGAAGATGAGTCTTGGGATGGAACGACAGATCCTGACAGCTCCTGAAATATCTCAAGAGTTCAAGAATATGAAGAAGATGAAAATGAAGATCAACAAGATCCTGCAACAATAGAAATAATAGACTCTCGAGAGCTCCTGAGAGCTCCTGAACCAAACAAGTAGTTAAATAGACTGTCACAAAATTCTGTCAGAGAGAGATCCCATCAACTCCTGACAACTCTTGAAGCTAGAAGATAGTTAGGAAGATAGTCACAGTCAGCCAGAGATTTGGCCACATAGAGCTCCTGATAGCTCCTGAGAGCTTCTGAAGTGAGGAGACAGGAAGGAAAGCAACCAAAGGTAGCCAAAAAATTGTCTCTTGAGAGCTCCAAAGAGCTCCTGAACCTACCTATTTAGTAGAGCAACAATAGCACTAAAATTTCAGACCCCACTCTTGCCTCCCTAGTGCCAAAGAATACCAAGAGTCTAAGGGAGATCTACCAAGATGAAAGGTATGATGAAGAGTTTGATGAGAACATGAATTTTTCATTATTTTCTCATAGTGATCTAATTTATTTTGAGGATATTGTGAAAGAGGAGAAATGGTGTGAGGCCATGGATGAGGAGATAGATGCAATAGAGAGGAACAACACATGGGAGCTAGATGATTTTCCTTCCAACAAGCAAGTTATTGGGGTGAAATCAGTTTAGAAGACCAAGTGCAATGCCAAAAGGAAGGATAGAGAGGAACATGGAACGTTTGGTTGTCAAGGGGTACAAATAGTTGTTTGGGAGAGACTATGATGAGACATATGCCCCCATTGCAAGGATGGAGACCGTGTGGGCACTCATAGAGATTATAGCCCAACACAAGTGGACGATATTTTAAATAGACGTGAAGTTCGCCTTCCTAAATGAAGTGTTGAAAGAGGAAGTTTATGTGGAGTATCCTTTTGGATATGAAGTTCTAGGTGAAGAACACAAGGTGTATAACCTCCTCAAAGCTCTTTATGGGCTAAAGCTAGCTCCATAGGCATGGTATAATAAGATTGACTCATATTTGATGAGAAATGGCTTTAGCAAAAGTGATGGTGAGCCCACTCTTTACATCAAGGCAGAAAATGGTAATATTTGTATTGTTGTCTTATATGTTGATAATTTAGTTTTTATTGGGGATGATGATTTCCTCATTGCTGATTTTAAGGAGGCCATGAAAAGAGAGTTTGAAATGACAGATTTAGGTCTCTTGAGATATTTTCTAGGCATAGAAGTAAAACAAATGCATGATGGTATATTAATCTCTCAAGAAAAATATGCAAATGATATCTTGAAGAGAATTAGAATGCTTGAAAGAAAGCCTGAACCAACACCAACAACCATAGGTCTTAAGTTGAGCAAGGAGGATTGCAGCAATAATGTGGATCTGACCATGTTTAAAATTTTGGTTAGAAGTTTGATGTACTTGATTGCAACTAGGCCGGATATAATGCATAGAGTGAGTCTTATTCACATATTTATGGAGACTCCAAGAGACATCCATTGACAAGTGGGTAAGAGGATCCTGAGGTATGTCAATGGCACCAAAGGATATGGTGTGTTATACACAACAACAAAAGAGTATGGGTTGGTTGGATACATGGACAGTGATTGGGCAGAAAGTTTGGATGATAGGAAGAGAACATCGGGCTATGTGTTTCATTTGGGATCAGAAGCCATCTCATGGTCTTCCAAGAAGCAACCTATTTTTTCCCTATTAGCAGCAAAGGCTGAGTATATAGCAGAAAATGCAGCAGCATGTCAGGCTATTTCACTAAGAAGAATCTTGGTAGATTTGAGAGAAGAACAAGATGGAACAATAATCTTTTGTGATAATGTTTCATCTATATCCTTGATAAAAAATACTAATTTTCATGAAAGAAGCAAGAACATTGAAATAAGGTATCATTTCATTTGTGAATTGGTTGAAAATGGTGAAATTAAAATGGAATTTTGTAGGTCTGAGCAACAACTAGTAGACATATTCACCAAGCCTTTAAGCAAGGACAATTGCAAGTGCCTAAGGAGTAGGTTGGGCATTATCGATTTGGATTAGGACTGATATTTTTTTTCAGCTCAAGACCAAGGGGGAGTGTTGGAAATTTATTGCTTTTGCAGCCTCCTGCTCATCCACCAGACTCCCTGTAGCTCCTAATAGCTCCAAAATTAATTATGGTAGCTGATTTTGAATTTGCAATTTATTTTGGTAGGTAATTTCAAATTTTAGAGGGAATGTTTTTGAAAGACAAAAGGAATGAAGGCAGCAAGTTATGTTAGTTAGAAGAAGATGAATGTTTAGTTTTGCAACAGTTGTCTGTGAAGAAGAATTTATGTATGAGCTCCCAGTAGCTCCTGAACAAAAACAGTTGTATCTATTTGTAAGTGAGAATTGATTGTTGCAGGTCGAATTCTATGTAGCTCTTGACAGTGAGCTCCCAGGAGATCTTGAAGTTTGACAGTCTAGTTGAGCAATGCTCCTAGCAAGTTTGTAATTCGTAGCTTAAGTTTAGTTTTTAGAGTTTTATATTTTTCCCTTTGTATTTGTCATTTCCAGTTATTGAATGAAAAGAAGAATTTTGCATGTCTCCTTGTGCTTCCACCTTTGGGTTTGTTTATTCCTAGCTGATTGGGAAACATAAAAAAAGATTTGTGTCTACATTAAGATTTAAAATTCCTGACATAACCATGCAGTGAGACTCAAAACGAACTTCATTTATTTCTTATTATAAATTGAGTATATAAGTCAAATTGCAACATAGCTTTACTAATTAAAATCAAGATTATACGATTGAATTCAACTCTATGAATCTAAATCATTTCAACATAAACATTGAAGTAAAATGTTAATGATTGTTCCTACAATTCAACTTCACAGCACTAGCCCTCAAGACTCTCATGTGTGACGACATGTTTTTTAGGTACATTTTTCATGTAAGCCCTCAGATTTGCATAGTTCATCAAGCCACCTACAATACTCTCTACATTTCTAATAAAATCTATAGATAATGTCTGATTCGCTTCAAGATGCACGTAGTCACCTCCGTCAACCTATAATAAAACTTAGTGGGAAAACAGTTCCTGACAGCCTTTTCAGAAGGAGAAATTTTTGCAACAACAATTACTAAATTCTTAAGTGCTCTCTCCAACCTAGCTTCATGAGCAGAATACTCGGTCATATTAGATACATTTACTTCTATCCTTTATATTTCTTTCTGAGTTGATGTCCCAACACAAATTGCATCACCTACATATGAAGCAAGGTCAGACTCCTTGGTAGGCTTATCCTCTCTCCCTTTGATGTAGATTTTTTTGTGGTCAGCTTCATCTAACTCCAATTCATCTAGGGAGTCATTAGAATCATTCTATTGTTGGGATTGTTTTATCAAGTCCCTAAATGAAACTACTGTAGTACCCTCAGGATCTAATGGTATTGTGTATCTTTGTAGGGTTAATTCATTAGGGTTATCTTCCATCTTTCCAAGTTCATTCTTAGATTTATCTTCCATCCCTTCAACTTCTTTCTCAGAGCCATCCTCCATTCTTCCAAACTCTTTATCTAAGTAGTCTCTTATTTCTTATCCTATCTAGAACAACAGATCTGAGCCTACTACTTATCCTATATTTTTCTAGCCAACTCGCTCACTTGTTTACACAATTTGTGAGGATGGATTGGTTGACAACGATATGTGATGTATTTATAAGAATGTTGTTTTGCAGTGATATATGTGCTGCTTCCACATGTCTAGAAAACAAGTGGTCATAATTTATCTATTCTTTATATTGGTACTAAATTTTATTTGGATCAATTCGTTTATCTTTTGAACTATACCTATAACTTCTTCATTTTTCACGTGTATTTTCGATGGGATGTTTATTAGATTTTCCTACAAGTTCTCAAAGCCACAAATTCTCTATTCTTTAGATGCTGAAATATAACTCACTTATTATTATCCACATATTTTTTGGATCATAAATTTATTAGATATACCTCTAAGTTCTCAAAGCCACAATTTATATTTATTAGATGCACATTCACACATTCTACAACATAAATTTGAGATATTATTATTATATATAGCGCATGCCACAAAAACAATGAAAACTTATAAAATATGATTTCTTATAGTACACATTTCTTTATATACTTTATGAAATTTTGACTAGATTTTTTATTTTTATAATTACCACAAATTATTTTTTGTTATACTTATCATACACTAATTACTTTTATTTTTTTATCTTTGTAGGTTTCTACTTTTCCAAATTAATGAAAAGTAATTATTTTTAATAGTATTAATAGTTTTAAATTTGAGGTTTTCCATCAAATTTAATTTAGACTTATTATATATTCCATAGAATATTACAGTTCATTTATATTTATATAGATCTTAGTTATTTTTTTTATATTTATAATGTTTAAAAATAATAATATTATTTTATTTTTAATAGTGTAAATACATATTTATTTTTAAAAAAGATATATCTCCATCTTGTTGTGGGATTTTATATTGAATCTTCTCAAAATAAATTATAATGAATATCATGATTCTTATTATGAAATTGGTTTTTATTTTATGTATTTTTATTATAGGGTAAAAAGGGATTTCTAAAGGGTGCTAGCCCTTATACAAAAGGGAACTAAGAAGAAAAAAAAAAAAAAATTTTCTAAAACAATATTAAAGAAATAATACAAAACAACATATACGTCATTTTATGTATTAGAGGTCAAAATAAAAAGTAATTTCATACTTATATAAAAAATATAAATTTTTAAAGAGACACAAGAAATGATACTCCCACTCAATTGAGAAGTCATAAAATCATAACAAAACTTGATGAAGAGTTCTTGGAAGAATGCATATTTAAACAAACTAATTATGGAAAACCACCACTTTAGGCACCTCAAATATACTTCTTCGTAGTTCCTTATGTGAAGTACTCTAGCTTTTATCATCAAAATATTACTTTTTACTCTTAGAGCTCTCCTCTAAGTAGTAGTCAAATTGTTTGAGAATGCGTTCTATAATAGATAATTAACTATATCTCTATACCATCCATCTAAAGTAATGTTCTCTTGAAAATATTGTTGGAATATGAGTTGTCCACCAAATTCTAATAAATTCTATGAAATATCCTAGTCTCTCACCAAATTTTTGGGCTATATCTCTATGTTAAACTCTTGGAGGATAACAATCCATTTCCCCCTTCTTTCACTTAACTTCCTATCCAAATTTGGATACATTGTCTTTGCATTTTTGAATGGTAAGATCAAGTGTAACGCCCCGCCATGGAACCTAGAGAACAACACACGCGAATTAAATAACCTAACAATTTGTTTTTAATCATTCGATTACAACCTACGAACAAGTAAACATCGACTCATACATTCCCAAGGTTCCATGACAATGCTACGTAAATGTACAAAAGTAAGAACATCTTATCAGAAACCAATAACATAAAACATAAGGATAATTCACATTAATGATGAGTGATCCGTTTACATATTCATAATGAAGTTAAGTTACATATGCAAGTTACAGCGAGATTGTGACAAATCTCGTTACATCATAATAAAATTACAATAAGGTCGCACATAATCATCAAGAATATATATAATATAAATGACAGTCATGACACATCTGTCAATCTTTTTCATGAGAATGCTCAATGTCCAACTCCATGAACAATACAAAATTAGGAACCTATCATAAGAATAATATAATCATGTACTACATCACCTGCAAGGGGACCCAATGGAGGATAGAGCATGTTCCTCCCAACCCTATGTTACTCGAAAGTCCACTCCCATGCTAGGAGATAATATCAGGTCCACAAAGCCAAACAAACATGAAGACAAAATATAATATACATGGCTTGACATACACATAATGACATAACAATATCAATACCACATAAATAAAAATAAAGCTCCTAAAGGCAACATCATTACAACTAGTAACTCTACACAAGATACCACATAACATGTATTAGGAAAAGAGTGTCATCACATAGTTACTTTATGCTACCCTGGTGAATCTTCCTAGACCACCAGCCCTCGTACCAAGTTACTCTGGAAATATCTACCGATTTTTGGCCCCTAAACAAACTCGTGTGGAATCAAACTACTTTTCAAGAAGATAAAGTAAATTATCATGCCATTCCAAGCCTTCTCAACCTACCCTTAATCTATACAAGCACTAATGTATTAGGTGAGGCATTCAAATTATCTAAATTATTTATGACCACCCAACCCCCAGTACATTTATTAAGGTTTTCACTGAATTATAAACTCTCGATAGGTTACCCTAGTTACCTCTTAGGGTTTCGGTCCCTATCAAAAGCCACTCTCCCTAATTACATAACTCATTATTAATTACAAAGGAAAACCATTATACACGTTAAACAAACCATGAATGGACACATCTCAAACATGATATAGACCATCTAACTTTCAAAATACCTCCAAGGTAACAACAAATTGTGCATGGCTAAGTGCCAATTAGATCATTACAATTGAAAATAAAGTACAATCATAATAAAATTTACAACACAAATTATTTTCCTAGCCTCTGGAAGATTTCTAATGTTCACTTCACAAGATGATTTAAACATGAACCAAAATCCACTTTTCATTCCCAGTTACATCCATACACTTGTTTCGCAAAACAATCCAAACAATAATAGAAGAGTAGATACAAGAGTGAGTATAAAAGGAATTCAAATCAAGTTACTAAATGATCATCTTAAACATGATAGTATCCTTCCATTATCTACATATAATAGATATCTTCCTTTATTTAATTTCCAATACATTCATTTACTAAGTCCTTCAATATGTTCATCCACATAACCAAATAATTATGAAACATAGATCAATTTCTAAAATTATAACACAATATATCTAGCTATAACATGAAAAGCATAAATATCTACATATATACATAAACATCCATATATATATATACATAGATATCGAACCCCAACATAAATATATATATAAAGAAGCTCTAACCTTAATACTCATACGAATCCAATCACCAATCCATAAGGATTTACAACATCATAAGCATTAGCAAAAAGCCAAAATCTACTTATGTACAAGGAGTACCAAATCATGATCACCACTATCACATGTTAATAAAATTCCATTTGTCCTAATTTTACAAGTAAAAGATAGCCTAAAAATAAAAAGTAAATAAATCAAAGATGGCAACCAAAAATCCAACCATACATGCTATATCAACATATGAAATCTGGATCTTATTCAAGTGAATAATGATTCAAAAATAATTGTCAAATATTTCCATTTCCCACATTTAAATGTTCCTAATAATAAAACAAGCAATCCATACTTGAAAGTCATCATTTCACACTTATGATGTTCATCTAACAATTACATTGTAAGATTACAATTTAACTGTCTAGTAATAATTAAAGAATTCTACCATTTATAATAAATCAAAGATACATCTCCCATCCAGTCATTGCTCATCCCCCAATTCTTCTATGGAGATCAAGGTCGAGGAGACCTATCAATCCCCTGGTGAATTGCCACTTTTTCTTGCTCACAATTCATCCTTTCCCATCCTTCTACTACCATTGAGTATGAGCGACCAATTTTTGTTTGTCGCCTCCCATTGTTTGGGCCAGATTGGGTTACCATAGAGGCATCAAAAGATTCGTTAGATGTGCCAGCCATTGGCAAATATTTCATCCTCTTCCCATAAAGATTTCTTGCCTTGATTTCCTCAAGCCTCCACGATTTTGCTTGCTCTGCACACACTTGAGATTCATCCACAACAAGATCAAAGCCATGGAGAACTGATGTAGTGATGGGAGGGCACACAAAAAATGTTTGCAGAGCTCTGGGGGTAGTCAGATACATTATAGAGCCAACAATGTCATGTTGTTTGCGCAATGAAAAAGGTCGCCCATCCTGAGGTGA
Source organism: Sequoiadendron giganteum (assembly GCA_007115665.2). Taxonomy (NCBI): domain Eukaryota; kingdom Viridiplantae; phylum Streptophyta; class Pinopsida; order Cupressales; family Cupressaceae; genus Sequoiadendron; species Sequoiadendron giganteum. The sequence goes on from CM021103.1 coordinate 227,585,791, forward strand.
AGCGGGAGGATGCCCTGCAAATCTATTTTCATCGAAGGTATTTGGCCCACACACAATGCTAGAAACCCCTGCAGTAGCTTGTAGAAATGATTTGGATCCTTCTGTTTTATGTTTTTTTTGTTTTAATAAATCAAAGATACTTATTGAAATGAAAAAAGAACATAAAATGGAAGGAGCAAAAATGTTGTTGCGGGCTACTATAGGGGTTTCTTGCATTGCACATGAGCCAAAGAACTTCGATCAAAATAGAGTTGCAGGGTGTCCTCCTCCCGCTCGGCCTTAGGAAAGGTGACCTTCGTCACCATGCAAATGACAAGACATTGTTAGATCTACAATATATCTGACTACCCTCAAAGCTTTACAAAAAATTTCATTGTTCCCTCCTGTCACTACACCAGTTCTCCATGGCTTAGATCTGGCTCTGGATGAATCCAAGTTTGTGTAAAGCAAGGAAAATCATGGAGGATTGACGATTCAAGCAATGCAAGAACTCTTTATGGGAAGAGGACGAAATATTTGCCAATGGCTAACACATCTAGGGCATCTTTTGATGCCTTTGTGGTAACCCAATCTGGCCCAAATAGTGGGAGGTGATAAAAAAACCCTGGTCGCTCATACTCGGTAGTAGTAGAAGGATGGGAAAGGACAATTTGTGAGCAAGAAAAAGTGGCAATTCACCAAGCAGTTGATAGGTCTGCTCGATCTCGATCTCCATAGAAGAATTGGGGGATGAGAAATGACTGGATGGGGAGATCTAGGGTGAAGGCCAACAATCATGGTGAATGATAGGCTCCTAGGGCTCTTTAGTGTGCAACCTCTTCCCCAACGGTTTCCTTTATGGGGAGATTGTTGATGAAGTGGTTGAAAATATATCTTACTTTGCAAAACATTGGATGGTTGATGTATTCTGCGGGTTCTGGCCAAGCATCACAAATCTACATGGATGGATTGTGGAATTATGGAAACCTAAACTGGAGGGGGATGTAGATATTTACCCCATGGTAAGGGGATTCTTTGTGGTGGCTTTCGATAATACAAAGGACTGAGACTTAGTTCTAAATGAATACCAATGGAGTTGGAAGGATCAACATTTATTATTATTGAAACCCTGGCACCCCTCCTTCAATCCTCTCACATAATATTTTGATCTGGCTCCATTTTGGGTAAGGATGTCAAATCTTCCTCTTCAATTTTGGTGTGATCCATGCTTTGAAGCCATTGGTACTTTGTTGGGGAAGTTTTTTGGGGTGAATGAGGGTTCCTCAAAATTTCTACACACTACCTACGCTCGCATATTAGTGGAGATAAATACAACTAAAGATCTCCCTACAAATGTCCTTCTAAAAATTGTGGGGATGGAATGGAATTGATTGCTTGATTATGAGGGACTACCTTTTCATTGTTGTCGATTTTACAACACTGGTCATATGGCTACACATTGTTCAAAACGTTGGTAGGAAATCAAAGCTACTTGGTGGAAAGAAGCCACTCCCTAACATTAATCAGTGGAAAAGGATGGGTCGGATGGTGAGGTTGAGATGTCTCCAAAATTGTTGATACTTCCTCAGGAAAGGCTCCACCAAGTGATTCCCAAACAACTTCAAAGGCAGTGGCTACTTCCTTTACACCGATGAAGCTTGATGCAGATTCTCCTACTAGAAAAACCCCAAAGAAAAGAAGCGGTGATCAAAGTGGGAATCTTGTTGATTCTGAGGCCTTGGTAGAATCTCAACAAGAAGGTTGTCATAGGATCAATGATAGAAATTTAGGAATTTATTCCCCAAAGGGAAGCCAAATAACCAGAGGAAAAGTAGAGGATATGGGTGGAAGCCTGTCAGAGGAAATTTGGACAAAGGTACAAAGGAAAAGGAAGAAGAATGAGGTGAAATTAACCAAGCAACATGGATCCCACTCTCAAAATGGTAAAATGGGGCAAGAAGCAATGTAATTGAATGGCGGCGATGAGGTCCCCTGAATGTGGCCATACTGGTTCATAGCTCTAGTCAAAAGTGATGGGTGTTGTGCCTTAGCAGTGATTTACCACACAAAAAAATAAAAATAAATCAAAGATACTTTAATTCATTTGAAAAATGAATCGTTTTCCTCCATTTAATTTCTAACTTCATCTACATAACATAATCAATAAATTCTATAAACAAATATTCTCTTTTTCAAAATTCTTATATATATTTATTCAGGCAAATACGTTTACATATATATATGTGTAAAGTAATATACAAATTTTGAATAAAAATTAATATATATATATATATATATATATACATAACAAAAACATTATAATAAATAAAATTGACACAAATTATAGATGCACCAATAAACAAGGACTAAGTATGGGTAGATATTTTATCATCAAGAAAGATTACAATTATCCTAAAGTTTATTAAAATTAGATTGCATGGCCGATAAGAGAAGTAACTGTTGAAAAAATGGAGGCATGAACTAGAGATAAGACAACTTCAAACTAATTTATGCACACAAAAAAAAGAAATTAACACATAGAACATTAACCCAGACATTTATATCATATTGAATTTTCAAAAACATGTTTTAAACTTTTTCCATACAGAGCTTCGGCTCTTCACATCTTCAATATTTATTTGTCAAAGTATTCATGAGACTATTCACAATTTTAACCTTTAACTCTTCAGAGTTCTCACACTTTTTACCACATACATTACTTCTGCTCTTGAGAGCTGTAATTTTTTTATTTATTTTTCCCACTTAACATCTACAACACACCCGTATATGACTCAAAACTATGGCTAGACACAGTAAATACAATATTAAAGGAAAATAAGGAATGCCAAAAAATAACATGTCCATATCACATTTAAGACTGTCCTTTAATGCCAACACAAGATCCACTAACTACTGCTGCCAAAAAAAAAATATACCGCATTACCGTGGGTGAGCAAGAGAGGGGTCATGGTATAGCGGTGTAGTTGGAAACCAACTACATAACCGCACAAGGTTTTGAAGAGGCTGCGATGGCCGCAGTGACTGTGCTCCAATGGTTACCCCGCATTACCGTGGTCTGGAAGACTGATGGCCACACTGCAGTGGTGGTTACCTCGACACCGCAAGAAGACAACAAACTAACTACTATGTGGCGGTAATGGCTTCAAGGCAGAAATAAACGGACAGAGAAAAGAGTGACAACAGTCACCACGCCACCACATGCGATCAAGAGGGTAACCACATGACAACACCGTTAGCTCCCTAGTGGTTAACCGCAATGCCGCAAGCATCATGCGGTTAGACCATGGTAACCTGGTAGAAGATGAAGACAACAACCGCTAGGCCATAGATAGGAGAGAGAAGGGCGGCGGCTACATGGTAGACACCGCAGTGCTGCGAGTAGGATGAACCAAGGGCACGGTTGTGCAGTAAGAGGCCTGATTCGCTTGTGCGGGAGATGGGAGAAATCCCAAAACCCCCCCTTTATCACAACTCCCGCAGGCTTGAATGCCCAGTCTTCTTCTTTGAAGAACAAAACAAATAGTACCCAGTGCCTTGGTAAATAAATCAGCATACTGCTCCCCCTTAAATTCAATTTTTTCCATCACTGTGCTCAAGCGAATTCTTGCAATGCTCTCTCCCAAACAATCTCCAGGTTTACTATGAATGTTGTGGCATTCTCCCAATCTTCAATTCTCCTTATTTGACTCAATCTATCTTCTTCAACTTCAACAATTTGAATGCTCTCTTTTCTGAAACTCCTTTCTTTGATTTTTTCAATAACTAACTAAGAATCTTTTCTTATTTCTTATTTCTTCTCTATTATAGACTGAGCTCCACTATTACATCCATGACTAGTCAAGCTTGTGCTCATATTTTAACATTCTCAATGTTCCTTTTGCATCATGCAAATTTTCAATCTCTATTATGGCTTCAACCTTCTTTTGCAACTTCACTTCAACAAACTCTTCTTGATCAGTTGCGGCTGATTTAAATTCATGTCATTTTTGGAAACTCTTTGATCTTGTTTTTACCTTGGCTTCTACCAATTCGTCAAGAAAATTTTGTTTTGATATGTTTATTTAGCCATTTATGTCTCTAATTTTTCCTTCTAAGGACTACAGCCTCATCAATAATCTTGCTCTCCTATGATCATTATATCAGTTGTTGCGATAAAGATAGATTTAATTTCAACTTATTCATAGAAATGATTACAGACTGTTACCATCTGAGCTTCTATTCATACCTTCTTCCATTTGCATTCTCTCATAGAGGTGGTTTCAGATTACCTCAAACTAACTATAATAGATTCTTTCAATGACTTATTTTGTTTTTTTTCAACACTTCCCATAGTGGCACACTACTGGTGCTAGGGTCTCCTGCCATTCGATTTAACATTTGTCTTCTTTCTTACTCATAGAATGTTGTTGCATTTCTTTATATTATTTATTCCTCCAGTAGCTACTGCACATCCTTTCATTTGTTGTAGATGAATTCGGACATTCTTTTTTTGTTTGATAAAACACTGCTTGCTTTCCTTGTCCTTCAAACTTTCCAAGTAAAATCAGTCTCTAGATCTTCAATATTAATTTTTTCTAACCTCTATTCTCCAAGTTTGGAATGCCTCTTTTCTTAGGCAGCCTGTTCAACCCTGTCTCTTTGAGTTTGGTCATATCAGAATCAACTATCTCCACTCACAATCTTCTTTTAACAGAGGGAAAGAATTAAAAAAAAACATTTTTCAATGTTTTCCTCCAACCCTTTACTATTTTCTTTCTTGACAAACTTCATATGACTACCTTTTAAAACATCCAAAAAAATTACAAAAACAAATTCTTTTAACAGCTACTGTTGTCCCAAAAATTTGAATTATATATCGATAGCTTCAGCTACATCTCTAAATCTTTCTAAATCTTTCCACATAACCTTTCTACACTCAAACTTGGAAGTTCTTGTGACTTCATCTTTTACTTCTTGTGCAATAAATGCAATAATGTTTTCTAACTCTTCAAAATAGTCAAACCTTTTATCACACACAAATGAAGCAAATCATTTTACCCTTTCAGCTATAACAATAGTTTCAACATCGTTTGTATCAAATATTCAAAACATTAACATGGTAATTTCTATATCTTCACAATTTGAAGGTGTCTCATTAGACAACAATTCCTTTTCATTCAAAACATTTTTCATTCCTTGTGAAAATTCATACCTCTCAAAAATTTTATTAACCTTCACATGTGAACACTTATACACCTTTTTGAACATACATGTTAGCTTGTGCCAACCTAAGTCACTAATCCATCCACAGTCCATCTTTATGCATTCTGAACTAGATACATTTTTTGGCATCTTTTTTTGGGTATGTGCAAGATCATCATGGAAAAAACAGGCCCTTAAGTGGCAATAAAAAGTCATAAAATCAGAGTTAGACAACTTGACGTAAAAAATTGAGTAAGTTATCTATATTATTTCAAAAAAATGTAAAAATAGAATCTATAGAAAATTGAATGTAGTTTCTAAACTACTAGACCTTTTTTTTTTTTTTTAAATCTATTTGGTGAAAATTTGAAATTTTAATGCAGCAGTACTTAAATTTCAGGGTAAAAATAAGAAGTAGGTGTCTATCTAACCACCCTAACCACCATAAAATGATAATATTTTTTTATAAGATTTTAGATATAAGTAGAGGACTCATGTCCCGATGTGATGCATATTTTTTTTATAATTTGTTTCAAAGTAAATAATTAATTATGAATTTTTTATTACAACTTTAAAAAAATATAAAATCTCGTCTATCTAACCACCTTAACCTAGCAAAACTTCATGAAATTCATTTTTTTTTTTAAAATCCTATAGTATGCAAAACATAGAATGTGATGCATATTTTGGATTGAAAAAATGTGATACGTTTTGAAAGTTATAGATGTTTTTCAATCAGCCCATCAATCAAAACTTTAATTGTAATTCTAATAGAAAATGAATAATAATTATTTATTAAATTCAAAGTAAAGAATAATTTATATTGGTGGAAAGGTGAGAATCTCCTCTAAAAACCCTTTTTATTTCATCAATTTTGGGTAAAAAAAATGTCATCAGCCACATGGGCCATCATATCACTTACATATCGCCACTTTTTGGCCCATCATGATCCTACACATACCCTTCCAACACATTTATTTACAATGATCGTTTGAGCCACAAAGATTGCAAGGGTGTAAATCCCAACACCTCTCCTTGGTGTGACCTTTTCTATGGCAATGTGAACACTCATTACTCTTTATTTCTCTAACAAAATTACCTGTACTTGTAGCAACATTTCCTTTTCCTGGAACATATCGGAGACCTCCATTCTTCGGCCTCATTGTAGCCTTAATTGGCTCTCTCATTCCTTGTTCTTGTTTGCCTAAACCTTGTCCTGTATAACCCATTTGTTTCATGATTTTCAACCCTACATTCTCTTCAAAACAACCAACATCTTTTGCAGATTCTAACACTTTATCACAACTGACCATATTTGCAAATTCGTCAACATGTTCATCTTGACAATTTTTAACATCAACATCTTCAACAAAATCAGATTTAACCAATGAAAAACACAATTCTGTTGTGTCACATGAGACATCACAAACAGAGGATTTTGTTTTCACACAATCATCACAAGCTCTTAATTAATCATTTTCTTTATTCAATTTTATGATTTCCTTCAGATGTAAACAATTTTCTTCTTCAACTCTTTTCAATATTTTTTCAAAAACTTCATTCTTTTTCTGCATTTCATTAGTTTTTCTCTAAGCTCAAATTCTTCATTTATTTACTTAATATTTTCAAGGTATTTCAACCTCTCTTCTAACTCTTCATTTCTAGCTTTCACTTTCCTTAGTTCTTTCTCAAAATCATCATTTTCATCTAGTAATATACACTTCTCTTTCAACAACTCTTTTATTCTTTCAATAAAGCACCCATTGTCCTTTTTAACAACACCCAGCTCATTTTTAAGCAGAATTAATTCTTCCTCTAAAAGTTCTTTTGCAGATGAAAATTTTTCATTTTCTTTCTTAACCCTCTTTCCTACTTTCCCCATTTATAATAGGAAGTTTCAACTTACCTCTTTTGATTTTGTGACTGAAATTCAACAACTGGGTCTTCAAACTTTTGTTTGTTCTAGAAACAAATGTTTTGCACAATATTTTTATTTTTCAACAAAGCTTCTGCTTTTTAACAACTCTCAGCATCTATCTTTGCAGCTTCTTCTTCTTAACACATTACTGGTATCTATCTTCATAAATCTGAAAAATCTCCTCGTAACAACTTCTTTTTCCTTGTGGGATTTTGCACAACCTTTTTTGTAACAATAAACTCTTCTCTTTTTTTCAAAAATACAGCTCTTATGGCTCTTCTTAAAAAAATTCTTCAAACATTCCTCTTTCTTCTAATATACTTATCCTCCTGTTTACATCTCTCAACAATTGGTTAGAAAGAACACTTCCTAGACTTCAAACTCATGCTAAATCTCCCTATCAGCTAAACATGCTTCATCTTTTTACAGACATTCAACCTTTTTGATATCTTCCTTTCTACGAATGGATTCTCACTTAATCAACAAATACATATGACACAAGAAATTTTTCCTATTAACAGAGCACTTGAGGCTTCCTTTTGCAGTAATCCCCCTTTTTAAGAAAAAAATATACTTATCAACTTTCTTCATAGGTTTCCAACCCCAAACAAGTTCTATAGATTTGGAAAAAAATATTCGTAGACACTCTATGACTCTCTCAAACTTGATAGCGACTGCTTCACACAGATTCACCACAAAATTCTACACCCAGTGAGACTGACCAACAAGGCTCTGATACAAATTTGTTAAAAAATAGGAGGCATGAGCCAGAGATAAAACAACTTCATACTAATTTATGCACACAAAAAAAAGAAATTAACACATAGAACATTAACCCAGACATTTATATCATATTGAATTTTCAAAATCATGTTTTAAACTTTTTCCATACAAAGCTTCGGCTCATCACATCTTCAATCTTTCTTTTTCAAAGCTTTCATGAGACTGTTCACAATTTTAACCTTTAACTCTTTAGAGTTCTCACACTTCTTACCACATACATTACTTCTACTCTTGAGAGTTGTAATTTTTTTTTTCTCACTTAACATCTACAACACACCCATTTATGACTCAAAACTATGGCCAGACACAATAAATACAATATTAAAGACAAATAAGGAATGCCAACAAAAAACACATCCATATCAAATTTAAGACTGTCCTTTAATGCCAACACAAGATCCACTAACTGCCACCACCAAAAACAAATATATCGCATTACCGTGGGTGAACAAGAGAGGGGTCGCGGTATAGCAATGTAGCCGGAAACCAACCACATAACCGCACGAGGTTTTGAAGAGGCTGCAGTGACCGTGCTCCAACAGTTACCCTGCGGTGGCCGCGGTGATCGTGCTCCAACGGTTACCCCGCGTTACCGTGGTCTGGAAGATTGACGGCCACAGTGTAGCGGTGGTTACCTCGCCACCGCGAGAAGACAATGAACTAACCATGGTGTGGAGGTAACAACTTCGAGGTGGAAACAAATGGACAAAGTAAAAAGTGACGATGGTCACCACGCCACTGAACGCGGTCAGGAGGGTAACCACAGGATGGCGATTAACCGTAATGCCGCAGGCATCATGCGGTTAGACCGCGGTAACCAGGTAGAAGATGAAGACAACAATCGCCAGGCCATGGACAAGAGAGAGAAGGGGGGTGGCTACATGATAGACACCACAATTCCACGAGCAGGACGAACCAAGGGCATGGTTGTGCGGTAAGAGGTCTAATTGGCTTGTGCGGGAGATGGGATAAATCCCAATAGTAACTAAGGTTAATTATAAATTAAAGTCACTATCACATCAAATAGGCGATGCAATAGAGCAACCAAGAATGAAAAAACTCAAACATAGATATACGAAGAGAACTGGTGTCCCATAAATTTCAATGATCAGGTAAACAAAATATAACAAAAGAGAAAGTGCATCGACAACTACAACAAAAGGTGCATGCATTTTTCCAAATTGAATATCGCATACATGGATTTCAATTTGTGATTGATCATAGAGTATATAATTAATTTAGAAAAGTCCAACTATCAACGAATTGTCAGTTATCATAAGTTGATTTCTAGTTACAAGAAATCAACTGCCAATTAAAGGAAATCGATGGCTAATTAGAAAGAAACTCCAACAAAACTGTTTCAAAAGGATACGACATACTAATTACTATTTTCAATACAATTACAACTAAGTACCAATAAGCATGCAAATATATATAAACAATAAGAAGGCAACGTACTATTTTAAACTTGTGAGGTTATCTAAAGACTTGAATCAAATAGCTCAGCAAAGAAAATACCAAGAATATTCGCTTGGAGGGAATTATTATATAAGGGTAATGTTCAATGTTCCAGGTATCAACTTTAATGCCAACATTGAAACTCCCAAGCATTATTTATGTTAAGGAAATTTCTTTAGATCCAAGGATTCGATGCACGTCAACCATGATAGAATCCTACCGTCGATCTGAAGCATTGAAAGAGTCTGGAAAGGTAGAGAGAGCTATGTCGGTGACTTAGGAGAAACTCGCATGGGATAATTACGTTAACATATGACATAGAAAAACGATAAAGAAAGGTTACTGATAACATGCAGATCACTAGAGTCAATCTGCATGAATCGAACTAAAAGGTAACTGAAGTTATCATTAAAATAAAGTCATCAATCTTTACTAACCACCGATACCACAAGAGAAATCAAGAAAATAACAAAGACCATGCAAAAAGAAAATTTGATTCAATCATATTGATTATCAAGAAAGATATGTTATGGAGTGATCAATAACTAACAAACAGATGCCATACAAGCTCGCTGCCTTAAACATAATATCTGATTTCAAATAGCAAGAAAACTAGGCGACTAAAACTGGATGGAAAAGAAAAAAACCTAAGGCAAAGATAAAATAAGGGAAACCAACATCTCCAAGGCAAACTACGGCCTGATTGACAGCGTCGACAACATCATTCAAAATATGCAAGGCACGAAAATGAAGAGATTGCATGAAGAATAGCCACAAGGAAAAGTAAAAAACGATGGTCATCCCCATTCGAGAGAGCTCATTATTCAAATTGATACGAAATAAACTATAACAAGGCTGGAAAACGTGTTTCAAAGAAGAATTATAGATATAACAAGAAAAACATAATGCAATCTACACACACATTAATCAGACGCAATTTAGGGGAAAATACTTATTTTCCTAAGAACTCGTTTTCTTAAAGTTTCCTTCAATTTATTTCCTTACTAAACAACAACAATTTCTTTTTTGATGTTTTTGTAGGATATAAGCAAACAATTTCTACATAAGGAACATCAAATACTATAAACAACATTCAAATGTTTCTAATCAAGTAAATGTGAAACAAAGAAGAAAACCTGGATTATAATCTCGAATCCAATGTTAGAATGAAGCTCGACACAAGAAATCAGAAAATGTAAACTTTTCGACATGTGCAAAAAATTTGAATTCACAATCTCCAAAACTTTTTCAATCGAAACACAAGAAATGAAAAAGCTCTTCCCAAAAAACTGTCGTGACAACGTTTTTTTTTTAAAATCCAAAATAAATTGCCATGAACAATATTCCTCCTCAAATATTTTTTATTCATTTTTAATTAAATCACATTTACAAAGCTTAACTAACTGTTAGCATGCGAACAAAATTGAATAGACATTTCCACTTAAGCAATTTCGTAAGATAACACTTTCTGACTCTGAGTCACGATTTTAGATATTTATTCATAATATATTGAAAACAATCTCTTCAAAATATCTACTTTTCATTTATTTGAGTTTTCACAATAAAATCAACAATAAAATTTAATTAAATATCGTATTTTAATAAATTTAATTAATCAAACCTTTAAAACAACAATCAAACTTTAACTATAAAATATCTAAACACAATAATTTAATTTAACATTTAAATAACATCACACTAAATCAAATAACTTATAAATTAAACCATACAACTAATTAATGAATTTCCAAACATGACAAAAACACGAATGGCATGACATAAGCAAATGACAAACAACAATGGGTGCCAACAAATACTCATCCAATAAAGGAACGATGGCCAAAGTGTAAGGACTTGCCATTATCTTTGAGAAAACATGTTTTCATTGGGTCATGGTATGCTCAGACTTGCCAAAGCAGGTGGAGTTGATGCCCAATACCTACAAACTACATGAAACAACATTGTCAAACATATCTACATAAAATAAAAACCACACCATGAAAGAGATACACAATGTAGTACGGTACTCACAAGTGAGTAATGATATATTGTCTCCTTCATTAAGACTAAAATACAACAATACTTCATAAACAACATCAGATACATCATCATAACTCACTCAAGCTCAGAAACAGTATAAAACTGCAACACACATAATGTCTATCATAATGTCGTCACACAAACATAATCAAATGATCACAATGTATCTAACGTATCATCAACATATTGTAAAAAGTAATATATTTTATGTGTCGTAACTTAATAAAGTAGCATAGTATCCAAAACCGCTAAAACAACTAGCAATCGAACATAAGCAAACTGAAACAAACAACATCAACTAGATGGATACTACATCAAGATATAGGATTTTCAACAACATCTTCTCTAAAAGTGTTTAAAATAAATCTATAAAAATTAAATATTTTAATATAGTAAGGACTAGACAACATAGGAGCATTGGTTATGGTCCCTTTGACCTCCTGAAAAAAATTCTTAGCTTCCAAGGTCCACTCGGTTTTGGAATTATTTTTCAACATATCATTCAACTGGCATACAATCTCAACAATACCACTGATGAAATTTCTTATTTATGAAATAGATGATCTTTCCAAAGAATGATTTTTGTACACACTCAAAAATTTTGTGAACTTGTAGTACCATTTTCTTCCTAATTTTTGTCTAACCCCAATTTTCATCTAAACCTAATTCTAGTATTTTTCATGCCCTTATAATTAAATAATATTGATTATTTAATTACTTTTATTCTTCTTTCTCATCACTTCTTTGAATTAAATAATCATTTTAAATTATTTAATTCCTAACCTAATTTCACCTTTGATTAAATAAATAGTTTATTTATTTAATAATTATAACCTAAAATTCTTCTATAGTTAATTAAATTATTTAATATAATTCATTGTTCATATGACATCAAAAATAAATAAACATTATTTATTTATTTTTGAAAAGTTAATCTATTTCATTCTTTATTTAACTACCCCTTTCTTCCACTTAACTCTACCATCTTCATCGATTTTCTCCACTTAACTCTCCACTTTCCACCTTTTTCTCCACTTAACTCTTACTAATTTTTATTTCCCTCTCCACTTATCTCTTCTATTTTTTATTTTGAAAATGAGAAAAATTCCCATGCAAATTGTCTCATTCGATCTAAACCGTCAATATTCCATTTAATCTTGTCTGTCAATCATGCCAACCTCTTCTATAAATTCAATCTCCCTTTCTTCATATTTTCCACCATAATATTCTATTTTTTTCTATTACTATCATCCTGAGCTAAGTGATTTGTGCACACATAAAACTAAGAGCCACATTTAACAAATTCAAAAGAGAAAAGGAAAGGAGCAATGGAGGTGACCCAATATTGAAATAGGAAGTTAAAATTATGTTTCTTATGTCATTTTGTGCTCTATTGTTTGGATTAAATTTTTATCTTGAATATAATGGATTATGGTTGTTGTTAGAATTTGTGCACTTATGCCAATTTTTTGATCTAACATACTAGTGAACCCTAAAAAAACCTACAATAATTAAGAATAGATAACAAGAAAAATGAGCACATGATTGCATAAATTCAACCAATGAATAAGATCAACAAGGCACACATAAATAGGAATGGTGGAGGCACCCAACCTCCATGAAATAAGGATAGGAATGCTCACTCATGGAGTGTTGGTGAGTTGCCTCTTAAAAACATAGGAATAGGTGTTGAAAGTGATTGAAAACCTCTAAAGACACCTATCTACATTGACACCTTACTAAAAAAGAGTCAATGCCTAAGTAGAATTAAACCCTAAGTGTACACATATAATGCAATATATACGCTAAGACCCCCCTTAAGCATAGATTTGGTGGGTATGAAAGAAATGGGTCTTGACTACTAGCCTAGTGAGGTACCATGTTAAAGGAAAAAGATATGGGGCTTAGCTAATAACCTGATGAGGTACCAATGTACAATGCAATATTTCAAAGGAAAAAGTAAGATAGAAAACCTACTGGAAAAAAATACTCTAAAAAGAGAGAAGATGAGTAGAGGACTAGAAAGCCGCCCCTAAGGATGATGTTGTTGTTGATGTATACCACACACCAAGAAGGGATCATAGATGAATGGACTTGAAATCAGTAAATTTTTTGGTAAAGATGTCACCAACACAATCTAATATGTAAAAACCAACCAAGTCAACTAAAGAACCAACTCTATAATGAATCCCAAATCCAAGAATAGATAATGAAGGATCCTCTTAGCCCAATGTATCTCATGAGTTTCCTACATAAATCTTGAAACTATGCCTACTACATAGGAAATTTCTAACTACCAACAAGTTGTTGATACAGTGTAGCATCAGCCAATGCTATAGTACAAGAAGTCATGTAAGCTTGCCTCTATATAGAAATGGAGTTAGAGATGATTTGCAAGTAGTCATGTGAAACCATGCAACTAGATCAAGAGTATAGCTTGAGTGATCCTTGAAGCAGACTGTGAAATATCAATGTCAAGGAAGTAGTGCAATAAACCCAAGTCTTTCATGTCAAATTTATCCTCAAGTGATTTATTCACTACTAAAATGGTAGATGTACTCTCAATAATTGAAATATCACCAACATATAAAAATAGTATCAAAAGTGAATCGTCTTAATGCAATAGATAAAAATTAGGATCTAAAGGACATCTAGTTAAACTTTAGGATAGGAGGTAGGAATCCATCTTGGCATACCAAACCCTAGGAGCTTGTTTGAGGCCATAGAGAGATTTCCTAATTCTGAAAACTAAGGATGAATCCTGAAGAAAACCTGGTGTTTGTTCCATATAGATTTACTCCTCATGGTGTCCATGAAGAAATGCACTCTTCACATCCATATGATGTTCAACCAATATAGATGTTAAGACTATATCTACTATGAGTCAAACTTAAGTCATCTTAGAAATTTGTGCAAAGTTTTATATATAGTCAATGCCTAAAACTCATGAAAAACATTTGGAAACCAACCATTCTTTGTATTTATCCATTGACCCATCTATTAAAAATTTATTTCAATTTAGAAATGAAAACTAAGGATGAATCCTGAAGAAAACCTGGTGTTTGTTCCATATAGATTTACTCCTCATGGTGTCCATGAAGAAATGCACTCTTCACATCCATATGATGTTCAACCAATATAGATGCTAAGACTATATCTACTATGAGTCAAATTTAAGTCATCTTAGAAATTTGTGCAAAGTTTTATATATAGTCAATGCCTAAAACTCATGAAAAACATTTGGAAACCAACCATTCTTTGTATTTATCAATTGAACCATCTATTAAAAATTTATTTCAATATATCCATCAAAATCAAACTATCTTCCTTCCCTTAGGAAGTGAATTCAAATCCCAAGTGTGATTTCTAATCAAGGAATCATATTCCTCATCTATAGCAATATCCCACTCAAGTATGTTTGATGTCTCTCTAAATGTATGTGGATTAGAAACTCAAGCAAAGAAGGCATGTGGCCACCCTAAATTTTTTCTTGAAGTTGTATGTCATCTACTGATCTTGTACCCCTATATCTACCGTGTGTAGAGTTTCAAATATGGGTGAGTTTGGTATAAAAATATCTACTTCATATACAATCCATGAAATAGATGAAGATGAACCCTCATCAATGTCCACACTGTGGGAACTATAAGAAGAATATGATGATGCACTAAGAATGTATTGGGAATGATTTAAATCATCAGTACTCTAATTAGGATTTGGTGAGTGGGTATGTGCAGGATCATGATGGGCCAAAAAGTGGCAATATGATGGGTATGTGGCTGACGACTTTTTTTTAACCCAAAATTGATGAAATGAAAAGGGTTTTTAAAGGAGATTCTCAGCTTTCCACCAATATAAATTATGCTTTACTTTGAATTTAATAAATAATTATTATTCATTTTCTATTGAATTGCGACTAAAGTCCTAATTTTTAGGTTGATTGAAAAATATCTATAACTTTCAAACGGTATCATATTTTTTGAATCCAAAACATGTGTCACATTCTATGCTTTGCATACTATAAGATTAAAAAATAAAAAAATGAATTTTATGAAGTTTTGACCAAGTTAAGGTGGTCAGACATACGAGTCTTTATATTTTTTTAAAGTTGTCATAAACAAATTATAATTAATTATTTACTTGGAAACAAATTACAAAAAAATATGCATCACATCAGGACATGAGTTCTCTACTTATATCTTAAATATTATAAAAAATAATTATCATTTTAATGTGGTTAGGGTGGTCAGACAGACACCTTTTTCTTATTTTTTCCTCGAAATTTAATACTACTGTATTGAAATTTCAAATTTTCACCAAATAGATTTTTTTTTTGTAAATAAACCTAATAATTTAGAAACTATATTCAATTTTCTACAAATTCTATTCTTACATATTTTTTAAATAATATAGATAACTTATTCAAATTTTTATGTCAAGTTGCTTAACTCTGATTTTTTTTAATTTTTTGCCACTTAAGGCCTGATTTTTCCATGATGATCCTGCACATACCCGAGTGTACAATATATTGAGAAGTGTTAAGTATTGTTTCAAGACATGCTTCTTGAAAATGAACACTTCTCTCAATAAATAACTCGTGTCTAGTAGGGTAGAGTAGGCAATAGTCATTTACATCATCTGGATATCCAAGAAAGATGCAAAGTTTGTATTTTGGATCCATATCCTTGCAATGTTTCTTCAAAATGCGTGCCATGGTATGAGAGACAAAAACCCTCAAATGATCAACTAGTGGTTTATATCCTTTCCAATATTTAAAGGGAGTGATACCCTTCAAGACTTTATGAGGAACTCTATTTTGAATGTAATAGGCACAATTGACTACTTCTACCTAATATGATAGTGTGAATCCCTTAGAGTGAGTCATACAATTAGCCATGTCTCTTTTAAATATCTATTTTTCTATTTGACAATACCATTTTATTGGGGGTATAAGGAAATGTGCATTGTAGATCTATCCCCTATGATATGAAAAACTTCTGAAAATGGTTCTTGACATACTCACCCTCATTATCTGTTCAAAGAACCTTGATGACTTTCCCTAACTATTTTTGGTAAGATTTTTAAATATTGAAAAGATTAATCAAACACTTCTGATTTTTACCTAAGAAAGTAGACCCATGTAAAAATTGAGAAATAATCAATAAATATGAGAGCATATCTAGCCTTTGTAAAATATGGATTGGAAAAAGCCCCTGAAACATCACTATGAACAAGTTTGAAAACTTGTGCTGACCTCCATGGTTTTCCTTTGTCAAATTTTTCTTTTGGATGTTTTCCAAGTGCAAAACCTTCACAAAGTCCCTTATAAAATTTAATCTTAGGTAATACCTTAACCATATTATTTTGACATGTTTGTTGAAGATAGTAGTAGTGCTTTTAGAGAAATATTTGTGGTAGAATTGCCACTTGATTATTGATTTGGAATTATCTTATCTCAAGTGAATCTAGAGAGAAGTGTACTCGCATTCCCTTCCCTATATGAGATATTTGATACACTAAAAGAAGATTAATTGATAGGGTATGTGTAGGATCATCATGGAAAAAATAGGTCCTTTAGTGGCAATAAAATTCAGAAAAATCAGAGATAGGCAACTTGACGTAAAAATTTGAATAAGTTATCTATATTATTTCAAAAATATGTAAGAAAAAAATTTTTAGAAAATTGAATGTAGTTTCTAAATAGCTAGGTTTATTTAGAAAAAAATAAAATCTATTTGGTGAAAATTTAAAATTTCAATGTAGTAGTACTTAAATTTCAGGGAAAAAATAAGAAGTAGGTGTATGTTTGACCACCCTAACCACAATAATATGATAATATATTTTTTATAATATTTTAGATATAAGTAAAAGACTCTTGTCCCGATGTGATGCATTTTTTTTCTGTAATTTTTTTTTAAGTAAATAATTAATTATGAATTTTTTATTACAAATTTTAAAAAATATAAAAACTCGTACGTCTAACCACCTTAACTTGGTCAAAACTTCATGAAATTCATTTTTTTTTTAATCCTATAGTATGCAAAGTATAGAATGTGACGCATGTTTTTGATTCATAAAATGTGATACCATTTGAAAGTTAAAGATTTTTTTCAATGACCCTGTCAATCAGGACTTTACTCGTAATTCAAATAGAAAATAAATAATAATTATTTATTAAATTCAAAATAAAGCATAGTTTATATTGGTGGAAATCTGAGAATTTCCTTTAAAAACCCTTTTCGTTTCATCAATTTTGGGTAAAAAGAAAGTCATCAGCCACATGGGCCATCATATCACTTACATATCGCCACTTTTTGGCCCATCATGATCCTGTACATACCCAATAGTGAACCTGTACACTTGGAACATCTGAAAATATTCTATCAACTTCAACAAACCTTCTCCCTTTTACCAATGCTAGAGTATCATCACCTAAGGTGATTGTGGACATACTAAATGTCTCGAAGGATGAAAAAAAACCTGTGAATAACCCATATGGTGTGAAGCACAAGAGTCTATAATCCATGATGGAGATGAAGATGCTACAAAAACTAATGATTTTCACTTTGATTTCTCTTTGTCCTTATTATTTTCTTGAGTTAATGAATATTCCCTAATTCAATTAGGTGGCACTATATTATTATTTTTGAGAATATGTTGTAGATACTCCATTATTTCCATGTATTGATGTTCATTGCATCCAATATTTTTACAAAAGAAACATTTAACTCTCTTAGTAGTTGACTTTCTTTGAGAAGAGTTTTTGGAATTGTCAATTATTTCTTCTTTCTTAACTTCCTTTTCCTTTTAAATTTTCTTCATCTCTCCTATTGAATTTTGTTATGTTTCATTCCTTGCAAGTAGGGCTTGAGGCTTAGTAGACTTCAAAGTTCCCAATATTTGAATTATTTTTTCTTGATCCCCTATGATATTAGAAATAAAGTTATCAAGTGTGGACATTGACTATGAACCTCAAAGAGACGATTTAGTGGAGTAGAAAGTTGATACAAACACAATAAATTCTTTACCTAGCTTGGAAATAATAGAAATCATTAATGAATCCTCTTTCTGGTCAATTCCATAATCTTTTATCTACAACTTTAAACATTTAAATTTAGTGAAGAAGTCTTGTAAGACTATAAAACTCCTAGGACTAAAACCCGAAACATAGAAAAATAGGGTAGGGGCTCAAAACATATGAGGTTTTATACTAATTTTGGAATGTTTCACCAAACTTACTATAAATAGAAAGGAAAAAATAAGATGTAATGAATTCACCTATTTTATGTTTCATTCAAGAAATTAGATCCTCTAAGATAGAATCAACTTTTAGCCCTTAGGTGAATGAATTCTATGGAAGATCTACATATTTCCTTTGTGTGTGGATGGGGAAAATATGACTGAACAATAATTTTGGGAGAGAAAAATAGGGTACCAAATGACCTCAAATCTGTAACCTAATAACCAATTAATTTAGATGTAACATAATTCTAACAAAAACAAACAAATTTATGCAAATTCGATGAGTGGAAGACACTTCAAAGTTACCCCAAAATCAACTTTGCAGAGTGTCTTTTGACATTTAAATAGTGACAAAACTGGTTGAATAAGGGTTTTGGGAGAAATATTTAAAATACCAAATACATTCATTTATGACATGTACAAGTTTGATCTGAAAGATGAAACATAGGGCTATCACAAATAGTAATTTTTTTGGAAAATCTAAGAAGGTAAAATATTGTGCACCTACCACAAAACATTGTTTCTGGAAGTTGTCTTGGGACTCACTTTCCTATAGGCAAAAAAAATATTTGTAGAGCTTTTCTAAATTGATTTTTGGGTCCTCTACTCCTATGTTTTTACTTCTAGATCCTTTGAGTTTCATAGCCAGATAATTGGAAATAAATTTAGGATCTAATTTTTCATAAGATGACAACAAAGATGACAACATATGCAACTTTATAGTTTTGCACTTTTGAGATCTTCAATTTTTATTCAACCTATGAACTTGCACATACAGAAGAGGGGAATTTTTTTTTGGTGAATGGGGGTTTACCTCAATCAAACCCCATTTTGGTAATTAAACCTTTAAATGAAATAATGAAATAATGAAAGGAATGATGAATGAACAATGGAAATATAAAATGTTGAGTTTGATCTTGCATGAAATGGCGTCAACGGATGTGGATCTTGATACTTGAATCTTTCTTTGAATCTTTGACTTGAATTCTTGGATTAGATCTTGAAATCTACATCACAATGTTAGCTCCAAAAACATTCATGATGCAAGAAGAATTTGACATGATGAATAGATCTTGAATGTTGCAATAAATCTTTGATATATTTGGTCTTGAATTCCCTTGATTTCTCTTGAAGTTATGGAAAAAAATTCTTGTGAAATTCTCTTGTAAATCTCTTGAAATTTCTCATGAAAGTCTAGGTGACACTTAGAAAATAACCTTGTATTTATAGGTATGTATACTTAATTTCTCAAAATTCAAATATCACAAGATGAAATTGAATTATAGATTTTAAAATGTTAAAATACCACAGAAAACATAATTTAAATTTAGGTCCAAAGGTCTAGGTGTGGGCGACTAGGTCCTAGGTCCCTATGCCTGGAACACACATTTCTCAAGGTAAAGTGATATGTTTAGGCATTAATTATTGTTGGGTTTCCCCTTTAGAAAATGTAATTAATTAGGCTTGTAAATTAATTAAAGGAATAATTAAGGCCTAATTAAGCTCAATTTAATTAAGATGGCCCAAATAAGTGTGAAAATGTAAAGGGGTATATTTATCAACACTAAATTAAGGCATTAAATTAATTCTATTTTAACTTTGAGGGCCCAAACAAGTGAGAAAATGTACAGGAATACATTTTTCTACACTACATTTAACCTCAACTTTAGTGAGAGAATGACCTTGTGTCAAACTCACACTAAATTAGATAATTAGGATATGTCTAATTATACAATAATTGGAAAGATAAGACAAGAAAGACCAAGGAGGAGGATCGAGCCCCCAAGATCTAATATCTCATGGAAAAACCAACAGAGGCACAAGGAGACACATGCCTATGTTAAACATATATATGTATTCAACAATGACAAGATACTCAATCATACAATGCCAAAGACTCAAAGGAAAAGACAAAGGAAAAAAGGTTGGATCAAGCCTCGACTGTCCAACATGATGTGGATCATGCCTTATCTATTTATCCAGAAAAATTTATAAGTGGAACTCGATGTCCACTGTGCAAACAAAAATGCACACTCACATGGGCTACTAAAATTTGTTGTCCACTAGGCGAGCCCCCAAGAGTGGAAAATGAGAGAATCTTATTAGGCTCCAATACCATACCAATGTTATACCTATGATAACTTTAATAAGACACCACACAATATGAACTTTGATCTTCATAAGGATTACCAAGTTGTGTTATGCTAAACACTTATGAAAAAACAAGGCTCCACGAGCAAGCAAAGTGTGTTATTCTTGGTGGCCATGAAAAGGGTTGCAACTTTGAACTTCACAAGGTTAAAAAGCTACGGTATGCTAAACACTTATTAACATAATGCAAATAGGATAGGACATGTTCAAAGGGGTTTTTCTTAGTTCATGTAAGGTCTCCTCTTAGGGAAAACCGTGCCTAATATCTCTAAGAGAAGACAATTCTATGAGAAAAGATTCACAACTTAGGGAATGCAATGCATAGCATCACCACTAAGAGGAAATTTGTATGCCAAAAAAGGTCACACTTTTGGAGGAAATCAAACCCAATGACACCACCAAGAAGAAGAAACATTACAAAAAGTAAGAATACCACACTTTTTAAACATAAGATATAGTCAAAAAATGTTAAAATGATAATGCCAATGTATGCCCCCACTTTAAAGAAATTTGTAAACACCATGTTGTGAGCAATTATTTTAAAGTAGCAAATGGTCAATGCTAACGATAAGGAAGACATATTATTTGGAAAGCCCTATGTCAGGCATATGTTTCCAAATGAAGCTACGTAATGAATAAGGGGTTGCCCCCAAAATGCAATGTTATAGAAAGTAAATATGTCACATGTGAGTCAACTTAAGGAATTTCATCCACATCCCAAGATTTCTCTTACATATACATGGAAGGTGGTCAACTATCCCAAATGAGGCAACAAAAAGTGTCATACTATGATAAGGCTACCTAATCCATTGCCCCCAAGGGAAAATGGTTAGCTAAAAATGGATAATGATATGTTGCTCCTTGTGAAAATAAAATATGTTTTCGAAGGACTTCCCTTGTCTTTTTCATTGTGCAAAAAACTTTCGAGTTCAAGGTTGGCCTTGATTATGTACACTTGGTTGTTATAGAAATATTTCATTATATGATGAAGGGTTGAAGGAATTGCATGCATTTGATGAATCCATGGTCTTCCCAAAAGAATATTATATGAAATATTCTTAGGAATGATATGAATAGGATTTTGCAATGTAACTTTTCCAGCTATAATAGGTAATGTGATCACACCAAGCACTTGTTTTCCTGCATTATCAAATCCTTGGATATATAAAGAGTTTTGTTGTACTTGTATTTTTTTCTACTCCAAGTCTATCCAAAAGGTTTATGCTACAAATGTTGAAGGCTGAGCTATTTTCAACAAGGGTTCACTTTATCCCATTCTTATTAATGAGAGATACTATCATGAAAGCTTCATTTTGTTTTTTCACTTCCAATGAGGGTAACTCAATTTGGTGGAAAACAATGTCTAAACTCATTCCTTGAATTATGGCTACTATATCATTTGGTTGCACATTAGGAGGGATAGGGACTTGTTGTAAAGCACTTTGAAGCATGTTACATGGTAATTAGGTGGGGTTCAATTAAGGTCCCATAAAGATATCTTAGAAGGAGTGTTTTTAAGTTATTCAACAAGATCATACTCCTTTCCACTAGGAAAAGGAAATTGAGGAGTACTAAGAAAGATAGGTTGATGTAATGATAATGAAGTAGGCATGCTTTTCAATTACCTATTATTCCTTGTATTAAATGTGTGAGCAACGGTATTGTAACTCGGTTGCTGTGAAACATTTTTAGTATCAAGTTGCCTTGTAAAGTTCAAGATAACTTCTAGAGATAATGGTATCTTTTTACGTGGTTCAAGGATAATCACGAATTTTTTTTTAACTTGAGGTTGATATGAGGGTGAGTAGAGGGTGAGAAGTGGCTTAGGAGATGTCTTAGGAGGTCCAATGATTAAAGGAATTTTAGGAGGTCTAAGAATTAGAGGGATCGAGGGATATCTAATGTTCATAAACTCAAAATATTTTTCTTGGTTTGATGATCTTTTAGCGAAGGAGAGTCTAATGTTACCTCACCCTCTTCATCTAATGAAGCCACATTACTATTGTCAATGTTGTCATTTTTTTCCACCATGATATATTCACTAGTAGGAGAGATTCTAGGAGAGAAACAAACTAGATTTTCATGACATTCAAAGGTTGGATATTCTCAAATAACTTCATCACAAGTAGGGGAGTCATGAATGGTTGGATTTTATTGCTTATCAATGATAGCATTCGTTTGTATCAAATAATTCTCACAAATAGGAGAAATAGGAAAATTTATATTAGGGGATGTGTCAATGGTCTCATCCTTGTATCGAACAATGTCTTCCCAAGTGGTAGAGGTAGGGGAAGAGAAAAAAATAGGATTTTATTACTCTTCTAACACCAAAATATCTTCTTTACAAATAGGAGAGATATTGGGAGAAGACCAAATTTGATTGTCATGATTCTGTGGACTATTGTATCTCTTTCACTAAAACATTCTCATAAGTGGGATAAAGTTTGGGAGAATGACTAACATTCTTGTTGATGAGATTTTTCTTGGCATACATGGAAAGGAAAGATACTAACATTGTGTACCCAAACATGAAAAGTACTTTTCTCCAACTTATGAAATGCTATAGGAATGTAAATACTGTGTAGCCAAAAATGAAAATAACTTTTATCCAACTTATGCAAAGCTTCAAGAATGTAAAAATTTTGTACCCAAAAATGAATAGTGCTTTTATCCAACTTATGTAAAGATTCAGGAATATAAACATTGTGTATCCAAAAGTGAAAAGTAGTTTTATCCATATTATGCAAAGCTTCAAGAATGTAAAAAATTTCCCTACATATCTAGTGATTTTCACTTAATCAAATAATTTTGGAATGATTTAAAAAGGCTACACTAAATGGGTGATTAGACCTAGATGCATAAAACATAAATTCTTGAAAATTTCTAGATTGAAATATTGGGTTGCCAACAAATCCGAGAAGTGCAAAAAACCACAAAAAATCTTAGAAAAGTTGGCTTTGAGAGGCCTTGAAGGACTCATTCACCCATGGGTGAATGGGTCTCTATGCAAGGTTTTTTAAAATGAAGAATGCAGTTTTTGAGTGATTATGTGTGTTATTTTTTCCAGGCACTAGACTATAACTTTTGTAATAGGATTTTCTAAAATTGATCCAGGTACAAATGATGAACTATCTGACACTTTTTCAAATGAAATTTTGATCCAATTTCCTAAATTAAGTGATTGAAAGTATGCTATTATGTAAATACTATGCAAAATCAATCTAACATTATGCATTTTTTGTTAAATTTTCAAATTTAAAATGAAAGAAAAATGTAAGTTTACACCTAAAATGCAAGGAAACTTTAAGCTAGATTCAGAAACCCTAAATGCAATGAATTAATTCAAATCCAAGATCTAGGGTTTGAATGCACTCCAAATTACAAATTTGAATTGTTCAAATACTCAGGTTCACCAAAATGAAACATAGAAAAATAGGGTAAGGGTTCAAAACACATAGGGTTTTATACTAACTTTGGAATGTTACACCAAACATACTATAAATTTAGAAAGAGAAAAATAAGATGTAATGAACCCACTATTTTTTGTTTCATTTAGGAAATGAGATCCTCCAAGATAGAATCAACTTTCATCTCTTAGGTGAGTCAATTCTATGGAAGATATACAAATTTCCTTTATGTGTGTGGATGGGGAAAATATGAATGAACAACACTTTTGGGATATGAAAATAGGAAAAAAAAATGACCTTAAATCTATAACCTAAGACCCGATTCATGTAAATGTAACATATTTATAACAAAAAATTAACTTTATGCAACATGGATGAGTGGAAGACACTTAAAACTTACCCCAAAATCAGTTGTAGAGTGTCTTTTGATAGAAATAGTGAAAAACTAGCTTAAAAAGGTTTTGGGAGAAAGATTAAAAATATCAAATACATTCATTTATGACATGTAAAGGTAAATAGTAAAACTTCTAGAAAATCTTGGGAGGGAAAATACTATGCACCTATCACAAAATACTATTTCTGGAAGCTTTCTTGGGACTCATTCGCCTATAGGTGAATGGGTCTTTTCAAAATTGATTTATGGGTCCTCTACTCCTGTATCTACACTTCAAAATCCTATGGGTTTCATAATTGGATAGTTAGAAATAAATTTTAGATCTGAGTTTCAATGAGATGACCACAAAGGTGACAACAAATACAACTTTGCAATTTTACACTTTTGAGATTTTTAACTTTTCTTCAACCTATGAACCTACACATACACAAGAGAGAGAAAATTATTTATTTTTGGTGAATGGGGGTTTTCCCTAGCAAGCCTTTTTTTTGTAATTAAACCTTGGAATGAAATAATGAAAGCATGAAAGGAATGATGAATGAACAATATAATGTTGCAGTTCAACAAACCCTTGAATAAACCTTAGAAATCTGAAATGTTGAGTTTGATCTTGCATGAAATGAATTCAAAGGATGTGGATCTTGATACTCAAATATTCCTTTGAATCATTGACTTGAATTCTTGGACTATATCTCGAAGCGTACATCACAATGTTAGCTCCAAATGCATGCATGATGCAAGAAGAATTTGACATGATGAATAGATCTTCAATGCTGCAATAAATCTATGATAAATATGCTCTCGAATGCCCTTCATTTCTCTTGTATTTTTTAAAAAAATATTATGAAATTCTCTTGTGAATCTCTTGAAATTTATCATGAAATTATAGGTAAAACTTAAAAAATAACCTTGTATTTATAGGTATATATCCTTAATTTCCCGAAATTCAAATATCACAAGACAACATTGAATTATAGATTTAAAAATGTTAAAATATTTCTAAAAACATAATTTATATTTAGGTTCAATGGTCTAGGGAGGATCCATTCTCCCATGGTTGACTGGCTCCTAGGTACCTATTCTTGAAACACACATTTCTCAAGATAAATTGTTATATTTAGGCATTAATTAATGTCGGGTTTGCCCTTTGTTGTTGTATATAAGTTATTTTGTTATTAAGCACAAGAATTACTTTCTTCTTCCAATCATGATAATTGAAAGGTGTTAGTGGTAGTATAGTAACATTAGACTCCATCTTGCTAGACCTTAGATAGTTTCCTTTGTAGAAATATGGAAATGAAGAAATTTTGAATGCATGTAGAAGTGAAGCAAAAACATGAGATATAAAAGTATTTCACGAGGAAGTGTGAAAATGGACCATGCACAACACCCCTTATTTATTTGTTTCCCCACTCAATTTGAAAATTTATAGGAGTGCTTTGTAACTGAATTAAAAAAGGTAAAAATTGTCACTTTATAGTGTGAACTTGTGATATTATTCAATTTGGATTCATGGTGAAAAAAAATCTTTTAAAAAAATTGACACTCAAATTTAAGTTACCAAGAAAAAGTTATGGCACTTTGAATTTTTCCACCTATTACAATTTAGCTTACCTTCCTAATGCATTGGAAAAAAATTAACAAAAAAGGAAAAAATAGGATTATATTTAAGCCCACCTAGGTTGGAAAGAACCAAGGGCTTGAATTCCATATGACCAGGGGCTTAAATCTGTAAAAAGGAAAAAATAGGATTATATTTAAGCCCACCTGGGTTGGAAAACCAAGGGCTTGAATTCCATATGACCAGGGGCTTAAGTCCATAAAATATTTCCTCCCTAACCCGTTGACATAAGCCTTAAAGAAAATGTTGACCTCAGCAAATTGGAAAAAATGGAGGATGAATAGTATGCTCTTAGTTGTCCTCGTCTCGAATATCTGTGCCTCTTGGTGGGTGAAACAATTTTTTTTTTGGTAGAAATAACACCTATTCATTTCTATTAATGGCCTATAAATTGTCACTTGTTAGTCGTTGTTGATGACGATTGATCGCTACAAACTGTGCCCTATTTATGGTAGTAAATTGTGGATAGTTGTAAATGGGCCATGTGATGAATGAAAGAACATGTGATAAATGAAAGGAAATGAGGAATGAAAGGTGGAAGATCCCAATGTGCAATGGATAGAGATAAACATGCATAATGGTCAAAGATACCCATGGGATGAATTGAGGGTTTCTAATTCTGCCCCTTCTAAATTATGTCTTGCATA
Organism: Sequoiadendron giganteum; assembly: GCA_007115665.2. Classification (NCBI taxonomy): domain Eukaryota; kingdom Viridiplantae; phylum Streptophyta; class Pinopsida; order Cupressales; family Cupressaceae; genus Sequoiadendron; species Sequoiadendron giganteum. The sequence goes on from CM021103.1 coordinate 227,612,633, forward strand.
GAACCAAACCAAAAAAAGACACCAAAACATGACCACATAATGTGTACATCTATTAAGGCCTAAGATCATTCCTAGAAGAAGTTAAAATTTCCCCTAAATCAACTCTCAAAATTAAAAGGATAAAGGTGCAAAAAATTATAGGGATCGTAGTGACTAATCATACCTCCAAAATGCCTTTCCTATGGACTGTTAACACCTAGAGACTATTTAAACAAAAATACAATAAAATGAATTCAACTCGTGACCTGCTAGTATCATTTTCTAGCTTTGATATCATGAAAGAATCTGCAAAAATCAAGAATGGATAGCAAGAACAATGAGCAAAAGATTGCATAAAGTTGACCAATGAAATAGATCAACAAGACATACATGAATAGGAATGACAAAGGCACCTGACCTCCATGAAATACGGATAAGACTCCTCACTCATGGAGTGGTGACTATAAGTTACCTACCAAAAACATACGAAGAGGTGTCGAAAGTGAGTTGACACCTCTAAAGACACATATCTACATTGACACCTCACTGATAAAAAGTCAATGGGATGCATAAGTAGGCTTAAAGCCTAAGTGTATGCATATAATGCAATATATACACTAACAAACCCAATATGAATACTAAATTTATTTGAATAACCTTGTTGTTTGCAAGTTCTTGATGTTTTATGTCTTGAAGGTTGTAGGTGTTTTCAAAAGGTTGTAAAACTTAGAGTTTTGAGGAGCTTTTTAGTATAAACAGACATCACATTTACATTCAAAAGGGTGGAGCAATGAATTTTCATATATTATACCCCACTTTTTGTTGTACAATAGTGTTTAGACTTAAAACATGATTTTCAGACACTTTATTTGTTAATCCGTACATTTGTACAAATTTGTACTTTTCATTGCAATTTTAGTGTTGCACATATTAAAATTTTGGTAATAATGAAATTGGTTTCATTTATTGATTAGAGAATTAATTTACAGAGTTTTGGTCACTTGGGTGAGATTTCTTATTCCTCTTCATAATTTTTCAAAATACTAACCTGTAGTAAAAAATTTACAAATGTAACTTTCAAACCAATAATCAAAGTCTCAAGTTTTTGTAGGGGTTAGAAAGATGGTATTGATGTGCATGTTGTGAATTAGACCAAAAATTTTAAATCAAAAAACATAAAATTAGATATAGTTAGTAAAATTGAATGTTTTAAAATTCAAAGAAGAACACACAAACGTTCTTTTAAAAATTTCATAAAAAAATCACAAGAATTTTTAATAATTTTCTTAGCTTTCTGATTTGAATCATTTTTTAAGTGTATTCACTAACTATTTGATGCAACACTTTTTTTCAAGCCAATGAAATTAGTTTTACAAGAGGAAATTAAGAAGATAATTTTATAGATAAATTTTTTTTTGTGCCTTGCTTATTTAGTGTCTTTTCCAACAATTTATTTTCGACATTAAAATGAACAATTCATATTTTGATTTGGTTGATTAAATAAAAAGTGTCTTTTAATCCAAAAATAGGCTGTGTTTTCTCTTGTCTCGCACACCTTGTGTGATCTTGGGAACTAGAAACACCACCTTTTGATTTTTCTTTTTAGGATGCATATTTCGGGGTTTTATCACCCTAGAGGACAACCCCAACTCTAGTGTTCTGCTAGAGTTGAAATTATGAGAGGTGAATCGAAATACATGCCTCTTGGAAGTTGTGATTTTTTCATTCAAGCTAAGCCCCTAAGAACTTTATTACCTGTGGAAGAGAAGGAGAAGGGTGGGTTACCCTCTTCTCCTGGTGTTTCACTTTCTTGCACTTTTAAATACATGGATTAGGCGTCATGTTTCCTTGCAGCATATAGAGGATTCCTTTAGAAATCTCGTATAACCTATTTTAAGGCCTTTTGACCATTTATTAGTTTGGTGGAGGGTACATTATCATTCCCAAGGCTACTCACCATGTACTCCCTTGAGTTGAGTTATAAATTCTTAGGTTTTTCTTCTTTAGCCTGCAAGAGAGAGGAAAGGTGAGCCTGTTGTTATATTGGGCCTACACCACTGGAATTTTAGCTATCGATTCTTGAAAAAGTGAATTATTCCACACTGATCTTGGTTTATTATAACCTTTGGCATATTGGGACTAGAAACTAATTTAACACTCCCACTTAATTAATTTAGGCATGTTCACGTGTATTTTGTGTCTTCTTTTGTTAGAATAAAACCTCCCCATTTGAGACCTAATGAGAATTGTATTCCTCTTGAACCTTAAATTTTTTAATCTTCTATATTTTTATTAATATAGGCTTTCAAAATCTCAAAAATTCCTAATTTTTTTGAGAAACTAAAATCCCTAAAATACTTGAAAATCCAAAAATCCAAAAAAATTGAAAACCCAAAAATGAAATAACTTTTTTTATTTCTTGTCCTAACCTCTTGATAGGGTTTAAAATCCAAAAAAGGATCTACTCACACATTCACATCAAAACCCAAACCCAATGTTCACACCACCCATGACACAATATCAATATGAAAACATGCTTAATAAGAACAACACACGTATCCATCTTGAGTGTCGAATTATCAAAATACAAAACTATTCATGGATCCCATACAAAATTAGACTAAAATTCTCAAACAAATATCATTCCAATGCAACCATTACCAACAGAGATATTATCGTAGAAAGTACAAACCTTGTGATAAGAGATCAAAAATCTAAAAATTTATAGATTAAAAAATAAATAAAAAGTGGACATATTTTACCACTTTGGTAAAATTATACATACCAACTAACCCTCCTTACCAATCACCCACAATCCCTAGTCAATCATCTATTTTCCCCTCTTACCAACAACCCATAATACCTATTCATCTATCCAACTACACTTAATATCAATAACTATTTAACATAATACATACCATTTATCACAAACCAACATCCATTAGTCATCCATATCCTAACCTTTGACAAGGGAAACTATCCTTCATTCCAAAGCCTTCCTCAACACCAAACAATATCACAAATCCCTATCTCCCAAGCATATCCTAACTTCTCGTCCCCATTAGGAAACCCCATTATTATAGCCTCCACCTCCTCTAACAATCCTTCATCCATTAATCCATTGTAATCCACTCCATCCCAATCCACAAATTTGTCTAAGAAAAACATATTTATGGGTGATCTCCTAGGATGAATAAGAAGGAATGATCAACTTCAACATGAAAAAAAGTTAGGCAATCCCATCATATTGCTAATCCTACACCATCCAACCCTCTTCCATAATCATGCCCTCCATCACCTACCAATCTCAAAGAATATCTTTCTATTGAAAATCCATTATTTCCATGCCAAATCCTAAGTCTATTCAGGAAAATCTTATAATTGTTCAACATCACATTCCATTGCATAAACCATTGGGTCTATGTCAAGATAAAATTCCAAAGCATGATGCAATAAAATCTAAGATATATCAAGATCAAGTTACCCAAGAAATCCCAATAGATGATCATGATATACAAGCTAATGCCATCCATGATAATTCAATCTTCGATCATATAAAAATATTACAATCTTCGATCAAGTTCCTATCGTTGATTCTATCCAAAAAAAACCTCTAGATGATCATGACATCCTACTAAATGCAATATTTGATCAAGAACTTATTAATAATCATTTCATCCAAGATACTCCTATAATTGATCAAGATCCTAGTACCATTAACTGAGAAATACAAAATGATCACCCCATCCACCTAGATGGAATTAATTATCATTTTTTTTTAAGTTGATCCTACTCTATAATGAATTGGGTGACATTTCTCAAAGAAAAACAGAAGCTCTAGATAATTTTAAAGCATTTAAGTCTATGGGTAGGAATGAATTGGATCTGAAAATCAAGTGTTTGAGGTTTGATAGAGGGTGTGAGTTCACCTCCAACGATTTTAACAATTTTTTTCAAGATCATGAGATAAAGAGGATTTTTTTCATCTCCTAGGACTCCACAATAGAATGGAGTTGTGGAAAGAAAGAATAGGATAGTTTAGAAGGCAGTAAGGATCATGAAGAAGGAAGAAAATCTCCTAGAAGTCTAGAGGAGATAATCTATTCATATTGTAGTAGACATACTCAATAGAGTACTGTAAGCAATAGTAAATAATTCAAAGACCCCCTATGAGAAAGTATGGAAGAACTCCTATTATGAAATACTTTAGAGTGTTCAGTTGAAAACACTATATCAAGAGAGATGAAGACAACTTAGGAAAGTTTGATCCAAGATCTGATGATGGAATCTTTCTCAGATATTCTACTAAGAGCAAGGCATACTGATACTACAACAAGAGGCTAAAGATTTTTGAAAGTATAAGTGCCAACATGGATGAAGAACCACGTCAAAGCCTAGTGTTGATAGAAGGATATGAATTTAATGAGTGCACTCTAGTAGTGAAGAAGAAAAAGGGGAAGAGAAAGAAGTTGAGATGCAAATTAAAGATGAAGAATTGTCCAAAAAATATTCCTCAGACTCCTAAGTATGTGTAGAAGAATCATTGCAAGGATCAAATCATTGACGATAAGAAAAAAGGTGTGCTAACAAAGAGAAAATCTATTATGATAGAGGAATAGGTAAAATTGTGTTTAATTTCTAAAATATAACCTAAAACTACAATTGAATCATGGATGGATGAAAACCAAATAAAATCTATGGAAGAAGAATTGGTGCATATTGAGAAGAATCGGACATGGGAACTAGTCTCAAGACTAGCATACAAAAATGTGATAGGAACTAAATAGGTTTTCAAAAATAAGTTGAATGAGAAAGAATAAATTGTTATAAATAAGGCTAGGATTGTGTGAAGGTGCTACTCACAAGTGGAAGGAATAGATTTTGAATAAAATTTTACTTTGGTGGCAAGAATGGAAGACATTATTATTTTTTGGGACTTCGCAGCACATAAATACTTCAAGTCATATCAGATGGATGTTAAGTCTAAATTCATGAATGATGAGTTAGAAGAGGAGGTATATATTGAGAAACCAGAAGGATTTCAGTTATCAAAAGATCTAGATATATACCATAGATTAAATAAGGTATTGTATTGACTCAAGCAGGCTCTTTGAGCCTACTATGAAAGATTGGATAGGTACTTATTGCAATAAGGTTTCAAAAAGGGTACCATAGATATCAATCTTTATTTCAAAGTTGATGAAGATCAAATCTTAATTATGGTTGTGTATGTGGATGGCATAAATTTTGAAGGAAATGAGGTAATGTACAAAAGGTTTGCAAAACTAGAGATGAAAAATGAGTTTGAGATGTCAATGTTTGGGGAGATGAATTTCTTCCTAAGGCTAAAAATTTATCAAATAGAAAAATGTATATTCATTTCACAATCAAAATATGTCAAGGAAATATTGAAGAAGTTTAGAATGGAGGACTCCAAACTAATATGTACTCCCATGGTTACAGGTTGTAAATTGAGTAAGAATGATTAATATCTTAAGGCAGATTAGAGAAAGTATAGATCAATGATTGGTGGACTTCTATATCTAAATACTACTAGACTGGATATCATGCATGTAGTATGTCTTGTGAAAATATTTCAAGAAGATCCCAAAGAATCACATATGGCAGTAGTTAAAAGTATATTCAAATATTTTCAAGGTACTTCAGACTATGGTCTATGGTATCCAAAGGATACTGACTTCTCTTTGAGTGTTTATATAAATGAATAGGTTGTGTGGATGATAAAATAAATACAAGTGGAGGTGCTTTCTATCATGAAACTATATTGGTTTCTTAGATAAGTAAGAAGTAGGATTCAATATCACTATCTATTGTATAGGTAAAATATATTGTTGCAACATATTTCTACAAAAAGGTGTTGTAGATGAAGAAAAAATTGAAGGACATCAGTGTAACATATGATGAACCTATTTCTATCATGTGTGACAATAAAATTTCTATCAACATTACAAAGAATTCATTAATACGTTCAAGGGAAAAGTATATCTCTATCCGGTATCGCTTCGTAAGAGAGAAAGTAGTAGAGAATGGAGTTAAGCTGGAGTATGTTCCTACAAATGATCAAGTTGCAAAAATATTTACAAAGGCTCTTCCTAAATATACTATTTCTCTATGTTCCTAAATATTTATTTCTCTAAGATCTAGAGTATCTCTTTGTAACAGTCTTGTTCTATCTTCTTTCTTTCGAACAGTGAATCCTTTGGGTAGTGAGCACTTCTCTTCTTTTGGGTAGTGAGCCTATTGTATTCGATGTTTCTATTCACAATATATTTAAAAATCATAATATAAAACATCCCATGATGATATCAAAATTATGTCACAAATTGTAACATAAAAGTATATCATTGGAAGGAAAGACTCACAATATCCCCCATAGGATTTCGACTTCCTCTTGGAAGTGCCTCAATGTTGAAGAAATTAACTCATCATTTCTCTAAGAAATTATGATTATCAATTCTCGCATAAAGGTTTAAAATTTTAGAAAGGTCAACATAAAATGAGGGCTTGGTGTTTCTTCTACTATAGGCTATTAAAAACATCACTATGTGTTTACCCAATAGTAAGTCACTACACATATTGTGTTACTAAGATAAGGTGTCCAAAACTTAATCTAGTGCATGGGACACCACATGGGTCACATAAAAAAAATATCATAACAACACACTAGAGTTTAAATAAATTATAAGACCATTGTATGACACTTATTGAAACTTATCATTTCTTTGTAGTTATAATAAATGTTGGCAACCAAAATTTGAACATCACAACAAAGAACTATCCACATGCATACATTTAGCAAGCAGATTTTTCTCCCCTAACTGCAATAAAAAATTAATTTGATGACACTTAAACATGTTTACTTCACCTCTCAAGTCTAGAGCATAAAAATAAATACATTATTTTACATTATAGAATGATAGCCAATTAATGCAACTTATTAGACCACTTAGCACTAAAACACATATAAGGGTCTTTACGAACATGAAGATGTGTGACTATAAAATTAGTCCTATTAGAGTTATGAAATGAACATCTATGTTTTAGTGGTTTTGAACAAGTTTCATCTCCTTAAGAGGATATTGAACATTCCTAGAATCGTAGAAAAAATGAAGGTATAACCCTACAAATCTTAAGAAAACAAGACACAATCATCATCTATCTATATATTTAAAAAATTTAACACCTTAAAGAGTACTCCAAACCATCTTCTCCCACCAAATAAATAATAAATATTAGGCCTAGAAACTATAAATCTAAAATGATGAAATGATTATTAGATAAAGTCCATATGAAGTCTCATTAATAAAACAAAGTTAATGTGTGCCACAAATGCAAAAAAAAAAAAGAAAGAAACAAATTTGAATCAAATGAGTGTTTGAGGAAAAGGAACATATAAAAATTAATTGACCAAGTAGCCCAAGGTAATAAATTTTCAAATTTTCTTACTATTGGTACAAATTTTAAAAGTCAAACTTAAATAAATCAAATAAAAAAATATCCCATGTAATTGCCTAATCTAACAATCTGAAAGATAAAAAAACACGTCACATCATGACTTTGATACCTACACATAATCTACAAAGGGACACATTTTCATTGACAAATGAGAACTCACCTCCCAACCTTAAGACTAATTCTATCCATGCTATGCTTGGGGATATCACAATGGTAACTAGATAGATAATAACTTATACACTCACAACCAAACATAATTTAATTCAACACAATACAACTACAACATCACCCCAAACCCAAATTACAAAAGTAAACAAGATTCCTCTCAATAATTTCATAAGGGGGAGTGAGCACATTCTCTCATGGGGAAAATAACCAACAAGATATATACAACAAATAATCCTCCAAAATCTGCCACAAAATCCAAATTATATATTAGAACTTCTAGAACACACATATCTTCAACTATTTCATTTAATACAATATGTGAATACTCATACTCGTATAGGGTCTCCATCTAATCAACCCCAATTACATGAACTTGTAGACATCAAAATCTGCAAATTTGGTTAAAAACTAAATCATATACATCTTGTTAGCATGATTAGTATAACCAAACAAATTTTCTTACTATTGGTACAAATTTTAAAAGTCAAACTTAAATAAATCAAATAAAAAAATATCCCATGTAATTGCCTAATCTAACAATCTGAAAGATAAAAAAACACGTCACATCATGACTTTGATACCTACACATAATCTACAAAGGGACACATTTTCATTGACAAATGAGAACTCACCTCCCAACCTTAAGACTAATTCTATCCATGCTATGCTTGGGGATATCACAATGGTAACTAGATAGATAATAACTTATACACTCACAACCAAACATAATTTAATTCAACACAATACAACTACAACATCACCCCAAACCCAAATTACAAAAGTAAACAAGATTCCTCTCAATAATTTCATAAGGGGGAGTGAGCACATTCTCTCATGGGGAAAATAACCAACAAGATATATACAACAAATAATCCTCCAAAATCTGCCACAAAATCCAAATTATATATTAGAACTTCTAGAACACACATATCTTCAACTATTTCATTTAATACAATATGTGAATACTCATACTCGTATAGGGTCTCCATCTAATCAACCCCAATTACATGAACTAATCTCAAGAAAATGGGAAAGACCTACTCCAACTACTCGACCAATACACAAAGAATGATCAATACATCATAAGTAATACAGATACACAAAGGCTGATCAATACATCATAAGTAATACAGATAACAGCCATTTAACCTATATTCAAGAATCTTTTACATAAACCAAAACACAAAAGAATAAGAACACCTACCTCTCAAGTCTTCACACTTGAAAGAGATTGGTGAAGAGTCCACAAGAAAAAATATTCCAAGCTTCTCCTTCAAAATATCAAAACACATGCTTTACATCATGAGTATGTAATAATTTCACATCAGAAAAAAATTACACAGACCTTAGCCTCTCCATATAGACTAGGTCAGACTCATCTGATTCTTCCCACATGATTCTGCATACAATGTATTTAAAGCATAAAACCCCCCTTTAAGAAAAGAATTGTACTGAATCTCTGTTTGTTAAATTATAACAGCACTATATTCTTTAGATATCTTACACAAGGAAATGAACGATAGTGATGTCATTCTATAGTGATTCTACCGTTGTCTGTTCAGGAAATGAAGCAGATGGAAGCATTGGAGATGATGAACCTTCTCCGCTGGTGGGCGCCGAACTACTTTCAGAATCTGACCGTTGTTTTCTCCTGGTTCGTCCTTTTTTGTTTTGGAAGCAGTAGAAGATATTGGTTTCTTCTCTATCGGGACTTTCCAGCATTGAAAATGTCTTCTAAAATCTCCTTCTGCACAGGAAGGGGATTCCATCTTGACCACAGTTTATTGTATCTTTCAAATCCTTACATGAAACACTCTAACTACAAACTTTGTAGAATTATTGATTAGTAGTACCATTGTAAATGACTGCAAACCTATAGAAACAATATCAAGAGCTGGCTGAACCACCAAACCATGAAACAAATTTAACAGGCAAGAACCATCCAAAGAGAAGAGTCAGGAAAATAACACAACAACAATAAATGCAAGAGATTGATATAACCATGCAGAGAGACTCAAAACGAACTTCAAGATATTACGATTGAATTCAACTCTGTGAATCTGAAGCATTTCAGCATAAACATGGAAGTAAAATGTTAATGATTGATCCTACAATTCAACTTCGCAGCACTAGCCCTCAGGACTCTCAAGTGGGCGGCATGTTTTTCAGCTACCTTATTCATGAAAACCCTCAGAGGTGCACGGTTCATCAAGCCCCCTACAATACTCTCTACATGTTTAATAAAATCTACAGATAATGTCTGATTCGCTTCAAGATGCACGCTGGTCACCGCCCTTAAACTATCATAAAACTTTTTGGGCAACCGGTTCCTGGCAGCTTCTTTTGAAGATCGGTCAGGGGTTTCTGCAATAACATTTTCAGCTAGTTCCTTAAGCGCACTCTCCAACCTGGCTTCATGAGGAGAAGACTCAGCCATATTAGATACATTTACTTCTCTTCTTTGTATTTCTTGCTGAGCTGATGTCCCAACACAAATTGCATGTTTTTCAGCTACCTTATTCATGAAAACCCTCAGAGGTGCACGGTTCATCAAGCCCCCTACAATACTCTCTACATGTTTAATAAAATCTACAGATAATGTCTGATTCGCTTCAAGATGCACGCTGGTCACCGCCCTTAAATGTCTATCACCTATTCATGAAAACCCTTTTTGGGTTTAATAAAATCTACAGATAATGTCGATTCGCTTCAAGATGCACGCTGGTCACCGCCCTTAAACTATCATAAAACTTTTTGGGCAACCGGTTCCTGGCAGCTTCTTTTGAAGATCGGTCAGGGGTTTTTGCAATAACATTTTCAGCTAGTTCCTTAAGCGCGCTCTCCAACCTGGCTTCATGAGGAGAAGACTCAGCCATACTAGATACATTTACTTCTCTTCTTTGTATTTCTTGCTGAGCTGATGTCCCAACACAAATTGCATGTTTTTCAGCTACCTTATTCATGAAAACCCTCAGAGGTGCACGGTTCATCAAGCCCCCTACAATACTCTCTACATGTTCAATAAAATCTACAGATAATGTCTGATTCGCTTCAAGATGCACGCTGGTCACCGCCCTTAAACTATCATAGAACTTTTTGGGCAACCGGTTCCTGGCAGCTTCTTTTGAAGATCGGTCAGGGGTTTTTGCAATAACATTTTCAGCTAGTTCCTTAAGCGCGCTCTCCAACCTGGCTTCATGAGGAGAAGACTCAGCCATATTAGATACATTTACTTCTCTTCTTTGTATTTCTTGCTGAGCTGATGTCCCAACACAAATTGCATCACCTCCAGATGAAGCAGGGTCGGCCTCCTTGGCAGGCTTATCCTCTCTCCCTTTGATGTAGAATTCGCTGTGGTCGGCATCATCATCTAACTCCGAATCATTCTGTTGTTGGGATTGATTTATCAAGTCCGTCCATGAAGCTACTGTAGTACCCTCAGGATCCAATGGTACCGTGTGTCTCTGTCGAGGTATGCTATTAGGGTTATCTGCCATCTTTCCAAGTTCCTTCTCAGATTTATCTTCAATCCCTTCAACTTCCTTCTCAAGTTTATCTTCCGTCTCTCCAGCTTCTTTCTCAGAGTCATCCTCCATTCTTCCAACTTCTTTTATCTAACTAGTTCCTTCTCCTATCTGGAACGCCAGATCTGAGCCTACCGCTTCTCCTCCATTTTTCCGGCCAACTCGCTCACTTGTTTACACAATTGGTGAGGATGGATTGGTTGACAGCAATTTATAAGAATGTTGGTGTGCAGTGATATTCGTGCTTCTTCCACGTATCCAGAAAACAAGTGGCCGAGGAACAGATTTCTACAAGGGCCAGCCCTGTTCACGAGGCTTGCTTCTTTACTCGGTTTCAATTGTAAGTTGTAGAGGCATGGTGGCGCCGATTGCAGTGGAGGAACAGATTTTGAGAAGGGCCGGCCCTCTTCACGAGGCTTGCTTCTTTACTGGGTTCTAATTGTAAGTTTTAGAGGCACCCTTTAGTTTATCTAATACATGTAATCTTTTTTTATAAAATAATTAATACGAACTGGAAAGAATAATACCCATGCATATTAATTATTATTTATGTAATTAATTATGATCTCAATGTGTCAACCAAAATTTATCTTATATTATTAAAAAATTAAATATGGTTTAAAGTATTCAATTAATTTTTTAAAAATTAATATTTGCAAATAAATAAATGTTTTTCATTTCTTTTCTCAAGTTTATAATTTTTATCTATTCTTTATATTGACACTAAAGTTTATTTGGATCAATTCATTTAGCTTTTGAATTATGACTATCACTTATTATTTTTCAAGTGTGTTTTGGATGTGTATATCTACAAGTATGGGAACCACAATTTATCTATTCTTTATATTGATACTAAAGTTTATTTGGGTCAATTTATCTAGCTTTGAACTATAACTATCACTTTTTATTTTTGAACTGTGTTTTGGATGCAATGTTTATTAGATTTATCTACGAGTTCTCAAAGCCACAAATTATCTATTCTTTATATTAACACTAAAAAAATTCTGCATTAATTCATTTAGATGTTGAAATATAACTGTCACTTAACTATAACTATCACTTCTTATTTTTCACATGTGTTTTGAATGTGATTATCTTTCACCTGTGTTTTGGATGTGATGTTTATTAGATTTACCTACGAGTTCTCAAACCCACAAATTATATAACTGTCACTTAACTATAACTATCACTTCTTATTTTTCACATGTGTTTTGGATGTGATTATTTTTCATGTGTGTTTTGGATGTGATGTTTATTAGATTCACCTACGAGTTCTCAAAGCCACAAATTATTGATTCTTTATATTGACACTAAAGTTTTTCTACATAAATTCGTTTAGATTATGAAATATAACTCACTTATTATTCTCCAGGTTTATTTTGGATCTTAAGTTTATTAGATACACCTATGAATTCTCAAAGTCACAATTTATCTTTATTGGATGCACATTCACACATTCTAAAAAATAAAATTGAGATATTATTATTATATATATCTCATGCCACAAAACAATGAAAACATATAAAATATGATTTCTTCTAGTACACATTTCTTTATATACTTTATGAAATTTAAACTAGATATTTTTTTATAATTGCTTCAAATTATATTTTGTTATATTTAACATACACTATTTACTTTTATTTTTTATTTTTAGAGGTTTCTACTTTTCCAAATTAATGAAAAGTAATTATTTTTAATAGTATCAATAATTTTAAATTTGAGATCATCCATCAAATTTAATTTAGACTTATTATATATTATGTATAATGTTAGAGTTCATTTATATTCATATCGATCTTAGTTATTTCTATATATTCATAATGTTTAAAAATAATAATATTATCGTATTTTTTAACATTGTAAATATATATATATTTTTAAAGATGTTTCCTCGAAAATTACGCATTCAACATTTTTTTGGATGTTAGTTTGGAAGAACTCTTGGTGCTCAAACAGAGTAAGGGAGAGTCATTCACCACCTTCCTCCAATGATGGCGAGGGAAAGCTAATTGAAGTAAGTGGGCCATGCCAGAAGAGCAACAAGTCTGTACCATCATCGTCAATACAGACGAAACCTTGGTATTATATTTGAAGATGCAATGCAACACTACATATGATCAACTGATCCCCAAGGTGCTCACTATTGGAAAAGCTCTCATTACACAAGGGGGCACACCCACTTATCATGAACATCAGGACAGTTTCCCATCCACTAGTTTCAATAACAAACCTTGCACATGGGTGAAGAATTGAAATGTCACCAAAGATGGCATAGTGGATGCCAAATTTGTCATCAGCGCCCCCAACCAAAATAATCAAATGCAACATTGCCAATCGCAGAACAAAAATCGGAATAACGTGCAAACAAATGTGGTAAACCAGTAACCACCCCAAAACCAAATCAATAATCTCAATACTCAAGGAGGACCAACTCCACGAAACAAGTTCCCCCCCAAATGGAAATTCACAGCCCTTGGGGAGTCAATCGAGTCCATCATGAAAAAGTTGGTCAATGAGAACATCATCAAGGTCCCCACCCATGATAATTATAGAAAACCCCAAGTGAAACCACCATGGTATAATGAAAACTTCCTTTGTGACTTTCACAAAGTAAAGGGACACAAAACTGCCAACTGTATGAAGTTGAAAAACATCATCCAGGATCTCATTGAGGACAAGATCATTAATGTCGAACAACCAGCCCGTAATCAAGACCTCAAGATATACACCAATCCGATGCCAAATCATAATCAAGGGAATAGTCAAGGGAATAATCAGGGAAATAACAAAGTGAAACAAAATTATGCTAGCACAAACCTTGTTTATGAAGATATTGTTTCATGTGTAGATGAAATGGTCACTCTCATTAACATCACAGGAGTCGATGTTGATTGTGGAGTTTCCACACGCAATGAAAATCTTACTATTGTAGGGGCATCGCAGCCATCTAGGACCCCCATTTCAAATACAAAAGCCATTCCCTATGATTACAATGTTATTGACCAACTGAAGAGAACTCCTGCACAGATCTCCATCATGGAGCTGTTAAAAATTTCCATTGCCCATAGGCAAATTCTTAATGAAGCGTTAGTAGCCTCCACCATCTCCACCACCCCTGACACAAATCAGTTTCAAGCTATGGTTTGAAATATCGTCATCCAGAATATCCTAACATTCTCTAATCAAGACTTCCCCCCGCAACCATCTCATAACCGCACACTCCACCTTCAAGTGTTGGTCCATAAAAAGAAAGTTAAAAGAGTCCTAGTGGATGGAGGTGCAGGCCTAAATATTTTCTCTCTCAAGCTTATAAAGAACTTGGGATTCACTGAGGATTCCATTAACAAGAACAAGAGCATCACAATAAGGGTGTATGATGATCAAGAAAGAGTGTCTCATGGCACTATTAAAATCCCAATCCAAGTGGGATAGCAACCATGGAGACTACCTGCCAGATCCTCGACCTTGACTTACCATATAACATCCTCCTTGGTTGTCCATGGATCCATGGAATGAAAGCAGCAGCCTCAACATATCATCAATGCGTAAAATTCTTGTACCAAAATGATGAGGTCACTATACATGGGGATCCTAAACCATTCGCTTACTGCAAAAATTTGGAAGCCAAATTTTATAAAATCCCCCAAGTCCCAAAAATGATGAAGGGCCATCCACTTCATACATGGACCCAGCTAACCTCACCTCCACTTCTGCGACAAAGACACCCACCATCCCTGATGTATCGAAAATCAAAAATATGATCCAGGACAAGGGATGCAGTGACTATAGAATGAAAATGAATGCATTTTTTGTAGGAGAGCTACCACAATCACCTAGGTCGCATGGACAACCTCAGCCAACTAAAATACCTATCCACACAATTAGGGAAAAATCTTCTGGATTTCGCCGTTGGGGGGATCTCAGGCGAGAAAATGTGGATGAGGGAGACATCTCAAACACATTATATTAAACCAAGATGAAAGGCCCACCCCCACCCTACCCATGGATGAAACTAACAGAGGGTTGCAAATGATGTTTGGTATGGGCTATAATAGGAATGAAAGCCTTGGAAGGAACAGTGATAGACAGTTGGAGCCCATCATTGTAGAAAGAAGAATACGAAACCTTGGCCTTGGATGTACTCCTCTGAGTATAATCATACGTGGAAGAGGTACTCCTAGTAGGGCAGTCAGGAACTCCCCTCAAGTGTCGGCAACTACCCTTAGACCACCCGTCTGACTAGGCATCCCACTAGATAATTTCACCTTTGGTGTCACTGATGTTTGCGCCAGTAGTGATGATGATGACACCGTAGTAGGCCTACCCATGATTTTTGAGGATTCCACCTTACTTATGATTAGTGCCTCACCCATTGATTCAAGCCAACAAACCCACCAAATCACCTTAGCACACCCTCAACTCATCGATCACGACCAACGTGAACCACCAATTCTAGACTCATTTGAAAATGATGAGGCTCTCTCAAAATTCATGGGACTAAGGGATATAGTTTCATGTGGGGATCACAAGGTGGGTTTTGACATCACATTGGACACCCAAGCATATTATGGGGAGACGATTGAGTCCTTTAGTCGCAAAAGAAAAATATCAAGAAGAAGCTTGTGGTTATTGAGTGAAAACCACAGTGTGGCACTCTCTAACCATAAAACAGTAAAAATAAAGGATGCATCCAATGGTGAAAACATATCTAAGGCGTCGGATGATGAAGGATTCAATCTCCCCCCTACTGCTCTACATTAGGAGAAATTAGTGGTCCTAGTAGAGCAGTGTAATCCTATGAACTTGGGAACAGAGATAGAACCACAAATCACATTCTATGCTCAAACACTTCAGACAGAAGAACAAGAATTGTTGGCTGCATTCTTAAGAGAAAGAAAGGAAAAATTTGCATGGACCTATGCTGACATGCCAAGTCTGGATCCTGAAGTAGTAGTTCATCATTTGGTCGTTCACCCCAGAGCAAAGCCAGTTAAACAGAAGTTAAGAAAGATGCACCCACAGATAGCTTTTCTTGTAAATATAGAATTACAGAAAATCTTAGACGTTGGCTTCATACGCCCAATTAACTATCTAGAATTGGTATCTAATCTCGTGTTAGTCTCAAAACTGAATGGGGGCATCCGCATCTGCATGAAATTTAGAGATCTAAACAAAGCATGTCCTAAGGATGATTTTCCACTACCCAACATTGACATGATAGTGGACATAACAGCCAGAAATGAGATGCTATCACTCATGGATGGCTTCTCAGGATACAATCTTATAATGATAGCAAAGGAAGACCAGCATAAGACAACCTTTACATGTTCTTGGGGCACCTACTACTGGAATGTGATGCCTTTGGGCTAAAGAATGCAGGGGCTACATACCAAAGAGCCATGACACTGATCTTCCACAACACGATTCACAAAACTGTTGAAGATTATGTGGATGACATATTGGCTAAATCAAAGAAAAGGAAGGATCACATAGCGACCTTAAGTGCAATTTTTGATAGGCTGGAAAAATACAAGGTTAGACTCAACCCAGAGAAATGTGTCTTTGGGGTACAATCAGGAAAGTTGTTGTGGTACATAGTCTCAATGAGAGGGATAGAATTGGATCCCGCAAATTTAAAAGCAATCCTTGATATAGGAGTGCCAAGAACACTAAAGCAACTTAGAGGATTACAAGGTAGACTCCAGTCCATCTGAAGATTCATAACACAACTAGCAGATAAATAGATTGCCTATTCACATCTTCTCCACAAGGGAGTAGCATTCAGGTGGGACGACAAGTGCGAAAAAGCATTTAACAAAATCAAATAATATCTACTTACACCACCTGTGTTGATGCCACCGATCGTAGGGAAACCATTGATTCTATACATCTCAGCAACGACAGCCACCCTTGGTGCCCTTTTAGCCCAACATGATGAAAAGGGAACCGAGCGGGCGATTTACTATATCAGCAGAATAATGGTGGGGCACGAGCTCAACTACACATCAATAGAAAAAGCGTGCCTGGCAGTGGTGTTTGCAGCCCAAAAATTCAAACACTACATGCTAGCTCATCAAATTAAGCTAATTGCCAAGATAGATCCCCTCAAGTATCTATTGTCAAAAGCAATGCTTATAGGAAGAATGGCTAAATGGGTGATGATACTATCTGAACATGATATTGAGAATGTCGAGCGAAAGGTGATCAAAGAACAAGTTATTGCAGACCAGCTAGCAGAAGCTCCCCTCTACATAGACAACCCACTCATATCAGAATTGCCAGATGAGTCCCTTTTTAATCTCAGTGTAATCAACCACTAGAAACTGTACTTTGATGGCTCCCACACACAACACAGATCAAGAGCCGTTGTATTCTTCATCACCCCACAAGGGGATTGCATACCGAGGTCTTATAAGTTGGCATTCCCCTGTACAAACAATATTTTAGAGTACGAGGCTTTAACCATAGGTCTCAAAATTGCAACACAGTGGTGAATCATGGCATTAAAGGTTTACGGAGACTCACAACATATCATCAACCAAGTAAACGGTGAATACCAAACTAAGGATGATAAGCTTAAACCATATAAAAAGGTGGTACAAAGCCTTAAGGAATCATCGACATCACCTTTGAGCAGATACCGAGGGAAAACAATAGAGCAGCTGATGCAATGGCAATGATTGGATCCTTGCTAGATATCCCTCACAACATCTCGAAATATGAATTCCTGGTAGAGCAGCTTCTCATACCCACGTTCGAGGTACTAGAGTCAGAATATGCATGCAAACTCATTGGTTCTAGTGATCTTTGGTATCATGACATCTACACCTATCCAAGATTAGGAATCCTCCCAGCCGACATTACCTCAAACCTCAAGCGAACCTTTTTCGAAAGGTCCTTACGATTTGTCATCTTAGGAGAAACCCTCTTCCGTAGAAGCATCGATGGAACCCTGCTACATTTCTTAAAACCTCAAGAAGCCCTAACTACTTTGACTGAGGTACATAATGGCACATGCGGTTCACACTCAAGTGGTATGACCTTGGCTAAAAAGTTGCTGAGAATTGGATACTACTGGCCAACAATAGAGAGAGAGGAACATGAATTTGTCAAAAGGTGTCGACAATGCCAGCAACATGGGGATTTCATTTATGCACTAGCTCAAGAATTACATCCTATTGTTACACCTTGGCCCTTTTCCCAATGGGGGCTCGATCTCATGGGTAAAATCTCACCCACCTCATCCAATGGCCATAAGTTTATTATCACCGCCACCGAATATTTCACAAAGTGGGTCGAAGCAATTGCCATGACCTACATCACTGAAAAAAAGATATCCAAGTTCATCCTGAACTACCTCATTTGTCGATATGGTGTTCCCAAATCCATTATCTCTAATACGGGACACCTTTCAAGAATTAGGATGTCGGTGATTTATGTGAAAAATTCAAAATCCAACACCGCTTTTCCACACCATATTACCCACAAGGCAATGGCCAAGTAGAAGCTACCAACAAAACTATCCTAAAGATCCTTAAGAAAATAGTCAATGACTCTAGTCATGACTGGCATCTGCAGTTAAACCCTTCCTTATGGGCCTACCGCAACAGCATCCACACACCAATAGGCACCACCCCATTTTCCCTGGTCTACGGATCAAAAGCTATACTCCCAATTGAGATCGAGCTTCTGTCACTGAGGATATCATTGCAAAACCTCATCATAGATGAGGAATACAGGGTTACAAGACTGAATGAGCTAGAGTTACTAGATGAACGATGCATGGATGCCCTAAATCATCTACATGTCTACCAGAATCAATTGAAACGGAGCTACAACAAGAAGATCAGGCAACACACCTTCCAAGTCGATGACCTTGTGCTAAAAGAGAACCAAAAGAATGTAACAAACTCGGATAGCAAAGGAAATTTTAAACCCAACTAGCTGGGACCTTTCGTCATCACTGCAAGTTACACATCAGTGGCATATCAACTAGCAACACTAGAAGGCGAGCCTCTGCAGGAGCCTCTAAACAACTCTCATCTCAAAAAGTTTTACGCCTAAATCTTGCAAGGTATAGAACCGAAAAATACAAAAAGATAATAAAACATCCTGAAAAAATGGTTACCTTGATGAAAAACTGGTAAACAGGCGTCTTCGCAACAACAAAAAAATAAAAAAATCCAAAAAATCCAAAAAAAATCAGAAAAAAGATTGAAAACAATAAAGAAAAAAATTGTCCTCTAGTGAAAACCACTTCAGTGGTGCTTTGGACAAGTACCTTGGTGAAAACCTAGCAAATAGGCGCCAAGCGTAAATAAAGCACTCTCTATCCACCAAGATCTGCATGACTCACTCATCCATTCCATCACATTTCATTAATCATCCATACACCCATCCGCTCGCATCCATACCATAGCCTGAGTTGGTGTCCATATCATATTCCACCATAGTACTACTTGGCATATTCCTAAGGTCAGTTTGTCCTGCCTTTATCAAAGTAGTCTATCGCACCACACTAGGGGCATGTTCCTGTATCAACATCGGATCAAATTCGTTTATATTCTTGAAATCTTCTCGAAACGTTAAAAAATAAAAATTCAAAAATTCAAAAAAATTCATCAAAAAACTCAAAAACATCAAAAAAATCAAAAACCAAAAACATTCAAAGTTTCATCGAAAAATCCAAAAACATCCAAATCATTCAAAAATCCAAAAACATGTCGAAATATCAAAAAATCTTCAAAAAATTCATCATTGAGTCTTGTCAGTATTTCACCTTGTCGAACTACGTCATCTCTGAGCTTGAACATAGGCAAGGTTGATCTTTGATCATCCCCCGAGATAGTAGGGTCAATTCTTTAGGTGTCTGTCACATTGGCAATCTATTTGCCTATCTGGTCTACAATAGGGTCAGTCGTTTAGGCATCCGTCGCATTGGAAATCCATTTACCCATATATCTTTTCATTGTGTCAAGTCTCTCATCAATCGAACTATGTGGTCTTTACGTGTATAACATAGGCAATGCTGATCTACGGATCAACTCCCGAGACCCCTAGGATAGGTCTTTAAAGTTAGTTTGCTCGTCATAAATCTTGAAAATACCAAAAACATTGAAAAATCTCAAAAATACCAAAAATATTTGTAAAACATCTCAAAATTCCAAAAACAGCCTCAAAATATTAGAAAAAAACCAAAATGGTGCATCCATTTCATCTCACTTTCACCCATGATTGTCATCACTCAAACTAAAATCAGTCAACACTTTCACCCTTTAGTGAGTCAATCAGAAGCAAGTCTAGCAGGTTCTAAAGTGAACACCTAATTATCAAAGTCTTAAGCCTAAGTCAGTAAGCAAGCAAGTTGGTCAACTTGGAGTATCAATAGCTTATCACCCAATCAGTCTGACCAAAACCCTGATCACAACATGTCCTAGGATGAATCTTTCATGCGATGGACATAAGCATCAGGAACCCCATAGTAGTTAGTCTTGGCTAGCGGTATGAAGAACATTAGCTTGTTTTGTTTACTTTATTTTGGTCTTTGTTGACTTATCTTAGTTTGTGCTCATTCCAAGGACCTCTCCATGATGCCTAAACAAATTAGGTTTAGAGAGAAAGGAATGGGGCAATGATCATTATCTTTTTATCTGTTGTGCTTGTTGGATATTCTTGTAAAATAACTTTGTCATGCATACTTTGTTTTATTTGTAGGAAGGATGTTTTAGGTATCTTGTTGACCACATAAGAAGGCTTGCCTTTTTATGTCTTGGCTCGAGATGTCTGGAATATTTGAACTACATTCTGAATAAGGTTATGTTTGTAAAGTGTGAACAAGAGTACTCCTATCTGTTTGACGAGTCAAAGTCCATCACACTAGGTGCCACGCCATCCTGGTTCTTAATACCTTGATGCATCGCACCTACGTTTGTTATCAAACATAAAGAAAGGTATGCTCTTTTCCCATCCTTGGATAAGCAATACATCATCATCATTCATCATCATATCCAATAAAGTCTCGATGACTAAGGGACTTGTTGGACTTCTTCATCTTCTTGAATTTAAGGTTTGATCCCTCTCATTCTTCTATCCTCTTTCATGCTAACAATGCATCCATCCTACATCCATCTTGCATCTTTCATAATCATTTTATGTCATCATAGCACAACATCATCCATCTCACATCTCATTTTCATAATCATTTAAGTTGTTTAGGATAATATAAATTTGTTATTCTAAACATCTTCCAAACATCTCATTTACATCATCGCTATCATATAGATCATATAGTCTAACCATCCATACATCCATTTTGAACCTCTTTATCGCAAGATCCACCTCAACATTTTCGCTCGATCTCTCGAAGGGGCAATGTACTAATGTACTTCTTTTCGCTGGGGCATCTGAAAAAATTAGATTTTTTTTTAATTTTGATGTCAACGGCATCATTCTTTGAACCAATGCAACAAGTACATTTCCTCGAAGAGGGGCAAAATGTAGACATACGGAATTAACATTAGGGTATGTGCACAATTATCATGGAAAAAACGAGCCCTTAAGTGCCAATAAAAAGACAAAAATCAGAGTTAGACAACTTGACGTTAAAATTTGAATAAGTTATCTATATTATTTCAAAAAAATGTAAAATATAGAATCTATAGAAAATTGAATGTAGTTTCTAAACTACTAGACCTTTATTTTATTTTTTTAAATCTATTTAGTGAAAATTTGAAATTTCAATGCAGTAGTATTTAAATTTCAGGGTAAAAATAAGAAGTAGGTGTCTGTCTGACCACCCTAAAAATAATAAAATGATAATATTTTTTTATAAGCTTTTAGATATAAGTAGAGGACTCCTGTCCTGATGTGATGCATATTTTTTTGTAATTTTTTTCCAAGTAAATAATTAATTATGATTTTTTTATTACAACTTTTCATAAATATAAAATATCGTCTGTCTAACCACCTTAACTTGGTCAAAAATTCATGAAATTCATTTTTTTTTTTAATCCTATAGTATACGAAGCATAGAATGTGGCGCATGTTTCAGATTCAAAAAATGTGATACCGTTTGAAAGTTATAGATTTTTTTCAATTTGCCTATCAATCGGGACTTTATTCGTAATTCTATTGAAAAATGAATAATAATTATTTATTAAATTCAAAGTAAAGCATAATTTATCTTGGTGGAAATTTGAGAATCTCCTCTAAAAACCCTTTTTGTTTCATCAATTTTGGGTCAAAAAAATTTCGTCAACCACATGGGCCATCATATGGCTTACATAACGCCATTTTTTGGCCCATCATGATCCTAGACATACCCATTATTGATTAAACATCACATTTGATCATTCTTTCCTCTTAATTAATTAAATAAAATTAAATAATTAACTTCCTAAAGCCCCTTCATTTAATTAAATCATACAAATTTAATTAAATCCATTTTCCTCTCATTTGATTTAAAACAAATACAAAAATTTAAATCAAATGTCATATCGCCTAAACTCCTGTTAGATTAATCAAATCATGATTAGTTTAATCCTAATTACATGAATCCTCTAGATTCGTTCACTTGCACAATATATCATTTAAATTGATTTATTAAAAAACCTATTTTCCCTCACAAGGGCATATTCCCAAGGAATATGCCCTCATTAACTCTCATGTTTGACTTTTTTGGACAAACACAATTCCCCCAAAAAACCCTCAACCATACTCATTTATTGCCATTTTCAAATTTGAATGGGCACATTGGCCAAAACTTGCACAAGTATAGGCCAATCCCATGGTGACAAGTGGCTCTCTCCTATTGGATGGGATTTAGTCCCACATTGCCTAATCTTGGCTTCTACTCTCTCAACTTCTCCTATAAATGCAATGCATTTCCTCTCATTTCAACATCTACATTTTAGAGCATCCTTATTATAAGAAACTTGAGTTCAATAGCATCTCATTGTCTATCATTTTATTTGTTTTAGCAAGGATTGGGAAAGGGCTCTTTCACACATTCAAAGAGCATCAATCCATCATAGAATAGGTATCTAATATGTTTTCTTGTTTTCAACTAAATTAGTTTGCTATGTCACTTATCATGCATGTTGGATTATTCTATGAAGATGTTGACTATTTTTTTTGTTTAGAATACTAACCATGCTTAGACAGGTGTGTGTGTTGAAGGTTTTCTAACCATTTGCAGATTTTCACCATCTACAATTTAATCGTAGAAAGAAAAGGGAACATTAGTGATGTAATTAAATAAATAAAATTAATATTAGTTAATTAATAGAAGATATGTGACTTTAGACAATAAATAATTAAAATTATTTAAATATTTAGGGAAAAAGGGGCATTGGTGCGTAAAAATGGTGTTTATAGGCGAAGGACAATTTCTAGTGTCTAGAGAACCTTTTAGATTGAGAAATGTCATTTTTGATAGCTTGTTTCTATCTTGCAGTCGCTCATTTTTTTGTATAAATAGAGGTGATTTCTCCCTCATTTGGGATGCATTATGCACTCTTAATTCTTATTTTTTGAATTGTTATTCTACTTTTGAGAGTTTGAGAGAGGTTCTTGAGGGTATGTGAGATTTCTTGGGAGTAATTTTTTGGTGACTGGAAGAGATATAGTTGAAAATTGCTTGTTGATTTTGGGAAGGCTAAGCTAGGAATCTTTTTTGATTGATTAGAGCTTTGCACAAACAAGCATGTTGATTTCTACTCTATTATGCATTTTATGATTTAAAAATATTATACGTCTTTGGATGCATTGTTGAAAAATATGTTTATTTGTTTATTATGTAATGGTTATTTTATTCTTTCTGTGTAAGTGAAAGGATCTTGATGATTCTAGTTGTTCAAAAACCTCATTATAGGATATATGCATATACTCTATATACTAGATTATGAGTATTTAAAGTTGCTAGCATATAAGGCTAAGTAATCCTTCATGGACAATAAGGTTGGTAATACAAGGTAATTATGGAATGATAGAAATGTTGTCATTGCTAGGTAACGATGTTATGCAAACCTTGATAGATAATCTTTATTTGACTAATTAATCTTATCTCCTTGAAATAGGAAGTGAGTCTTATCCCTATTGTTAGGGTATAAACTTGAAGGTTATATTATATTAAATAATAGGGTTAAGATTTGTACTTATTGGCTATGCTATTTTCTTATTTTAAGTTCTAATCTATTCCTATTCACGGAATACCAAAAGAGGACACACATTTCAGTAACCAAAAACCATATTGTGAGAGAGATATGGGTGTAGTTGTACCAACTCCTCAACAGTTGATTATGTCCTCCAAATGGTAAACAAATATAGTACACATGTGGATGTATGAGGTATATGAAAAATAAGGTTTACGATTGGGTTATGTTCACTTGAAAGTTACTTTACTTTGATTGAAACCCTAGGACGAGGATAACCTATTTGGTTGGGTTGTTTACTTGATTAGTGATTGAAGCAAATAGATTGGAATTAGCCTTTATGAGCTAGTTGATCATTTGATTGTTGATTATATCTTTGTTTAAAGTCATTTATTGTTAAAAATTATACTTTTGCACTTGGTTACAGTTGATCACTGCTTTATCGTGATGTACCTTGATGTGATGATAATATATTTCGATGTGACTATTATGACATGTTCGGAATTAACATATGTGGATATTTAAATTTATGATGTTTCATGCTTTGATTATGTTGCTATGTTAGATGCGTTAGTTAGTACTACTGTATTGGTGAAAAGGACGATATTGCATCACTCGCTTGCGAGTGCCTTGCAATTTCGTGATTTCCTCTTCATGGTGTGCCTTATTTATGACATATTATTGCATGTGGATATACTCTGTGTTCACAGGTTGACAGGTACAGGACATCGACTCCACCTGGTTTCACAGGTTAGAGCATGTCCAATGCCCAATGGTATTCGATTGGGAGATAGTAGCTAGGTTTTTCATGCCAAGTCATCACCCTAGTCATAGTGTGTCATCTGGTGTGAGTCGGGTTAAGTCGTTTTAATATTGTTCAATTTGCCTTAATTTTGTCATCTGGCTTTGAGTTCAGTTTAAAATTGCAAGTTTGGAAAAAGGTTAAAATATATGCTCAGTAGTTAAATTGCTAGTTGACTTTATCTGGCTTATGTAAAATGTAATTTATTTTATTTATTAATTTAATTGGATTAATAAATAATTTAATCGTTGATTAAATCTATTTTATTAATTAATTAAATTTATGTTGTTGAAATAAGTTAAATTATTCATTTTGGAAATTTACGCATATTGGTTGAAATTTACAATTAAAGAAAATATTTAAAAGTCAAATTAGAAATTTGAATTCAAAATTGGAAAAATTAGATATTTTCAATTTTTTATTTTCTAAAATTGATGAGGGTGGTTGGAGGAATTTTAGGGTTTTTTTCCTTATGATTGAATTTTTTCTTCCCAAGTTTCATGTTCTTGAGTTTCGGAGAAAACTAGAGGAGAAAGAGGAAGAAATTGTTGAAGTTTGTGGGTTTTTGGAAAAAGCTAAAAGAATCTATGGAGTTGAAAGAGGAAACAAGGGCACCACTAGGATCTTCTCGCAACTTCAAAGAAAACAAGTTCATGTTCTTAAAATGAGTTTCTTTTGAAATTTTAATTGTGTGTGTTGTTGAAAATCATTTTTGAAAAGCTTTGAATCTGCTGTTTGATTGCAAAACAAACCAGTTGGTTGCTTGTTTTCCAATTTGGAAGAAAACCTTGTCTGGAATAGATTGCTTCAACAAAAATAAAATAGAATGAATTCCTGGTAACAATTTGTTTTCAATTCCATTTGATTAAATGTATATACATATATACATATATATATACATATATATATACATATATATATACATATATATATGTATATACATATATACATATATATATATACATATATATATGTATATATATATGTATGTATATGTATATATGTATGTATATATATATGTATATATATATAAATCTTGGTATATATATATAGATAGATATGTATATATATATGTATGTATATGTATATATGTATGTATATATATATGTATGTATGTATATGTATATATGTATGTATATATATATGTATATATATATAAATCTTGGTATATATATATAGATAGATATATACATTATATATATATATATTTAAAATTTTACCTAGAAATAAAGTTATGCTGGCCATTTTTTTTACCAAGATTAAAGGGCAGATTTTAAAAAAATCTGCAGTCGAAGTTTTTTTAAAAAATATAATAAAATATATGTTTGTGGGGGAGTTCGTTGGGGGATCACCCCCACTGCACCCCCCATGGGAGGCATGTGGAGGTGAGCCGTGCCCAGCGCGGCCCCCCACAACCCGCGGTTGTTGTGGGGATGGTTGTTCACACAGCCGCCGCCCAGTGAATGACGTGTGGCGCCCAATCAAGTCGCGCAGCTTGAAACCGACACACAAACCAAGGGATGTATGTGGTTTTTATTTTTTGTTTTTTTGTTTTTTATTATTTTTTATTTTATTTAATATTTTAATATTATATATTTATAATATTAAATATTAATATTTATTATTATAATATTAGTATAAAATAAATATATTAATATGAATTATTATATTATATAATATTAAAACATTAATATATATATTAATATTTAATATTATATTTTATAATATTAAAGTATTAATATTTAAATTATTAAATATGGGTATTTTTTTTTATATATACATTTATGGGTGAATTATTTTGGTAATTGGATTAATAATTTTAAATTTTTTCCACTATGGCATATTGTAAAAATATTGATTTAAAATGATGATTATATTTTAAATGTACTTGTGAGAATCAGAATATGTAGTTTTAATCAATTTATTAGTTGAAATTTTAAATGCATTTTGAAAGGTTAAACTTAGAATTGACAAGAAATGTGTTTAGCATTGTGATTATTTAATAATTTATTTTGCGATAAACCTATCGTAATTTCCAAAACGTTATATTCTGAAATGTAGAAAAATAAATGATTACTTGTTACCATTGAAACAATTAGTGAAATTAAACATATGGTTAGAAATTTTATCTTTCATTTTAAAGAGACGATATTTAATTCAGTTTTCTTAAGGCTATTAAGTACTGAATGCAAATGAAGATGTGGATTTAGGAAATCCGAAGTAGAGTTAATTCTAATTAAGCTGCTTGTTTAAAAGTAATCTCTTAGATTATCGCATTGGGGAAAATTGGTCAGAAGGGTTGTTAAGTCTTCCAAATGGGGGTCTTATGTTATGTGGGTGTCGTGTCGTATTGTCAACCTGTTTTGAATCCCTTGGGTAGTGCATGGGAAGTTATCAGTTATTTACCCAATTTCTACGAACAGGGACATTTTGTGTCTCCTAAGAAAGGAGTGGATTATGGGATCTGTGTCTCCTTGTAAGGAGTGACCTTGTTTATGATTTTTTGCCTCCAGTGTTGGAGTGTGTTTCAGTTTGTGTCACCTCCTGAGAAAGGAGTGGTCGCGATATCTGGTTTTTTTGCACTTTGTTACCCTTGGTGATTAGATGGTATGTGTGTTGTCAAGTAGAAGAGTGGCTTCCATTAGGGGCCAAAGCCCGGAAGAGGTAAGATTGGGTAACCTTAAGAAGTAGTTAATCAAGTGATAATTACATCAATGTACTTAGAGGTTAGGCGGTACTTCACACTAATCAAGATAAGTTCTAGCCTCACTCATATTCGCAAGTGCTTGTTTAGAATTGGGGTGAGTGAGAAGGCCAGGAATGTCAAGGTTATCTATCTGGTCTTTATGACAAGTATTTGATCTCGCATTAGTAAGTATGAGGGTTGAGGATCGGTAGAGGCCACCAGGATAACCCATTATGGGGGTCAGAGCCTAGGAAGATCCGTAGTGGGTAACTCATGATGAACTGTGTGATGAAACTCTGTCTAGGACAACAGTTGGTACTTTATTATTATGGGTATGGTTTCTATAACATACCTGACGTGACCACAGTTGGTATTCGATTATGTGTGTATGGTTCTCGTAACATACTTGTTCTGCTTTATTTCTGGAAGCAATGGGACCATGTAGAGTTGTACTTGTATCATGCTTGCATGGTGTATGAGTTGTACTTGTGTTGTACATGTGTTTGGTTGTGTCAGTTGGTTCAGTTATGATTTAACTTGTGTCTAGAGGTAGATGTCCTTGGCTAGGATTCCTTGTTACTATCTCCTAGCATGGGGGGTGGGCCTTTGGGTTCCACTTGGTTGGGTGGTGTGCACCTAAATTCATTGGGTTCTTTCTTCATGTTCATATGGACGAGACTTCCATTTGGAGAGCTCGTTGGATGCAGTTTCAGTTATTGCTTTATTTCATTTCAGTTGATCTTGTATTATTTTACCCCTCATTTGATATCGAGGTGGAAGTTGTAATTGTAACCTTATTTATTGAATTTACCTCATTCGGGGAATGAGAGTTGTAACCTTATTGTTTAATGAAATGATTAATGCATTTGAAATTTATCTCTTATGCTTGATGTAAATCATCTTTTTTGGAATGTATGTGTTTATTTATAATTTAAATAATTGACATGGTTTAAATTCATGTTTTTTGTTGAGGTTCTATATAACGTCTGTCTCATAACCTTAGAGGTTGTTGGCAATAGGTAGTGAACTTTCTTATTATTTTTCTTAAACAAAAAAAGAATAACCTGTTTAAGTAGTTTTTTGCATCCTCCTCTAGGGTTGCATGGCGGGGCATTACATGTATGGTTAGTTGGTATGTTAGAATTACTTGAATTGTACATAAATAGAAGTGTCAATGTAAAACATAAGAGGGAAATAGGTTATTCTTGGGGTTAAGGTTACTCCATGGAATAAGGGGATAGCCTACGCATAGGTTATGAATGGTCAATACAAATAGAGCTAGGAAGGTGGGTGATTGTGTGACGTCCACTCCATAATTCTAGGTGATGAATACTTTAGCCAAAGTAGTGTCAGTTGCCACTATTTACACTGTCGGTTCATTGTGATCCAAATTTGCATGCTAGGTAGGGAATGTCATGTAATAGGAGTTTCTATCCATTGTATGATAGATCTAGAAATGTTTAGCACACGCCATCAAGCTCAGGAAAGGTCACTATTATTAAGAGGTTAACATACCAATATCTTCAATGAAGGGAGGGCCATCTTACCAGTTAGGTAAATGTGCAAGGGATTATAGTAAGTCTTTGGTTGGAAGAAAAGAACTCGAGTGATGCTTCTCCTCATCAGTTGGCGACCAAGATTTTATAAAGGGCACCTAGACCATTCGTATATCTAGTTCTAGTGAGATCATGGAATTTATGTATCCATTTCTATGGAATATTGTAAAAGTGGAAATGTAATCATGAATTTATGTAATATGAAATCAATACTTTGGAAAGTTAAAATATTTTTTTGTAATGCAATGGGAAATTTTGGAATGATTTTTATTTCAAATGTGCATATTATTCTAATATATGAAAAAAAATATTTTTAAGTGTTAGCATTATAATTTATTTACTTGAGGTTAAAAGCACAGTAAAATTATTGGGTCTACAAAAAAATGGGCATGTTACACGTGGCATTAGAGCTACAAGGTCTAGCATTGGAACCTATGAGCACTTTGCACCAGCCATAGGCTTATCTATCTAGTCATATCTTGTCTTGTGTCTTATTATGTCAACTTGTGTCAAATGGTGTCCTATGAAATTGTGTATTATTTTTTTAATTTTTTCGCTCAACTTGTTTGTCTATAGAATACATGTTTGTGGTGAATTTATAGTCAACTACATAGGACAAAAGACTTGTTTCCTCTTTGTGTTCTGGCATAGCCTTATAATTGTACATACCAGATCAAAGACCTAAATATTCTTCATCCTAAGTATATAATTATGCTCTCTGACAATCGTTGCTTTCTAGTCTTTTGGATGTATTCTTCTCTTGAAGTAATCAATCCTTAAATTCTTCTCTTTGTTTAAGAATTCTTCTATGTATTATCCATGTATATGTTCTAACCTTGTGATGTAATAGCTTTTTATGTTCTATCCTTTTTTTCTTGTGTAGATATTTCTTGTCTAATGCAATTTTTTTAAGTTCTTTAGCATAGGGGCATGCTTCTTTGGTTCAAAGAGCTATCTACTTCATCTACAATATCCTTTTGGCATCACAATATTATTTTTGTTTCATAGATTCCCTTTAGCATACATATTTATGTAAATTTATAAGCCCGCTAAAGGGGGAAAAATGTAATGTCAAAAAATTTCATCCCTTGTAATTTCACCTAATTTTATGTACCCATTTTAGTGTCCACTCCCTTAGCATTTGTGCAAGATCATTTTAGCCATTGCATCAGCCTTTTTGCCCCTCAAGATTCTCAGGACCCCTTTTCAGCAAGTACCTTTATGTGTCATCTTTGCATCAAACCTTGTGTTTTCCTCATTCCAACCATTTTTTAGTGTGACCTATCTAGACACTAGTGTGTCATGCATATGTCTCCATGCCACACTATCATCCCATGACATTTTTATGTTCAAACAATTTTTTTGGGTTCCTTGCCACTTGTCACCTACCTTTGGCAGTGGTAACTTCTCGGGACACCTTGTAACAACTCGGGAAGCTTCTTTTCCATCCTATTCTCTCTTTAAAAACTATCTTTCCAATCCATTGGGTCTTCTTGGTATTTCTCTTTTAGAGACACTCTCTTCTCTCACTCTCTCAATATTGCACAACTCTCTTGCTTGTTACACCACTCTCATGTTCTCACAATATTGTCTATAACTCTATTGGTTGTCTCTCTAGCTTCCTCAAGCCTATATCTCTCTTGTCTTGTGTCTTTGAGAATCTTGGAATTTCCCACATCCCTTTTTTATTCATTTTTCTATCTCATCTATTTATCTATTTCAGTGTCTATTATTTTCTCTATATATCTATTTGCATGTCTGTGGAAGTGGGAACACAAAAATGGGGGTTTGACTAAGGAAAACCCCTTAAAAACCCCAAAAAATTTCCTAAGTCTTATGTGTGCAGGTGTTGAATATATTCATTTTCTAGAGGATTCATTGCTTGATCGATTGTGAGCATTTTATATCTCTTATTCTCTCACTAAGCTATCATTTATATTTCACTTAGTTTAATTTATTTTACTCTTTGTTATAGTTTTTTATTTTATTACATCCTTAAGAGTCCCTAGTTATTGGATTGTTACTAGTCATATTGTTGGTTTTTGTGGCATTCTTAGTTTTCAGTCTATACGAGATGTTAGCACACCTCTAGGATGCCAGCACATTGTGTTGTCATCCTTTGGATGAGAACTCGTTAGTCTGTGCAAAAAGCCGCTATGACCTACTCTTTCTAATTTTAGAATTGTTTACTTTTTACCCCATCACTCGAGCGTTGTTCCTTTTTAGATTATTAGGTAGCCTAAGGTAGTTTAGGGTAGTCTGCTTCGTAGAGTCTCTTGGTAATCAAGAGAATCATGAGCAATGAATCCCCCTTCTCTACACTTAATTTTTTGGATCAAAACTTATGCATCTGTATAATGGTTTGACATTAACGAGAACACCATATTCCATCCAAACAACATCATACTCATGTTGTAGACAATATCCCCTTTCTCATTGATGACAACATACTTCTCCAAAACTACTCCCTTTTGATATCAAGGGAAAAGGGTACCAAAAGGATACTTCATTTCATTACTCCCCCTTACTGATATATGAATATACATTAAAGAATCTCCCCCTAACAATGTTATCCATAACTAAAAGTGACAAAACTTGTACCCCAACACCATCAACTACTTACGCATATGTACATTGAAATGTGGAAATTTCATATACAAAGCAAAAATATATAACTTAACTAAATGAGCGAAAAAAATCCATTATAGGACATATTTAGTTTTACCAAGTGTGCCTCCAAGTATTTATTTGGAACCTTCCAATCCTTCTTGGAAAAGGAAAGAAAGTAGCATTGACTCTCAAACTAAGCATGAAAGTCTTCTCCTCCATTCAAAGATCTTGGCACTGGATTCATTTTCACTACCTTCTCAGAACTAGCTAAAAATATAGTTAAATATGTAACCCTTGCACTCACCAAGTCTTGAATTTGATTGTATTGCATTATGATTTTCTCTTTTTTCTCCTATAGTAGAATAAATTGACCATGCAAATTTTTAATTTTTGCTCTTGTTGCTCCATCTGCATCATTTATCAAGTCATAAGCATCCGATTCTTGAGAAATTTGTGACTCAATTGAGTTCATTTCATATTTGATGCTCCTTGTGGAAACTGGCCATTTTAAATAAAACTTTTTCTTCTTCCAAACATTTTTTGAGCCTCCTTCAAGTTTCCTTGTAACTTTCCATGCATTGTACCACATTTATCAAAAACTTCAGTCAATATCTTATCGTTTAACTTTTTTGTCATTTCCTTTTCAATCTTTTCTTCCAAACCGGTAGGATATTCCTTGAAGGAATCAAGTAATAACCTCAATTATTACACAATGACCAAATGACTATCAACAATTTATTTGGGAATATTGTCCTACAACATTTGTACTGCTTCATCTATCAAATTTTCACTTTGTTCGTGAGCCTAAAGTATTTCCTTCCTTGTAGAGGCATCAAAAGCACCAACCTATAATTTATGTAGGCGGGATACTTTATCCATATCTACCTATCCTTGTTGCATTGGGATATGAAAAATTTATACAAACACCACCTGTTAAAATTGTAACTACATATCGTACAAATCTTTCAATGAATCTCTAGAAGCTTCAAATGATTCACCGTCGATTTTAACACCTTCGTCTTCCTTCTTCTCACTCTTTTCCTTTTATTCATTTCTAGAATATTATTTAGAATTCTTCTCTATTTCTAGAGGAAGTGAAGTTTTTTTTTTGTACCTTAGTCTTCTCTGAGACATCATTTTCTTATTCTTCTTTTTTCTTAGCATCATTCTTCATGTCTAGAGTGGGAAAATTCTTTTTTATTTTCAGCTTCATCATTCTCTAAGGAATCCTTATTTTCATCTTACTTCTCTTCATTAACTACATTCTCTATAATTGGAGGGGTGTTATCGATTGCCATATATTCTTGTACATGTTGACATGCTCATGCACATGTTTATGTTGTTCATTGATAGGTTCATTTCTTTTGAGAGGGCTATTGTCATATCTTCTTGAGGAAAATGTTCTTATCTTCATATCTTCTTCAATTGCCTCTTGTCCTCTTGCATTTAAAATTCCTTTCAACTTATTTGGTGGCTAAGTCTATATGTATTTTATGCCTACATAAAATTTTGACATGTATTTGATAACTGCCTCTTTTATGGTTGCCTTATCTGCATCGTCTACATTGGGGTGCAGTTCAGTTGTCTCCTTCAATATCTCATACTCTACAAGACTGTTAAACAAAATATTAACCTTCAAAGGACTATTCTTGTAGATCGAAGGGGTCTTCACTTTCTTCTTTCCTTTACCTTTGAGATTTTTTTCCTCTTCTCCTAACTTATAGGTCTTTTCTCTTCTATGGAAAATAATTTTTTCTTTCTCTTTTTCATCTTCACTTTCAGTGTCTACCACATCAACCTTTGTCATTTTTACATTGGAGATCTTCTTGAGAGACTACAGACTTCCTTTTCTAGACCAATTAGGGTCCTTCCTCTTCATCTTATTCTTCATCATAATAAATGACATACCTCTCCCTAGTAGCCTTTTCTTTCCTTCTCCTCTATGGAGCTTTTTATTTCTCAGGGGTGTTATATGTGTCTTTCCTCTAGGAAGTTTCTATATTTTTTGTTACGGGAGAATTAGGAATAGCAAGAGAGGAGGTAGGTGTCATAACCCCAAAATAGAAACAAAATAAATAAATAAATAAATAACCCCGAACATTTAAATGTAACTAAGAAAAATTCAAATAAATAACAAAATATATATTAAGAAATATTATTAATTATAATTATCGCAAGATAGTATTACAATTTTAATCATCAAATATAATATTGAAATACAAACATTAGCAATTTAAATATTATTATCAAAATGTATAAAATAAATGTGTACCATATCAAGATAAAAATATATAAATATGAAATAACAAATATAATAATAATATATAGGAAAATTATTGTTATTACATTATAGTATTAAATAACTTAATCTCAAAAATAATAATCATAAATAAACATTATAATCATTACATATCAAAGATTGTAATACATTGGAATAAAATAATAATAATATATTAGCAAATTGGTTTTATTATTATACCTTAATGTTAAAATATGTTCAATAAAACATCACAATAAAATAATAAAATAAGTATATAATCTAAAATATCATAATTATTAGTAATAATATATTATTTTCAAAATAAGATATTATTGTGATAATAAGCCTTTAAAGGCAGCAATTAAATCTAACAAAGGGATATATTTTATGAAAAGTCACCTCTTTCACCAAGAAACACATTCCCCTCATGAGTCACCTACCTCGAATGGTATAAATAGAAGGAAGGAAAATAAGGAAGAGGGAAAAAATTTGAGAAATACAATTTGCAATTCAGAACAACAACAATGATTGCTATGCATTGAAATATAGAGCCATTTAATATATATGAAATTAATAAATAATAAATATGAATAAGGAAAGAATAATTATATAAGCACACATATATATATATATGAATACTAATGGATATAAGTAAAAGAATAATTATATATATATGTATATAAAGTATATATAGATATACATACACTATTATGAAATAATGATACTTATAAGTAATGATGACTCTTTAATATAAACATAAGTATATTATATATATTTATGAATTTTCCTTATCCTATGATCAATTCAGTATAAGGTTGAAGGATCCGAGTAAGGAAACATGTAGAGCAGGTGATGTATTCACTTAGCAATAATACTTCGCATATTTTGAATATAATAAATAGATAGGGCTAATCTGATTATTGGTGTAATGCTTTATTTAGTATTATGATGATAATGATGTTGATATTGACTTAAGATAATCAATAATAAGTGCAAATGTATTTGATTTTTTAAAAGATTGTCTTCTCTGTGATTGTTACCCTATTAGGTGGTGAAGCAAAGTCCAAGTGGTTAGCCTCAAAACTCCCCTCATGTTCCTTAGGCCCAAGAAATGGGTTAGACATAGAGAGGTGGGGGTCCCACGGTAGAAAACTACACTATTATAGGGGTGGTAGGTCATAGATCCTTGGCCACTAGGGTTTCACCTTCCCCCTAATACCTAGGGCAAGTGTCTTCTAAAGTACTACCATGTATGGCAAATACAGGTACTAAGCCATTGGGAAAGGAGGATTGTGAGAGGAAACCTCTCGTTCCCAACATAAAGGCTTCAGGGTGGATCCATACAACGTACTCCTCTTGCTTGTTAAAATTGCATTTATGATTATGAGATTATATTTTGAATATCCAGATATTAATTCTAACAAATATATGTGTATGTGGAAATGTTGTTAATATGGTGAATGCAGATTTCAAACCAATATTAAGTACTTCATTAAAAAGAACATTCATTTGGAAGGAAGAAACCTTATCAACAAATGAATTCTAGGGAAAAACAAGTAAGGGACATTATAGTAGGAGTCTTAACTGACCTTTTGGTACTTGGAGTATCCTACAGAGTAGAAGATGTGACTTTATATTTCTCCATAGATCCTTTAGGTGTACCAAACTCCTTTACAAACTCAACTTTCATCTTTTCAACATTCTTTTCAATATCTGTCTTCTTGTGTTCTAGGTGCACTACAATAGATTTTTCTTCATAGGTACCAAACCTATCCTCTGTTGGGTCTCTAGATTTAGTTAACATAATATTTGCAAGACCAGTAGCATCCTCTTCTATCACCTTATATCCAAGCTCTGGAACCTAAACTATTCTAGGTTCAACTTCTTCCATAAAGAAGTGGTCTCTACTAACCATAAATATTTTGTATTTCCTATAATTTTTCAACTACACCTTTTGGAAGTATTTCCCTTTCTTGCATATGAGATTGAAATATTTTGAAAAATCTCCACAAATCTTGATCCTTAAAGTCAACATCCAAAAATCTTCTTAAATGGTCTCTGATTTGAGTATCTATAGGAATGTTGTCTATCCAAACTATATTCTTTGTATAGGGCATATCTCTAAGAAAGTAAAACAACAATCATACAACAAGAGTACCATACAAGAATGGGTACTTTTATTCTTTTTTCTTCTATTGTTTCTCCATCAACTTCAACCTTAGTAGCCCACGAAGGCACCTAACCTCCATGAAATAAGGATAAGACTCCTCACTCATGGAGT
This sequence comes from Sequoiadendron giganteum, assembly GCA_007115665.2. Lineage (NCBI taxonomy): Eukaryota > Viridiplantae > Streptophyta > Pinopsida > Cupressales > Cupressaceae > Sequoiadendron > Sequoiadendron giganteum. The sequence continues at coordinate 227,649,129 of CM021103.1, forward strand.
GGTGACAAGTTACCTACCAAAAACATACGAAGAGGTGTCGAAAGTGAGTTGACACCTCTAAAGACACATATCTACATTTACACCTAACTGATAAAAAGTCAATGGGATGCATAAGTAGGCTTAAAGCCTAAGTGTATGCATATAATGCAATATATACACTAACAAACCCAATATGAATACTAAATTTATTTGAATAACCTTGCTGTTTACAAGTTCTTCATGTTTTATGTCTTGAAGGTTGTAGGTGTTTTCAAGAGGTTGTAAAAATTAGAGTTTTGAGGAGCTTTTCAGTAAAAACAGACATCACATTTACATTCAATAGGGTGGAGAAATGAATTTTCATATATTATACCCCACTTTTCGTTGTACAATAGTGTTTAGACTTAAAACATGATTTTCAGACACTTTATTTGTTAATCCGTACATTTGTACAAATTTGTACTTTTCCATTGCAGTTTTAGTGTTGCACATATTAAAATTTTGGTAATAATGAAATTGGTTTCATTTATTGATTAGAGAATTAATTTATAGATTTTTGGTCACTTGGGTGAGATTTCTTATTCCTCTTCATAATTTTTCAAAATACTAACCTGTAGTAATTTACAAATGTAACTTTCAAACCACTAATAAAAGTCTCAAGTTTTTGTAGGGGTTAGAAAGATGGTATTGATGTGCATGTTGTGAATTAGACCAAAAAATTTAAATCAAAAAACATAAATTAGATATAGTTAGTAAAATTGAATGTTTTAATTAAAAAATTCAAACAAGAACACACAAATGTTCTTTTAAAAATTTCATAAAAAAATCACAAATTTTTTTTAATAATGTCCTTAGCTTTCTGATTTGAATAATTTTTTAAGTGTTTTCACTAACTATTTGATGCAACACTTTTTTGCAAGCCAAAGACAACGAGTAAAACAAGCCAATGAAATTGGTTTTGCAAGAGGAAATTAAGAAGATAATTTTTTTTTGTGCCTTGCTTGTTTAGTGTCTTTTCCAACAATTTATTTTCAACATTAAAATGAACAATTCATATTTTGATTTGGTTGATTAAATTAAAAGTGTCCTTTAATCCAAAAATAGGGTGTGTATTCTCTTGTCTCGCACACCTTGTGTGATCTTGGGAACTAGAAACATCACCTTTTTCTTTTTATTTTTAGGATGCATGTTTCAGGGTTTCATCACCCTAGAGGACCACCCCAACTCTATTGTTCTGCTAGATTAGAAATTATGAGAGGTGAATCGATATACATGCCTCTTGGAAGTTGTGATTTTTTCATTCAAGCTAAGCCTCGAAGAACTTTATTACCTGTGGAAGGTAAGGAGAAAGGTTGGTTACCCTCTTCTCCTAGGTGTTTCACTTTCTTGCACTTTTAAATACATGGATTAGGCGTCATGTTTCCTTGCAGCATATAGAGGATTCCTTTAGAAATCTTGTATAACCTAGTTTAAGGCCTTATGACCATTTCTTAGTTTGGTGGAGGGTACATCATCATTCCCAAGGCTACTCACCATGTAATCCCTTGAGATGAGTTATAAATTCTTAGGTTTTTCTTCTTTAGCCTCCAAGAGAGAGAAAAGGTGAGCCTGTTGTTATATTGGGCCTACACCACTAGACTTTTACCTATCCACTCTTGAAAAAGAGAATTATTCCACACTAATATTGGTGTATTATAACCTTTGGTATAGTGGGAATAGAAACTAATTTAACACTCCCACTTAATTAATTTAGGCATGTTCACGTGTCTTTTGTGTCTTCTTTTGTTAGAATAAAACCTCCCCATTTGAGACCCAATGAGAACTGTATTCCTCTTGAACCTTAAATTTTTTAATATTCTATATTTTTATTAATATAGGCTCTCAAAATCTAAAAAATCCCTAAATTTTTTGAGAAACTAAAATCCCTAAAATACTTGAAAATCCAAAAATCCAAAAAAATCCAAAACCCAAAAATGAAATAAATTTTTTGATTGCTTGTCCTAACGTCTTGATAGGGTTTAAAATCCAAAAAAGGATCTCCTCACGCATTCACATCAAAACCCAAACCCAATGTTCACACCACCCATGACACAATATCAATATGAAAACATGCTTAATAAGAACAACACACGTATCCATCTTGAGTGTCGAATTATCAAAATACAAATATATTCATGGATCCCATACAAAAATTAGACAAACTCTCAAACAAATATCATTCCAATGAAACCATAACCAATAGAGATATTATCCTAGAAAGTACAAACCTTGTGATAAGAGATCAAAAATCTAAAAATTTCTAGACTAAAAAATAAATAAAAAGTGGAGGACATATTTTACCACTTTGATAAAAGTATTCATACCAACTAACCCTCCTTACCAATCACCCACAATCCCTAGTCAATCATCTATTTTCCCCTCTTACCAACAACCCATAATACCTATTCATCTATCCACCTACCCTTAATATCAATAACTATTTAACATAATACATACCATTTATCACAAACCAACATCAATTAGTCATACATATCCTAACCTTTGACAAGGGAAACTAGCCTTCCATCAAAATCCTTCCTCAACACCAAACTATATCTTAAATCCCTATCTCCCAAGCATATCCTAACTTCTCGTCCCCATTAGGAAACCCCATTATTATAGCCTCCACCTTGTCTAACAATCCTTCATCCATTAATCCATTGTAATCCACTCCATCCCAATCCACAAATCTGTCTAAGAAAAACATATTTATGGGTGATCTCCTAGGATGAATAAGAAGGAATGCTCAACTTCAACATGAAAAAAAGTTAGGCAATCCCATCATATTGCTAATCCTACACCATCCAACCCTCTTCCATAATCATGTTCTCCATCACCTACCAATCTCAAAGAATATCTTTCTATTGAAAATCCATTATTTCCATGCCAAATCCCGAGTCTATTGAGGAAAATCTTATCATTGTTCAAGATCACATTCCATTGCATAAACCATTGGGTCTATGTCAAGATAAAAGTCCAAAGCATGATGCAATAAACTCTAAGATATATCAAGATCAAGTTACCCAAGAAATCCCAATAGATGATCATGATATACAAGCTAATGCCATCCTTGATCAAGATCCTTCTTATAAATCCATGATAATTCAATCTTCGATCATATAAAAAAATTACAATCTTCGATCAAGATCCTATCGTTGATTCTATCCAAAAAAAAACTCTAGATGATCATTACATCCTATTAAATGCAATATTTGATCAAGAACTTATTCCTAATCATTTCATCCAAGATACTCCTATAATTTATCAAGATCCTAGTACCATTAACTAAGAAATCCAAAATGATTGCCCCATCCACCTAGATGGAATTAATTATCAAAAAATTTTAAGTTGATCCTACTCTAGAATGAATTCAAGGGTGAAATTTCTCAAAGAAAATCAGAAGCTCTAGATAATTTTAAAGCATTTAAGTCTATGGGTAGGAATGAATTGGATCTAAAAATCAAGTGTTTGAGGTTTGATAGAGGGTGTGAGTTCACCTCCAATGATTTTAACAATTTTTTTCAAGATCATGGGATAAAGAGGATTTTTTTCATCTCCTAGGACTCCACAATAGAATGGAGTTGTGGAAAGAAACAATGGGATAGTTTAGGAGGCAGTAAGGATCATGAAGAAGGAAGAAAATCTACTAGAAGTCTAGTGGAGATAATCTATTCATATTATAGTAGACATATGCAATAGAGTACAAGAAATAGTAAATAATTCAAAGACCCCCTATGAGATGGTATGGAAGAACTCCTACTGTGAAATACTTTAGAGTGTTCAAAAGAAAACGCTATATCAAGAGAGATGAAGAAAACTTCGGAAAGTTTGATGCAAGATCTGATGATGGAATCTTTCTCGGATATTCTACAAAGAGTAAGGCATACTGATACTACAACAAGAGGCAAAAGATTTTTGAAAGTGTAAGTGCCAACGTGGATGAAGAACCACATCAGAGCTCAGTGTTGATATAAGGATATGAATTTGATGAGTGCACTCTAGTAGTGAAGAAGAAAAAGGGGAAGAGAAAGAATTTGAGATGCAAATCAAAGATGATGGATTGTCCAAAAAATCTTCCTGAGACTCCTAAGTATGTGTAGAAGAACCATTGCAAGGATCAAATCATTGAAGATAAGAGAAAAGGTGTGCTAACAAAGAGAAAATCTATTATGACAGAGGAATAGGTAAAATTGTGTTTAATTTCTAAAATAGAACCTAAAACTACAATTGAATCATGGATGGATGAAAACCAAATAAAATATATGGAAGAAGAATTGGTGCATATCTAGAAGAATTAGACATGGGAACTATTCCCAAGACTAGCATACAAAAATGTGATAGGAACTAAATAGGTTTCCAGAAATAAGTTGAATGAGAAAGAATAAGTTGTTATAAATAAGGCTAAGATTGTGTGAAGGGGCTACTCACAAGTGGAAGGAATACATTTTGAATAAACTTTTACTTCAGTGACAAGAATGGAAGACATTATTATTTTTTTGGACTTTGCAACACATAAATACTTCAAGTCATATCAGATGGATGTTAAGTCTAAATTCATGAATGATGAGTTAGAAGAGGAGGTATATATTGAGAAACCAAAAGGATTCCAATTATCAAAATACCTAGATATATACCATAGATTAAATAAGGCATTGTATTGACTCATGCAGACTCTTAGAGCCTACTATGAAAGATTGGATAGGTACTTATTGCAACAAGGTTTCAACAAGGGTACCATAGATATCAATCTTTACTTCAAAGTTGATGAAGATCAAATCTTAATTATGGTTGTGTATGTGGATGGCATAATTTTTGAAGGAAATGAGGTAATGTACAAAAGGTTTACAAAAGAGATGAAAAATGAGTTTGAGATGTCAATGTTTGGGGAGATGAATTTTTTCCTAAGGCTACAAATTTATCAAATAGAAAAATGTATATTCATTTCACAATCAAAATATGTCAAGGAAATATTGAAGAATTTTAGAATGGAGGACTCCAAACTAATATGTACTCCCATGGTTACGGGTTGTAAATTGAGTAAGAATGATTAATATCTTAAGGCAAATTAGAGGAAGTATAGATCAATGATTGGTGGACTTCTATATCTAACTACTACTAGAATGGATATCATGCATGTAGTATGTCTTGTGAAAATATTTCAAGAAGATCCCAAAGAATCACATGTGGCAGTAGTTAAAAGGATATTCAGATATTTGCAAGGTACTTCAGACTATGGTCTATGGTATCCAAAGGATACTAAATTCTCTTTGAGTGTTTATATAAATGAAAACTAGTTAGATTGTGTGGATGATAAAATAAGTACAAGTGGAGGTGCTTTCTTTCATGAAAATAGATTGGCTTCTTAGATAAGTAAGAAGTAGGATTAAATATCATTATCTATTGCATAGGTAAAATATATTGTTGCAGCATATTGCTACAAACAAGTGTTGTAGATGAAGAAAACATTGAAGGACATCAGTGTAACATATGATGAAGCTATTTCTATCATGTGTGACAATAAAATTTATATCAACATTTCAAAGAATTCAGTAATACATTCAAGGGCAAAGTATATCTCTATCCGGTATCGCTTCCTAAGAGAGAAAGTAGCAGAGAATGGAGTTAAGCTGGAGTATGTTCCTACAAATGATCAAGTTGCAAAACTATTTACAAAGGCTCTTCCTAAATATACTTTTAAGTATCTCTGACAAAAGTTAGGGGTTACTACCCCTTCTTGTTTCAACTGGATGCATAAGATTGTTCATTAGTCCAGTGGAGGAATTAAATAACTATTCTTTATTTTGGACTTATGGAGGCTGCCTCTCAGGGGAAGAAAGTAGTGGTGCTAGTTGGTGCAATAATGGGGAGCAAGTGTTATCATTAGTATGGGAAAAGAAGTGTTACTTGTAGATTGTTCCTTATGCATGTGGGGAAAAATGATGAGTTGGTTGCAAGTGTTTCCCTTTGCCATTGATGTCAAAGAGGGAAAAGTATGGTTTAAAAACCATGGAGGAAATGAAAGAGGAGAAATAAGGTTGATCGTGTAAGATATGTTCAAGTAAGGGGAGTGTTTTTTAAGATTTGGAGTTCTTTTTTTTTCTTTTATTGTTGATGGTTTTTCAGCTTGTTTTGCCATCAATTAGAAAGGGCGAGATTGTTGGAGATTTCTTTTGTTGTTAATGTCAACCATTCTTTGAGATTGTTGCACTATGTTTTCATTAGTATTTTCATTGATGTCAACCTCTATTTTGGTAGTATGATTGTGTTGATGAAGTGTTTATGGTGTTGAGAAAGGGTTGTGAATGTATGTTTTTGATAAAAATTTGTTTGTGATGTTGTAGCTGCAACACAATCACTTGATCTCCAATTGATTCTAAGAAAATTTGTTTAAAGAGTCCATAATGTGATAGAAGTGTGTTATGTGTTGTGCTCTGTATTTCTTCAATCTTAAAGATATGCTTGTGCAGTTTGGATTTGATGATCAAAAGTGTTCAGATGTTCTATATCAAGAATTTTAGGTTCTAGATCATGTCATAGTGGAAGATGTGTTCACTAGTGTGTAGACCGTGAGTAGGGTTATCTTGGAGAAATGGAATTTATTCACACTTCTCCATATTGAGGTATCTTGCCTTATGGATTTAGGAACATGCTCATATTGTCTGTATCTACTTTCCCTTGGATGGTTTGGCATCCATCTATTGCGTAAGGTTGGATTCATGTGTTGTTTCTTGTGACAGTTTGATAGGTTATACAGGAAGATAATGTTCTTCAGTTGTATGCTATTGGTAGACCTAGAGAAGTGTGTGTGTGATTTCTTATAGTTTTAGTTCAAGTTTGGCCAAGTTGGTGTGCTAGCACTATTAGCGAAAGTGTTGTGTTTATTGAGGAAGCATGGTGAAGCATGCCAATGTAAATTTGGGTCCCATCTAGTCCTTGTTGTGGTTCATATTGACTTCTTTCCACTGTGAAGGTGTTTGGTGTGACCTATCTAGTAGTTGCATGTTTGAGGTGCACATGTTTCATTAATGCCAACCTAGACAATGTTTCTAAGGTCATTGAGGATATATAATTAATATTATTTATTAGAGAGTTTGTACAAGTGTGTGATGATGTGAATGTGATTAAGTATGAAGATTTGAGTGTGAGCTTAAATGCCTAAGGCTACCAGTTGTAGTGAGTAGGAGGTGTCTAAATTTTAGAATTCCAGAAGTAGCTAGAAGCTTTAAGAAGAACGTTGTAGATGGTGCAGAGTAGTTGTAGTAGATTCTCTTATTTCTCTAAGATCTAGAGTATCTCTTTGTAACAGTCTTGTTCTATCTTCTTTCTTTCGAACAGTGAATCCTTTGGGTAGTGAGCACTTCTCTTCTTTTGGGTAGTGAGCCTATTGTATTCGATGTTTCTATTCATATATATTGTGATCTAATACTCATTATGGTTTTTCCTTTCTATGGTTTTCCAGATAAATCTAGTGTTTTATTGTTGATGTGGTGTTTCATTTTTGTACATTCATGTTGATTCTTATTAAGAGTTTAAATGTTAATGAGGGTTTGATGTTTTAATGCAAAACTAAGAAATCCCATCTCATTTCTCTCGTGTGTCTAACATTACATTATATAATGTCATTACTCATCATTATAATACTTCATTCACCTCATTAACAATATTTATATGATAGAAAAAAATCAGTTCATGAAATATGAAATGTGCCATGACCTTGATCTCATAAATTAATCTATAACATAGAAGTTACCTAGAAACAAAATCTTTTAATTAATTATTAGCCATTCATATAACATCATTAAAACCATGATTAAAGTGAACCCATGTATATATATATACAATGAAACAAAGATAAGTGTAAAAATCAAAGGTTCACAATATATTTAAAAATCATAATATAAAACATCCCATGATGATATCAAAATTATGTCACAAATTGTAACATAAAAGTATATCATTGGAAGGAAAGACTCACAATATCCCCCATAGGATTTCGACTTCCTCTTGGAAGTGCCTCAATGTTGAAGAAATTAACTCATCATTTCTCTAAGAAATTATGATTATCAATTCTCGCATAAAGGTTTAAAATTTTAGAAAGGTCAACATAAAATGAGGGCTTGGTGTTTCTTCTACTATAGGCTATTAAAAACATCACTATGTGTTTACCCAATAGTAAGTCACTACACATATTGTGTTACTAAGATAAGGTGTCCAAAACTTAATCTAGTGCATGGGACACCACATGGGTCACATAAAAAAAATATCATAACAACACACTAGAGTTTAAATAAATTATAAGACCATTGTATGACACTTATTGAAACTTATCATTTCTTTGTAGTTATAATAAATGTTGGCAACCAAAATTTGAACATCACAACAAAGAACTATCCACATGCATACATTTAGCAAGCAGATTTTTCTCCCCTAACTGCAATAAAAAATTAATTTGATGACACTTAAACATGTTTACTTCACCTCTCAAGTCTAGAGCATAAAAATAAATACATTATTTTACATTATAGAATGATAGCCAATTAATGCAACTTATTAGACCACTTAGCACTAAAACACATATAAGGGTCTTTACGAACATGAAGATGTGTGACTATAAAATTAGTCCTATTAGAGTTATGAAATGAACATCTATGTTCTAGTGGTTTTGAACAAGTTTCATCTCCTTAAGAGGATATTGAACATTCCTAGAATCGTAGAAAAAATGAAGGTATAACCCTACAAATCTTAAGAAAACAAGACACAATCATCATCTATCTATATATTTAAAAAATTTAACACCTTAAAGAGTACTCCAAACCATCTTCTCCCACCAAATAAATAATAAATATTAGGCCTAGAAACTATAAATCTAAAATGATGAAATGATTATTAGATAAAGTCCATATGAAGTCTCATTAATAAAACAAAGTTAATGTGTGCCACAAATGCAAAAAAAAAAAAGAAAGAAACAAATTTGAATCAAATGAGTGTTTGAGGAAAAGGAACATATAAAAATTAATTGACCAAGTAGCCCAAGGTAATAAATTTTCAAATTTTCTTACTATTGGTACAAATTTTAAAAGTCAAACTTAAATAAATCAAATAAAAAAATATCCCATGTAATTGCCTAATCTAACAATCTGAAAGATAAAAAAACACGTCACATCATGACTTTGATACCTACACATAATCTACAAAGGGACACATTTTCATTGACAAATGAGAACTCACCTCCCAACCTTAAGACTAATTCTATCCATGCTATGCTTGGGGATATCACAATGGTAACTAGATAGATAATAACTTATACACTCACAACCAAACATAATTTAATTCAACACAATACAACTACAACATCACCCCAAACCCAAATTACAAAAGTAAACAAGATTCCTCTCAATAATTTCATAAGGGGGAGTGAGCACATTCTCTCATGGGGAAAATAACCAACAAGATATATACAACAAATAATCCTCCAAAATCTGCCACAAAATCCAAATTATATATTAGAACTTCTAGAACACACATATCTTCAACTATTTCATTTAATACAATATGTGAATACTCATACTCGTATAGGGTCTCCATCTAATCAACCCCAATTACATGAACTAATCTCAAGAAAATGGGAAAGACCTACTCCAACTACTCGACCAATACACAAAGAATGATCAATACATCATAAGTAATACAGATACACAAAGGCTGATCAATACATCATAAGTAATACAGATAACAGCCATTTAACCTATATTCAAGAATCTTTTACATAAACCAAAACACAAAAGAATAAGAACACCTACCTCTCAAGTCTTCACACTTGAAAGAGATTGGTGAAGAGTCCACAAGAAAAAATATTCCAAGCTTCTCCTTCAAAATATCAAAACACATGCTTTACATCATGAGTATGTAATAATTTCACATCAGAAAAAAATTACACAGACCTTAGCCTCTCCATATAGACTAGGTCAGACTCATCTGATTCTTCCCACATGATTCTGCATACAATGTATTTAAAGCATAAAACCCCCCTTTAAGAAAAGAATTGTACTGAATCTCTGTTTGTTAAATTATAACAGCACTATATTCTTTAGATATCTTACACAAGGAAATGAACGATAGTGATGTCATTCTATAGTGATTCTACCGTTGTCTGTTCAGGAAATGAAGCAGATGGAAGCATTGGAGATGATGAACCTTCTCCGCTGGTGGGCGCCGAACTACTTTCAGAATCTGACCGTTGTTTTCTCCTGGTTCGTCCTTTTTTGTTTTGGAAGCAGTAGAAGATATTGGTTTCTTCTCTATCGGGACTTTCCAGCATTGAAAATGTCTTCTAAAATCTCCTTCTGCACAGGAAGGGGATTCCATCTTGACCACAGTTTATTGTATCTTTCAAATCCTTACATGAAACACTCTAACTACAAACTTTGTAGAATTATTGATTAGTAGTACCATTGTAAATGACTGCAAACCTATAGAAACAATATCAAGAGCTGGCTGAACCACCAAACCATGAAACAAATTTAACAGGCAAGAACCATCCAAAGAGAAGAGTCAGGAAAATAACACAACAACAATAAATGCAAGAGATTGATATAACCATGCAGAGAGACTCAAAACGAACTTCAAGATATTACGATTGAATTCAACTCTGTGAATCTGAAGCATTTCAGCATAAATATGGAAGTAAAATGTTAATGATTGATCCTACAATTCAACTTCGCAGCACTAGCCCTCAGGACTCTCAAGTGGGCGGCATGTTTTTCAGCTACCTTATTCATGAAAACCCTCAGAGGTGCACGGTTCATCAAGCCCCCTACAATACTCTCTACATGTTTAATAAAATCTACAGATAATGTCTGATTCGCTTCAAGATGCACGCTGGTCACCGCCCTTAAACTATCATAAAACTTTTTGGGCAACCGGTTCCTGGCAGCTTCTTTTGAAGATCGGTCAGGGGTTTCTGCAATAACATTTTCAGCTAGTTCCTTAAGCGCACTCTCCAACCTGGCTTCATGAGGAGAAGACTCAGCCATATTAGATACATTTACTTCTCTTCTTTGTATTTCTTGCTGAGCTGATGTCCCAACACAAATTGCATGTTTTTCAGCTACCTTATTCATGAAAACCCTCAGAGGTGCACGGTTCATCAAGCCCCCTACAATACTCTCTACATGTTTAATAAAATCTACAGATAATGTCTGATTCGCTTCAAGATGCACGCTGGTCACCGCCCTTAAACTATCATAAAACTTTTTGGGCAAGCGGTTCCTGGCAGCTTCTTTTGAAGATCGGTCAGGGGTTTTTGCAATAACATTTTCAGCTAGTTCCTTAAGCGCGCTCTCCAACCTGGCTTCATGAGGAGAAGACTCAGCCATACTAGATACATTTACTTCTCTTCTTTGTATTTCTTGCTGAGCTGATGTCCCAACACAAATTGCATGTTTTTCAGCTACCTTATTCATGAAAACCCTCAGAGGTGCACGGTTCATCAAGCCCCCTACAATACTCTCTACATGTTCAATAAAATCTACAGATAATGTCTGATTCGCTTCAAGATGCACGCTGGTCACCGCCCTTAAACTATCATAGAACTTTTTGGGCAACCGGTTCCTGGCAGCTTCTTTTGAAGATCGGTCAGGGGTTTTTGCAATAACATTTTCAGCTAGTTCCTTAAGCGCGCTCTCCAACCTGGCTTCATGAGGAGAAGACTCAGCCATATTAGATACATTTACTTCTCTTCTTTGTATTTCTTGCTGAGCTGATGTCCCAACACAAATTGCATCACCTCCAGATGAAGCAGGGTCGGCCTCCTTGGCAGGCTTATCCTCTCTCCCTTTGATGTAGAATTCGCTGTGGTCGGCATCATCATCTAACTCCGAATCATTCTGTTGTTGGGATTGATTTATCAAGTCCGTCCATGAAGCTACTGTAGTACCCTCAGGATCCAATGGTACCGTGTGTCTCTGTCGAGGTATGCTATTAGGGTTATCTGCCATCTTTCCAAGTTCCTTCTCAGATTTATCTTCAATCCCTTCAACTTCCTTCTCAAGTTTATCTTCCGTCTCTCCAGCTTCTTTCTCAGAGTCATCCTCCATTCTTCCAACTTCTTTTATCTAACTAGTTCCTTCTCCTATCTGGAACGCCAGATCTGAGCCTACCGCTTCTCCTCCATTTTTCCGGCCAACTCGCTCACTTGTTTACACAATTGGTGAGGATGGATTGGTTGACAGCAATTTATAAGAATGTTGGTGTGCAGTGATATTCGTGCTTCTTCCACGTATCCAGAAAACAAGTGGCCGAGGAACAGATTTCTACAAGGGCCAGCCCTGTTCACGAGGCTTGCTTCTTTACTCGGTTTCAATTGTAAGTTGTAGAGGCATGGTGGCGCCGATTGCAGTGGAGGAACAGATTTTGAGAAGGGCCGGCCCTCTTCACGAGGCTTGCTTCTTTACTGGGTTCTAATTGTAAGTTTTAGAGGCACCCTTTAGTTTATCTAATACATGTAATCTTTTTTTATAAAATAATTAATACGAACTGGAAAGAATAATACCCATGCATATTAATTATTATTTATGTAATTAATTATGATTTCAATGTGTCAACCAGAATTTATCTTATATTATTAAAAAATTAAATATGGTTTAAAGTATTCAATTAATTTTTAAAAAATTAATATTTGCAAATAAATAAATGTTTTTCATTTCTTTTTTCAAGTTTATAATTTTTATCTATTCTTTATATTGACACTAAAGTTTATTTGGATCAATTCATTTAGCTTTTGAATTATGACTATCACTTATTATTTTTCAAGTGTGTTTTGGATGTGTATATCTACAAGTATGGGAACCACAATTTATCTATTCTTTATATTGATACTAAAGTTTATTTGGGTCAATTTATCTAGCTTTGAACTATAACTATCACTTTTTATTTTTGAACTGTGTTTTGGATGCAATGTTTATTAGATTTATCTACGAGTTCTCAAAGCCACAAATTATCTATTCTTTATATTAACACTAAAAAAATTCTGCATTAATTCATTTAGATGTTGAAATATAACTGTCACTTAACTATAACTATCACTTCTTATTTTTCACATGTGTTTTGAATGTGATTATCTTTCACCTGTGTTTTGGATGTGATGTTTATTAGATTTACCTACGAGTTCTCAAACCCACAAATTATATAACTGTCACTTAACTATAACTATCACTTCTTATTTTTCACATGTGTTTTGGATGTGATTATTTTTCATGTGTGTTTTGGATGTGATGTTTATTAGATTCACCTACGAGTTCTCAAAGCCACAAATTATTGATTCTTTATATTGACACTAAAGTTTTTCTACATAAATTCGTTTAGATTATGAAATATAACTCACTTATTATTCTCCAGGTTTATTTTGGATCTTAAGTTTATTAGATACACCTATGAATTCTCAAAGTCACAATTTATCTTTATTGGATGCACATTCACACATTCTAAAAAATAAAATTGAGATATTATTATTATATATATCTCATGCCACAAAACAATGAAAACATATAAAATATGATTTCTTCTAGTACACATTTCTTTATATACTTTATGAAATTTAAACTAGATATTTTTTTATAATTGCTTCAAATTATATTTTGTTATATTTAACATACACTATTTACTTTTATTTTTTATTTTTAGAGGTTTCTACTTTTCCAAATTAATGAAAAGTAATTATTTTTAATAGTATCAATAATTTTAAATTTGAGATCATCCATCAAATTTAATTTAGACTTATTATATATTATGTATAATGTTAGAGTTCATTTATATTCATATCGATCTTAGTTATTTCTATATATTCATAATGTTTAAAAATAATAATATTATCGTATTTTTTAACATTGTAAATATATATATATTTTTAAAGATGTTTCCTCGAAAATTACGCATTCAACATTTTTTTGGATGTTAGTTTGGAAGAACTCTTGGTGCTCAAACAGAGTAAGGGAGAGTCATTCACCACCTTCCTCCAATGATGGCGAGGGAAAGCTAATTGAAGTAAGTGGGCCATGCCAGAAGAGCAACAAGTCTGTACCATCATCGTCAATACAGACGAAACCTTGGTATTATATTTGAAGATGCAATGCAACACTACATATGATCAACTGATCCCCAAGGTGCTCACTATTGGAAAAGCTCTCATTACACAAGGGGGCACACCCACTTATCATGAACATCAGGACAGTTTCCCATCCACTAGTTTCAATAACAAACCTTGCACATGGGTGAAGAATTGAAATGTCACCAAAGATGGCATAGTGGATGCCAAATTTGTCATCAGCGCCCCCAACCAAAATAATCAAATGCAACATTGCCAATCGCAGAACAAAAATCGGAATAACGTGCAAACAAATGTGGTAAACCAGTAACCACCCCAAAACCAAATCAATAATCTCAATACTCAAGGAGGACCACCTCCACGAAACAAGTTCCCCCCCAAATGGAAATTCACAGCCCTTGGGGAGTCAATCGAGTCCATCATGAAAAAGTTGGTCAATGAGAACATCATCAAGGTCCCCACCCATGATAATTATAGAAAACCCCAAGTGAAACCACCATGGTATAATGAAAACTTCCTTTGTGACTTTCACAAAGTAAAGGGACACAAAACTGCCAACTGTATGAAGTTGAAAAACATCATCCAGGATCTCATTGAGGACAAGATCATTAATGTCGAACAACCAGCCCGTAATCAAGACCTCAAGATATACACCAATCCGATGCCAAATCATAATCAAGGGAATAGTCAAGGGAATAATCAGGGAAATAACAAAGTGAAACAAAATTATGCTAGCACAAACCTTGTTTATGAAGATATTGTTTCATGTGTAGATGAAATGGTCACTCTCATTAACATCACAGGAGTCGATGTTGATTGTGGAGTTTCCACACGCAATGAAAATCTTACTATTGTAGGGGCATCGCAGCCATCTAGGACCCCCATTTCAAATACAAAAGCCATTCCCTATGATTACAATGTTATTGACCAACTGAAGAGAACTCCTGCACAGATCTCCATCATGGAGCTGTTAAAAATTTCCATTGCCCATAGGCAAATTCTTAATGAAGCGTTAGTAGCCTCCACCATCTCCACCACCCCTGACACAAATCAGTTTCAAGCTATGGTTTGAAATATCGTCATCCAGAATATCCTAACATTCTCTAATCAAGACTTCCCCCCGCAACCATCTCATAACCGCACACTCCACCTTCAAGTGTTGGTCCATAAAAAGAAAGTTAAAAGAGTCCTAGTGGATGGAGGTGCAGGCCTAAATATTTTCTCTCTCAAGCTTATAAAGAACTTGGGATTCACTGAGGATTCCATTAACAAGAACAAGAGCATCACAATAAGGGTGTATGATGATCAAGAAAGAGTGTCTCATGGCACTATTAAAATCCCAATCCAAGTGGGATAGCAACCATGGAGACTACCTGCCAGATCCTCGACCTTGACTTACCATATAACATCCTCCTTGGTTGTCCATGGATCCATGGAATGAAAGCAGCAGCCTCAACATATCATCAATGCGTAAAATTCTTGTACCAAAATGATGAGGTCACTATACATGGGGATCCTAAACCATTCGCTTACTGCAAAAATTTGGAAGCCAAATTTTATAAAATCCCCCAAGTCCCAAAAATGATGAAGGGCCATCCACTTCATACATGGACCCAGCTAACCTCACCTCCACTTCTGCGACAAAGACACCCACCATCCCTGATGTATCGAAAATCAAAAATATGATCCAGGACAAGGGATGCAGTGACTATAGAATGAAAATGAATGCATTTTTTGTAGGAGAGCTACCACAATCACCTAGGTCGCATGGACAACCTCAGCCAACTAAAATACCTATCCACACAATTAGGGAAAAATCTTCTGGATTTCGCCGTTGGGGGGATCTCAGGCGAGAAAATGTGGATGAGGGAGACATCTCAAACACATTATATTAAACCAAGATGAAAGGCCCACCCCCACCCTACCCATGGATGAAACTAACAGAGGGTTGCAAATGATGTTTGGTATGGGCTATAATAGGAATGAAAGCCTTGGAAGGAACAGTGATAGACAGTTGGAGCCCATCATTGTAGAAAGAAGAATACGAAACCTTGGCCTTGGATGTACTCCTCTGAGTATAATCATACGTGGAAGAGGTACTCCTAGTAGGGCAGTCAGGAACTCCCCTCAAGTGTCGGCAACTACCCTTAGACCACCCGTCTGACTAGGCATCCCACTAGATAATTTCACCTTTGGTGTCACTGATGTTTGCGCCAGTAGTGATGATGATGACACCGTAGTAGGCCTACCCATGATTTTTGAGGATTCCACCTTACTTATGATTAGTGCCTCACCCATTGATTCAAGCCAACAAACCCACCAAATCACCTTAGCACACCCTCAACTCATCGATCACGACCAACGTGAACCACCAATTCTAGACTCATTTGAAAATGATGAGGCTCTCTCAAAATTCATGGGACTAAGGGATATAGTTTCATGTGGGGATCACAAGGTGGGTTTTGACATCACATTGGACACCCAAGCATATTATGGGGAGACGATTGAGTCCTTTAGTCGCAAAAGAAAAATATCAAGAAGAAGCTTGTGGTTATTGAGTGAAAACCACAGTGTGGCACTCTCTAACCATAAAACAGTAAAAATAAAGGATGCATCCAATGGTGAAAACATATCTAAGGCGTCGGATGATGAAGGATTCAATCTCCCCCCTACTGCTCTACATTAGGAGAAATTAGTGGTCCTAGTAGAGCAGTGTAATCCTATGAACTTGGGAACAGAGATAGAACCACAAATCACATTCTATGCTCAAACACTTCAGACAGAAGAACAAGAATTGTTGGCTGCATTCTTAAGAGAAAGAAAGGAAAAATTTGCATGGACCTATGCTGACATGCCAAGTCTGGATCCTGAAGTAGTAGTTCATCATTTGGTCGTTCACCCCAGAGCAAAGCCAGTTAAACAGAAGTTAAGAAAGATGCACCCACAGATAGCTTTTCTTGTAAATATAGAATTACAGAAAATCTTAGACGTTGGCTTCATACGCCCAATTAACTATCTAGAATTGGTATCTAATCTCGTGTTAGTCTCAAAACTGAATGGGGGCATCCGCATCTGCATGAAATTTAGAGATCTAAACAAAGCATGTCCTAAGGATGATTTTCCACTACCCAACATTGACATGATAGTGGACATAACAGCCAGAAATGAGATGCTATCACTCATGGATGGCTTCTCAGGATACAATCTTATAATGATAGCAAAGGAAGACCAGCATAAGACAACCTTTACATGTTCTTGGGGCACCTACTACTGGAATGTGATGCCTTTGGGCTAAAGAATGCAGGGGCTACATACCAAAGAGCCATGACACTGATCTTCCACAACACGATTCACAAAACTGTTGAAGATTATGTGGATGACATATTGGCTAAATCAAAGAAAAGGAAGGATCACATAGCGACCTTAAGTGCAATTTTTGATAGGCTGGAAAAATACAAGGTTAGACTCAACCCAGAGAAATGTGTCTTTGGGGTACAATCAGGAAAGTTGTTGTGGTACATAGTCTCAATGAGAGGGATAGAATTGGATCCCGCAAATTTAAAAGCAATCCTTGATATAGGAGTGCCAAGAACACTAAAGCAACTTAGAGGATTACAAGGTAGACTCCAGTCCATCTGAAGATTCATAACACAACTAGCAGATAAATAGATTGCCTATTCACATCTTCTCCACAAGGGAGTAGCATTCAGGTGGGACGACAAGTGCGAAAAAGCATTTAACAAAATCAAATAATATCTACTTACACCACCTGTGTTGATGCCACCGATCGTAGGGAAACCATTGATTCTATACATCTCAGCAACGACAGCCACCCTTGGTGCCCTTTTAGCCCAACATGATGAAAAGGGAACCGAGCGGGCGATTTACTATATCAGCAGAATAATGGTGGGGCACGAGCTCAACTACACATCAATAGAAAAAGCGTGCCTGGCAGTGGTGTTTGCAGCCCAAAAATTCAAACACTACATGCTAGCTCATCAAATTAAGCTAATTGCCAAGATAGATCCCCTCAAGTATCTATTGTCAAAAGCAATGCTTGTAGGAAGAATGGCTAAATGGGTGATGATACTATCTGAACATGATATTGAGAATGTCGAACGAAAGGCGATCAAAGAACAAGTTATTGCAGACCAGCTAGCAGAAGCTCCCCTCTACATAGACAACCCACTCATATCAGAATTGCCAGATGAGTCCCTTTTTAATCTCAGTGTAATCAACCACTAGAAACTGTACTTTGATGGCTCCCACACACAACACAGATCAAGAGCCGTTGTATTCTTCATCACCCCACAAGGGGATTGCATACCGAGGTCTTATAAGTTGGCATTCCCCTGTACAAACAATATTTTAGAGTACGAGGCTTTAACCATAGGTCTCAAAATTGCAACACAGTGGTGAATCATGGCATTAAAGGTTTACGGAGACTCACAACATATCATCAACCAAGTAAACGGTGAATACCAAACTAAGGATGATAAGCTTAAACCATATAAAAAGGTGGTACAAAGCCTTAAGGAATCATCGACATCACCTTTGAGCAGATACCGAGGGAAAACAATAGAGCAGCTGATGCAATGGCAATGATTGGATCCTTGCTAGATATCCCTCACAACATCTCGAAATATGAATTCCTGGTAGAGCAGCTTCTCATACCCACGTTCGAGGTACTAGAGTCAGAATATGCATGCAAACTCATTGGTTCTAGTGATCTTTGGTATCATGACATCTACACCTATCCAAGATTAGGAATCCTCCCAGCCGACATTACCTCAAACCTCAAGCGAACCTTTTTCGAAAGGTCCTTACGATTTGTCATCTTAGGAGAAACCCTCTTCCGTAGAAGCATCGATGGAACCCTGCTACATTTCTTAAAACCTCAAGAAGCCCTAACTACTTTGACTGAGGTACATAATGGCACATGCGGTTCACACTCAAGTGGTATGACCTTGGCTAAAAAGTTGCTGAGAATTGGATACTACTGGCCAACAATAGAGAGAGAGGAACATGAATTTGTCAAAAGGTGTCGACAATGCCAGCAACATGGGGATTTCATTTATGCACTAGCTCAAGAATTACATCCTATTGTTACACCTTGGCCCTTTTCCCAATGGGGGCTCGATCTCATGGGTAAAATCTCACCCACCTCATCCAATGGCCATAAGTTTATTATCACCGCCACCGAATATTTCACAAAGTGGGTCGAAGCAATTGCCATGACCTACATCACTGAAAAAAAGATATCCAAGTTCATCCTGAACTACCTCATTTGTCGATATGGTGTTCCCCAATCCATTATCTCTTATACAGGACAACTTTCAAGAATTAGGATGTCGGTGATTTATGTGAAAAATTCAAAATCCAACACCGCTTTTCCACACCATATTACCCACAAGGCAATGGCCAAGTAGAAGCTACCAACAAAACTATCCTAAAGATCCTTAAGAAAATAGTCAATGACTCTAGTCATGACTGGCATCTGCAGTTAAACCCTTCCTTATGGGCCTACCGCAACAGCATCCACACACCAATAGGCACCACCCCATTTTCCCTGGTCTACGGATCAAAAGCTATACTCCCAATTGAGATCGAGCTTCTGTCACTAAGGATATCATTGCAAAACCTCATCATAGATGAGGAATACAGGGTTACAAGACTGAATGAGCTAGAGTTACTAGATGAACGATGGATGGATGCCCTAAATCATCTACATGTCTACCAGAATCAATTGAAACGGAGCTACAACAAGAAGATCAGGCAACACACCTTCCAAGTCGATGACCTTGTGCTAAAAGAGAACCAAAAGAATGTAACAAACTCGGATAGCAAAGGAAATTTTAAACCCAACGAGCTGGGACCTTTCGTCATCACTGCAAGTTACACATCAGTGGCATATCAACTAGCAACACTAGAAGGCGAGCCTCTGCAGGAGCCTCTAAACAACTCTCATCTCAAAAAAATTTATGCCTAAATCTTGCAAGGTATAGAACCGAAAAATACAAAAAGATAATAAAACATCCTGAAAAAATGGTTACCTTGATGAAAAACTGGTAAACAGGCATCTTTGCAACAACAAAAAAATAAAAAAATCCAAAAAATCCAAAAAAAATCAGAAAAAAGATTGAAAACAATAAAGAAAAAAATTGTCCTCTAGTGAAAACCACTTCAGTGGCGCTTTGGACAAGTACCTTGGTGAAAACCTAGCAAATAGGCACCAAGCGTAAATAAAGCACTCTCTATCCACCAAGATCTGCATGACTCACTCATCCATTCCATCACATTTCATTAATCATCCATACACCCATCCGCTCGCATCCATACCATAGCCTGAGTTGGTGTCCATATCATATTCCACCATAGTACTACTTGGCATATTCCTAAGGTCAGTTTGTCCTGCCTTTATCAAAGTAGTCTATCGCACCACACTAGGGGCATGTTCCTGTATCAACATCGGATCAAATTCGTTTATATTCTTGAAATCTTCTCGAAACGTTAAAAAATAAAAATTCAAAAATTCAAAAAAATTCATCAAAAAACTCAAAAACATCAAAAAAATCAAAAACCAAAAACATTCAAAGTTTCATCGAAAAATCCAAAAACATCCAAATCATTCAAAAATCCAAAAACATGTCGAAATATCAAAAAATCTTCAAAAAATTCATCATTGAGTCTTGTCAGTATTTCACCTTGTCGAACTACGTCATCTCTGAGCTTGAACATAGGCAAGGTTGATCTTTGATCATCCCCCGAGATAGTAGGGTCAATTCTTTAGGTGTCTGTCACATTGGAAATCTATTTGCCTATCTGGTCTACAATAGGGTCAGTCGTTTAGGCATCCGTCGCATTGGAAATCCATTTACCCATATATCTTTTCATTGTGTCAAGTCTCTCATCAATCGAACTATGTGGTCTTTACGTGTATAACATAGGCAATGCCGATCTACGGATCAACTCCCGAGACCCCTAGGATAGGTCTTTAAGTTAGTTTGTTCGTCATAAATCCTGAAAATACCAAAAACATTGAAAAATCTCAAAAATACCAAAAATATTTGTAAAACATCTCAAAATTCCAAAAACAGCCTCAAAATATTAGAAAAAAACCAAAATGGTGCATCCATTTCATCTCACTTTCACCCATGATTGTCATCACTCAAACTAAAATCAGTCAACACTTTCACCCTTTAGTGAGTCAATCAGAAGCAAGTCTAGCAGGTTCTAAAGTGAACACCTAATTATCAAAGTCTTAAGCCTAAGTCAGTAAGCAAGCAAGTTGGTCAACTTGGAGTATCAATAGCTTATCACCCAATCAGTCTGACCAAAACCCTGATCACAACATGTCCTAGGATGAATCTTTCATGCGATGGACATAAGCATCAGGAACCCCATAGTAGTTAGTCTTGGCTAGCGGTATGAAGAACATTAGCTTGTTTTGTTTACTTTATTTTGGTCTTTGTTGACTTATCTTAGTTTGTGCTCATTCCAAGGACCTCTCCATGATGCCTAAACAAATTAGGTTTAGAGAGAAAGGAATGGGGCAATGATCATTATCTTTTTATCTGTTGTGCTTGTTGGATATTCTTGTAAAATAACTTTGTCATGCATACTTTGTTTTATTTGTAGGAAGGATGTTTTAGGTATCTTGTTGACCACATAAGAAGGCTTGCCTTTTTATGTCTTGGCTCGAGATGTCTGGAATATTTGAACTACATTCTGAATAAGGTTATGTTTGTAAAGTGTGAACAAGAGTACTCCTATCTGTTTGACGAGTCAAAGTCCATCACACTAGGTGCCACGCCATCCTGGTTCTTAATACCTTGATGCATCGCACCTACGTTTGTTATCAAACATAAAGAAAGGTATGCTCTTTTCCCATCCTTGGATAAGCAATACATCATCATCATTCATCATCATATCCAATAAAGTCTCGATGACTAAGGGACTTGTTGGACTTCTTCATCTTCTTGAATTTAAGGTTTGATCCCTCTCATTCTTCTATCCTCTTTCATGCTAACAATGCATCCATCCTACATCCATCTTGCATCTTTCATAATCATTTTATGTCATCATAGCACAACATCATCCATCTCACATCTCATTTTCATAATCATTTAAGTTGTTTAGGATAATATAAATTTGTTATTCTAAACATCTTCCAAACATCTCATTTACATCATCGCTATCATATAGATCATATAGTCTAACCATCCATACATCCATTTTGAACCTCTTTATCGCAAGATCCACCTCAACATTTTCGCTCGATCTCTCGAAGGGGCAATGTACTAATGTACTTCTTTTCGCTGGGGCATCTGAAAAAATTAGATTTTTTTTTAATTTTGATGTCAACGGCATCATTCTTTGAACCAATGCAACAAGTACATTTCCTCGAAGAGGGGCAAAATGTAGACATACGGAATTAACATTAGGGTATGTGCACAATTATCATGGAAAAAACGAGCCCTTAAGTGCCAATAAAAAGACAAAAATCAGAGTTAGACAACTTGACGTTAAAATTTGAATAAGTTATCTATATTATTTCAAAAAAATGTAAAATATAGAATCTATAGAAAATTGAATGTAGTTTCTAAACTACTAGACCTTTATTTTATTTTTTTAAATCTATTTAGTGAAAATTTGAAATTTCAATGCAGTAGTATTTAAATTTCAGGGTAAAAATAAGAAGTAGGTGTCTGTCTGACCACCCTAAAAATAATAAAATGATAATATTTTTTTATAAGCTTTTAGATATAAGTAGAGGACTCCTGTCCTGATGTGATGCATATTTTTTTGTAATTTTTTTCCAAGTAAATAATTAATTATGATTTTTTTATTACAACTTTTCATAAATATAAAATATCGTCTGTCTAACCACCTTAACTTGGTCAAAAATTCATGAAATTCATTTTTTTTTTAATCCT
Organism: Sequoiadendron giganteum; assembly: GCA_007115665.2. Taxonomy (NCBI): domain Eukaryota; kingdom Viridiplantae; phylum Streptophyta; class Pinopsida; order Cupressales; family Cupressaceae; genus Sequoiadendron; species Sequoiadendron giganteum. The sequence goes on from CM021103.1 coordinate 227,672,184, forward strand.
ATAGTATACGAAGCATAGAATGTGGCGCATGTTTCAGATTCAAAAAATGTGATACCGTTTGAAAGTTATAGATTTTTTTCAATTTGCCTATCAATCGGGACTTTATTCGTAATTCTATTGAAAAATGAATAATAATTATTTATTAAATTCAAAGTAAAGCATAATTTATCTTGGTGGAAATTTGAGAATCTCCTCTAAAAACCCTTTTTGTTTCATCAATTTTGGGTCAAAAAAATTTCGTCAACCACATGGGCCATCATATGGCTTACATAACGCCATTTTTTGGCCCATCATGATCCTAGACATACCCATTATTGATTAAACATCACATTTGATCATTCTTTCCTCTTAATTAATTAAATAAAATTAAATAATTAACTTCCTAAAGCCCCTTCATTTAATTAAATCATACAAATTTAATTAAATCCATTTTCCTCTCATTTGATTTAAAACAAATACAAAAATTTAAATCAAATGTCATATCGCCTAAACTCCTGTTAGATTAATCAAATCATGATTAGTTTAATCCTAATTACATGAATCCTCTAGATTCGTTCACTTGCACAATATATCATTTAAATTGATTTATTAAAAAACCTATTTTCCCTCACAAGGGCATATTCCCAAGGAATATGCCCTCATTAACTCTCATGTTTGACTTTTTTGGACAAACACAATTCCCCCAAAAAACCCTCAACCATACTCATTTATTGCCATTTTCAAATTTGAATGGGCACATTGGCCAAAACTTGCACAAGTATAGGCCAATCCCATGGTGACAAGTGGCTCTCTCCTATTGGATGGGATTTAGTCCCACATTGCCTAATCTTGGCTTCTACTCTCTCAACTTCTCCTATAAATGCAATGCATTTCCTCTCATTTCAACATCTACATTTTAGAGCATCCTTATTATAAGAAACTTGAGTTCAATAGCATCTCATTGTCTATCATTTTATTTGTTTTAGCAAGGATTGGGAAAGGGCTCTTTCACACATTCAAAGAGCATCAATCCATCATAGAATAGGTATCTAATATGTTTTCTTGTTTTCAACTAAATTAGTTTGCTATGTCACTTATCATGCATGTTGGATTATTCTATGAAGATGTTGACTATTTTTTTTGTTTAGAATACTAACCATGCTTAGACAGGTGTGTGTGTTGAAGGTTTTCTAACCATTTGCAGATTTTCACCATCTACAATTTAATCGTAGAAAGAAAAGGGAACATTAGTGATGTAATTAAATAAATAAAATTAATATTAGTTAATTAATAGAAGATATGTGACTTTAGACAATAAATAATTAAAATTATTTAAATATTTAGGGAAAAAGGGGCATTGGTGCGTAAAAATGGTGTTTATAGGCGAAGGACAATTTCTAGTGTCTAGAGAACCTTTTAGATTGAGAAATGTCATTTTTGATAGCTTGTTTCTATCTTGCAGTCGCTCATTTTTTTGTATAAATAGAGGTGATTTCTCCCTCATTTGGGATGCATTATGCACTCTTAATTCTTATTTTTTGAATTGTTATTCTACTTTTGAGAGTTTGAGAGAGGTTCTTGAGGGTATGTGAGATTTCTTGGGAGTAATTTTTTGGTGACTGGAAGAGATATA
>CM021103.1:227673895-227752347 GCA_007115665.2 Sequoiadendron giganteum
GGATGGATATAGAGAGGGAGAGATATAGAGAGAGGATAGAGAAGTTGAGATATATAGAAAGAGAGACTGATAGGGAGAGAGGGAGAGATATGGATAGAAAGAGGGAGAGATAGAGATATATATATAGTGAGAAACATAGAGGGGAAAGAGAGAAAGAAATGTAAGAAGAGGTAAAGAGATAGAGATAGAGGAAGAGAGAGATAGAGATGGAGATGGAGATAGAAATGGAGATAGAGAGAGAGAGAGAGGGGGGGGGGGAGACAAAGAGAGAGGGAGAGAATGAAAGAGGGAGAGGTGGCGGGATAGAAAGATAGGGTTAGGAAGTTTTATAGAGGTAGAGATAGGGATATATATAGAGAGAGAGGTAGGGAGAGGTATATATGGGGAGATATATATAGAGATATATGGGAAGACAATGAGAGATAGATCTCTTTATATCTTTGTCTTTCTCTCTATCTTTATATTTTTTATTATCTCTCTTCCTCTCTCTCCCCTATTTCTCTCTATATTTGTCTTCCTTTCTCTCTTCCTCTATCTATCTTTCTCTCATTTATTCTCTTTGTCTATTTCCCTCTACCTATATTTCTCCCCTTACTATTTTTTTCTATCCCTATTTATCTCCGCCACTCTCTCCCCCTTTCCCTCTTTATCTCTTGATCTCTCTACCTCTATATATACCTTTGTCTCCTATTTCTCTTTATCTCTTTATTTTTCTATGTGTCTCTTATGTGACTATATATATCTTTATCTCTCCTCTTCTCTTTTTTCCTCTCATTATTTATCTCTCTTCCTATCTCTATCTTGTTGTCTCTCCATATTTATTCCTTTATATCTCTCTCTCTTTTGTTCTCTTGTATCTCTTTGTCTCCCTCTCTATTTCTCTATTTCTCTATTTGTTTTCTCTATTTCTCTCTTTATTTTCCTCTAAAATTTACAATAAGTACACTAAAAAGGTTTTAAAGGTGAATTATCATATCGTTAATCAAATGACTCTATGATCCAGCCCTTTGTTTGTCAAGTGTTATGAGTCCATTTAAAAAATTCCTGTTCAAATGGGACACCTTTAAGGAAAAACAGAATTATTGTTCTAGCTTTGTCTTCGGAAATAACATCTGTCATATCATCGGATAACTGAAAGGTAATCATCTTACCTTCAGTACTGCCGTCGGGAAGAATCGGGCAATTGGCATTTAGGGTTTCTTTATCTTGTTGACTTTCAAGCGGGGGTGATGCGCTGGAACAATCGCCTCTATGCTCAGGAATCGCGGGCTGTTGAGGAAGTTTCTCGGGATTCCAAAATATCAGTAACATCCATAACCGTCAGATTATCTACGCTGCTCATATTCCTGCTTTTGTCGTTTCCGAGGGTGCCACGTTCAGTAGCTAGGGCTGTCTGTGGGGCCTTCGGAGGGGTCGTGATTGCAAGGGAGAATCCCAGAAAAAGCTATTAGGGTTTGCACGTTCCAAATGCCTTCTCTCTGTGCTTCACTTCGCGCTCTTTCAAAAGCTCTCAATCTCCCTCTTCACACACATTAAAACTTGCATGTCAAAAAAACTGACTCCGAGGTGTGAAAGGTATAAAAAAAATCCTAAGTTATATAAATTCATGATGGCTCGTTAGCTCCATTTTCTGAAATAAATCTAGTTGTACTTTACATGAAGGACACTCGTTGCCGGCCAGCCTTGAAAGTAGATGATTTCCGCTGAACTCAATAATTCGATCCATTTGCTCTCCGAATTGCGTACTAAATATATTGAGTGCAGTTTGAAATGAATCTCAACTTACTTGTATGCCAAGAGTACACTTATTAATATATGAGTGTGTCTATATATACATACAGACACACTCATATCTACACATATAATGAAAGTGCAAGTTGATGTGTACACTTATTTTGAATATAAAGGAGTCTAATAGATGATTCAACATGTTTTTATCGATTTTTTGAATGAACAAGAGACACAAAATATATATGAGCCTTTTATGAAATAAATGACAAATATAAACCTTGAGAAATAACTGAAAATAGTAAATGAACATACAAATTATTGAATTTCTAAATGATTTTTGTAAGGAATAACCCATTACCAAGAAAGACCCTTATTTACATATAACAAATAAGAAGACATTGCATAAATATAACTATTAAATGCACAGTTCATGAAAATAACTATAAGAAGAATGTAGAATGAACTGTTCATGAAAACATAAGCTGTGAAGTAAAAAATATATGATACAAAGTGTGGAGATTTCAAGCAAAACATTTAACAATAATAACTAACATAGTTTACACTAAATGAACGAAACTATGTTGTATTCGACAACCATAGAATAGAAATTTCAATAGAGGTAAAATGATTACAGACTTGGGTTTTCAGATATATGCCCAAAAAAGTAAGCATGGGTTCCATGATAATAATTCCTTAGTCATAGGAATATGGAAATGGGTTTCAAATATATGTCCAAAATTACTAGGCAAGGGTTTCCTGATATTAAATCCTTAAGCACACATAATCCCAAAAAAATGAAGCAACGGTTTTTAGATATATGGCAAAAAACACATGGGTTTGCATATATTTGTCGGAATACTCATGTGGTTGATCATTTATGACCATATTCAAATGGGAAATTAAGAAAAAGGTCAAAGAAGACAAATACACTATTTTATGCAAACATGTGGTCAAACCCAGAGATTCCTTATCATTTTATTAGACAAAATCATGAAACGATGGAGGGTTTACAAGATTGTGAGCATGCAATAAAATGGAGAGTATTAAATAATCATTTTACCCCAAAAAAATTATGGGAAATAATCCACCACCAGACTCAATAATTTCAAACAACGCATGGTGAAAAGGGCTCCAAAAGGAATGTTTTTCTGGGTAAAAATAAGCAGTAATCATTATTCAATTAGTGAAAAAAACCTTCATGGGTCCATAAATATGGTCAATAACAAGTTTCATGAGTACCTTTTTTTGCATTTTTAAAGGAGAATGATGTTCATCATTACATCAAACTATGGAAAGCAGACACCACCACTTACCATCAAGAAGCTTCCAGCCCATGAGCACACGGTGAAATGATGAAATAAACATTTTACCCCCAAAAACTATGGGAAATAAACCATCATCAGACCTGACACGCTTATTAAATGGAGTGAATGCATGGTGGTTTCTGGTGTTATGTTTTGTCGTTTAATGTGTAGGTGTAGACTATTATAGCTGCTAACACAAACCTCCAACGTTAATCCATGAATTAGAGCCATTCACTTTTGACCATATTTGAATGATAAAGTTGTTATAATTGCACCCTAATAGTGAAACAATTAGGAATTTTTTAAAATATTATTTGGTGGTTTTCAGGGATAGCAATCGGGACGTTTGGTGGCTACAAGTGGGTAACACCTCTACAAGGTGAATTTTTTACCCTTTCACGCATATCAAACACTCCCACATTCGATTGATTTTCCCACAAGCCAAAATGATAGCTATAAGCCAGTAGCTCGTCAGCAAATAAAACCCATAATTTTTTTTGTTGATTTGACATACGGTTTGAATTCTATGGTTGCACAAACATAGCTCTGGTGGTAACTGGGAAATCTCCCCTATACATATTTAAAACTATATTTTTAACAATATATAAAAAAATAAATAAAATACTATTTTTTAAGAGCAAATGATATTAGAGAATTATCCTAATGTTCACTTCAAACCCTTTAAAATATGCAAGTCAAATAAACTAGCTCTGAGGTGTCAAATTATAAAAAATCTAAAGTTATGAAAATATATGCATGCATCTAATCATACTTCATTCAACATTATTTCATCTATTAATTAAATAAACCAATTTAATTAATTCACTTCTCTCAAAATTAAATAAATCCAATTATTTAATTATCTCCTATAGTTCTTGATTTAATTAAATCACATATATCTAATTAAATCACTCATATGCATTTTCCTCTCATTTGATTTAAAATAAATACAAAAATTGAAATCAAATGTCATATCACCTAAACTCTTGTTAGATTAATCAAATCTTGATTAGTTTAATCCTAATCACCTAAATCCTCTAGATTCATCCACTTGCACAATAAATCATTTAAATTGATTTATTAAAACACCTATTTTCCCTCACAAGGGCATATTCCCAAGAATATGCCCTCATTAACTCTCATGTTTGACTTTTTTGGCCAAACACAATTCCCCCCAAAAACCCTCAACCATATTCATTTATTGCCATTTTCAAATTTGAAATGGGCACATTAGCCAAAACTTGCACAAGCATGGGCCAATCCCATTGTGACAAGTGGCTCTCTCTCTATTGGATTTTTCTCAATCTTAGCTTCTCCTCTCTCAACTTCTCCTATAAATGCAATGCATTTTCTCTCATTTCAACATCTACATTTTAGAGCATCCTTATTATAGGAAACTTGAGTTCATGAGCATCTCATTGTATATTATCTCATTAGCTTGGCAAGGATTGGGAAAGGGCTCTTTCACACATTCAAAGGAGCACCAATCCATCATAGAATAGGTTGACATCAAGGTTGAAATCGAAGGTTGACATCAAGATTGGAATTGGAAGTTGGCATTGGAGGTTGACAAAAGGCGAATAGAGTGAAGTTGGAAATTTCATTTTTGAAGTCGAGACTTGGAAAAAACATTTTTTAATGCTCATCTTAGAGTTTCAATTCACTACCCTTTTTTTTCTGTTTTAAACCAACTCACATTTCCTTTTGGGTTTAAAATCAATCAAAAATTTGATCTTTTCAAAGTTGGTTAAAAGAACCTTAGACATTTACTAGATTTCGATTTGGACTTAAAATTGAACAAGACAAACTTCACATCTCATTTGGTGCTTTTAAAACGAACTCATCACTACTTTATGGGTTAAAATGAACAAGTGTTTTCCATGTTTTGCAATCTTTTTCACAAATTAACATCATTTAAAATGCGTATTCGCTTCTCTCGCGCTTCACAGCGATCTTGAGAATCAAAAGCATTTTGGTGATATTAAGTTGTTAAAAAGATTGCTTTCACATTTCGATTTTGGGAACTTAAAATTGAACAAAACGTCTTGCGAGTGTTCTCCCTTTGTTTCTAAATGAAGGTTGATCGAATTACGAATATGTTTACTCGCTTTTGTTTATCTTAGAGGGCTTGCCTTGTGGGAAAAAGTACTCGCCCAAGGGAACGACCTAATCGGGAATACGCTAAAGCCAAGCGACTTCCAACCGGTATATAAGTGTGGATTCTTGAAGAAAGTTCAAGAATCACGAGGATTATTTCGACGAAATGGACAGAAATGGACTCTCGCCGACGTTGGATAATCCCCCACGAATGAAATGCTCGAATTAAAACCCCTTGTTTAGAAAAGGCCAAATCCTTGTCTATTTTCTTGGTGCAAAAGGTCATGTCCTTTGAAGCTGCCCCACGTTATACATGCGGTTTTGTTGTAGAGATGGAAGGTATGCCATGGGAGATTCATGGGTACTAATGCTTGGTTGACCCGAGAAGTGTGTGTCGTGGAGGGGAGCCAGTGTGGTCAAGCATTTAGCCATCCGCACAGAACATGCATAGCTAGATTTGTCCAAGTGGGAACCCAACAAAATATTGTCTCATCATCCTAGGTTTGTACATGTGCTTGGAATCAAAAACACTTTGCTTGGATTCACAACATTGAAAAACAAACATTCACAGGACCTTCAAATTTCAAACCCCTTTTAAAAAACAAATACCTTTGACAAATTTAAGCACTCTTGCTTTCCCTAGGGATCATATCCTTAGAGGTTTCTAAGTGTTTGGATTCTATCATCATTTGTTTTCAATAAGGTTAAACATAGGAGACTTCTGCCCTATTTTCTTTGATTTCCACATAATGGACTTTGTGGGATGAAAACGAAAGTGGGACATTAGACATACAGTTTGAAACATAATCAAGCAAGTTCTTTTGGTAAAAAGAATACACTAAAGAAAGATAAAAGACAAATTGGATTACACATGTGTTTTCTAACATGATTTCCCGCAAGATCAAAATCCCAAAACCAAAGTTCAAGAAGCTTAGTTTGAAAGCTCGTGAGGAGCGTCTTGAGAGAATTTTCGAATTCAAAGAAAGATCGGTTTACAACTTTTACAAAAAAACTTCAAGAAACAATCCTGAGTTGTATGAGTTTTACTATCAACAAAATCCTAAACTTTTTGAAAGGTTTGCTTTCCTCCCATAGGAAATATAGTGTGTTCTTCAACACCGAGGTCTTGTAAGAAGAAGTGTTATCTAGGTCAAGTCTAGGATCAAATTCAATCACTTTCATCCATCTCTCAACCATCAAAATCAGTCAAAAATCACCTCACCAACAACTCTTGGAAACTTTGTAAACATCTTTTATGCTAAACTTTTAGGCGAAATCAAAACCACTTTGTTTGACTTAACACACCTAGTCAAACCATCATCTTATACATGAGTTTTCTCTAGGATAACACAACTTCCTAGGGTTTACGAGTTCATCTTGTTTGGCTTAACACACTTAGCCAAATTATCAAATCATCACCCCGTTTGACTTAACACACTTAGTCAAACCGTCCTCTTATGTACAAGTCCACTCTACGATAACACAACTTCCTAGGGTTTTACAAGTGTATTTATCACATTTTGTTTGACTTAACACATTTAGTCAAACTATCAATCCAATCACGATCAATCAAAGTCCTAAAAAGTTTAGCATTTCCTTCAAAGTTTCTTTAAGAGTTCCATTCATCCATATCACTCATCTTTCGTTTATCTCATCCTCATCATGCTTTGATCCTTCAATTATCCTAGTTCTTCACTTCTTTGAACCTAAGGTTTAGACCGATCTAAAGGATTAGAGGTTCATCTCTTACATTCTTGAAAATTGATCTTCATTTTATGGTTCAAACTCGATCTCAACACAAGAAGAACATGGAGCAAAACAAAGAAACATCCATTTCAAGTGATTTAAGCCAAACTGAAACAATGTTCAATCTGACGATAACAATTGAATTCCCAATCAATCTACCTCAAGTGCCTCAAAGTTCTCAAGAGGAGGGTCATATTGAGGACATCACTGATAATGGAATGGCATAAGCATAAATTCTAGAAATAGTGCAAAATCCCGAGAGTCATCGAATTGTCAGTACCATGCTGAAGTTGTACCCATCCCAATACATGCTTGAGTTAGCAAAAGAAAGGGCTAAACTCCCTTCTGACTTTGACGTAAGCACCCTTGTGGAGAGGTCTCTCGGCATCATTCCTTCACCTGCATCCACACTTCCACTTTAAAATATCACTCAAGACATCCCCCAAGTCATATCATCTATCGCTTCAACCCCGTCGGTTGTTAACAAGGGAAGTGCCATGTTTCGCAAACTTCAAAATTATCACCTTGTGAACAATCGAGGGTTGAACACAAGGTCCACATTAGAACAATCCATCCCAGTGAATCCATTGCACCCATACATCCCTCTCACATTTAATGATCATACCAATTCATCCTCATTTCATGCAACACCGGATTATCCTCCTAACACACAAAATTCTCTCCCTATCTCACAAGGAGAAGGTGACTTGTTTGGAGTAGGGGGAATCTTGGATCCATCATCATCACTTTCAGGGATTGCACCACCCGTCTTCCCACCATTTCCACCCTTACTGCTCACATCCACATCATCACTCAGGTTAGGTCTTCCTCCTCTTCCCACCATCAACTATTCAAATCAGAGCACCTCATCAAATCCACCAACTGTGTCATCTATATCACAACAAAAAATGGAAACCATCCAAGCAACCATAGAAATCAACACATCTACCATTCCCCAAAGCATGGTTTTGAAAGAACCAAGCACCTCGATCACACCATCCATAGCTCAAACTTCAATCATTAACATGACTATTCCACTCATCACAACAGTTGGTGTTCTTCCAAATCCACCGCCATTACCACCAAGGCACAACACAACCAATTCATTCACCATGATGTTGCAAGTTGCTCAACAAGCTGCCCAGCAAAAAGCACTTCAAAATCAGCAAGCTACATAATTAGCCACCTAGCAAGCGCAAGCGCAATTAGTTGCACAATAGGCACAATAGGCTACTCAAGCCCAAGCCTTGTTACGACAACAACAAGATGCACAAGCAGCTCAAGCTGCTCAAGCCACTCAATCCACACAAGTTGTGCAAGTTGCACATGCCACTCAGATGGCACAAGCACATGCTCAAGCACAAGCGCAAATCCAAGCTCAACAAGCACAAGCACAATACGAAGCTCAATTGCAAGCACAACAAGAATCCTATCAACAAGCCTTGCAAGACTACCAATTATAGCAGCAGTACGACCAACAACAAGCGTTGTTGGCACAACAACAACATGACCAACAACAAACATTGTTGACACAACAACAACAGTAGCAAGACCAACAACAGGTGTTATTAGCTCAACAGCAGGCACAGGCGTCACTTGCTCAACAAAGCTTGCAACAAAATCACATCAACATCCCATCTATCAATCCCACACCTTAGAATGTATTCACTCCACCTCCGGATCCGCAAGGTGATGTAGCATCACAGATCAAATTTCTTTCACAAAAAGTCCTAGATCTTCAATCTGGGAAGACAGTTAGGACATCGAGCGACTTGTGTCCCTATCCATTTGACAGAAGCCTGGCAATGGTACCATTCCCCAAGGGATTCAAGATCCCCAAATTCAATAAATATCATGGGATAGGAAACCCTGAAGATCACATCAGGGAATTCCAAGTACATTGCATGGAAGTCACCTACAATGACACATATCTAATGCGGATATTTCCTCAAATCTTGGCTGGCAATGCCATGGAATGGTTTTCTCACCTACCTACAAGAATCCAAACCTTTCAAGAAATTAAAGATGTTTCCTCCAAAATTATGCATTCAACAGTTTTTTGGATGTTAGTTTGGAAGAACTCTTGGTGCTCAAACAGAGTAAGGGAGAATCATTCACCACCTTCCTCCAATGATGGTGAGTGAAAGCTAATCGAAGTAAGTGGGCCATGCCAGAAGAGCAACAAGTCTGTACCATCATCGTCAATACAGACAAAACCTTGGTATTATATTTGAAGATGCAATGCGACACTACGTATGATCAACTGATCCCCAAGGCGCTCACTATTGAAAAAGCTCTTGTTACACAAGGGGGCACACCCACTTATCATGAACATCAAGATAGTTTCCCATCCACTAGTTTCAATAACAAACCTTGCACATGGGTGAAGAATTTAAATGTCACCAAAGATGGCGTAGTGGATGCCAAATTTGTCATCAGCGCCCCCAAGCAAAATAATCAAATGCAACATCACCAATTGCAGAACAAAAATCGGAATAACGTGCAAACAAATGTGGTAAACCAGTAACCACCCCAAAACCAAATCAATAATCTCAATAATCAAGGAGGACCACCTCCACGAAACAAGTTCCCCCCCAAACGGAAATTCACAGCCCTTGGGGAGTCAATCGAGTCCATCATGAAAAAGTTGGTCAATGAGAACATCATCAAGGTCCCCACCCATGATAATTATAGAAAACCCCAAGTGAAACCACCATGGTATAATGAAAACCTCCTTTGTGACTTTCACAAAGTAAACGGACACACAACTGCCAACTGTATGAAGTTGAAAAACATCATCCAGGATCTCATTGAGGACAAGATCATCAATGTCGAACAACTGGCCAGTAATCAAGACCTCAAGATATACAACAATCCAATGCCAAATCATAATCAAGGGAATAGTCAAGGGAATAATCAGGGAAATAACAAAGTGAAACAAAATTATCCTAGCGCAAACCTTGTTTATGAAGATATTGTTTCATGTGTAGATGAAATGGTCACTCTCATTAATATCACAGGAGTTGATGATGATTGTGGAGTCACCACACGCAATGAAAATCTTACTATTGTAGGGGCATAGCAGCCATCTAGGACCCCCATTTCAAATACAAAAGCCATTCCCTATGATCACAATGTTATTGACCAACTGAAGAGAACTCCTGCATAGATCTCCATCATGGCGCTGTTAAAAAGTTCCGCTGCCCATAGGCAAATTCTTAATGAAGCGTTAGTAGCCTCCACCATCTCCGCCACCCCTGACACAGATCAGTTTCAGGCTATGGTTGGAAATATCGTCACCCAGAATATCCTAACATTCTCTAATCAAGACTTCCCCCCGCAACCATCTCATAACCACGCACTCCACCTTCAAGTGTTGGTCCATAAAAAGAAAGTTAAAAGAGTCCTGGTGGATGGAGGTGCAGGCCTAAATATTTTCTCTCTCAAGCTTATAAAGAACTTGGGATTCACTGAGGATTCCATTAACAAGAACAAGAGCATCACAATAAGGGTGTATGATGATCAAGAAAGAGTGTCTCATGGCACTATTAAAATCCCAATCCAAGTGGGACTAGCAACCATGGAGACTACCTGCCAGGTCCTCGACCTTGACTTACCATATAACATCCTCCTTGGTCATCCATGGATCCATGGAATGAAAGCAGTAGCCTCAACATATCATCAATGCATAAAATTCTTGTACCGAAATGATGAGGTCACTATACATGGGGATCCTGAACCATTCACTTACTGCAAAAACTTGGAAGCCAAATTTTATAAAATCCCCCAAGTCCTAGAAAATGATGAAGGGCCATCCACTTCATACATGGACCCAGCTAACCTCGCCTCCACTTCTACGACAAAGACACCTGCCATCTCTAATATATCCAAAAACAAAAATATGATCCAGGACAATGGATGCAGCGACTACAGAATGAAAAGGAATGCATTTGTTGTAGGAGAGTTACCACAATCACCTAGGTCACATGGACAACCTCAGCCAACTAAAATACCTGTCCACACAATTAGGGAAAAATCTTCTGGATTTCGCCGTTGGGGGGATCTCAGTTGAGAAAATGTGGCTGAGGGAGACATCTCAAATAGATTATATTAAACCAAGATGAAAGGCCCACCCCCACCCTACCCATGGATGAAACTAACAAAGGGTTGCAAATGATGTTTGGTATGGGCTATAATAGGAATGAAAGCCTTGGAAGGAACAGTGATAGACGGCTGGAGCCCATCATTGTAGAAAGAAGAATACGAAACCTTGGCCTTGGATGTACTCCTCTGAGTATAATTGTATGTGGAAGAGGTACTCCTAGTAGGGCGGTCAGGAACTCCCCTCAAGTGTCGGCAACTACCCTTAGACCAACTGTCTACCTAGGCATCCCACTGGATAATTTCACCTTTGATGTCACTGATGTTTGTGCCAGTAGTGATGATGATGACAACGTAGTAGGCCTACCCATGATTTTTGAGGATTCCACCTTACTTATGATTAGTGCCTCACCCATTGATTCAAGCCAACAAACCCACCAAATCACCTTAGCACACCCTCAACTCATCGATCACGACCAACGTGAACCACCAATTCTAGACTCATTTGAAAATGATGAGGCTCTCTCAGAATTCATGGGACTAAGGGATAAAAAAAAATTCGTCAGCCACATGGGCCATCATATGGCTTACATAACGCCATTTTTTGGCCCATCATGATCCTAGACATACCCATTATTGATTAAACATCACATTTGATCATTCTTTCCTCTTAATTAATTAAATAAAATTAAATAATTAACTTCCTAAAGCCCCTTCATTTAATTAAATCATACAAATTTAATTAAATCCATTTTCCTCTCATTTGATTTAAAACAAATACAAAAATTTAAATCAAATGTCATATCACCTAAACTCCTGTTAGATTAATCAAATCATGATTAGTTTAATCCTAATTACATGAATCCTCTAGATTCATCCACTTGCACAATATATCATTTAAATTGATTTATTAAAAAACCTATTTTCCCTCACAAGGGCATATCCCCAAGGAATATGCCCTCATTAACTCTAATGTTTGACTTTTTTGGACAAACACAATTCCCCCAAAAAACCCTCAACCATACTCATTTATTGCCATTTTCAAATTTGAATGGGCACATTGGCCAAAACTTGCACAATCATAGGCCAATCCCATGGTGACAAGTGGCTCTCTCCTATTGGATGGGATTTAGTCCCACATTGCCTAATCTTGGCTTCTCCTCTCTCAACTTCTCCTATAAATGCAATGCATTTCCTCTCATTTCAACATCTACATTTTAGAGCATCCTTATTATAAGAAACTTGAGTTCAATAGCATCTCATTGTCTATCATTTTATTTGTTTTAGCAAGGATTGGGAAAGGGCTCTTTCACGCATTCAAAGAGCATCGATCCATCATAAAATAGGTATCTAATATGTTTTCTTGTTTTCAACTAAATTAGTTTGCTATGTCACTTATCATGCATGTTGGATTATTCTATGAAGATGTTGACTATTTGTTTTGTTTAGAATACTAACCATGCTAAGACAGGTGTGTGTGTTGAAGGTTTTCTAACCATTTGCAGATTTTCACCATCTACAATTTAATCGTAGAAAGAAAAGGGAACATTAGTGATGTAATTAAATAAATAAAATTTATTTAATTAATCAAAGGAAGAATAAAAGAAAGGAATGAACTAATTAAATAATTAATATTAGTTAATTAATAGAAGATATGTGACTTTAGACAATAAATAATTAAAATTATTTAAATATTTAGGGAAAAAAGAGGCATTGGTGCGTAAAAATGGTGTTTATAGGCGAAGGACAATTTCTAGTGTCTAGAGAACCTTTTAAATTGAGAAATGTTATTTTTGATAGCTTGTTTCTATCTTGCAGTCGCTCATTTTTTTGTATAAATAAAGTTGCTTTCTCCCTCATTTGGGATGCATTATGCACTCTTAATTCTTATTTTTTTAATTGTTATTCTACTTTTGAGAGTTTGAGAGAGGTTCTTGAGGGTATGTGAGATTTCTTGGGAGTAATTTTTTGGTGAGTGGAAGAGATATAGTTGAAAATTGCTTGTTGATTTTGGGAAGGCTAAGCTAGGAATCTTTTTTGATTGATTAGAGCTTTGCACAAACAAGCATGTTGATTTCTACTCTATTATGCATTTTAGTATTTAAAAATATTATACATCTTTGGATGCATTGTTGAAAAATATGTTTATTTGTTTATTATGTAATGGTTATTTTATTCTTTCTATGTAAGTGAAAGGATCTTGATGATTCTAGTTGTTAAAAAACCTCATTATAGGATATATGCATATACTCTATATACTAGATTATGAGTATTTAAGTTGTTAGCATATAAGGCTAAGTAATCCTTCATGGACAATAAGGTTGGTAATACAAGGTAATTATGGAATGATAGAAATGTTGTCATTGCTAGGTAACGATGTTATGCAAACCTTGATCGATAATCTTTATTTGACTGATTAATCTTATCTCCTTGAAATAGGAAGTGAGTCTTATCCCTATTGTTAGGGTATAAACTTGAAGGTTATATTATATTAAATAATAGGGTTAAGATTTGTAATTATTGGCTATGCTATTTTCTTATTTTAATTTCTAATCTATTCCTATTCACAGAATACCAAAAGAGGACACACATTTCAGTAACCAAAAACCGTATTGTGAGAGAGATATGGGTGTAGTTGTACCAACTCCTCAACAATTGATTATGTCCTCCAAATGGTATACAAATATAGTACACATGTGGATGTATGAGGTATATGAAAAATAAGGTTTACGATTGGGTTATGTTCACTTGAAAGTTACTTTACTTTGATTGAAACCCTGGGACGAGGATAACCTAGTTGGTTGGGCTGTTTACTTGATTAGTGATTGAAGCAAATAGATTGGAATTAGCCTTTATGAGCTAGTTGATCATTTGATTGTTGATTATATCTTTGTTTAAAGTCATTTATTGTTAAAAATTATACTTTTGCACTTGGTTACAGTTGATCACTGCTTTATCGTGATGTACCTTGATGTGATGATAATATATTTTGATGTGACTATTATGACATGTTTGGAATTAACATATGTGGATATTTAAATTTATGATGTTTCATGCTTTGATTATGTTGCTATGTTAGATGCGTTAGTTAGTACTACTGTATTGGTGAAGAGGACGGTATCACATCACTCACTTGTGAGTGCCTTGCAATTTCGTGATTTCCTCTTCACGGTGTGCCTTATTTATGACATATTATTGCATGTGGATATACTCTGTGCTCACAGGTTGACAGGTACAGGACATCGACTCCACTTGGTTTCATAGGTTGGAGCATGTCCAATGCCCAACGGTACTCGATTGGGAGATAGTATCTAGGTTTTTCATGCCAATTCATCACCCTAGTCATAGTGTGTCGTTCGGTGTGAGTCGGGTTAAGTCATTTTAATATTGTTCAATTTGCCTTAATTTTGTCATCTGGCTTTGATTTCAGTTTAAAATTGCAAGTTTGGAAAAAGGTTAAAATATATGCTCAGTAGTTAAATTGCCAGTTGACTTTATCTGGCTTATGTAAAATGTAATTTATTTTATTTATTAATTTAATTGGATTAATAAATAATTTAATCATTTATTAAATCTATTTTATTAATTAATTAAATTTATGTTGTTGAAATAAGTTAAATTATTCATTTTGGAAATTTATGCATATTGGTTGAAATTGAAAATTAAAGAAAATATTTAAAAGTCAAATTAGAAATTTGAATTCAAAATTGGAAAAATTAGATATTTTCTATTTTCTATTTTCTGAAATTGATGAGGGTGGTTGGAGGAATTTTAGGGTTTTTTTCCTTATGATTGAATTTTTTCTTCCCAAGTTTCATGTTCTTGAGTTTTGGAGAAAACTAGAGGAGAAAGAGGAAGAAATTGTTGAAGTTTGTGGGTTTTTGGAAAAAGCTAAAAGAATCTATGGAGTGGAAAGAGGAAACAAGGGCACCACTAGGATCTTTTTGCAACTTCAAAGAAAACAGGTTCATGTTCTTAAAATGAGTTTCTTTTGAAATTTTAATTGTGTGTGTTGTTGAAAATCATTTTTGAAAAGCTTTGAATCTGCTGTTTGATTGCAAAACAAACCAGTTGGTTGCTTGTTTTCCAATTTGGAAGAAAACCTTGTTTGGAACAGATTGCTTCAACAAAAATAAAATAGAATGAATTCCTGATAACATATTGTTTCTTTTCAGTTTTACTTCTCTAATTTGTTTTCAATTCCATTTGATTAAATGTAAATATATATATATATATATGCATATATATATGTATATATATAAATCTTGGTATATATATATATAGATATATATATTATATATATATATAGATATATATATTATATATATATATAGATATATATATTATATATATATATATATTTAAAATTTTACCTAGAAATAAAGTTATGCTGGCCATTTTTTTTACCAAGATTAAAGGGCAGATTTTAAAAAAATCTGCAGTCGAAGTTTTTTAAAAAAATATAATAAAATATATGTTTGTGGGGGAGTTCGTTGGGGGATCACCCCCACTGCACCCCCCATGGGAGGCATGTGGAGGTGAGCCGCGCCCAGCGCGGCCCCCCACAACCCGCGGTTGTTGTGGGAACAGCCACCGCCACTGTTGGCGGCATTGTTAACAGTGCCTCCAACGGTGGGGATGGTTGTTCACACAGCCGCCACCCAATGAATGACGTGTGGCACCCAATCAAGGTGCGCGGCTTGAAACCGACGCACAGACCAAGGGATGTATGTGGTTTTTATTTTTTATTTTTTTGTTTTTTATTATTTTTTATTTTATTTAATATTTTAATATTATATATTTATAATATTAAATATTAATATTTATTATTATAATATTAGTATAAAATAAATATATTACTATGAATTATTATATTATATAATATTAAAACATTAATATATATATTAATATTTAATATTATATTTTATAATATTAAAGTATTAATATTTAAATTATTAAATATGGGTATTTTTTTTTATATACACATTTATGGGTGAATTATTTTGGTAATTGGATTAAGAATTTTAAATATTTTCCACTATGGCATATTGTAAAAATATTGATTTAAAACGATGATTATATTTTAAATGTACTTGTGATAATTAGAATATGTAGTTTTAATCAATTTATCAGTTGAAATTTTAAATGCATTTTGAAAGGTTAAACTTAGAATTGACAAGAAATGTGTTTAGCATTGTGATTATTTAATAATTTATTTTGGGATAAACCTATCGTAATTTCCAAACGTTATATTCTGAAACGTAGAAAAATAAATGATTACTTGTTACCATTGAAACAATTAGTGAAATTAAACATATGGTTAGAAATTTTATCTTTCATTTTAAAGAGATGATATTTAATTCAGTTTTCTTAAGGCTATTAAGTACTGAATGCAAACGAAGATGTGGATTTAGGAAATTCGAAGTAGAGTTAATTATGATTAAGCTTCTTGTTTAAAAGTAATCTCTTACATTATCGCATTGGGGAAAATTGGTCAGAAGGATTGTTAAGTCTTCCAGATGGGGGTCTTATGTTATGTGGGTGTCGTGTCGTATTGTCAACCTGTTTTGAATCTCTTGGGTAGTGCATGGGAAGTTATCAGTTATTTACCCAATTTCTACGAACGGGGATTTTTTGTGTCTCCTGAGAAAGGAGTGGATTATGCGATCTTTGTCTCCTTGTAAGGAGTGACCTTGTTTATGATTTTTTGCCTCCAGTGTTGGAGTGTGTTTTAGTTTGTGTCACCTCCTGAGAAAGGAGTGGTCGTGATATCTGGGTTTTTTTGCACTTTGTTACCCTTGGTGATTAGATGGTATGTGTGTTGTCAAGTAGAAGAGTGGCTTCCATTAGGGGCCAAAGCCTAGAAGAGGTAAGATTGGGTAACCTTAAGAAGTAGTTAATCAAGTGATAATAAAATCAATGTACTTAGAGGTTAGGTGGTACTTCACACTAATCAAGATAAGTTCTAGCCTCACTCATATTGGCAAGTGCTTGTTTAGAATTGGGGTGAGTGAGAAGGCCTGAAATGGCAAAGTTATCTATCTGGTCTTTATGACAAGTATTTGATCTCGCATTAGTAAGTATGAGGGTTGAGGATTGGTAGAGGCCACCAGGATAACCCATTATGGGGGTCGGAGCCTAGGAAGATCCGTAGTGGGTAACTCATGATGAACTATGTGATGAAACTCTGTCTAGGACAATTGGTACTTTTTTATTATGGGTATGGTTTTTGTAACATACCTGATGTGACCACAGTTGGTATTCAATTATGTGTGTATGGTTCTCGTAACATACTTGTTCTGCTTTATTTCTGGAAGCAATGGGACCATGTAGAGTTGTACTTGTATCATACTTGCATGGTGTATGAGTTGTACTTGTGTTGTACATGTGTTTGGTTGTGTCAGTTGGTTCAGTTATGATTTAACCTGTGTCTAGAGGTAGATGTCCTTGGCTAGGATTCCTTGTTACTATCTCCTAGCATGGGGGGTGGGCCTTTGGGTTCCACTTGGTTGGGTGGCATGCACCTAAATCCATTGGGTTCTTTCTTCATGTTCATATGGACGAGACTTCCAGTTGGAGAGCTCGTTGTATGCAGTTTCAGCTTTTGCTTTATTTCATTTCAGTTGATCTTGTATTATTTTACCCCTCATTTGATATTGAGGTGGAAGTTGTAATTGTAACCTTATTTATTGAATTTACCTCATTCGGGGAATGAGAGTTGTAACCTTATTGTTTAATGAAATGATTAATGCATTTGAAATTTATCTCTTATGCTTGATGTAAATCATCTTTTTTGGAATGTATGTGTTTATTTATAATTTAAATAATTGACATGGTTTAAATTCATGTTTTTTGTTGAGGTTCTATATAACGTCTGTCTCATAACCTTAGAGGTTGTTGGCAATAGGTAGTGAACTTTCTTATTATTTTTCTTAAACAAAAAAAGAATAACCTGTTTAAGTAGTTTTTTGCATCCTCCTCTAGGGTTGCATGGCGGGGCATTACATGTATGGTTAGTTGGTATGTTAGAATTACTTGAATTGTACATAAATAGAAGTGTCAATGTAAAACATAAGAGGGAAATAGGTTATTCTTGGGGTTAAGGTTACTCCATGGAATAAGGGGATAGCCTACGCATAGGTTATGAATGGTCAATACAAATAGAGCTAGGAAGGTGGGTGATTGTGTGACGTCCACTCCATAATTCTAGGTGATGAATACTTTAGCCAAAGTAGTGTCAGTTGCCACTATTTACACTGTCGGTTCATTGTGATCCAAATTTGCATGCTAGGTAGGGAATGTCATGTAATAGGAGTTTCTATCCATTGTATGATAGATCTAGAAATGTTTAGCACACGCCATCAAGCTCAGGAAAGGTCACTATTATTAAGAGGTTAACATACCAATATCTTCAATGAAGGGAGGGCCATCTTACCAGTTAGGTAAATGTGCAAGGGATTATAGTAAGTCTTTGGTTGGAAGAAAAGAACTCGAGTGATGCTTCTCCTCATCAGTTGGCGACCAAGATTTTATAAAGGGCACCTAGACCATTCGTATATCTAGTTCTAGTGAGATCATGGAATTTATGTATCCATTTCTATGGAATATTGTAAAAGTGGAAATGTAATCATGAATTTATGTAATATGAAATCAATACTTTGGAAAGTTAAAATATTTTTTTGTAATGCAATGGGAAATTTTGGAATGATTTTTATTTCAAATGTGCATATTATTCTAATATATGAAAAAAAATATTTTTAAGTGTTAGCATTATAATTTATTTACTTGAGGTTAAAAGCACAGTAAAATTATTGGGTCTACAAAAAAATGGGCATGTTACACGTGGCATTAGAGCTACAAGGTCTAGCATTGGAACCTATGAGCACTTTGCACCAGCCATAGGCTTATCTATCTAGTCATATCTTGTCTTGTGTCTTATTATGTCAACTTGTGTCAAATGGTGTCCTATGAAATTGTGTATTATTTTTTTAATTTTTTCGCTCAACTTGTTTGTCTATAGAATACATGTTTGTGGTGAATTTATAGTCAACTACATAGGACAAAAGACTTGTTTCCTCTTTGTGTTCTGGCATAGCCTTATAATTGTACATACCAGATCAAAGACCTAAATATTCTTCATCCTAAGTATATAATTATGCTCTCTGACAATCGTTGCTTTCTAGTCTTTTGGATGTATTCTTCTCTTGAAGTAATCAATCCTTAAATTCTTCTCTTTGTTTAAGAATTCTTCTATGTATTATCCATGTATATGTTCTAACCTTGTGATGTAATAGCTTTTTATGTTCTATCCTTTTTTTCTTGTGTAGATATTTCTTGTCTAATGCAATTTTTTTAAGTTCTTTAGCATAGGGGCATGCTTCTTTGGTTCAAAGAGCTATCTACTTCATCTACAATATCCTTTTGGCATCACAATATTATTTTTGTTTCATAGATTCCCTTTAGCATACATATTTATGTAAATTTATAAGCCCGCTAAAGGGGGAAAAATGTAATGTCAAAAAATTTCATCCCTTGTAATTTCACCTAATTTTATGTACCCATTTTAGTGTCCACTCCCTTAGCATTTGTGCAAGATCATTTTAGCCATTGCATCAGCCTTTTTGCCCCTCAAGATTCTCAGGACCCCTTTTCAGCAAGTACCTTTATGTGTCATCTTTGCATCAAACCTTGTGTTTTCCTCATTCCAACCATTTTTTAGTGTGACCTATCTAGACACTAGTGTGTCATGCATATGTCTCCATGCCACACTATCATCCCATGACATTTTTATGTTCAAACAATTTTTTTGGGTTCCTTGCCACTTGTCACCTACCTTTGGCAGTGGTAACTTCTCGGGACACCTTGTAACAACTCGGGAAGCTTCTTTTCCATCCTATTCTCTCTTTAAAAACTATCTTTCCAATCCATTGGGTCTTCTTGGTATTTCTCTTTTAGAGACACTCTCTTCTCTCACTCTCTCAATATTGCACAACTCTCTTGCTTGTTACACCACTCTCATGTTCTCACAATATTGTCTATAACTCTATTGGTTGTCTCTCTAGCTTCCTCAAGCCTATATCTCTCTTGTCTTGTGTCTTTGAGAATCTTGGAATTTCCCACATCCCTTTTTTATTCATTTTTCTATCTCATCTATTTATCTATTTCAGTGTCTATTATTTTCTCTATATATCTATTTGCATGTCTGTGGAAGTGGGAACACAAAAATGGGGGTTTGACTAAGGAAAACCCCTTAAAAACCCCAAAAAATTTCCTAAGTCTTATGTGTGCAGGTGTTGAATATATTCATTTTCTAGAGGATTCATTGCTTGATCGATTGTGAGCATTTTATATCTCTTATTCTCTCACTAAGCTATCATTTATATTTCACTTAGTTTAATTTATTTTACTCTTTGTTATAGTTTTTTATTTTATTACATCCTTAAGAGTCCCTAGTTATTGGATTGTTACTAGTCATATTGTTGGTTTTTGTGGCATTCTTAGTTTTCAGTCTATACGAGATGTTAGCACACCTCTAGGATGCCAGCACATTGTGTTGTCATCCTTTGGATGAGAACTCGTTAGTCTGTGCAAAAAGCCGCTATGACCTACTCTTTCTAATTTTAGAATTGTTTACTTTTTACCCCATCACTCGAGCGTTGTTCCTTTTTAGATTATTAGGTAGCCTAAGGTAGTTTAGGGTAGTCTGCTTCGTAGAGTCTCTTGGTAATCAAGAGAATCATGAGCAATGAATCCCCCTTCTCTACACTTAATTTTTTGGATCAAAACTTATGCATCTGTATAATGGTTTGACATTAACGAGAACACCATATTCCATCCAAACAACATCATACTCATGTTGTAGACAATATCCCCTTTCTCATTGATGACAACATACTTCTCCAAAACTACTCCCTTTTGATATCAAGGGAAAAGGGTACCAAAAGGATACTTCATTTCATTACTCCCCCTTACTGATATATGAATATACATTAAAGAATCTCCCCCTAACAATGTTATCCATAACTAAAAGTGACAAAACTTGTACCCCAACACCATCAACTACTTACGCATATGTACATTGAAATGTGGAAATTTCATATACAAAGCAAAAATATATAACTTAACTAAATGAGCGAAAAAAATCCATTATAGGACATATTTAGTTTTACCAAGTGTGCCTCCAAGTATTTATTTGGAACCTTCCAATCCTTCTTGGAAAAGGAAAGAAAGTAGCATTGACTCTCAAACTAAGCATGAAAGTCTTCTCCTCCATTCAAAGATCTTGGCACTGGATTCATTTTCACTACCTTCTCAGAACTAGCTAAAAATATAGTTAAATATGTAACCCTTGCACTCACCAAGTCTTGAATTTGATTGTATTGCATTATGATTTTCTCTTTTTTCTCCTATAGTAGAATAAATTGACCATGCAAATTTTTAATTTTTGCTCTTGTTGCTCCATCTGCATCATTTATCAAGTCATAAGCATCCGATTCTTGAGAAATTTGTGACTCAATTGAGTTCATTTCATATTTGATGCTCCTTGTGGAAACTGGCCATTTTAAATAAAACTTTTTCTTCTTCCAAACATTTTTTGAGCCTCCTTCAAGTTTCCTTGTAACTTTCCATGCATTGTACCACATTTATCAAAAACTTCAGTCAATATCTTATCGTTTAACTTTTTTGTCATTTCCTTTTCAATCTTTTCTTCCAAACTGGTAGAATATTCCTTGAAGGAATCAAGTAATAACCTCAACTATTACACAATGACCAAATAACTATCAAAAATTTATTTGGAAATATTGTCCTACAACATTTTTACTACTTCATCTATCAAATTTTCACTTTGTTCGTGAGCCTAAAGTATTTCCTTCCTTGTAGAGGCATCAAAAGCACCAACCTATAATTTATGTAGGGGGGATACTTTATCCATATCTACCTATCCTTGTTGCATTGGGATATGAAAAATTTATACAAACACCACCTGTTAAAATTGTAACTACATATCCTACAAATCTTTCAATGAATCTCTAGAAGCTTCAAATGATTTACCGTCAATTTTAACACCTTCGTCTTCCTTCTTCTCACTCTTTTCTTTTTATTCATTTCTAGAATATTATTTAGAATTCTTCTCTATTTCTAGAGGAAGTGAAGTGTTTTTTTTTGTACCTTAGTCTTCTCTGAGACGTCATTTTCTTATTCTTCTTTTTTCTTAGCATCATTCTTCATGTCTAGAGTGGGAAAATTCTTTTTATTTTGAGCTTCATCATTCTCTAAGGCATCCTTATTTTCATCTTACTTCTCTTCATTAACTACATTCTCTATAATTGGAGGGGTGTTATCGATTGCCATATATTCTTGTACATGTTGACATGCTCATGCACATGTTTATGTTGTTCATTGATAGGTTCATTTCTCTTGAGAGGGTTATTGTCATATCTTCTTGAGGAAAATGTTCTTATCTTCATATCTTCTTCAATTGCCTCTTGTCCTCTTGCATAAAAAATTCCTTTCAACTTATTTCGTGGCTAAGTCTATATGTATTTTATGCCTACATAGAATTTTGACATGTATCTGATAACTGCCTCTTTTATGGTTGCCTTATCTACATCATCTACATTGGGGTGCAGTTCAGTTGTCCCTTCAATATCTCATACTGTACAAGACTGTTAAACAAAATATTAACCTTCAAAGGACTATTCTTGTAGATCGAAGGGGTCTTCACTTTCTTCTTTCCTTTACCTTTGAAAATTTTTTCCTCTTCTCCTAACTTATAGGTCTTTTCTCTTCTATGGAAAATATTTTTTTCTTTTTCTTTTTCATCTTCACTTTCAGTGTCTACCACATCAACCTTTGTCATTTTTACATTGGAGATCTTCTTCAGAGATTTCAAATTTCCTTTTCTAGACCAATTAGGGTCCTTCCTCTTCATCTTATTCTTCATCATAATAAATGACATACCTCTCCCTAGTAGCCTTTTCTTTCCTTCTCCTCTGTGGAGCTTTTTATTTCTCAGGGGTGTTATATGTGTCTTTCCTCTAGGAAGTTTCTATATTTTTTGTTACGGGAGAATTAGGAATAGCAAGAGAGGAGGTAGGTGTCATAACCCCAAAATAGAAACAAAATAAATAAATAAATAAATAACCCCGAACATTTAAATGTAACTAAGAAAAATTCAAATAAATAATAAAATATATATTAAGAAATATTATTAATTATAATTATCGCAAGATAGTATTACAATTTTAATCATCAAATATAATATTGAAATACAAACATCAGCAATTTAAATATTTTTATCAAAATGTATAAAATAAATAGCAATATTAATATTAAATATAAAATAAATGTGTAGCATATCAAGATAAAAATATATAAATATGAAATAACAAATATAATAATAATATATAGGAAAATTATTTATATTACATTGTAATATTAAATAACTTAATCTCAAAAATAATAATCATAAATAAACATTATAATCATTACATATCAAAGATTGTAATACATTGGAATAAAATAATAATAATATATTAGCAAATTGGTTTTATTATTATACCTTAATGTTAAAATATGTTCAATAAAACATCACAATAAAATAATAAAATAAGTATATAATCTAAAATATCATAATTATTAGTAATAATATATTATTTTCAAAAATAGATATTATTGTGGTAATAAGCCTTTAAAGGCAGCAATTAAATCTAACAAAGGGATATATTTTATGAAAAGTCACCTCTTTCACCAAGAAACACATTCCCCTCATGAGTCACCTACCTCGAATGGTATAAATAGAAGGAAGGAAAATAAGGAAGAGGGAAAAAATTTGAGAAATACAATTTGCAATTCAGAACAACAACAATGATTGCTATGCATTGAAATATAGAGCCATTTAATATATATGAAATTAATAAATAATATATATGAATAAGGAAAGAATAATTATATAAGCACATATATATATATATGAATACTAATGGATATAAGTAAAAGAATAATTATATATATATGTATATAAAGTATATATAGATATACATACACGATTATGAAATAATGATACTTATAAGTAATGATGACTCTTTAATATAAACATAAGTATATTATGTATATTTATGAATTTTCCTTATCCTATGATCAATTCAGTATAAGGTTGAAGGATCCGAGTAAGGAAACATGTAGAGCAGGTGATGTATTCACTTAGCAATAATCTGATTATTGGTGTAATGCTTTATTTAGTATTATGATGATAATGATGTTGATATTGACTTAAGATAATCAATAATAAATGCAAATGTATTTGATTTTTTAAAAGATTGTCTTCTCTATGATTGTTACCCTATTAGGTGGTGAAGCAAAGTCCAAGTGGTTAGCCTAAAAACTCCCCTCATGTTCCTTAGGCCCAAGAAATGGGTTAGACATAGAGAGGTGGGGGTCCCACGGTAGAAAACTACACTATTATAAGGGTGGTAGGTCATAGATCCTTGGCCCCTAGGGTTTCACCTTCCCCCTAATACCTAGGGAAAGTGTCTTCTAAAGTACTACCATGTATGGCGAATGTAGGTACTAAGCCATTGGGAAAGGAGGATTGTGAGAGGAAACCTCTCATTCCCAACACAAAGGCTTCAAGGTGGATCCATACAATGTACTCCTCTTGCTTGTTAAAATTGCATTTATGATTATGAGATTATATTTTGAATATCCAGATATTAATTCTAACAGATATATGTGTATTTGGAAATGTTGTTAATATGGTGAATGCAGATTTCAAACCAATATTAAGTACTTCATTAAAAAGAACATTCATTTGGAAGGAAGAAACCTTATCAACAAATGAATTCTAGGGCAAAACAAGTAAGGGACATTACAGTAGGAGTCTTAACTGACCTTTTGGTACTTGGAGTATCCTATGGAGTAGAAGATGTGACTTTATATTTCTCCATAGATCCTTTAGGTGTACCAAACTCCTTTACAAACTCAACTTTCATCTTTTCAACATTCTTTTCAATATCCGTCTTCTTGTGTTCTAGGTGCACTACAATAGATTTTTCTTCATAGGTACCAAACCTATCCTCTGTTGGGTCTCTAGATTTAGTTAACATAATATTTACAAGACCAGTAGCATCCTCTTCTATCACCTTATATCCAAGCTCTGGAACCTAAACTATTTTAGGTTCAACTTCTTCCATAAAGAAGTGGTCTCTACTAACCATAAATATTATGTATTTCCTATAATTTTTCAACTACACCTTTTGGAATTATTTCCCTTTCTTGCATATGAGATTGAAATAGTTTGAAAAATCTCCACAAATCTTGATGCTTAAAGTCAACATCCAAAAATCTTCTTAAATGGTCTCTGATTTGAGTATCTATAGGAATGTTGTCTATCCATACTATATTCTTTGTATAGGGCATATCTCTAAGAAAGTAAAACAACAATCATACAACAAGAGTACCATACAAGAATGGGTACTTTATTCTTTTTTCTTCTATAGTTTCTCCATCAACTTCAACCTTAGTAGCCCATGAAGGCACCTGACCTCCACGAAATAAGGATAAGACTCCTCACTCATGGAGTGGTGACAAGTTACCTACCAAAAAATACGAAGAGGTGTCGAAAGTGAGTTGACACCTCTAAAGACACATATCTACATTGACACCTAACTGATAAAAGTTCAATGGGATGCATAAGTAGGCTTAAAGCCTAAGTGTATGCATATAATGCAATATATACACTAACAAACCCAATATGAATACTAAATATATTTCAATAACCTTACATTGTTTACAAGTTCTTCATGTTTTATGTCTTGAAGGTTGTAGGTGTTTTCAAGAGGTTGTAAAAATTAGAGTTTTGAGGAGCTTTTCAGTAAAAACAAACATCACATTTACATTCAATAGGGTGGAGAAATGAATTTTCATAAATTATACCCCAGTTTTTGTTGTACAATAGTGTTTAGACTTAAAACATGATTTTCAGACACTTCATTTGTTAATCCGTACATTTGTACAAATTTGTACTTTTCCATTGCAATTTTAGTGTTGCACATATTAAAATTTTGGTAATAATGAAATTGGTTTCATTTATTGATTAGAGAATTAATTTATAGATTTTTGGTCACTTGGGTGAGATTTCTTATTCCTCTTCATAATTTTTCAAAATACTAACCTATAGTAATTTACAAATGTAACTTTCAAACCACTAATAAAAGTCTCAAGTTTTTGTAGGGGTTAGAAAGATGGTATTGATGTGCATGTTGTGAATTAGACCAAAAAATTTAAATTGAAAAACATAAATTAGATATAGTTAGAAAAATTGAATGTTTTAATTAAAAAATTCAAACAACACACAAATGTTCTTTTAAAAATTTCATAAAAAAAACACAAATTTTTTTTAATAATGTTCTTAGCTTTCTGATTTGAATAATTTTTTAAGTGTTTTCACTAACTATTTGATGCAACACTTTTTTGCAAGCCAAAGACAACGAGTAAAACAAGCCAATGAAATTGGTTTTGCAAGAGGAAATTAAGAAGATAATTTTTTTTTGTGCCTTGCTTGTTTAGTGTCTTTTCCAACAATTTATTTTCAACATTAAAATGAACAATTCATATTTTGATTTGGTTGATTAAATTAAAAGTGTCCTTTAATCCAAAAATAGGGTGTGTATTCTCTTGTCTCGCACACCTTGTGTGATCTTGGGAACTAGAAACACCACCTTTTTCTTTCTATTTTTAGGATGCATGTTTCAGGGTTTCATCACCCTAGAGGACCACCCCAACTCTATTGTTCTGCTAGATTAGAAATTATGAGAGGTGAATCGAAATACATGCCTCTTGGAAGTTGTGATTTTTTCATTCAAGCTAAGCCTCGAAGAACTTTATTACCTGTGGAAGGTAAGGAGAAAGGTTGGTTACCGTCTTCTCATAGGTGTTTCACTTTCTTGCACTTTTAAATACATGGATTAGGCATCATGTTTCCTTGCAGCATATAGAGGATTCCTTTAGAAATCTTGTATAACCTAGTTTAAGGCCTTATGACCATTTCTTAGTTTGGTGGAGGGTACATTATCATTCCCAAGGCTACTCACCATGTAATCCCTTGAGTTGAGCTATAAATTCTTAGGTTTTTCTTCTTTAGCCTCCAAGAGAGAGAAAAGGTGAGCCTGTTGTTATATTGGGCCTACACCACTGGACTTTTAGCTATCCACTCTTGAAAAAGAGAATTATTCCACACTGATATTGGTGTATTATAACCTTTGGTATAGTGGGAATAGAAACTAATTTAACTCCCACTTAATTAATTTAGGCATGTTCACGTGTCTTTTGTGTCTTCTTTTGTTAGAATAAAACCTCCCCATTTGAGACCCAATGAGAACTGTATTCCTCTTGAACCTTAAATTTTTTAATATTTTATATTTTTATTAATATAGGCTCTCAAAATCTAAAAAATCCCTAAATTTTTTGAGAAACTAAAATCCCTAAAATACTTGAAAATCCAAAAATCCAAAATAATCCAAAAACCAAATATGAAATAAATTTTTTGATTGCTTGTCCTAATGTCTTGATAGGGTTTAAAATCCAAAAAAGGATCTCCTCACGCATTCACATCAAAACCCAAACCCAATGTTCACACCACCCATGACACAATATCAATATGAAAACATGCTTAATAAGAACAACACACGTATCCATCTTGAGTGTCGAATTATCAAAATACAAAAATATTCATGGATCCCATACAAAAATTAGAATAAAATTCTCAAACAAATATCATTCCAATGCAACCATTACCAATAGAGATATTATCCTAGAAAGTACAAACCTTGTGATAAGAGATCAAAAATCTAAAAATTTCTAGACTAAAAAATAAATAAAAAGTGGAGGACATATTTTACCACTTTGATAAAAGTATTCATACCAACTAACCCTCCTTACCAATAACCCACAATCCCTAGTCAGTCATCTATTTTCCTCTCTTACCAACAACCCATAATACCTATTCATCTATCCACCTACCCTTAATATCAATAACTATTTAACATAATACATACCCTTAATATCAATAACTATTTAACATAATAAAACTTTGTTCTAATTCTCAAGGAATCAATCTCCACCTCAAAACATTGAGAATTCACAATCACCCCCTCATCAAGAGCCTCCTATACAAGAACAACCCGAAACCCCTCCATCAATTCATAGGCATCCTCAAGGAATGCAAGAAAATATTCAAAATCAAATTGAAAACAATAAAAGAGACATTCAACAATTAATTGAAAGATTAACCGAGCATGCCAAAACCCACCCTTATAGGAGAGGGATTGTTGAATCATTGAAGTCAATTTTAACTCATGTAGGAAAAATGAGTGAGAAAATGAATTTTTGGTCAACTAAGAGAGATGAGATGAGGCAATTTTATGCTAATGGTTTGTCATATGCAGATGTCAAAAAACTAAAAATTAGCAAAGCCCAGTTGTGTGCCCTATTTAATGACCCAAAAGACAATGAACCTTTGTCCCATGCATGCAGGAGGTTCCCCATCCATTGGTGCCACCATGATTTAATTAGAAACAAATTTTGGGAGTAGTGGTGGATGGTATTTGACCAACCACCATGCAATAACCATGAGGTGCCGCAATAGTTTTTGAGGAAACTCTATTGCAAGTTTTTTCCTCAATAAAATGCCAAACTATTTTGACATCTTAGACTTTCAAGGTAGAGGTGGGGGCTCCACACATGATAGACCTATAGCACGACGTAATCCATAGTTGGCATCGAGAGCCTTAGGCAAACCCCTGGTGGAGCATGTTGTTGCTCCTTCCATTGTTAAGGACAGTGTAGAGGTGGACATGATGAAGTCAATTGTCTCACTCACCCAGACCATTTTACAGTGTGCGAGTCCTCTAGTAGAGCCTGGTGTGGAAACGTGTAGGCCCCAAGCTCCACCCCACCATTGTGGCACTTGTGGTGTTGTTTGCACGTACGATTATCAGGGTGCTCATGATACATCTACACAACCTACGTCAGTTGCAGAGACAATGGCTTTCACAGATGATATTTTGAATGATACATTCGGCATTAACACTCAGGTAAAATTTAGCAAGTTATTTTAATGTTGTTTATTAAAATATATTTTGAAATTTAAGAATAACTAAATTAGTAGAATTTCTATATGATGAAATTTTAGGGTCACACTGTTCATGAGGGATGCTCTATTCCTACAAACCCCTATACATTCTCGACGATGAGTCCACAGGTATGCAACTAGTATTAAAGATATTATTATTGCATTTGAACAGTTGAATGCTATATCTGAATGTTTGTCTCATAAAATGCGTCGGATTTCAAACAGTTTCCTGGTGCACCTTCTTCCTCCACACCTCGCGATTCATATCCTTAAACAACATACACTCAGGTAGCCTTTATTCATTAATAGGGTTGTAAATCTATGTTAGCTAGCTTTCATAATTTTACGTATATACAAATCTAAAAAATTGATGAGAAACACCAACATTGCATTCAAGTATTCCTTGATCATGTAGCATTATGTTCTCCTATATCAACATGATACCTGAGATATTGTTTCATTTGCAACTGTTGACAAGAGATAGCCCTGGTGATGTTGGTCGCACGATGGACCATGGAGTTGCTACAGCAATAGCCAGTTCAGATCCATTGAGAGAGGTACGAAATAGATTAGTCAATTTGATATTATATTTTCTTTTTTATGGTCTATTATAGAAAATTTTCATGATAATTTTATGTAGTTTAATTTCTATCTTCAAGGTTGCTATAGGTGGTTGTCACTCCAAGTCATGGACATGGTGATGCTTTAAATGTGCATGATGACTATATGTATGCGGTAAGTGATTATATTTTGTTATATGCCATTCCATAATTCAATTTCTATGTTTTAACATCTTTACTTTTAATCGTATCAGTTGAAGGTCCATAGTGAAGAGAGGAGGAGTAGCAGGCGTGTTTGAAAGACAAGACAAGCAACAATCACTCCATCCAACTAAATTTCGAAGGTAGCATGGGATCTATTTTCTTCCCCTAGAGGGAAATGACTATGTATTAGTCTTGTTTGTTGTATGCCTATGTGGCATTTTGGAACATAATTTTTGTACTATTGATATATATATGTGATATTTAATGTCCAAATGCCTCCTTTGTACTAAGCCTATATGGTTTTTTTAGATATATTTATATACTTTTATCAATATATATCATTGTATAGCCTTTCGGATTTTTGATTAAAGAAACTCTTATTTTGCTACTGCCATTCTTGAATGATGTTATCATGCGTATCGTGTAATTTGTATGCTTGAATGTTGTAGGCATGGATTTTTTTTACATCTAATGTTTAATTAATTATTGTTGAATGCTCAATAAGCCCCATCTAAAGCGTATTGTATAAATAAGCTTCATTCGTGGTGGTTTGTGTCCTTTGGAATGCTTCAATTACTTGTGCCTCACTAATGTAGAGGTGAGGAGGCTCAAACCCAATCAGTCTAACAACCTACCTTCAAGGGGCTCCTAACAAGATTAATACAACCTATTTTGAGCAATCTACACAACCTCAAAGCCCCATCAAACCAAACTCTTCATTCAACACCTTACCCAACATTCCACCCTTGTAGCAGTCTGATGCAGAGCCAAGGTGGAGAAGACTCACAACAATGTAAATGTCAATTCTCAATCAAGAACTCTTCATAATGATTCAGCCTAATAGGCATCAACCCACCCTCAAGGGTCTCAACTCCTCAACCTTGCAAATGAACAACAAGACTCCACCAAGGCCCTACAAATACCATCAACATTAATACAATGACAATTGAATCAATTGACAACAATCCCTAAGTCAGATTCATCAAGGCTTCTAAAACTCACATTTGTGAATGGTTATTCTTGTAGTACTCAAAACTCAGTTTTAGCTAGATTTCTCCCAAAATTTCCAAAACACTAGACAATTAAAAGATGGATTGAGATACCCTTTTCATAGCTACACAACATACCAAAGAATCAGTGGTCTCTCTTTCGGACCGACATAGACTTTCAACACACCTACTTCAATTTTGGCTTCACAATTAGCCCTTTTTTCCAAAGGGACTATTGATGTAGAATTTTGCATGTAGCAGCAGTCTTATGGGAAACTTAGCTATTGGGGGACATGGTGTGCTAGCTAAGTGACCTCCAAGATTTTATCGAAGCCGGCTCTTCGCTTAGTGGTTTGAGGAAAAAGATAAAGAGAATAACATGAATGTAAAGCTTACACTACAAGCAATGCACCAAAGTCTTAGATGAATTTTACCAGAGCACAATGCATAATGCAAAGGCCCAAACCATTAAATTGCTATTAATTAAGATAATTTTTCTCAAAAGCACTTGTCATTCAACACCATCCTTCTATATGTATAATGTAATTGAACATAACTTTGATTTAACACAGAAGAGTCGAAGAAACATGATCTGTATTTATATTAGCTATGAAAGGTTACAAAAACTGAAGAACAGGCATTCATACAAAAATAAAGACAATAGCACAGGTCAATAGTACCAGCGAACAATTGAAAACAAAAAGGCCGAGTCTATTTGGCACAGTCCGAAGTCTTTGAATTGAAAGTAACTATTACACAAGGCTTAATCCTTAGTGCTTAAGAGATTTCTTAAACTTCATCAACAACCTAATAAAAGAAAAACCAGGCCCCATATATAGGCCATCCCACTGCCTGAAAATGCATCATGGAAGAGTAAGCCATGCACGGCAATCCTCGGCCCAGATGATCCAAGCTGCCACAGCAAACATCTATCGATCAGCAACATGCCAACAAGGCCATGATCTGAAATGGAAAACCATGTAGCAATAGGAGAAGACACATGGTAGCGGGAAGCACAAAATATTTGTCAGCATTTCCAAGGTAACCGGCGCAGGAAAAAGAAATGCCACGTGTCATCCAGATGAAGCTCGGTAGAAAGCAGCAAGAAGGCCTAGCAGAAAGCTGCGAGAGGGAACCACGTGGAGAGCTTCGAGCAAAAGTGAAGAACGAGGCAGAAAGCAAAGGACGAGGTGGGTCCGGCTTGGAAGAGCAGCCAGCTCGAGCCACGCAGCAAGCAAAAGGAGACTACCGAAAAGAAAAATGAAGCTAAAGCAAAAAGCTTCATGAGGCAGCTCTAAAGATAGTGAGCATACAAAATTAAGGCATAGCCGCAAGGAAAAGAAAACGGTCAAGGCATGGGCGGTTTTTTATTGAACAGTCTGGTGACTCATAGGGGCTTTTCACTTTGCGGAAAGGAGAACCCCAGAAACCTTTGGCTCTGCAACACAATGCTCACAACTTTGAGAGGGCAGCCTGTAGATTGCTCCATATTTCCTCTGATAGTGCGGAGAGAGTTCGCAGGTGCTTGTGAGCCAGTCGGAGATCGATGATTGCTTTGAAGGGCAATCCGCCTGATACTTTTGTTTCCAATTCCAATTGGAAGAAAAGTTGTACCAGTTGATGTATGATCGCCTCGATCTCTTCAGCAGTTGGAGATTGATCAAAGGTTTGGAAGACAAAAAGGTCCTGCTTCTTCTCTTCGATCATTTCAATAATATGCTCCACTCCTGCTATTTCTTGGTCTGTAATGAAAGGCGAGGGGAGGCCTCTTTGAGTCAAACGGGAAAACTTTGCCCGCATGTTGCTTGTGATCTGGTTCAATCGAGCTCTACAATCTGCCACCTGTTGAATAGCCTCATGCATGGAAATGAGGCTACTTGCACCCAAAGTTGTCGTCGTTCGGTCGTTAATGCCCACACTACTCAATGCTTCATCTAAAGCAATGTATAACTTACCTAATAATATCCTAGCCTCAGGAACCTTGTCAGAGGTTAACTCCTGAACCTGCTGTGTTGATTCACTCACCGTTCCGTAGAGGCTAGCCGCTTGCACCATAAAATTTAAAGTGGGCTACAGGGTAAGGCACAAAGCTTTTACCTTATCCCAGTATGATGCGTGCAACCCCTTAGCAATTTCCAAGGAACTCATCCAAGGCACAATGGATTGGGTTCTTAGGGTATCCAACTCTACTTCTTTGCTGCTTAAACCTGCCACTGCTTCCATCAAGCTTTTATCCAATGCAGACATCTACTCCCTTAGGGAAAGAACTTCCTTTTTCCTCTCTACCAAGGCCGATTCGGCTTGCTTAGCCTTTCGAACCTCTAACTCTAGGTTGGCGTTCACTTTAGTAATCTCAGCAGTTGTATTCTACTGGAGCTCCCTCATGCCTTCAATTAGTAGGTCAGACTCAGCGCGGAGCTCTTTTTCCTTTGCCTAGAACTTTTCTTCACTTGCTCGGAGTAGTTCAACTTGCTTCTCAAGAGCCGGAATAACCTCTTCGCCCAAATTTTGTAACTCTTTGATTTTATTTTTGAAGGTACCCCTCTCCTTCTCCAGCCGACCTATTTCATTCTCTTGGGCTTTGAATTTATTCACCCAGATGTCAATCTTCTTTTTC
The DNA here is from genome assembly GCA_007115665.2 of Sequoiadendron giganteum. Classification (NCBI taxonomy): domain Eukaryota; kingdom Viridiplantae; phylum Streptophyta; class Pinopsida; order Cupressales; family Cupressaceae; genus Sequoiadendron; species Sequoiadendron giganteum. The sequence goes on from CM021103.1 coordinate 227,707,375, forward strand.
AACTCCGCAATTTGATCATCCTTCTTCCTGTCCTGCCGATTGAGCTTGAGGAAATCAGTAGTCACTATCTTTTGAGTCTCCTCCATGAGTTCAAATTTATCTTGTGGTCGGGCCTGCCGCAAGTCTAACCCTACAACATTCATAGAATAGTCATTGGGTTGCATCTCGCTTATTGCCCTGATCACATTAGGGGTGATCTTCGCGAACATCAAGGTGTTTTGGGCTTCATTGAAAAGAGTTTGCAAGTGGGGCTCCACCTGCTTGGTTGTGTCCTTCGCTTTTCGCTTGCTAATCCGGTTGGTGTGGGCACTTTTATTTGTGTCGACCTATGAGAAGTATTCCTAGGCCGGGATACCCAATCCACCAGGAAAAGGATACTCTTGAGGGATAGCCAGCGGGAAAGATAGTGTAGTTGATGCATCAGAGGTTTTGTTGGGTTGCATTATAATAGCCGAGGAGAAAGGTGGGATAAACTGGCCACTCGGAGGGAATGAAAATGAAGTGACGGAGTAAGAAAAAATTGGAGACGCACCAACCATAGGGCTAGGCCTTGGGGATAAAAATTGTTGACCCACAAGCCCGGTACTGACACCGAATTTCGTTCTGAGTAAAGTAGTAAAAGTGGGGGACACGGGAGGGAAAACGGGAGGAGCAAGACCGGAATGACTGGCAAATCCAGGAGCTGAGAAGACTGGCGTGGATGAGGTAGTAGGGGCAAATTGCGGTGGGACAAAAGACATAGAGGAGAGAGAAGAGGGAGGAAAGCTTACCTGATGTTCCGGTGGAGCCGTAGATGTCTCAACCGCTTCTGTTGTTGGTTGCTTCTCCTCCACACCGGCCTTTTTGGTACGTTTTCACTTCTCCCTCAGGACATCATCAAGGTCAAGAATGACCCGATTCTTACTACTGGTGGTCCTTGTCCGCTTTCGTCTTGGCTTAGAAGAGGCGGTTGGCATGGATTCCAATGTGCACAGCTCTTCCTCCTACATAGGCTACTTACCAGTGTTTCCTTGAATTACTAGATTCTTGGCAACGGCAGGGGGAATCTGAGTTACTTCCTTCTCAGATTCCGTAGTAGCCTCCTCTTCTCTATATTGTTGCACGGATTTTGAACGGTTCAGAGAATACTCAACATCCAGATGCTCATTTTTCCAGATATCATCAAAATTCTCATCGAGGGCGACTTCATTGTATAACTTGTCAGATGCCAGAACTCCTGCCGGTATATCCAGAAAGCTTGCATCTTGTCGAGTTCCCAATTGAGCTTCTTCAATTGGGTGACCAAAGGGGGGTTGATTGCGAGCTTTGGGTTGACCCTCCCTATGATGTGATAAAAATTCAGCTAGGGTGGTTGGCCATCCACTGTAGGCAAATATTCAAGGCCTACATATCTACTTAGGTTTCCCTCCTCGGGATCCCTCTGAAGGTCCCAGAATGGCCGAGGTGAGTGCACGATCCTGATGCCAATGTCCAACAAATTATTGTCAGGGTTGTAATTCCAGGAATCATCTATTAGTACCAGCCCGAGATGACCCAATTTTGAAAGTAGAGTCACCGAGGTATCAAGCTGCGGGGTCCTCTTCTTTGCCAGTGACACTGAACCAAACATGATTGGCAATAGTAAATAGGAGGTTTGGTGTTTTCCTCCCCAATAATCATCATCAAGGGTGCATAGCTATCTCATTGCCTCCAGGGCCAGCACTCTGTCGGAGAGGAAACGAGGAAGCCGGAAAGGCTCCCAGATGAAACCCAGCAAACAAAGCATAGTGAAATCCATGCCGAAGAATCAGTCACAGGGTGGTACTAACTTCTCAAGCCAGGACCTCTGGCGGGGTGAAATGCGTTCGGTCATATTTATACCAGCTTTACCCAAAGCCCTCATAGTCAGGGCTATGAACGCATCCGAGAACGCATAATAATCAAAGGTTTTTGACATGATAGGAGTCCATGTTGAAACCGACTTCCTCAAGCCATTCTCATCAAAAATAGACAGGGGAAAAGACATTGAAAAGTAATCCAGATTTTGGTGTAAAATTAAATAGGCCAAGAAAGATGAATACCTAAACCTAGAGCTGACCCCAAATTCCTTTAACTACTGCCGGATGCCATCGCTAATAATCTTTGTAAAATCAAAAAGCGAGCCCTCGCAATTTTTCCTTAACATAACACAGAGGGACATTTGAAACAGATGGACCTCTGCGTCAAAGTCCAAACCGCATACCATTGCCAGCATAGAAACGACAGATTGTACCGCACCTCTCAGAGCTTTCAAACTGAAAGGGAATTTAGGCAGGGCTGAACTACTCGGATGTTGAAGCTCGGAGCGATAAAATTGTGGCCCAAATTGGAACTCTCCTCACTTTTGCTGCATTCTTTCCATGTTGAAATATTCAACCTCCTTACCCAAAGGAAACGGGACACACAGCATATCCTAAACAACCATGAGGCTAATGACTACCCGGAAATCCTTGCCGTTGATAACCCTAGTGCTTAAGTTGAACTGTGTCGTGCATGCTGCTACAATCTTTGGGCAAGGGTGCACCAAAGGAACCATGTACTGTGCAAGCCCACAGTATCATAGCCATTTGGAAAATTGGTCTGTTGTATTCTTCATCCTTTGGCATGTAGCTTCCTGAAGGCTCTTAGGATTGCTTGACATCTCGGGGTCAAAGACATTGTCCCAATCCTTCAAAACCACTGCCTGGTCCCTATGAGGAACCGTGCTCAAAAACCTCTAGTTCACTAGGTGAGTGAAAGGCCAGTTAGGCTTTGTAGGTATGCCTGGAGTGGCATAAGACTCTCCATCATAAAGCTACATGCAGGGCGCATTCTTCATCTGCTCGCTTAGAGCTACTTGAACTGAAGTCTGTGCAGGGTTTTCTACAATTTCAGCCATTTTGTCTCCACAAGGGTCTCTATGCAAATCCTTTGGCAAATGACTTAGCTTCTTTTGAAACTTCTCTCTTCTTGCGAATGCCTTAATTGCTTAATTCTTTGGCAACTTTTGTAATAAATGTGTTTCCCTGCATGCCATAACTTTCCTTTTCAGCTTTCTCGGGAATGGCGACTGAAAAAGGTACGTGCCAGCCATTTACGCCAAGTTGTTACTATGCATTATCAGCTTTACTCGTGTGAAAAGATCACCAACTAGCCGAACTGCCTAAAAATTAAAAGGAAATCTTTCGCATGTGATGGAAACAGATCCTTGTCTTGGAAAATGAACCCAAGCAAACCTCACGATCATTTCTCTGTAGGCTATTTGTATTGATTGACAATAATGCTCGTACAGGGCACATTGCCCAACAGAGTCTTTCTCAATAACTTCATCCGATTCGGATGAGACTGTGGCACTTTGTATTACTGATAATTGGCTGATCTATTTATGATGTGGCAGCTTGGCGGAGCAAGTTGCAAGTTGATCCTGCACCTCTTTGTCACCTCGCACGCTGCGACACAAAAAACCAAGGCGAAGTGACCCACTCCGTGAAATTGTTAATCATGATTTCTTCAGCAAGCATAGTTTAGCCTACTTATAAATTAGCCCCTTGTGTAACATTGTGAATCGCAATATCGACTGGCCTTTCAATTTAGCAATCTCTTGCTAGATAGTATTTTTAATCTCTTAGCCTAGAAAATAGAAATCATGGAAACACAAGTGAGGCTCACTTGTAGAAAGACCCAAGCAGCATTCCTTGGCAAGATTACTTGCAGACACTTGAAGCATATGATAGGTGCCAAAAACCTGTTGTACGTGAAAGCCATCAAATGGGTCCTTGGGAAGGACTGCATGCATTACGAAGAGCAATATCGGGTGAACACCAGCGTCTGCTCTCACTTTGTCGCCTCGCTGCTGGACATCAGCATCAACAAACATAAAATTATAATACTGACGAAGCTGGTGTTCCTTGCACGCTACCTCAGAGGTTTCGAGCAGATTGTGCGTGTAGCCCAATTGGGTCGAGGCATTCCTTCGGTCTAGAACATTCACCTGCAGCAGCTGCGTGGAGGCATCATCCCAACCAGGTCCTTTCTGTTTGGTTTCGAGCTAGAAACCCATGAAGAGCACCGCACTAGGGTCCGCGAAGGCTGCCATTTTCTGATGCACATTCATTATCTTGAGCCTTTCTCCAGTTTTCAATGGTACAAAAATTTTGAGAGAATGGTATTTCCAGAGCCTGAGCTGTCTGCTGCTATGATCGTCGGTCCTTCTCACTAGTGTTCTACAGACAAAAAATGTTTTACCAATTTTGCTTCTTTCTGTTTACAAGTCCCGCGCCTTAGCGGGCATATGTAAATGTTAACCCAAGGCCTTCCAGCCCCAATATATTGTAAATTTTTGACTTTAATGAATATAATCCACTTTGCTTCTTTTGTTAACACTTGGTTCATTTATAACTTTCTTTCAATTGCTTACACCATTGTTGTATTATTTCAATCCTATGCCGAGAAGACCCAAAACCTAAAGCGACAAAGAGTAATTATATATATACAAATGTACAAAATTAACCCATATATAGAATTAATAGAACCTTTTAAGATGTATTCCATTAACTGGAATACTTAGAGCATTGCCTTCCATATCTTCTAATTAAAAAGAGTTAAACTGTTTGCACTAGTAGATCTTGAATGGCCCTTCCCAGAGGCTGCCAAATTTGCTATGTTGTTCGGGTTTTGTCCCGCGTTCATTGAATTTGAGAACCAAATCTCCACGTTGCAGTCCCTGATCTGAAGCCCTTTTGTCGAGCCATTTCTTCACTACCTGTTGGTGACTATTCATTGCTTCCAGGGTGTGTTCTCTTTTCTCCTGCACCTCAAGCAACTCAAAAAACCTTACTTCCATCGCTCCATTTTGTTCAAATTCTAGAGACTTGAGCAATTGTAGGGTGGGAATCTCTATGGCAATAGGCAACAATGCCTCCTTTCCATACACCATCTCATAAGGAGATGTTTTTAATACCTGCTTGGGCGTAATTCGATCTACCCAGAGTGTTGTTCGGAGGTTCCTATGCCATTCCTTTTGATGTTCTGAGCCTATCCATTTGATCAACTGGATGAGGTTCTTATTAGTGGACTCTGCAAGACCATTTCCCTGGGGATAATAGTTAGAGGAGGTCTTCAAGAACACCCCGTATTTTAGAGCAAACTGACTCATTTTTGAGCTAAGAAAAGCTTTGGCATTATTAGATATAATTGTCTTAGGTGGACCAAATCTGGCTACCAGTTCTTCTAGGAAATTAAGAATCTCTGATTCAGTTGCACTTTTCAACAGCACTGCTTCTGCCCACCTAGTAAAATAGTCAGTTGCTGTTAATATCCATTTATGTCCTGCTGAGGAAAGAGGATTCATCATCCCGATGAAGTCTAAACCCCATTGAGCAAAACGTTCCTCTGTCACTATGGGCCTTAAAGGCATAGTAGCATTCCTTCTCCTTCCAACATAGAACTAACATTCTTTGCAAGACCTAATTAAGGAAAATGCATCATTAAAAAGCGTTGGCCAATAATAACCGGCACATATGATTTTAATTACCGTGGTTCTTATGGAAAAATGTCCTCCGGCAGGGCTGTTATGATATTGATCTAATATCCTCTAGGCCTGCTCCTTGTTGACACATCTTAGTAGGATGCCATTGAAATTTCTTTTAAACAGGACACCCTCCAAAAGGACAAAATTGCCATTCTGTAGGTGATAGAAACGTCTTTTAAAAGATGGGAGGCCCGTCGGATACTTTCCTATCTGCATAAAATCTATCCTGTCATCGAGCCAGTTACTCTAGGGATTCTCTTCATTTATTAACACAGGTTCCAAAGCATCACATTCTACCATTGTTTCACTGTTTTCAGTGATATACTCACACAGTCCTTTCCCCTTGACGGTCTTGATAGGTCTGACCTCAATGTTGTATTCTAGGATCTTGGTGATCCAGTTAGCTCTTTTTTTCGTGATTTTCCTTTCCATGATATATTCTTGCACACTTGGATGTGGAACACATACAATCACCTTATTATATGATATCAGATGCTGAAACTTCTTAAGCCCCTTAACAATGGCGAAGGCTTGCTTCTCTACAAAGTTATACTTTACTTCGTATTCTTTTAAAGTTCGGGAATAAAAGGCAACTGGGGACTCCCTTACATCTTTATCATCTTTCTGCATAAGCACTATAGCAATACTACTACCACCACCAAAAACATGCATGATAAAATCTTTTGACAGATCTGGATTAACCAGCACAGGAGCAGAAGAAATAGCCCTTTTTCCAAGTTCGAAAGCTCTTCTAGCTTCCGTCGTCCATTTGAAAAATTGATCCTTCTTAAGCATTAAAGTAATTGGATGAATAATGCCTGCAAAGTTCGTAATAAAACGGCTAATAAAATTAACCTTTCTCAGAAAAGACTGCACACCTTTTTTGTTGACTGGCAACAGGAGCTCTCGGATCACATCGACTCTTTCTGGATCAATAACAATGCCCTCCTTAGAGATGACATATCCCAATAGTTTCCCTTGGGGAACTCCGAACACGCACTTCTTCGGATTCAGGGAGATTCTGAATTCCTGGCATTTCTGGAAGACAAGCTCTAGATGATCAAAATGATCATCAGCAGATTTTGACAATACGATTAGGTCATCCAGGTAGATGAGTATTATCTTATGGATCAAATCCTTAAAAGCAATGTCCATAGCTCACTGAAATGTGGCTCTGACGTTTGAGAGTCCAAAAGGAATTTTGGCATAAGCATACGTTCCCCACTTCGTGGTGAACGTCGTTTTGTATTGGTCTTCTTCCTTTACTCGTATCTGATTATAGCCTGAAAAACCATCCAGCATCGAAAACATTTCGAAACCAGCTACAGTCTGAAGAATTACCTCCATTGAAGGTAGGGGGTAGTGATCCTTTAAGGATGCCCTATTTAGGTTGCGAAAGTCTATGCACAAGTGTATATCTCTATTTTTCTTCCAGACTGGCACCAGGTTAGACACCCAAGTGTTGTGTTTGATCGAAAACACTATTCGGGATGCGATCAATTTGTTCAGCTCCTATGACATTAGGGAATCTATTTTTGGATTCACCGGCCTCTACTTTTGACGGACTGGCTTTGCCCCCTTTGTCAGCTCAATAGTATGCCCAATGATCCCAGGATCATATCTTTTAAATCATCATATGACCAGGCAACTACGCTTGGATATTCTTCGCATAAATGTCTTAGTCTATCTTTATTCTTTTCCGACACTTCCTTTCCAACTTTGAGCTTTCTATCTTCTCCGACATGCAGATCGGTATAAACACATTTGTCAGCCACGAGCTTCCTTTTATCTCTTGTTGCATCATCAAAATCAAAAAGACTTTCTAGAGTGACTAGACCCCTCGAAATCTTGTTAGATTTCAGCTGAATAATTTGATCTCCATAAGCCTTGGCGATCTTTGGCTGCAACTGATCGGCAAACTCTCCGGATGACTAAAGGAAAGATGCAATATGAACATCACTACCAAATACTTGCCAATCTTAATTGTTATCTGGGACAGCGGGTCTTATAATTACCTTCACAGCATTATTATTTTTTTAAAAGGTCTGATGCCGGCTCGAACTGAGCTCCAATAGCTACCATCTTGTTGGCTTCGACGTTTGTTTCTCTTAGAATTGCTTGAATGTTGAATGCCTCGAAACTGTTGATCAGATCCCAGACTCTATGCCAGTAAGATTGCATTCGGATATTCTTCGCAGCCAAAGTTCTGCGGACCTGATTAACTACCAGCTCAGAATCTTTGAAGACACTTATTTGTTTTGCACCCATTTGCTCCACAAGGCTTAAACCATCGACGAGCCCTTCATATTCAGCTTCATTGTTGGAACATGCAAACTGGAAGCAGTAAGACCTCAACGTCTTTTCATCAATTGGGGATATCAAACAAATTCCCGCTTCGGCTCCTACTTTACATCGGGCTCCATCGAAGTATAATGTCCATATTTTTGGAGACTCTTCACCCTCAGGTTCTTTAGTAACTTTAGGCATGATTTTCCCTTCTTCATCCATTACATAGGTTCTGAGGTTAGTTGCATGATAATTTTTGAAATGATCTATATCAATAAATTCTTTCAACAGCTTCTCTTCATCTTGTGTCCGAGAGCTAGTAGCCTCCTCGTCTTCAAGGAACTCTACAGTGTGCCTCTCTTCCTGAGAAATAAAAGTGTGTGCTGCTTCAAAATTTAGCAAAGCTTCATCTGCAATATGTGCAAAATGCAAATTTTCTGACAATAACTTCATCTTAGCCCCGTGCTTCATCCTCAAAATCAAGTGGGACCAGTCTAAAGCCAGATATCCTCCTACGTTTGCAATGAACTCTCGGGATAACTAGATCTCGAATAAGGGAGGGATGTCAATAAGTACAGTATCCTAATTTATAGTGATACTGGGGCAGGCAAACAGAGTCATAGATAATCCCTTGATTATCCTAACAGTATCAACCTTGTTTCCATCAAGCTACATGACTCCTTTATTTAGCGGCTCATACTTTAGTCCCAAAGCATCAGTGACTTGCTTTGGCATGATAGTGGTGCTAGCACCAGAGTCAATCATACAGTTATGTAGTAATTTTTCACCAACAATCAATGTTAGAAAGAAAGGCCTAGGCTTAGGCTTACCTTCCTTTTCGGGTTCTAGCTTCTCTTCATGTGGAATTGTCAGCACTTTGTCCAGTTCGGGTTTGGATACCTTCTCTTCAGGGGATTGAGAAGAAATCTTTGCATTTTCCTCACCCGATAACGCCTTTTGTAGCAGCACCTTCTGCTCTGAAATAGCCAAGACATCCCACAGAGAAGCGTTGGCAGATGACCTTTTTAGTTGTTCCACTATGTTAAATTGTGCTCGGGACTGGTGAATTGCAGTGGTTTGCTCCTTTAGTTTGATAGTTGATATAGGCCTGATGACCGATGTGTCTGATTGTTTAACCGCAACAGGGATGACTGCAGGAGTCATGACCTTCGGAAGACACGGCTTTGGAGGGCCAGGAATAGCTACTTCAAACTGTGGTGGGATGGGCAATGGGCACACTACAGGACTAGGCACCGGTGGTGCTAACGCTTGATTAGATGAGTTCATAAACTCTCAGGTGAATCTTCGCTTTGAACACGTATTGTAATCTGATTGCACTCGGGGTACTTTATCCATAGGGATGTCATTTGGAAATGCTGACTCTTCTCCCTCCATCCAAGAAAAGAGAGCTTGGTCAGGAACAATTTCTGATTCTTGTTGGATGGACATCCCCTGCATTTGAGCTGTAAGGGTGGCATTGTTCATTTGTTGAGAGGCATATGGTGTGTTACCGGAAATGGATGCGGTGCCTTAGCTACGTTGATTTTCAATTTGTTGTTGCAAATTTCTTCGTGGGTAGTTCCGTGGCATATGTTCATCATTGCAAGGAAAGCACCATGAATTAGCATCTTCTGCCAAATTTTTTTGTCCTACTATCAGCTCCTTATTTGAACTAGGGTGAATAGTCTGCATAGGCAAGGTTACCGGAACCATCTGGTTACTCGATTGAGCTGAGGTATTCCCACATGACTTATCTTGCCACTGATTTGATTGCTACAGAGGCTTTCCACCTTGGTAATTTTGATATGCAGGCTTTTGATAGCTGTATTGCTATCACTTCAAAGTAGTCAGTTCATTAGTCATAGCCCGCATTTTTTCTCTCATTTCATTCATCTCAGCAGCCATGGGGTTCGACACAAGAGCTATTATAGGAGCTGCCATCGGGGTTGTGCTTGAAGTACTCCTGGGATAGATGTACATAGATTGAGGGGAAGCCATAGGCACGCTGGTGGAAGGGACTTCAGCTTCTGGAGCATTGCACTCGGGGAACAATGGCATGATCGGTCTTGGCACCAATTTCCCTGTAGCGATCAGATTATTTTTTGTAGTAACAGCTAGAGCATAAGCATTAGGAAGAGTTTCTCCACCTAGAGCTTGTAATATCATAGAGATATCAACATTTATTGACTTCAGGTAGAACATAAAAGTTAGATCAGGAGGTGGTCAGCTACCAACAGGCACTCTCTGCCAAGTTGAGTGAAATATTGCGTTAAAATCGGGCAGAGCTTCATGAGGAGCTCGCTTTATGTTGATCAATTAATGGTACAGTGAAGATCTATCGCCAGTGTTGGAGAAACGTTTGTAAAAAGGGGTTCTGAGCTGGTCCCACGTAGCTATAGTGCCTGCTTGAATGGTTCGGTACTATTTCAGCGCCTTTCCTTGGAATGAGGCAGCCAACAATCTAAGGGGTACATTCTCATTTGATACGCCATGTACTAGACATACGTCGGCTACATCTTGCAGATGCTCTATGGGTGTTTTTGATTCATCCCTAGAATATTTAGGAATAGCTTTTAAGGCCGAAATAGGGATGGGAGCCCATCCTGCAGGAGGCATAGGTGCTACCAACGGACTACCGGAGTCCTAGGCTACATAATTTTTAGCAGCCATGGGCGCAGATGGATTAGGTGATAATGGAGTAGGAGGTGATGAAGGAGGTGAAGGGCTATTTTGATGACCTCTCGGATGTACGAAAACTAAAGGCGGTACAAGCTGGCTGAGAAATCTTGTAGATTGCGACCTAGTTATAGGCCGATGGCTCATACACACTTATAAAGATCAGGTGAATGTGCCAATTCGCAGTCCCACTGGGCGTGCCAGAAAAAAAAATTATTGATGCAAAATTTTGCATGTAGCAGCAATCTTATGGAAAACTTAGCTATTGGGGGACATGGTGCGCTAGCTAAGTGACCTCCGGGATTTTATCGAAGCCGGCTCTTTGCTTAATAGTTTGAGGAAAAAGATAAGGAAAATAACATGAATTTAAAGCTTACACTACATGTGATGCGCCAAAGTCTTAGATGAATTTTACCAGAGCATTGTGCATAATTCAAAGGCCCGAACCATTAAATTGCTATTAATTAAGATAAATTTTCTCAAAAGCACTTGTCATTCAACACCATCCTTCTATATGTATAATGTAATTGAACATAACTTTGATTTAACATAGAAGAGTCGAAGAAACATGATCTATATTTATATTAGCTATGAAAGGTTACAAGAACTAAAGAACAGGAATTCATACAAAAATAAAGACAATAGCACAGGTCAATAGTACCAGCGAACAATTGAAAACAGAAAGGCCAAGTCTATTTGGCACAGTCCGAAGTCTTTGAATTGAAAGTAACGATTACACAAGGCTTAATCCTCAATGCTTAAGAGATTTTTAAACTTCATCAACAACCTAATACAAGAAAAACTAGGCCCCATATATAGGCCAACCCACCGCCTAAAAATGCACCATGGAAGAGCAGATCACGCGCGGCAATCCTCGGCCCAGATGATCTGAGCCGCCACAACAAACATCTATCGATCAGCAACACGCCAGTGAGGCCACGATCTGAAACGAAAAACCATGCAGCAACAGGAGAAGACACGCGGCAGCGGGAAGCGCAAAAGATCCGTCGGCATTTCCAAAGTAACTAGTGCAGGAAAAAGAAATGCCACATGTCATCCAGATGAAGCTCGACAGAAAGCAGCAAGAACGCCCAGCAGAAAGCTGCAAGAGGGAACCATGTGGAGAGCTCCGAGCAAAAGCGAAGAACAAGGCGAAAAGCAAAGGATGAGGTGGGTCCGACTTGGAAGAGCAGCCAGCTCGAGCCACGTAGCAAGCAAAAGGAGATTGCCAAAAAGTGAAACGAAGCTAAAGCAAAAAGCTTCGTGAGGTAGCCATGTGGCGAGCTCCGAAGATAGTGAGCATACAAAATTAAGGCGTAGCCGCAAGGAAAAGAAAACAGCCAAGGCATGGGTGATTTTTTATTGAATAGGGACCACCCTTCCAACTTTAGGTATCTATCAAAATTCCTTGGAAAGTCTTAGTTCATAGTGCCAAACCTCAAATTTTGTCATTATTTTGTGTCTACAAAGCCTCTAACTCACAAAACCCAAGAAACCCTCCTAAACCTTCACAAAATCAAGGGTTTTAAAGAAAATTACAACTCTAGACCTCTCTCAACACTTCCAAAGCCCCAAAAACCTCAAAATACTTCTATGCAGACTCATCAGACCCTCACATAACCCTTACAGACATTAATTCTTAAAAACCTCTCTTTGGTTCCTCACTTCCATGTTGGAAAACCCTTGTCCAGTCTTAGAACAGTCACAAAACACCACATAATTATGACTCCTTATTCCAAAATGTGTTGAAACACTTATTATAACATGTTTTCAATCAATACACTTAGATATAGTAGCAAAAAATAGGTGGATTGATTGTTACATCACAAATTTCTCCTCAAACCCTTGATTCGACAACATTGGGACAGTCACTGTTTGTGTTGGTTCTCTCTACAAGCAAAGAGTTAAGACACCAAATAAAAAATAAATGAATTAGAAAACATAAAAACACATCCTCTAAAATTATTAGACCATGAAGAACCTGTATGTGCCTGTACAATAGTCAAAAAGATCAAGAAAACAGTATTTTTCTAGAAAATTGCTCAAAACTATGATGTTTATTGTGTAAAATTGTTACAAAACTTCTTCCACTCTCTCATTCGAGCCTTGGTAAGGATTTTTAAAAAAAATTCCAAAAAAACTATTCTCCCCAATGCCCATAACCAACCTTGGGATTAGTTGGTCCCTTAATTACATTTATTTGTGTTAAAGTTTCTTTGTCAGCATTTTACAACTTATATGATTTCTAATTGACTTCTAAGACACAAAACACCCTTTATTTGCATTATGCTTGATCTCTCAAATCTTATTAGACAAAATAAACCTAAAGACACTAACATTTCCCTATTGATGTATTCAAATAAAAAAAATTGATGATGTGGTGTAGGTGCTCCTGCACCAAACTCAAAACCCGGTCCAAGCCTAATTTATCCCAACCTTTCCAAAACACCTGACCATTTAAAGGTGGATTAAGATACCCTTTTCAGGGTTACACAACATATGCCAAAACCAATAGTAGCTCTTTTGGACCAACATGAACTTTCAATACACCTCCCATACTCTAGGCTTCACAATTAGGCCTAATTTCCAAAGGAACCCCCTCACAAACTCACCTCCAAACCAATGAAACTTGAAACAGTCTTAGGGATTCTCCCATTTTAAGAGCCCCAAGAAATTTTTCTATTCCTCTACTCACAAACTGTCCTAAACCTTCACAAAAACAAGGGTTTTAAAGAAACTCATAACTCTAGACCTACCCCAATACTTCCAAAGGTCCAAACACCCCACAATACCTCTACCCTAACTTAAAGGACACTCACAATCCCATTGCTTTTAGTATTTCTTAGATTCAGTTATTGAGTTCCTTACTTTCATGGTGGAAACACCCCTGAACAGCATTATAACTTCACACCCCACTCAGTTTATTCATTCTCTCAGCCTCCAAAGATTTTCATACACCAAAATAATCATGGTACAAGCCAATCCATCAAGCAATAGGGTCAGAATAGTAGGTGGATTGGCTAATGTGTCATGGTGTTGCCCTCAAATCCCCTAACACAGAAAACATAGCAGTAACCAAGTTTGTTGATCCCACACACACCAACGGTGGATTTAAACCTTCAAAATAGATGCAAAGAGAGTAAACACATATGCAATCAAGTATCCAAAGCCTCAAGTCATGATAGACTTGTATGGGCCTGTGCAAGGCAAAGAAAATTCAAGAAAACAAAGAAAACCAGTGATCAGCGTTTTCAAGTATATTTTCTTATTAGAAACTAAACAAAACCAACCCTCAACTCGGGGTATTATATAAATATATCTTGATACCACCTTCCAACTACCCCTTGAGCTGATCAACCACCATAACCACCCTTTGTTAGACTTCTAAGATGGCAATTTGCTAATTTTTCTCTTAATTACCATACATACATAGCTTGATTGTGCAAATACCACCTAACTAACCTAGTAAGACTTTTAAATACAATTGCAAGGTATTTATATAGCATATAGAAATATAGAGAGCAAATACAATAAATATTTTAACTAATAAATTGTAAAAAATGGATTTTTGTAGTTTATATTCATGTCATTGATTACATTGCATTGCACATCTTTCAAAGTCAAAGCATTACTTCACTTTGCATAACTAATAAGTAGATGTTTTTAGATGCCAAAAATTTAATTACAATAGAGTTTGAACAAATTCAACCTAATAAGTTATGCAATTTCTTCACATTGCATAACTAATAACTAGGAGCAGCTCCCAATTGCATTTTCTTATCATGACATTCTATGAGACCAAATTTCTTTGAGATATTTTTTCAAATAGTTCCCTACCTTGTCTATGTTAAAAAAAATTTCATAGATGTCTACCAAAGAATCTTCTCAAACAGTTCAGTGCCTTGTTGTTATGGCTAAAAGCCTAAAACAAGTGATTTTTAACAAGCTATGGATGCTTCAAAAAATATATCAAAAGCATAATAGTAAGCAATAGCATAGATAAGGCAGTGAACTTTTTGAAAAAATGCATCAAAAAAATTGCTTTGAAATGATAAATTTAGTTGTGCTTTCACTCTTCTTTAACATTGTATATCTGCTCCTCTTTATAACAAGAGATAAAAAAACGTAAAAAATTGTATAACAAGAGATAAAATCTATCTTTTTTGAAATCGAAAGGCATTTCCATAGCGTAGAGATATAGAGATCAAATAAAATAAAGAGTTTAACTAATGAAATGTAGAAAATAGATTTTTGTAGTTTTTATTCATGCATTGCACATCTTTCAAACTCAAAGCATCACTTCACATTGCATAACGAATAACTAGATGCTGATAGATGACAAAATTTCAATTACAATATAGCTTTTGACAAAGTCAACCTAAGTAGTCATGCAATTAATTCACATTGTATAACTAATAACTAGGAGCAGTTGCCAATTGCTTTAGCTTGTCATGGCATTCCATGAGACCACATTTCTTTGAGGTATTTTTTCAACTAGTTCATTACCTTGTCTATGCTACGAAATTTTTCATATATGTCTACCAAAGCATTTTATCAAATAGTTCATTGCCTTCTTGCTATGGCTAAAATCCTAAAACAGATGCTTTCGAACAAGCTATGGATGCTTGGAAAAAATATATGAAAGCATAATAGTAAGCAATAACATAGACAAGCCATTGAACTTTTTGAAAAAAATGCCTCAAAGAAAAGTGGTCTCATGGTGATGGAATTCCATGACAAGCCATAGACAAGGCAGTGAATTGTTTGATAATATGCCTCAACTACTTGCATCTGACAACTTTTTCCTTGAGTGAAAATTTTCCACCATAGGAAAAAGCCTCGGAGATAGAAAAAACTGAGCAAAGTTATTGTAGAGGAGCCCAACGTGATCCCATAGGATCAAACGAGAAGTTTCTAAGCATCACGATGTCCGAGTAATAGCATGTTGAATTTTGCAGCCATTTTGCACTTTGGACCCATAAGGGATCGATCTAGTTGAACGTAGCTCAGAGTGATTCCATATGTTTAGGTGCGAAAGAGGACCATGCCTAGTGTAAAAATACCTATTTGGATGGGTTGGAATAGTCCATTTGGTCACATGAGCTGCAGAATGAAAGTTGCACCACTTTGCAACTTTCAACTACTTGCATTTGACAACTTTTTCCCCGAGTGAAAATTCGCCAGCACAGGAAAATGCCTTCGAGATAGTGAAAACTGAGAGAGGTTATTGTAGATAGGCCCAATGTGATCTTGTAGGATCAGATGAGAAGTTTCTAAGCATCATGATGTCTGAGTAATAGCATGCTGAATTTCGTAGCCATTTTGCACTTTGGACCCTTAAGGGATCGATCCAGTTGAACTTAGCTCGAAGCAATTCCACTTGTTTAGGTGTGAAAGAGGACCATTCCTAGCGTAACATTACCCACCCAGATGCGTTGGAATAGTTTTTTTGGTCACACGAGCTGCAGAATGAAAGTTGCACCACTTTGCAACTTTCAACTACTTGCATTTGATAACTTTTTCCTCGAGTGAAAATTTGCCACCATAGGAAAAATCCTCCGAGAAAGGTTATTGTAGAGAGGCCCAACATGATCCCATAGGATCAAATGAGAATTTTCTAAGCATCATGGTGTCTGAGTAATAACATGTTGAAGTTTGTAGCCATTTTGTACTTTGGACCCTAAAGGGATCGATCTGGTTGAACATAGCTCAAAGTGATTCTGCATGTTTGGGTGCAAAATAGGACCATGCCTAGTGTAAACATACCCACCTAGATGCGTTGGAACAGTCCGTTTGGTCACACGAGCTGCAGAACGAAATTTGCACCACTTTGCAACTTTCAACTACTTGCATTTGACAACTTTTTCTCCAAGTGAAATTTCGCTAGCACAGGAAAATGCCTTCAAGATAGCAAAAACTGAGAGAGGTTATTGTAATTGGGCTCAACATAATCTTGTAGGATTAGACAATAATTTTCTAAGCATCACGGTGTTTGAGTAATAGCATGTTGAATTTCACAGCCATTTTGCACTTTGGACCCTTAAGGGATCGATCCGGTTGAACGTAGCTTAGAGCGATTCTGTGTGTTTAGGTGTGAAACAAGACCATGCCTAGCATAAATGTACCCACCCAAACATGTTCGAATAGTTTTTTTGGTCACACAAGCTGCAGAACGAAAGTTGCACCACTTTGCAACTTTCAACTACTTGCATTTGACAACTCTTTCCCCGAGTGAAAATTTGTCACCACAGGAAAATGCCTCTGAGATAGAAAAAAAAAAAAAAATTGTTGTAGAGGGGCCCAAAATGATCCCATAGGATCTAACGAGAAGTTTCTAAGTGTCATGGTGTCCGAGTAATAGCATGTTGATGTCTGCAACCATTTTACACTTTGGACCCTTAAGGGATCGATCTGGTTGAACATAGCTTGGAGCGATTCTGTGTGTTTGGGTGCAAAAGAGGACCGTGCCTAGCATAAATTTACCCACTTGGATGCATTGGAACAATCTGTTTGGTCACACGAGCTGCAAAATGAAAGTTGCACCACTTTGCAACTTTCAACTACTTGCATTTGACAATTTTTTCCACGAGTGAAAATTCGCCAGCACAAAAAAATGCCTATGAGATAGTGAAAACTGAGAGAGGTTATTGTAGATGGGCCCAACATGATTTTGTAGGATCAGATGAGAATTTTATAAGCATCAAGGTGTCCGAGTAAAAGCATTCTGAATTTTGCAGCCATTTTTCACTTTGGACCCTTAAGGGATCGATCTAGTTGAACGTAGCTCGGAGCAATTTCGCGTGTTTAGGTGTGAAAGAGGACCATGCCTAGTGTAAACATACCCACCCAAATGCATTGGAACATTTTTTTTGGTCACACAAGCTGCAGAACGAAAGTTGCACCACTTTGCAACTTTCAACTACTTGCATTTGACAACTCTTTCCCTGAGTGAAAATTCACCACCACAGTAAAATACCTCTGAGATAGCAATAATCGAGAGAGGTTATTGTATCGGGGTCCAACGTGATCTCATAGGTTTATTCAAATATTCCTTAATCACCATGGTTTACAAGTAATACCCTGTCAAATATTGTTGCCCTTTTGCACTTTGTGCCCTTAAGAGATCGAGTCGGTTGAACCATAGTAGTTATTTTATTGAATTTCATACCCTAAGGTATGTTAGAGATGACCTAGGTTGCATCGATTTCTTTGAGGTATACGCTGCCCCTACCTTGTCACTTCATCAAAGGACAATAGATTTAAAGGAAGGTTATTCATTAAGACAAGCATTATGAATGTATGAACACAAGGGAACTGTGAAGGATCATTGTACATGGCAATGTGCAAATGAAAAGGATAGATTAGAAATGATTAGTGATCAATTGTTAAGTATAGTGAGTGTATGATAATAAAGTGCTTGAAATTCAAATTCAATCACCATAGTCAATGTCCTATGACTGTCAAGTCTATGTCAATCAGTGTCTCAAGACTCCAAGAGCTATGGTACAGTATGTAGCAATAGGTCCTTATGAATGTGGAGTCTTCAAAAAATATAGTAATTCAATGACAAATATTATAATAGTGATGGAAGAAAATCTTGAAAATCTTCCCATTTGTCAATACTTGTAGCAATACATGCAAGCAAATAATCCTCCCATTTCCAACACAAATCATGAAATATATTGTACTTGAGAAAAGGACAAAAGGAGTTGCTGCCCAGTTTCGTTTTTCCATTCTACCTCAGCTAGCCCAACTATTTGCATTCCAAAATGGTTCAAAAAATCTACATCCGCTGCTCCCTACAAAACACATGGGTAGTAGCCTCTTTGTGGTTGTATAGTATCATAGGAATTTGGTCCACAAAAAACCTGCAAAAGCCTCTCAATCTTAGACATAGACTCACATAAAAATCATTAAAAGAGCAATAACTAAATAATGTTAGTCATACAGCTAACGAGACCTACTATCACATTCATGCATGCTAGATAAGGAGGTCAATTGAAGTTCCTATGATGGTGATGTGCCCCTTCGCTACTTTATCATCTCTTGATGAGCCTACATATAAATTTCAAATATATCACTGAGAGGCTTAACATAAAATGTGTAGCATATAAGAATTTGAAAATCTAGGAGATGGAAAAGAAAGAGAAGATTGAAAACCAGAAAATGCACCAGTAACTGATGTTTCTCATACCACTGAACAATTGCACTAGCAATCAATGTTGTTCTTTTCTTATATACTTTGACAAACTTTAGTATTATCTATAGTCACAATCAGAAAAGGATCAATAACAGTCGTAAATGCATATGACATCAAACAGTAATCATGAAAAAGCCTTATTGCAAGGTGTTGGTCCAAAAGAGTGATCAATAACATGGCTTTACAAATTCAATGTGCATACTTACAAATCAATCCAAGGAACCATTTAGGTCTGCTCTAGTCTTTATTGTGTCGATTATTGCCTCGTGGTCAGACTCACGCACTTTCCACAAGTTCTTGTTCACAGGTCTACCCTTATATTTGATCAAATGAACGTTGGTGGTGATGATAAGGTTTGAATAGTGAAGAATTTTCCAATGCGTGTCGAAGTCCTCAAACAACCAAACTGCAACATTCTTAACTAGATACCTTCAAAGCCATGTTCCAGTAACAACCACCGAACCTATAGGATATTCTATGTTTTCTATGTCTATAAATGGGGACTCCAATTTCTTTTTGGCCTTGATACAATGACTCAGGTAATAATTTGTACCCTCTTCATTTTCTTCATCTGCAATCACTGCATAAACGTGCCCTGCATTGATATGTTCATCTTGTTAGATTTATTTAGTGAGCAAAATAATAAAACTTATAAGTAAGATATATTACTTGATTCTAGTAGGTCCGATACATGACCAAATTCAATGAATGATTGCATCTCCATGATTTGTAGAGCCATCGGGAGCTGATAAGTGTCAAGTGGGGTTAGACTTCTTATATACCATTCGTCAATCCATTATGTTGACTCACAATCATTCCATGATTGAAGTGTACATACATAACAAAAGCACGCCATCTTCCTTGTATGGATAGTCCATGTACCTACATTGGAGCTTCTAAAAGAGTGTAGTGCGCTTGATCCTGTTAGTGTACAACAATCCTCATACTTTGCAATGTTAGTATCATCTACTTAATGAAAAAATCTACAAACTAAAGAATTACCTTCACTACCTCGACCCATTGAACCATTGCACCACTCGACAATTGATCTTGCATTTGTCAACTTTACACTGTTTGTGTACTTTAACTCTTCTCGTGCTAGGGCTCTTTTGATACATGCACCTACTCCATCATGCTCCCCCTTTCCATGCCCAACCTCTAAGAAGTTCCACATATGCTAAAAACCACTAATCCTATGCATCCTACTCAACCAGTAAAACATTTTGGTGTTCTTGAATTGTGATGTACAATTATCTGACCATATGATATGCTGACTAAATGATATGCCCCTGCTAGTCAGATTGGCATAGAACATATGAAAGAAACCTTGAACAAACTCTGTAGAATGTGTGCGATCAACACTGATGTAAAAGTGATACTCCCTCAATACTTTCCTATTTTCCTCTGTACTATCATTTGCATGAATGAATGATATATGTACAAATATAGCAACCTGCACGGAGTTGTAGTACTGTGATTGCACCTCGTTCTGTGGTTGTAGTGTGTATTTCTCAACTAAGTCGACAACTAAAATGATAAGACGAAGTTGAAATGTTCCCTTGCATAACTTGAACTATGAGTCCAACCATTGTGCTCTGTGTGTATGCGTTGCATAATCATAAACCACCCGATCATGAAAATTCCCATAAACTGATACATTGGAATCTTATCACTGACCAATTCACACTTCTTTGCTTCTTTCCCATCTTTTAGACTGTATGCCACTGTCATATATTTTCCAAATTCCACAATTTTGTCACCAATTGTGTGTGTACTAGCCTTGTATTGGAAAATTGGCGAATGTTGCATGCCACCACAATGATCACATGTGCCATCCAAACATGACTTTTTGTAAAAAAATTGACCATCCTCTCTTTCACAAAAACATGGAAGACAAAAATTTCCTTGACGATTTAGGTGGAGGCATTATGTTACATTCCTGCAAAACATTGTCAGTATGCATATCTACACATATACGTCGATAAACATCATAATGGTTAGAAAACTCAATATGAACCCTACAACAACAAGTAGTGTATGTGTGATTTATTTTGACATAAAAAGGCTTTAGCATTTCAAAATATCTTTGACATATTTTAATTTCAGGAAAATTTTGTACAAAATCAGCAAAAAATTGGGTTTGAGTGGTATCCAAACAATGCATTGGATGTGGCTCATGGTTTATACTACCAATTCTCCTTCTTACAACATCTCTTTGATTAGAAGAGGTCCTTGTGTTATCCTTCCAATAATTCACAATTAAAGATCTCAAGCCTAGAAAAATTCTTGTGTCTTTCTGTGGCACTCTACCCAAAAATGCCCATAGCTCATTGCTATTTGGATCCTCCACTCTTTCACGCCTTCCTTTCACTATCATTAGAGATGATCTACTTATTTTCAAAGATTTACTTGCCTTTGTAAGATTCAACTTGTTCCTTGTTTGACTACTTAATAGTGTTGTCATCACACGTCATGTGGCACAACTATCCTTCGTGCGTGAGGTGGAACCCACGCTCTCGTATACACTCATCAAGTTATTTACAATGGAATTTTCACTTGAGTCATTCAAAACTCTTAGCCCAAGAGCCTTCATGGTGGGCCTAAATTTGATTTGCCTCATCATTTCAACAAATAGTTGTCATCTTCCATCCTCACTTAGCTTCACAAAAAACAAACTCCATATCCTTTCTACATATCTTTGACATGTACATTTTGGAATCTTATTAGGCATCCATTTCAAAACATTGGAATCAATATCAATCAAAATTTTTGGTTTTCTATGCAAAACTCTAGGAGGAGTTCTCAAATGTAAATTTGTGTCAATATTGGGAAGTTCAACAACATCGGGGATAGATCGTGCACCTTCAATTGGAGGTGCAATTGATGACATACCTTGAGATTGACATGTAAACGATGTTGTACCTCCAACTTGAGATTTCATTTGTGGAGTTCCTTCAAATAGAGATGTGTTTGCTGATGTACTTTCAAAACACAATTTTTTTGATGGTGTGTCTTCAATTGGAGATGCGATTTCCAATGTACCTGGAAAACCACATGTTGTTGTCAATGTGTCTTCAACTAGAGATGTGCATTGAGCTTCACCTATGGTTGATGATGCCCCCAACTTATGTATCCATTCTTGTCCTTCCACAAACTTTCCTCATTCGTGCCCTTTTTTTTTGCCAATTTGACATCTCTCTTAGATTGCACAGGAATTTGTGGTTGTATGGGCTGAAATTCCTTTGCTTCACAAGCTACATTTTTTTATTCTCTTCTCCTTGCATTTTCAATTGCACATTATTTTGGTGTTAGAGGCTTTGGTCATTTCCTTGGCATGACCTTGAATGTGACATGTCCACAAACACACATAGAACAAAAGTAAGTAATGCATTTTCCAAAAAAATTGATGCAGAGAGGGGTGGAAACCATTCAATGCAGCAAATCAATGAGAATTAAAAACCTAGGATATAAATTGCTGCCACCTAAATGAAAACTAGAGACTCTTGTGTTTATTTTTCTCAAAACCAAATTTTTGATTGTCAACAAAGTCATGAAGAATATGGATTCAAAGAATGGTTTGTGATGCTATATCTTATCATTATTCACTATTTCTTTGGCAATGAGGTTCTCTAAATTAGATGAAAGTAAAAGTTTTCCAAATTAGCTGAAAAAAGAATCAAATATTGTGAATTCTACTAGCCATGCTGGAAATGGACTACTATAAGCAATACAAATAGAATTCATAAGTAAATTTATGTTAAGTAAATGTCATGTTTTTTATTCTTTTTGTTCTTCAAACTCATAAAAATTGAAATTTTTTATGCAAATCCCATCTAATTCAATGTTGAATTCTAAGTCCAATTGTTATGATTAATAAAATCATTAAGGAAATTTAGTTTATATTGTCAAAAACAAACAAATATACTAAATACAAACATTTCAATTTACCAAAATGAATATATTGCCTCAGATAATGTAAAATGATGTAGAAACTTCAAAATATCTTCTTCTATGTTGTCTACCATACAGATTGGTGGTAAAAAGGTGATGGATCAAGCATAGATTGGTACAATGTGAAGTCAACTGTAGAAAAAAAGGCATTTTTGACTCAGATAAAGCACTGAACCAGAAAAACACAGGAGAATGTGGACCTAAATCACAGGGTCAACCCTTATTTTAACCATTTCAAGGTAAAACCCATTTGGCACTTACCAAATGTGTTCCTCTGAAAAGGAGAGACTTCAGAGAGAGGGAGAGACACAAAGTGGGAGAGAGATAGAGGGAGTGAGAGAGAGAGGGAGTGGGAGAGAGAGAGGGGGGGAGGGAGAGGGTGTGGGAAGGAGAAACCTAAGAGAGAGAGGCTGGGAGGGAGACACCTGAGAGAAGGAGAGGGAGTCGAAGTGGGAGAGAGGGGGTGGGAAGGAGAAACCTAATAAAGTAGGGTGGGAGGTAAGTGAGGCCTGATAGAGAGGGATTGTGAGATAAGTGAGGCTTAATCCCTCAACCCTCAACCCTTAACCCTTAAACCCTAATCCATAGAGACAGAGACAGAGAGTGAGAGAGAGGGAGGGAGAGAGGGTGGGATGGAGACAAAGTGGGAGAGAGGGGGTGGGAAGGAGATACCTAAGAGAGTAGGAGAGAGAGGGAGTGAGAGATAGAGGGATGGGAGAGATACAAGGAGTGAGAGAGAGAGAGAGAGAGAGAGAGAGACTTGAGAGATAGAGAGGGTGTGGGAGGGAGAGGGAGTACTCGAGGGAGAGGAAGTACTCAAGGGAGAGGGAGTAATCAAGATAGAGGGATTCAAGACAGATGGAGGGGGTGGGGGGAGATATATGAGATATAGGGAGATAGAGAGAGAGTGGGAGGGAGATATCTAAGAGAGGGAGAGAGAGAGGGAGAAAGACAGAGTGGGAGAGAGGGAGAGAGAGGGAGTGGGAGATGGAATGGGAGAGAGTAGAGGGAGTGAGTGAGTGACATAACTAATAGAGGGATTAGGGTAGAGAGCTTAATTGGGTTTAAGGGTTTAAGTGTTGAGGGATTAGGGTTGAGGGTTTAAGGGTTTAGGATTTAAGGGTTGAGGGTTGAGGGTTTAGGGTATAGGGTTGAGTGTTTAAGTTTTTAAGGGTTGAGGGTATAGGGTTGAGGTATTAGGGAAGAGAAGGTGGGATGTATGGAGGGAGAGATGGAGGGAGAATTGAGATAGAGATAAGGAGAGAAGAGGAGGGATGGACAAAGATAGATGAGGGTTGAGGATCCAATGTATAGAGTAGATGGTTGAGAATTGAAGGTATAGGGTTGAGGACCTATAGGGCTGATAGTTTAGGGTATTTGGTTTGAGGGTATAGGGTTTAAGGGAGATGGGAGAGAGATAGAGATAAGGAGAGAAGAGGAGAGAGGGATAGAGATATATGAGGGTTGAGGATCTAATGTATAGGATAGAGGGTTGAGAATTGAGGGTATAGGATTAATGGTTTAGGGTATTGGATTGAGGGTATAGGGTAGAGGGTAGAGGGTTGAGGGTTGAGGGTAGATGGTAGAAGGTTTAAGGGTTTAGGGTTTAAGGTTTTCAATGACAATGCATATTGCGAGGTAGGTGGAATTGATAGTTTCAAAAGAAATCTGATGAGCTCTATTCAGAACAAAGTTTATGATAGAGGAAAGTGCAAGTTTTTATTTTTGAGGTGGCCTAGGACCATCCCTAATGGTTTAATTTTTTAAACCAAAGTAGGTACAGAGGATTAAGGATTTCCATTGCATGGACAATTCTTAGCAATGCCTCTTTAAAAAATTATCTTCCATGCACAGTAGTTTAGGGTTTTCCACTTCTCCATTTGCTCCATGTTCATATTATTCATCTGTCATCGCCTCATTTTTCATGGCTTTGCTTTGTCTGCTCTACCAAAGATACTCTAGATTCTTGCAGTGGTTTGCAAAATCACTCCCCAATAGGAGCCACTATTAGAACCCAAAATTTCCATAAAAATTCCTAGTGTTTTCATATTATTTTCCATAAATTTAAATCAAAACCCTAAGGTATTTTATTTTTTCATGCCATATATTTTCACTATCTTTCCCATAAAACTCATTATCTGCCCTCACATATTCCCCCCATTTAATTACATTATATTTCATTACCTTTCAAAAAAATAAAATCACCGCCTTTTATAAAGATAAAATACCTTACTCCGGTGCTTTAATATTTAATTTTTATGTCTTACTGCTTTACTGTGGCCTCCCATCAGGGGGCTTGTAGTATGGTGGTAGCGGTTCGGGAGAAGGCATAAAGTGCTTACCACCACACCGTGTGCAGACAAAACATTGACTATGGTATCACGGTGGGCGGTAAGTGATAGTGGAGGTGGCGGTCAGAAGAGCCGAAGTGGTACCATGGCCATTAAAATAGTGACCGTGGTGACTGCAGTAACAGTTAGGGAGTGAACAGGCAGTGGTCGACGGACAGTCACCGTGCAACCGCGGATGGTCACCGAGGAGTCTGCAGTAGCGCAGGAGGAACAGATGCAACTGGTGATGGAGACTTGAACAATGAAGACAGAGGCGGTAATTTAATGGTGAAGCAGTTACCGTGATACTGCAGCTAGCTTGAGGGATGACCATGGTAGAGTAGTAATAGTTGGGAGAAGGCCTTGACGGTTAAGACCGCCATACCGTCGGGTAGAAAGATAACGACCACGGTATAGTGGTAAACACAATAAAGGCTGCATGGAAATAAAATATAAGGAGTGGATAAAGTGAAATAAAGGCAGGAAAGGATATAAAATAGAAAAATAAAAAGCACGACTATAGTTAAACTAGCAATCGCACCTTGGTGTGCAATGGGTACGCTGAAGAGGTATGGAAAGTTAATTAGGGGGAAAATGTTTTAAATTTTTTTACATGCATTTGTGCAATACATAAGATCAAATTGGTTGGTCATTTAAGAAATGATTTTGTTGATATATTATTATTAATATATTTATTACTATTTTTATAATATTATATTATTACTATTAATTTAGTTTTTATTATATATTTTATTATTATTATGATACATTTACTATTATATTATTATTATTTTATTAATATATCAAGTTTGCACATCCTACTTTACAAAATAATTTCAAGGTGGACTTCAAACTTCAACAATTCAAATTGTTATCTTTGATGGCTAAAATCATGGAGGAGCACCAGTGAAGGCAGGATTTCTATAGGCATGGCAATCTATTGTATGCCTCAGGCCGACAAGCAAGATGGTCGTTTAACCAGCCGAATGGGAGGACTTATACACACCCACGAAGGGTCGATGCAAGCAGGGCTTGGAAGGCTCCGGACAACAAGGGTGGAGGCATGGGAAAGCTTAACTCGTGAACGGGGACATAGTCTAAATAGGGCAACCAGTTCAGGGCTTGGAGTCCTCCTGATCATTTCAACTTCCAGAACATTGCGCCAAAATTCTGGCGTCTGAAGCAACAAGCCAAGCGAGCCGGCCCAAATCAAGTATTCCCAAAAATTTCCCATGCTACTGTGAATACTGTGTTTGTGGAAAATAATGAATGGAAAGACTCTGATAGTTTTTTAAAAGCTAAAGCATTCTTTTTGAAATGGGGTGGGAGATGGCCGGCTTACTCGAAGTTGAGATAGTGGTGTGATAGACATTAGGGTCTTGAGTGTGAGCTAAAAACGCTTGAAAAATGGATTCTATCTGGTCATCTGTAAGACCATGATGGACAAGGAATGGATTCTAAATAGTGGACCTTTTGTAATGGATGGGCTAGGCTTTCATATTAAAGATTGGACACCCAACTTCAACTCAAACGACACTACGGTTGAAGACATCCCTATCTAGATTAGGTTAAAAAACCTCCCTCATGAGTATAGGGATCAAGAAGCCCTCAACATGATTGGAAAAAGGTTTGGAACCTTTGTGAAATCAGAGGAGGTGGTTGACAGCACAGATTTCAGCATTTATCCTAGAATCTATGTTCTCAGGCAAGGGATTCACTTCTTACCAGAAAGGCTGGAAATCAAATCTAGAGAGGGGATATGGTTACAGAATCTAGAAATTGAAGATGCTTCCTTTGAATGTGTAGGGTGCATTGGGAAGTCAAATTTCAATGAAAATATTGACTCGTTGGGTAAGGAAAAGCTCCCCTGTCATAACAATCTGTCTAAGATTATCATCAATTTATCAGAGAGATCACAAATGGAAAACTCCACAGTTGATGTTGAATGGGGTTTTTAGAACCGTAGTGTCACTCTGGAACTTAATGTCTTAGAAGAAGGAGGGTGGACACTAAATCGCCAGGAAATAGATTTTATATTTGGAAATAGCTATGGAAAGGAACCACAAGTTTGTGAAGCGTGGGCTGCTATAGGTGATTTTCCCAAGTCCATCCTTGCTGAAACAGTGATGGGTTTGGGAAGTGTGCAAGGAGGCCAGTTGAGGGGTCTAGAAGATATAATAAGTGGTTTTGAGGGGGATTTGGAGAAATGGTTGTCACCATAGACAAATATACCCCAAGGAGGCCAACAACATACTAGCCAGAGTGAGGATAATGGTCTTAGAAGCCACATAAAGGCTACTCATCTTCAGCACCTTGGTCCTCAAAAGAGGGAAGCAAAGCCTGGTGAGCCTTGGTGCCAAGATCTACATCTAGGGACTGACAACATGTGTAACACCATCCCTTTTGAACAAATTAATAGTTGTGAATCCCCAAGGGCTGAAACTATTTTCAAGGACATACCCATATCCCCTATAAGAAACCTTGATAACACCTTTGATGGGGTTTGTGATACTAGTGGAAATTTGGTTTTCTCTTCCTCGGATTCAGAGTCTGAAGAAATTCACGATGAGGAGGATTTCTTGGGTCTTTAGGATAACTTAGCAATTGTGAAAACGCACACCATTAACTAATTTTTAGCTTTAAACAACAAGGCTAAGATTGGTGAGAAGAACAAAAGGGGTCCTAAAACAAATAAGATGCATCTCGAGATGGCTGGGAATACGGCAGGACAAAGCAAGCCGAGGTTAGGAAAAGGCTATGCCTTTTCCTGATGATAATGAAGATCCTCTCGTGGAATGTCAGGGGCTGCAATGCCCCTAACAAGATTCATTTGATCAAGAGATGTTTTGATCAAACGAGGCCAGGTGTAGTTTTACTACAAGAAACAAAGATCAAGGAGAGTGAGGTGGAAGCTTTTTCAAAAGGATTTGGTCATTGGTGATGTTCCATGTCCAGAGCACTGGGTGCTTCTAGTTTTTTAGGTTTTTTGTGGAATGAAGCTCTTGTCAATGTTCAAATAATTAGACAGAAAAGGCATTGGCAATGGTGTAAAGCGGATTCAAAGAAGTTGTTTACAAGTTTTTGGATTCTTAATATTTATGGGCCCAACAATTCCAATCAGAAGAGGATGCTCTGGCAAGAGCTTTCTGACATTTTAAAGGAAATGGTAGGGGGTTTATGTCTCCTTGGAGGGGATTTTAATGTAGTCATGAGACCTTCAAATAAATTTGGGGGTCTATGCTGGGCTGGAAGGAGTCAACAAGATTTCTATGATTTTGTTTTAAATAATGGTTTATTTGAATTACCTTATAAAAAAGGGGATTTCACTTGGACAAATAGACGAGGGGGTTTCTTAAAAATTGTAGAGAATTTGGATAGGTTCTTCATAGCTAGAGAATGGGCTGAGCAACGGTGGCAATGTGAAGCAGAAATTCTTCCCATTACGGGGTCAAATCACTACCCAATTTCTTTAAGGCTCCAAGATGAAGCAACTTCAGATAGGTGCCCTTTTAAATTTGAATCAATGTGGCTGAGGGCTGATAATTTCAAAGATTTAGTGCAAGCTTGGTGGACGAATGCCCCAAAATGGGTGGGGAATAAAGCTTTTTTTTTCTTCAAAAAGCTACAATTTCTGAAAGAATAGCTGAAACTTTGGAATCGAGAGTCATTCAAAAATATTTTTGCGGAGAAGGAAAGGCTGGAGAGGGATCTCAATGTTTTGCATTCTAAGATTATTGAATTTGGAATGAATGAAGATGACTACACACAGGAAAAAAAGTTAAATAAAGCCTATTCTGAAACATTAACTCAGGAAGAAGTGTTATGGAGACAAAAATCTAGAGAAACATGACTGAAAGATGGTGACCAGAACTCTAAATTCTTCCATAATTCGGTTAAAGTGCATAGATCTAATAACAAAATTCTTTCAATAAAAGACAGCATGGGTGTTTTATTGCAAGATGTTGATCAAATTAATAGGGAGGCAGTAAGGTTTTTCTCTGATAGCTGCACTAAGCAATCAGAACATCTATTTCAGAATCCAGAGGTTTTGGAGGTGATTCTGAGGTGCATCTTAGAAAACCAAAATAAGATGTTGATGGAGAAAGTTTCTTTAAAAGAGGTAAAACGAGCTCTTTTTGCTTTGGGGGGTGACAAAGCTCCTGGCCCTAATGGATTTCCCGCAGTGTTTTTCCAAAAAATGTGGGATTTTTTTGCTCAAGAATTGTGGGGTGTGGTGGACGAATCAAGGAGAGAAGGCTTTACCTTAAAAGACCTAAATAACACATTCATTGCCCTCATACCGAAACGAGAGACTGTAAATTCATTTGAGGACTTTTGGCCCATTTCTCTATGCAATACGGTGTATAAGATTATTTCCAAAGTAATGGCCAATAGATTGAAATTAGTTTTGTATTCGGTGATTTCCATGGAGCAGAGTGGCTTTTCACCTAATAGGTCTATTTTTGAAGGGGTAATAGTTTCCCATGAAACAATTCACTCAGTAAGAGCTGCAAAAGTGGAGAGGATGATGGTCAAGCTTGATATAAAGAGAGCATATCATGAGGTGGATATAAATTTTTTGCTGCAAGTCCTGGAGTGTTTTGGTTTTAGTACTGAGTGGTTACGGTGGGTGGAAGGGTGTATAAGGACACCCCACTTTTCTGTTCTAGTAAATGGTAGCCCACAAGGTTTTTTTGAATCCACAAAAGGGATTAGGCAAGGAGATCCCATATCACCGTTTCTTTTTATCATTGTTGCTGAGGTGCTTGGTAGGCTTATTGCTCAGAAGTGTAGGGAAGGGTAGTGGAAGGGGATAAAAGTGGCAGAAGGGATTGCCCCAATTTCTCATCTACAATTTGCAGATGATACCTTTCTAATGGGGAAATCTACTGTGCAGGAAGCTCGTGTGATGAAGGGCACTTTGGAAAACTATGAATAGGCCTTAGGCCAACACATCAATTGGAATAAGTTAGAAATTTTTTTCTTTAATACTCCTAAACTAAGGCAAGTGGATACATGCCGGATCTTGGGAATGAGGGCTGGTAAGCTCCCAAGTAAATTTTTGGGTATCCCTCTTTTTGGAGGTGCAAATAGAGCTGATATATGGAAGGATCTAATTGAATCTTGCCTCAAATGAATGGATGGCTGGAAGAGTAAATGGCTAACCTCCATTGGGAGAATCTTAATGCTTAAATCTATGATTTCTGCTATTCCAATATTCTTGATGATGTGTTTGAAGGTACCCAAACAAGTAATTCACACAATTGGGCAGTGTATGAGAAAGTTTTTTTGGAATGGGACTAGCTTAGAGGATAAGATCTCGCTATTGGCTTGGGAAAAATTATGTAAAGCAAAGGACAAAGGTGGTGCTGGTCTGACAGATTGGCAACTTCTGAATGAAGCTCTTGGGGCTAAACTTGTCTGGAGTATGTATGCTAACCTTGATTTAATATGGGTGAAGGTTTTAAAAGAAAAATATATGGATTCAATAGAGGAGCATCGGATCTTCACAGTTCATAATCCGCCGAAAGGCTCTGCAATTTGGAACTTCATTGTCTTTTGTAGGCCAGTGGTAATAAATCATCTCACATGGCAGATTGGGGATGGTTGCCAGGCCTATTTTTGGGAGGATTCCTGGAATGGAATGCCAAACTTGGGAGATAGACCGGACCTGAATGATATTAAAAATATTTTCTCTCAGAGGTGTGGGACCAAAGTAAAGCATTATGTAACCTTAAAGGAGGGCCCTTTAGGGCTGGATTGGGCATGGAAATATTTTTCAATGGAGGAATTGACCCCTTAACAATCTCTATTAATGCAAAATCTCTTTAAGAACTATAGGATTCAAATTTCAAGAGCTGAAGATAAAATCATTTGGTGTGGCTCAACTTTTGGTAAATATTCAGTGAAGCTTGGCTACCAATTACTGGATGTTGAGGATAGAGAAAGTTTCTGGGCAAAAGATCTATGCTGGAATAAGGATTGCCTACCCAAAGCTAGCACCTTTGCATGGTTAGCGGTCAGAGGTCGAATTCTCACAGTGGAAAGGAGGAAACATTTGTGGGTTGTAGGCCCTACGAAGTATGTTATGTGTGGAAAGGAGGAGGAAACGATGAATCATCTACTACTCCAATGTGAGGTGGCAGGTGTATGATGGGATCATCTATGAAGGAAACTAAATTGGCAGAGTCCTTTACCATTGACTCTTAAAGAATTTTTTGAGAGTTGGCTTGGGAAGACAAAGAAGACCCTTTTTTCAAGTGTCTAGATCTACACCCCCTCTTTAGTCATCTGGGAACTCTAGAAAGAGGAACAGTAGAATTTTTATGGATAAATTTGAAACCTTAACGAGGCTGGTTAGTAGAATGGACCATAGCATAGAGGAGGTGGTGAGCAATGTTGCATCACAATCTCAGAATTGGCATAATCCTTTCTCTTTGGGGGATACACGTGTGCAAAGAGCTTGGCCTAGAATTCGGATAAGAGCAGCTACTAGTCAAAGTGGGAAACAAGCCAAAATGTCAGAAGGCTCAAAGGTGGTTTGGTGAAAGCCGAAAAAGGGTTGGTACAAGGTAAATTTTGATGGAGCAGCTAGTGGTAATCTTGGCCCATCAGGGGTGTGGGCAATAGTGAGGGATCATCTGGGCAACACTATTGCAATTGTTGCAAGGAAATTGACACCAAGAACTAATAATGTGGTCAAGGCCAATGCTGCCTTGCTTGCAGTTTAAGCTAGCTAAAAGCTTTGGAGTGAAAAAGATACAGCTAGAAGGGGATTCTCTAATCATAATACAAGAAATAGTGGATTCAGGGGTGAGAGCATGGCATCTGTAGAATATTATAAAAGAAATCACAGGTGAACTGGAAACCTTTGAGAATTTTACCATAATGCATATAAGGAGAGAGGGCAACAAAGAAGTGGATGCACTGTCTAAATGGGAAATATCTTTTAAAGAGGAACATGAGTTAGTTATCGAGGATCTCAGGAACCTCCAATTTGGGGAAGGAGTAACGGCTAGTTCAGGAAGTCGCAGGTCGGAAAGCTCGACATTAAATAAGTGGTCACATCTAGAAGGGAGAATGTCACTACAGGACAGGTTGTCTACATCTCTAGGGGTACTATCACTATGAGTTGGTGACACATTAGGTGTAGGAGAAATAATCCCTGGATAGAATAGGAAGTGTGCGAAATGACACAGGTTACCAAGACTTCGGGGAAATGCAAGGGAGTTGCCCACTTTCAATTAAAACAAGGACGGTTGATGGACGGCAGTGGCGCAGGGGATGACATTGGACAGAACTTCAAGTAAGATGGAATATGGTAGCATTAATGGGAGAATTCACTACTGTGCCAATAGTCAAGAAGCGTTTGCAATTCTTAAGCACTTATCGCTTTTTGATGTTGGGTTTGGAGTGAATGATAGCGGAGAAAAATGGAAGCAATGATGGGATTTTCAACCAGTCTACAATAGAAGGATTTGTTTGGCCAACCATCAATGAAAAGGTTGAAGCAACTCCTGCTAGTGCCAAGTGATGGGGTGGTAAAGGTTGTCCTCGAAACACTCGGACTGCACTTTCGTGAGGCAACACACAAGGGATGAAAAAATGCGGATATTGCTTCCATGGTTTTCGTGTGGGCAATGGAGTTAGGGGAAGATCCGAAGGAAACAAAAAGGATTATGCTCACACTTTTTCATGAAGACCTGCTGCGAAAATTTGAGTCTTTTCTTGAATGGGCAGTGCCCGGTGTTGGTTTTGATGTCTCGGAAGGAATCGAGGACATTGATGAAGAAACAGAGAATGGGTTAATCCCATTCATAAGGTGGCGTAAATTGATGGACAGGGAAGCATATAAGCTGAATATCCTTTATGCTTGGGAAAACCTAAAAGTGGAAGTGCGACAAGCTGAAGAGGAGTGGCACAGGAAAGCTACAGAGGTACCAGAGATCTACCCGAAGAAGAAACGGTCGGTGCCAAGAGCAAGTGGTTGTGGAGCGAAGCAGGAGTACTAGATAAAGGAAGGGAAAGAAGGAGGGCAATAGTTTTTTGGGGAAAGATCTAGTTATAGTGCGGATTAGCTTGGACAATGTCGGTAAAGGCAGTGTAAAGATGCCATAATGAAAGCAGATAGTGGGCCAAGCTTATGGGTGAAGATGCGATTGTAGTTTTGAAGAGCAAAAAAGTGAGTAGGAATGATGCAGGACCAACATAAGATGATGGTGTTGGAGGTCAAGAAACCAGCAGAATGATGAAGGGATGATAGATGTGGGTGGTGGTGATGGGAATTAGGGTGACAAAAATGTAGAATCTGTTTGGAGGGAGTTGGTAGTCTAGTCTCCTAAAATTACATGATGAAATTATTGGAGCTTTTTCTAAACTTAAATCTTATTAATGTAATCTTTTTTATATTAATAAAATGACTGGTTACCTATCAAAAAAATATATATATCAAGTTTGCATTATGTTACATTATTATTATATTAATAAATGATTGGATTAGGTATTATATATTGTTAGTATTATATTATTATTGTTATTTATTTTTATAATATAATAATATTTTTATATTATGATTTTTTTGTTATATATTTAATATTATAGTGCTATATTTGTATTAATACATTACTAATAATAATAATAATATATTATTAATATTTAAATTATTATATTATTCATAATATTGTATTACTACTTTGATATTACTATTATATTATTCTACTATTATAATAAGAGACACCTAAGAGAGAGAGGGGGAGGGAGAGGGTTTGGGAGGGAGAAACCTAAGAGAGAGAGGTTGGGAAGGAGACACCTGAGAGAAGGAGAGGGAGTCAAAGTGGGAGAGAGGGGGTGGGAAGGAGAGACCTAAGAAAGTAGGGTGGGAGGTAAGTGAGGCCTAACAAAGAGGGATTGTGAGATAAGTGAGGCCTAATCCCTCAACCACTATACCCTCTTAATCCCTCAACCCTCAACCCTCAACCCTTAAACCCTAATCCATCAACCCCCATACCCTCTTAATCCCTCAACCCTCAACCCTTAACCCTTAAACCCGAATCCATCAACCCCCATACCCTCCTAATCCCTCAACCCTCAACCCTTAAACCCTAATCCATCAACCCCCATACCCTCTTAATCCCTCAACCCTTAAACCCTAATCCATCAACCCCTCTACAATATTAATCCCTCAACCCTTAACCCTCAACTCTTAAATCCTAATCCCTCAACCCCTTTACCCTCTTAATACCTCAACCCTCAACCCTTAAACCCTAATCCCTCAACCCCTGTACCCTCTTAATCCCTCAACCCTCAACCCTTAACCCTTAAACCCTAATCCCTCAACCCCCATACCCTCTTAATTCCTCAACTATTAACCCTTAAACCCTAATCCCTCAACCCCTATACCCTCTTAATCCCTCAACCATCAACCCTAAACCCCTAATACCTCAACCCCTATACCCTCTTAATCCCTCAAACCTCAACCCTCAACCCTTAAACCCTAATCCATCAACCCTCAACCCTTAAATCCCTTTAATCCCTACCTCCCTCAACCCCTATACCCTCTTAATAACCCTCAGCCCTCAGTCCTTAAACCCTAATCCCTCAACCCCTATACCCTCTTAATCCCTCAACCCTCAACCCTTAACCCTTAAACCCTAATCCATCAACCCCCATACCCTCTTAATCCCTCAACCCTTAAACCCTAATCCCTCAACCCCTATACCCTCTTAATCCCTCAAACTTCAACCCTTAACCCTTATACACTAATTCCTCAACCCCCATACCCTCTTAATCCCTCAACCCTTAAACACTAATCCCTCAACCCCTATACCCTCTTAATCCCTCAACCTTCAACCCTTAACCCTTATACCCTAATCCCTCAACCCCCATACCGTATTAATTCCTCAACCCTTAACCCTTAATCCCTAAAACCTCTACTTGAAAAAGAGAGGGAGAGGTGGTGGGAGGGACGTGCTTGAGAGAGAGGCATAGGGAGAGGGAGAGAGAGTGAGAGAGGGAGGGATTCACTATGAGAGGGATACTTGACAAAGAGACAGAGGAAGATGGGGTAGGACGAAGATACTTAAGAGAGAGAAAGAGGGAGATAGGGTGGGAAGGAGAGACATTAGAGACTTGAGACAGGGAGAGGGGGTAGGAGGGAGAGACTTGAGAGAGAGAGGCAGAGAGACTTGAAGAGGGAGAGGGGGTAGGAGGGAGAGTCTTGAGAGGGAGAGAGAGAGAGAGGGGAAGGGATTTGGAGAGAGATAGAGGGTAGAGGGTAGAGGGTAGAGGGTAGAGTTTTTAAGGGTTTAGGGTTTAAGGGTTAAGGGTTTAGGTTAAGGGTATAGTGGAGAGAGATAGAGGGAGAGAGAGAGAGAGAGAGAGGGAGTGAGTGAGTGAGTGAGAGAGAGACCTAAGATTCCATCTCTAGTTCTCTCTATCTAACTTCTCTCCCCTTCCCTCCCTCCCTCTCTAATTTTCTTTATATCCCCCTCTCTCTCCTTCCCTTTATACTTCTATCTATCTCACCTCTCTTTCTCCCCCTCTCTCTCCCTCTCTCTTCCTTTCACCCACCTTTTCTCTCTACTTCTCGCTATCTAACCTATCTCTCTATACATCTTTCTCTCTCCCCCCTCCTTCCCTCTCAATCTCTCCACGTTCCTCCTTATCTCTCTACTTTTCAGCTCCATCACACATCTCTCCACCTAGACCTCTCTCTATTTTTCTCTCACCTCTCTCTCCATCCCTACCTCTCCCTATATCTCTCCTTTCATATCTACTTCTCTCTACCTAGTTGTCCCTCTAGATACCTATTTCTCTCTCCCTCCTTGCCTCCTCTCTCTCAATATCTCCACCTTCTTTCCCTCTCTAATTCTCTCTCTATCACCTCTCTCTATCTCTCTCCTCCCTCTCTACTCTCTCTATCTCTCCCTCCCTCCCTCTCTACTCTCTCTATCTCTCCCTCCCTCCCACTCTTTCTATCTCTCCTCTCTCCCTCCCCCTCTTTCTATCTCTCTTTACCTTCTCTCTACCTATATCTCTCTCCTTCTATCTGTCTCAACTATCCATCTTTACATATCCCTCCCTCCTCTCTCTCTTTCACCAAAATTTACTCTACATCTCTCTATCTAGCCTACCCCTATATACCTCTTTTTCTCTCCCTCTCTCTTTCCCTCTCTCAATCTATCTACCTTCCTCATTATGCCTCTACTTATATCTATCACCTCTCTCTAGCTCTCTCCCCTCTACCCTCTACCATAAACCCTCTATCTCTCTCCCGCTCCCTCTCTCTCTTTCTCTCTCTCTATCTCATGTATCTCCCTCCTACCCACTCTCCCTATCTCAAGTCTCTCTCTGACTCACTCACTCCTATATCTCTTCGCTCTACCCTTAGCCCTTTATCCTTAACCCTTAAACCCTTAAACCCTTTATCTCTCTCCTGATCGCTCCCTCTATCTCTCTCAATACTCTCCCTCCTATCTCCTCTCCCTCTCTTAGGTCTCTCTCTCTCTCACTTACTCCATCTATCTCTCTCCCCTCTACCCTTAACCCTTAAAACCTAAACCATTAAACCCTTTTACCCTCTACCCTTAACCCTTAACCCTTAAACCCTAAACCCTCTATCCTATACCCTTAACCCTTGCTCCCTCTATCTCTCTCTATAGTTCAAAAAATTCATTAAAAAACCCTAAGGTTTTCCCATTTAAATTTAATATTTTCCATCAAAATATTAATTTTTTATTCATTTATACCCTATACTTTCCTTTACTGCCTTTCAAAAAGGCTAAAAAATGACTTATATCCTCTACCGTTTCCCTAAACCCTTTAAATTTTTCTCCCTACCGCTTTACGGCGGATAGCCTTCAAACAATCCATGGTTGTGCGCTAGAGGGTCAGCCTAGTGGTCATCAAACAACCACCGCTATACCATGCACAATAAAATCTATACCTGCAGTAACGCGGTAAACAAGGAAGCAACCGATGACGGTGAGGGTAGCGGCTAACGATCAAGCACAAAATGCTTACCATGCCACCGCGCACAGTCTAAACATAAACCACGGTGGCAGGGTGATGGTGAGTCATCGGCGAGGCAGCAGTCAATGAAGAGCCACCGTGGTACCGCTTGCGGTCAAGCTAGTGACCAAGGTCATTACGGGTGTGTTATGCCTTGCATAACCACCCCATCTTTTGTCTTGGTCAAAATGGGTCCCCCTTTGTGTTTTTGTACTTAGTTGTTTTGGGAACAAAATTTGGAGTATAGTTTTGCCAAATATTTTGTGTTTTTGTACTTAGTTGTTTTGGGAACAAAATTTGGAGTATAGTTTTGCCAAATATTTTGTTTTTTTTCTTTGTTTTCTTTGTTGGAAGCAGAACTGGAGCTGAATCGGGTTTTGAAAGGTCTTTTGAGGTGTATTTTTGGTTATGATCCCGAGGGTCTTTTCTTTGCCTTTCTTTTTGCTCTTTAGCGGAAGCGGAGCAGGAGTGGGAATTGGGATGGTTCTATTCAAAATTTGCAAAATCAAATTCAATTCCGATTTTGACTCTGCTCCCTTTTTAATGTTTGTTTGTCTCATTTTTTGTGTTTTGTTTTATTAGGTTGGTCTTTTACTTAACTTTTGTTTTTGTTTTCATTTTGTTTTTAGTTATCGAACGCGGAGTCGAAATGGGAATAAGGTTTGGAAAGTTCATGATTTTAAGATCCTGTTTCCATTTTTGTTCCGACCCCGCCAATTTTTGTCGTTGAATTTTTGACAGAAGTTGCACTATAGACCAGTGTTTGTTCTCTTACAGTTCCGGCTCCGCCTTTACTGTGTTTTAATGCATTAACGGTGGTTGCCGATGTAGGTAGAAATTCACATTTTTTTCTTTATTAAGGGTTAAAGCCAATTATTATTGTTATTATTACAAGTCTGAGAGCGCGAAGAGCAGTAGCAGAGTTCGTTTGAGCGAATTGATCAAGATAGAGAAGGGACTATGTGCGAATTGATTCAGAAAGTCAGCGTGGCTTTGTTTGTGTTTGAGATAGGTCTTTTATCTTTGTTGTTCATTGTTTTATTTGCAGTTGTGTTCGTTGTGTTTTGCTTTGTATCTATTCGCGTGTTCAATCATTGTGTTTTAAGCAATTTTATGATCAACGATGTGATTGAATGAGTAGGTTCTTGTTTTGGTTTTTTTTGGTTTTATTTTTATCTTTGTTGTTTTATTTTGTTGTGTCGTTTCATTTTTGGCAATGTCATTTTCACCTAATTTTAATTGCAGATAATATCGTAGTCAGTTGCATTCAGGATTTAGATTGATTTCAAAGGTTTTATTATGGTGCTGATTTAAGAACCCCATGTTGAGGTAGACTAGAGATTTTACGTTGGGAGCCGAGGTGACTTGAATGGTATTGCTTGTTCCAGGGTTTCATGAGCTTGGTAGAATGGCGGTGGTTTTAAAACCCGCGGCTCCCAGTCGGATAGCTCTGTTAGATTAGGGTTTCGTCAGTCTCTGCAATTACTTTAAAAATAAGATTTAAATAAATGGCTCTAAAATACAATTGTTCCCCACGGTCATATGAGGGTAGAGTTTTTAAGCTCCTTTGCCATTTTATGGCGATCTAGATTTAATCATGAAGTTATGATGAAAATGAATAAATTTGATGATGTCATGATTAGCATAGGCGGAGGTGGGATTGGAATGGGTATTGGCATAAGAGTTTGTTTTTACCAAAGATGTGAATTCCATTTCTATGTCATTTTCGATTTCGAGTTCTAAAAAGGTTTTATTAAAGTATGTGATAATTAGCGGAGGCGGGATCGAAACTGATCTTAAACTTAAGAATTTTTGTTTGTAAAGGTTATCAGTTCCGTTTTCATCCTGTGTCCGGCTCCGCATATTGTGGAAAGTCTTTTGTCGAAGTAACGATAAACAAATCGGAGGCGGAGGCGGAATGGAAATAGAATATGAAATGAGAGGAATTTGAAGAAAAACCAAATCCTTTTTTTATTCCAATCCCGGTTCCGATAACTTCCCTGACTCCGACTCCGAGCCCGTTTGTTACTAGCTGAAGTTCCTATATTGGTTTTTGCTCCGAGTCCGCCAGTCTTGTAAAAATGATTATTTTGTGTTTCTGTCCAACTCCGACTCCGATACATATGTAACAGGTATGTTTTTAAAACAAGTTTTATAATGATTTATTGGAAGGGGTCTAATTAGAGGTTTGCTTGCAGGAGATTTGAGAGATGTCAAGAACGTTAGGAGAGGCTGCTCGAAGGAATCAACCAGCTAGAACATCAAAGCCTGCACCAAAGATCAAGAAGGTGAAACCAGAACAATTACCTTATACATTAAGGTATGATCATAGGAATCCGGTGGTGAAGGCGAGCAAGGTGGAATCAAATTGGTCAGATATCACAGATACCAATCTGGGCCAGTATAGTTTCGAAGAATTACATGAAGAGACCTTTGCAGAAAGGGAAAACTTGACAGGGAGAACTCAAAGGATTGTTGACTCCGGTCTTGCACATATCACTGTGTTTCCTTTGTCAGTTCAGTGTCCGGAGTTGATATATACAGTGGCCAGTACTTATAATCCAGCTACAAGATTATGCATGGATTCACAGAATAATGTAATTATAGATCTTACTCCGCAGATGTTCCAAAACATATTCAATGTTCTTGATCCCAAGAATTTAGTGCAGTTAACTAAGGCTGAGGCATTGGAGAAATACAGTAAGCTTAAAGACTCCAATAAGTCTCATTTAAACAAAAGATGGTTAAGTACTGAGAAGAAGTCTTTGAGCGAACTGGCAGATCAGCCAAAGAGGGCAGACTTCAAGAAGGAGACACCTGATTTAATATTGATGCTGTCTAGAGTGTTTGGGAAGAGGGATGCCTTCCATTTCAAGGAATGGATGTTTCATTTTATTCAAGTGATTTTTCAAGGTGATTATCAATTTGATTGGTCCATGATTGTTTTTGATGCCATACATGATCAGCTCACAAGGGTTAGATAGACCAAATCTTTCTTCATGACTTCATATGTGGTCTATGCTGCAGCAAGATTGGGGATTTTCCCAAGATTAAACAGGGTAGGTATAATGGGAGTTTTGGATGGAAAAAAGAAGGTATGGGAACACTATGATCAATTATCCCTTCAGGTTGCTGAGACTCACTTCAGAAGAGTCAATGATGCATTTTTATATGTGGTTGTCAACCAGTTGAGTGGAGATGTAGGATACAGGTTAAGTTAGGAAGCTATGGCTTTCATTTATAAATGGGGAAGTTGGTACATCCAATACCCCAAATTTACATACTTCAGATTGTTTGGGTTTGAAGGTCATCCTCATTTACTTCCAAGATGCTGCAGCAATAGAATAGTGCTTATGGAATTTGTATATCAAGCCATCGGAGTTAATGCTAGATTTGGGATGAAGCACAAGACAGGATGCCATAAGTTTCCTATGACACTGGGGGAATATAGTTGTCAACACTTGAAGGCAGCTAAGGTGATTTGTAATGAGTTGATACAATTGAAATTGGGATTGTATACAGCTCATAAGTATTTTGATCTGAAAAAGAAGATGTATACTTTATTACCTTCTGTGTTTACTAGACACTTTAATTTGTTAGAGGATTTTTGGTGTGATAGGCAGGATGAATTTGACTTGAAGAGGAAGAATTATGAGAGATTACCAGTCTCACTTATGGTAGAGCTAGGTATTAAAGATAATATTCCTGACACTTTGGTGGATGATGGAGTGGTATTAGATCCCTCATATGAAGCTTTGAATATTGGCACCAAAAACTTAGATCCAATAGACTGGAATGAAGAAGAAACGATTGACATTAAGAAATTGGGAAGAACAGTCTTGGATAGACGTGTGCAATGGTTGATGATGAGGACTCAAGCTCCTCAGGGACCAATCCTCAAGAAAGGTAAAGGGTATAAGAGGATTAAAAGAAAGGCGCCTTCCAAGGAACCATTGGAATTCTTTCCTCCGGATGTTGAAGAAACAGAGTTGGAGGTGGTTGATGAAGAAGAAGAGACACCCGAGGGAGATGTCCCAATTGAATCTGCTGTTCCCATGCCCGCATTGGGTGAGTCATCTACACAAGCCCCACTCACAAGAAAGAAAAGCAAAGAAGTTCGAGTGCTTTATGCCATGGTTGAAGCTACTAAAGGAAAGGAAGTGGAGGAAGAGTTGGTAGAAATTGAGACAGATTCAAATGAAACTCTATCAGAGAAGGACTTGCAAGAAAACATGCCTCTAGATCCTACTATTGAGCAGATTCTTACATAGGAGGAGCAATGGAAACAGTTTGAAGATGCTACCAGAGAATTTGATGCAAGGGCTGCTGCGGAGAAACAAAAGGAAATAGAGGAAAAGTTGCAATTTGATGCTCTACTTCAACATCAGCAATCGAAGGAAAGAGAAGTTGAAACAAGGACAGTAGTTGATACAATGGAGGAGCAAATGAGGCAATGAGAGCATGAGATCAAGGTCAAAGCTGAAAATGACAAGCTGGAATTGATACAGAAGATCCATGATCTCGAGGAGGAGGAAGCAAGAAACCGAAGGGAAAAGGAAGCCCTTGTTGCTAGATTGAAGCTTGCAGAGGAAACTCGACTGAAAGAACAAGAGGCTGAAGCTCTAAGGAAAGAAAAGGAGGCTGAAGATCTGGTAAAGAAACAACTAGCTGAGAAAGAAGGGGAAAAAGCAGAGAAACTCATAGCCTTGGAAGAGGAAAGATTGAGAAAATAAGAAGGAGATAGGAAGATGCAGGAACAAAGAGATAGAGAGGAGGCTGAGAAGTTGGTGCAGTTGCATGTACTGCAGGAGCAACAAGAAAAGGCAAAGGTTGATTCTCAACCTAAGGTAGATATTCAGCCATCCTCTACAGTTGCTGCTTCCTCTTCCATGATGATGGATCCTGGTGCTCCTACTTGGTTGAAATTAGATCTACATAAAAGCGCTAGAACATCTCCTCAATCTCTTAATTCGGAGGACATGATGAAGGAGATTGAACAAGAAAGGCCTAAGAAGATGGCTAAAGTTTTGCACTCTACCAGACTCACAGATAAAGGGGAGATAGTTGCTGAATGTGCCTTGCCTATGATTGAAAAGGAGGTAGGGGATATGCAGCTTACAGACTATCAATTGAGTATGGTTAACTTGGGAAGACCCACTAGAAATCAACAAATGAATTTGATTGATGTGGTGGCTTCAACGGCAAAATCCAAAATGATCAAGGACAAACAAAAGAAAGATGAGCTTAAGGCTTAGTTAGATCAGTTACATTCATTTTTGAAGAGTGTCTTCTCTCCAAGGTCACAAAAGGTTGGTGCAATTGAGACTCCTATTTTGCTAAGCAAAAAGGAGGTTGATGATTTGATGCAGGTTAGAGGTAAGGTGGAGATGGTTGACAAGTGGATAGATAAAGTGAACCGGGAGGTAGGTGAGATTTTGGAAAAGGGTTTTGAAACCTATAAGGAGGGGGAAGGAGTAATAAAAGAGATGCATCAATATATTGAGGCCTCTGAGAAGTTAGAAGAAGAGTACAAAGAGTATAGTGAAAAGTTGGAGAAGATAAATACATTGCCTCTAACTACTCTTTTGGAAGAATCTATACTCAAAGATGATAATAAAGATTTTGTAGAAAAGACTTCTCGTATCCTTAAGTTTAGGGCTGACTTCTTGAGCAAACATAAGGATGAAATTCAGGGAGCAGTTAATAATTTAACTGAGCAGTTGGAGGAGTTGGAAGCGGTTATGGCTATAATAGTAGATGTGAATGTAATGACTAAAAATGGCATGCCGTTAAGTCAGGTTAGAGAGAAATGGAAGGAAAGATTCCAAGGACTCATGCAGGATGATGGAGAAGACTTGGTGATAGATCGACTTGTAGAGGTCAAGGAAGAGATAAAAGCTGCAAGAAGAGAGTTGGTCAAGGTAAAAAGCATGAAAGAATTTGCTGCAGTTGAGTTGGATCGCATCAAATTTGAAGATAACTGGATTGATGGGCCAGATATGGATATGCTACAACAGGTCTTCACTAGTTATGATGAGTTCATAGCGGATCCAGCATCACATGCATAAAATCTTGCATGCATGATATTCTTCTTCCTTGCATGATGCATGATGATCTTCTTCCTTGCATGTTGCATGCATGCAACACTAGCAGTCTCAAGGATGTGGGATCTTCTTTTCTCCTATGTTCTATCTTCTATTGTTAGATCAAACTGAATGTGTAATGTAAGAACTCAAGATCGAAATTGATCTGAGTTTCCAAGATAGTTGATTGTTCTTAAAAAGGTGGAAAGCCTAAGATAGAAGTAAAAGTTTGAACTTCTTTTTTGTATTCTATAAATACCAGTGGAGTATTACATTGTAAGGGTCGTCTAATTGAGAATTGGATTGGCTTACCTAGTGTTAGGAGATAGAATTTTCAGAGAGCATTTTGTAGAGATACATTGTACCAGATCTTGTTTACAGTTAATAGAATTGCAGGTTTACAAAATATGGAGTTTGGCATTGAATTGTGTGTTTGATAAGGTTAATGAGTTATAATCCACTTGAATGCCAGTGATTGTGCTAAAGCATGATAGTTTCTTATATGATGAAAGTCATTAGAAGAAACCAGGTTTAAAGATTATCTTGTTAAATTGTCATTGAATTAAGGTTATTAAAGTCTGTTGATCTATAGTTTTAATGATGAATGAATGTGTGTGGTTTTGAGATCTTGGAAATACTTGTGATAGGCGAATAGAGGAATTGAATTTAGCAGCTAAGATGTATATGATGGTATAGTTATACTGTGGGTTGTGTCATGTTATGGTTTTTGTGATCGGTTAAGAAAACATTCATTGTTAAAAGTATATGTCTGGATAGTAGATAAATTTAATTCATACTTACTGATTTACCCCTTGGATCTATCTTTTTCTTTTTTTTTAAACCCCTTGATTTACAAAAACTATTTTGACAAAGAGAGTCATAGCTTGAATCCTTTGTTACCAGTCCAGGCCTCTTGAATATTATAGTTGCATGAACCAATTGAGTGACATCAGACAGTTGAGAACCAACTACCAGGACCTTGGGAGTTAGGCCACTACATGTAGTCTTTCTTTTTCAGGAGAAATAGAATAGAAATATTCAGTTTTAATGTTGTTTGTGTCATTTTAACCATCAACAGGGTGGAAGCGGAGATGGTGAATGGTTAGCAAGCTGGCAGTGGCAATGTAGCGGTCGGTAAGCGGTTACCGCTATACTGCAACCTATGAAAATGGTAACCTTGGTAGCGCGGTAAGGTGATAAACGACACCGAAGCAATCAAGGTCAAGGTACCATGTTACCACAGGGAGACATAAGTTTGACCGCGGTAAGGTGGTAGAAATAAAAAGTACTTCGTAGTGGCATACAAAGTTTACCGCGTTACCATGGGTATAGATTTTACTGCGCGTGGTATAGCAGTGGTTGTTTGATGACCACTAGGCTGACCCTCTACTGCACAACCGTGAACTGTTTGAAGGCTATCCATGGTAAAGCAGTAGGGATAAAAATTTA
The DNA here is from genome assembly GCA_007115665.2 of Sequoiadendron giganteum. Classification (NCBI taxonomy): domain Eukaryota; kingdom Viridiplantae; phylum Streptophyta; class Pinopsida; order Cupressales; family Cupressaceae; genus Sequoiadendron; species Sequoiadendron giganteum. The sequence goes on from CM021103.1 coordinate 227,751,886, forward strand.
AAGGGTTTAGGGTAGCGAGATAGGATATAAGTCATTTTTTAGCCTTTTTGAATGACAGTAAAGGAAAGTATAGGGTATAAATGAATAAAAATTTAATATTTTGATGGAAAATATTATATTCAAATGGGAAAACCTTAGGGTTTTTAATGAATTTTTTGAGCTAGAGAGAGACAGAGCCCAGGAGGGTTGGCTGGGTACAGGTAGGAGGGGTTTTAGGGTTTAAGGGCTAAGGGCCTAGGGTTTAGGGCTAAGGGTAGAGGTAAAATGGTTTAATGGTTTAGGTTTTAAGGGTTAAGGATAAAGGATTAAGGGTTAAGAGTAGATGGGAGAGAGATAGATGGAGTGAGTGAGAGAGAGAGAGAGAAACCTAAGAGAGGGAGAGGGGATAGGAGGGAGACTCTTGAGAGAGAGAGAGGGAGTGAGCAAGAGAGAGATAGAGGGTAGAGCAGAGAGATATAGGAG
>CM021103.1:227752447-228014971 GCA_007115665.2 Sequoiadendron giganteum
TAGAGGGTTAAATGTAGAGGGGAGAGAGATAGGAATGAGTGAGTGAGTGAGTGAGAGACCTAAGAGAGGGAGAGGGGTAGGAGGGAGAGAATTGAGAGAGAGATAGGGAGGGAGGGAGTGAGAGAGAGATAAAGGGTAGAGGGTTTAAGGGTTTAGGGTTAAGGGTAGAGGGGAGAGAGATAGATGGAGTGAGTGAGTGAGAGAGAGACCTAAGAGAGGGAGAGGGGATAGGAGGGAGTCTTGAGAGAGAGAGGGAGCAAACAGGAGAGAGATATAGGGTTTAAGGGTTAAGGGTAGAGGGCTAAGGTTAGAGTGGATAGATATAGGAGTGAGTGAGTGAGTGAGTGAGAGAGAGAGACTTGAGATAGGGAGAGCAGGTAGGAGGGAGAGATGTGAGATAGAGAGAGAGAGAAAGAGAGAGGAAGTGGGAGAGAGATAGAGGTTAGAGGGTTTTAAGGGTTAAGGGTAGACGGGAGAGAGAGATACTTGAGAGAGGGAGAGAGGGTAGGAGATAGAGAGAGAGAGAGAGAGAGAGAGATGAGGGAATGATATATATGTAGGTAGAGAGAGTTGAGATAGAGATAGAGTAGAGAGGTAAGGAGAGAGGGGAAGGGAGGGAGAAGTTAGAGAGAGAAGAAGGAAGGTGGATAGATTGAGAGAGGGAAGGATGGAGAGAGGGAGAGAGAGAGAATGAGGTATAGAGGGATAGGTAGGTAGAGATAAGAAGAGAGGTAAGGATATTTGGAGGGAGAGGTAGGGATGGAGAGAGAGAGAGGTAGGTAGACAGAGTGATAGGGAGGTTGGAGGAATCAATCACTGATTCCTGCTCTAGGTCTTACCTAGAAGACCTCCATGGTGTCTTGCCTCACCACCTTAACCTATAGGACCTTATTCTTTTTTAGGTTCCCCAGGTTCTCCTTGCCAACCCAACTACCATCACAACTCTACCTACCAAGTCAACCTTGGTGCAATGTTTACAACTCTTCCTTAGCCCTTAATCCACCCTAAAGGCTAACATACTCCAAAACTAGAACTTAGCTTTGCAGGGGTATGGAGGTGTTTCTAATAGGTTCAATCCATCCCACTATGGTTCTTGAGGGTCCACCTAACTCCATCTTCGCATCGCTTCCACCAAACCTTCATTTAGGGTTAAAAAGGCTACTAGCCCTAAGAGCCCCAATTAGGACTCCTTCTCTGAGCAAACAAGTTAGTTCTCCAAAGTTTCCCAAAGAATAAAAAATCTTTCCTTGGGGTTCCTGGTAGTTATTCCCACCACTCTAATATTTTTGGGGTCTTAACCCTCAACTGTCTGTACACAGGCTAAACCTTCATTTTGGCAAATTAGGCCTTTTGTTTAGGTTTTACTGACCTCCCTGCAACAGTTAGAGGTTCCTTATAATGGATGGATTGATGGAGCTTCCTCCACCATTATATGCTTTGGAAAGGCTCATACCTGCCCTCTCTACATCATAATTTGATAGGAAATGGACACCCCTGCAAATCAAGTGCTCTGCACTTCTTGTCTTCCCTAGCTGGACACTTCCTGGTTTTCCTAGAAGAAGACTTCCATGGTATCTCCATTGCTACCAAAGACTCCTAATTCTACCATATTCACAGTCATGGATTCTAGTCACAATTCCCAAGGGCCGTACAATATGTATAGTGGGAATGTGATCTAAACCTTCATTCTTCTCTAACAGTCTGTCAGATCAACAATTGAAAGAAAACCAACTAACTACAAATAGTGCTTGGAAATTGAACAAACTAAAAACCTAATGCCACACAAAGATTTGAAGGAAACCTCCTCTACATCCTACACTATCTACAGTATCACATTCAATCCATTAAAGCTCTTCTTCTAAGCAAAAATCAGAAACTCTGACATTAACACAATGGTTCTCACTTGAATTTCAAAATTTCAAATAAACCAAATGCTTCCAACCTTGCTCTCATCTTGAGAGCACCCTTAAATAGGGTCTCAAAATCAGTTACCTCCCCTTAGGTCACTCCTAGGCCGTTGGTAGCTTTCATTAAGCTTTATTTCCAAAAATTTAGAAAAGGAACACGTAAAAAGGGTCTAAAAGGCCTTAAGCCCTACTTGTAGTCAAAACCTCAAACTGATTCAGTGGTCAACATGACCTTTATCAACTCAACACCTGATCCTAAATGCCACTAAGGCACAAACAAGAAGGAACAAGAATAGGGAGATAAATTGGCCTAGACAAATTGGCCAAACATGACCTTCTAGACAACCTTCCTATGGTGACCTATTGGGTGCTCCTGCACCATTCTCCCCCCCTATGCACAAACATGAAGGAATGTGGGGAGAGATCAGAGATGTAGCAATACCCTGCTTCTTGAACTAAGCTTCATCCACCCATGTAGCCTCTGAGTCTGGTTTGTCCCTCCATTTGATGAGATGTTCCATGTATTCCTTATGTCAAGTAGACTTCTTCACCCTTGACTCCAAGATCCTCTCTGCTTGCAGCTTGTCTCTAGTAGGTAAGACTATGTTACTCACATCCTTTAAGATATCCCTGTTGTTCTGATCCATGTCAGTGACTAGTCCTTTATATCTGATCAAATCAGCCACATTAAACACTGGTGAGATTCCTAAATCTGTAGGTAGCTCCACCTTGTAGGCATTCTTTCCATATTTGGCTAACACCTTACATGGTCCCACTCTCTTCATTTTCAACTTGGTTGATGTTCCCTTATGCAACCTAGATTTGTTGAGGTGGACCATGACATAGTCTCCTATTGCAAATTGTAGATCCTCCCTAGATAAATTCACCTTAGCTTTCAGCTTGTGAGTAGCCTCAGGAATTATCTTTTTCACTTGCTCTTGTATCTCCTTCATGGTCTGAGAGAAATCCTAAGCCTGGCCACTCCTATACTCCATAGCTCCTAAATCTCTAAGTTCACACACACCTATTGGGTGCATTCCATACACTATTTCAAAGGGACTTCTACCTGTTGTCCAGTTCACACTGTCATTGTAGGCATATTCAGCTTGTGAGATGACCATGTCCCATGTTTGTCCATTCTCCTTAGTTAGGCATCTTAGAATGTTACCTAACACCCTATTGATCACCTGAGTTTTCCCATCAGTCTGAGGATGGTAGGCTGATCCAAAAGACAAATTGGTACCAAATCTACTCCATAGAGTCTTCCAAAAATGACTCATGAACTTCACATCCCTATCTAAAACAATGCTCAATGGAAATCCATGGATCCTCACAATCTCTTTGAAGAAAAGATGAGCAAGGTAGCTATCATCATGGGTGGTCTTGCAAGGAACAAAGTGACTCATCTTACTGAATCTATCTACCACCACATAGACACTATCAAACCCTATCTTAGTCTTAGGGAGTCCTACCACAAAGTCCATGCTAATACATTCCCATGGTTAGTTAGGAATGGGTAGGGGTTGATACATACCTTCATTACTAGCTCCCCCTTTGGCTTTCATACACACTACACACTGCTCCACATACCTCCTGACATCCCTTGGCAACTTAGGCCAATAGTAGAACCTTTGCACTAGTTCCATTGTCTTGTTGATACCAAAATGACCACTAAGACTACCATAGGGCTTCTCCTGGATGAGATTCTCTCTCATTGATCCTCTTGGAACACATAATTGATTCCCCTTGAATAAAAATCCACTCCGTAATGTATACTCTGAGTATTGACTATGAAAGTGATTCTCAAAGTTAGAACATACCTTGTATGCCTTCGAGAAGTATTCATTTTCCCCATAGAGATCCTTGAAACTCTCTATCCCAATGCTCTTTATCTGTATCTCTTGCACTGTCAGCAATCTCTTGCTTAGTGCATCTGCCACCTTGTTCAACTGTCCCTTCTTGTGCTTGATGGTAAAAGTGATGGCTTGGATGTATTCCATTCATTTCAAATGTCTATTGCTCAACTTCTCTGGAGTGTGTATGTAGCTAAGTGTCTGATTATTAGTAAAAACTACAAACTCTTTAGGTAGGATATAATGCCTCCATTTCCTAAGTGACTGTACTAGAGCATAGAGTTCTAGGTCATACATAGAATACTTTTTCTTAGCTTCATTGAGATTTTCACTAAAGAAAGCTATAGGCTAGCCTTCTTGGCTTAGCACTCCTCCTACTGCAATTCCATTGGCATCCCATTCCATAGTAAACAACTTATCAAAACTAGGTAGAAAAAGGATGGGTTGAGTTGCCACTTCTTGTTTCAGTTTCTCAAAACCCTTCTTCGCTTCTAGAGTCCACATGAACTTAGTTTTTAGGCCACCTTTGATTGTATCAAGGACTGGTGCACATATGCCACTAAATTTCCTTATAAATTTCCTATAAAACTGAGCCAATCCATGAAAACTTCTTCCCTTTGTCCCTATGGTTGGTGTAGGCCAATTTAGGATAGCTTCCACCTTGCTTGGAACCATCTTCAATGATCCTTGGGACACTACAAACCCCAAATACACAAGCTCTTGTTTGAAGAACTCACATTTCTCTAGGTTGATGGCTAACCTCTCTTCCTGCAATCTTTTAAGAACCAATTCCACATGCTTAAGATGTTATTTTGTTTTCTTGCTAAAGATGAGTATATCATCAAGATATATCACCACAAATATCCCTATAAAGTCTTTGAGCACTTCATTCATGAGCCTCATGAATGTGCTAGGGGCATTAGAGAGGCCAAATGGCATAAATCTCCACTCATACAACCCATCATTTGTCTTCAAGGTTGTCTTCCACTCATCCCCACCTTTAATTATGATCTGATGGTATCCACTTTTGAGATCCAACTTGGTGAAGTACTGAGCTCCTCCAAGACAATCCATCAAGTCCTCAATCCTAGGAATAGGGAGCCTATACCTAATTGTGATTCTATTTATAGCTCTAGAATCAGTGCATAATCTCCACTTACCACATTTCATGGTTGCTAAGACCACTGGTACTACACATGGACTGATGCTCTTCCTAATTAATCCTTGATCTAACAACTCCTACACTTGTCTAGCTACCTCTAGGTTCTGATCCAGTGTAAGCTTGTAAGCTGCTTTGTTTGGAAATGAAGCTCCTGGTATAAATTCAATCTGATGACTAATGGATCTTTTTGGAGGTAAGGTTACTGGTGTCCCATCACTAACTATGTCCTTGAACTGTTCTAACAACTTCTGGACTACTTCTGGTATGACTATTTTCTTGGCCTTGTCTTCTTCCTTGGGTTGCACCATAACCACATATCCTTCACCTCCTTGATGTAGAGTGTTAATGAACTCTTTACCACTGCTTAATAATACATTAGGGGTCTTTGACTATCCTTCTTACTCATCTGACAGTGATTGCAAATTGAATGTCTTTCCATCCTTCTTGAATGAGATAGTATTTTCCTTTCCATCATAGATTGCTTCTTTGTCATACTGCCATGGTCTTCCCAATACAAGATGGCATGCATCCATTGGCAACACATCACATAACAACTTATCTTTGTACCCTCTAATGGAGAACTCCACAGTTATCTGCTCATTGACAAGAACACTTTACCCTGTATTCAACCATGTCACCTTGTAAGGGTTAGTGTGGGGTACCTTCTCTAACTTCAACTTCCTTACTACCTCCTCTGAGATGATGTTATCACTTGAACTTGAATCCACAATAACCTTGCACACCTTTCCAAGTAATTTGCATCTTACCCTGAATAAGGCTCTCCTTTGCTTTGGCTCTTCCTTGACTGGTTGTCTGATCAAAACTCTTCTAAACATTAGGTTCTCCCCCATTTCTAATTCAATGTGATTAACCTCAGGTGATTTGGTACTCATGGTGTCCTCTTGAGCATATGCTACTCTCTTCTCTATATTTGATGAATATTCTTTCTCCGAGGACCTATAAGTTGGATGTCCCACTTGACCACAATTATAACACTTCATACTAGCAAAGTATGAGTTACTCCTGCATGCTCCTCTTCCTCTATTTGATCCTCCTTAAGGTCCTCTACCTCTTCCATAACCTCCTCTAGAAGGTGTTTCACTACCATAACTGTGAGTTTTGACTCTCCCTGATTTCTTTATTTCAGTCCCTCTACCTTGGTAACCACCTCTATGTCCTCTTTGATCTCTGCCTTTGCCCCTACTCTTAGAAGCCTGATCTTGTTTCCTCTTGCTTCTTTCCTGAATCTTTATAGCCAATTGGTAACATTGGTGTACTGTCTTGGGACTTAAAAGAGTCATCTCCTCTTGAATGTTCCACTTGAAGCCGTTAAGATATCTACCCACCTTCAGACTTTCATCCTCTAAAATATTAGACCTCATACAAATTTTTTGAAACTCTTTAGTGTAAGTATTCATATCTTGGTCTCTTTGTCTCAAGCTTTGTCTCTTCTTATGCAACTGAATCTCATAATCATCTGGCATGTATGCTTCTCTCACTTTGGCAACCATTCCCTTCCAAGTAGAGATAGGCTTCTTGCCTTCCTTTTCCCTCTCCGTCTAAATGAACTTCCACCATGTCAAGGCAGATCCTCTCAATCTTGACTTTTCCACCTTCACCTTTTGTGCTTCAATGACTCCATCCCACTCAAAATGGTTTTCCATCCCCTCTATCCAATCCATAACTAGATCAGCTTCCAATTTCCCACTAAACAATGGTATGCCTTCAAGTTCTTTTCCACTCATAGCTTTTAATGCCTTCAAGAAAGGTTCTTCTTGCAAAACAAGGTCAAGTTCAGGGATCTTGTCTTCCTCTGCAACCTCTTCACTCTTTGGTACCCTACCTTCCAATCTATCACTGACCTCATCGGTCTTGGTTTGCACATTATTCATTGCTTGCTCAAGTTGAGCTATTCTTTCTCTCAATCTCCTATTGCCTTCCTCTTGATCTTCAGCCTTCTTGGCCAACTCTATATTTTTCACCATGGTTGTAGAGCCACTAGACTCGAATTCTGACATACATCAATCTATCCCAAATCTTTTGTTGCTCTAATACCAATCTGATAGGGAGGTTGGAGGAATCAATCACTGATTCCTACTCTAGGTCTTACCTGGAAGACCTCCATGGTGTCTTTCCTCACAACCTTAACCTATAGGACCTTCTTCTTGTTTAGGTTCCCCTGGTTCTCCTTGCCAACCCAACTACCATCACAACTCTACCTACCAAGTCAATCTTGGTGCAATTTTTACAACTCTTCCTTAGCCCTTAATCCACCCTAAACGCTAACATACTCCAAAACTAGAACTTATCTTTGCAGGGGTTTGGAGGTGTTTCTAATAGGTTCAATCCATCCCACTATGGTTCTTGAGGGTCTACCTAACTCCATCTTCTCATCGCTTCCACCAAACCCTCATTTAGGGTTAAAAAGGCTACTAGCCCTAAGATCCCCAATTAGGCCTCCTTCTCCGAGAAAACAAGTTAGTTCTCCAAAGTTTCCCAAAGAACATAGAATCTTTCCTTGGGGTTCCTAGTCCTTATGCCCATCACTCTAATTTTTTGGGGGCACTATAGGATTTGACCCCAATTTTTGATGAAACCTTCCAACGAAACCTATATAATAAGATGTATCGTCGACCACTTGTGCGAATTTCCATTTTTTTTTTAATTTTTACCCCGACGTTCGTAAGAATTTCGACGATCGTTGTTTTGTGTACGTTTCGATGAAGATCTTTCACCAAAATTGGGGCGGTCCTGTAAAATTAAATTGTGGTGGGCATAAATTGAAATGAGCTCAACTATTTATTGTGACAGTGTTTTGCTCGACAGTTTTCTTGGGGAAAATCAAAGAAACTCAAGAAGATATCGCCAAGTTGAGGGAAGTCGTTATCTTTTTCCAGAATTCATTTGTGAAGTCAGATTTGTACTTCCAAGTTTGAAAATCATACTTGAAAGCAACATCTCATCAGATTTCATTTATAGTCTTGTGCATTTTTAGAATTTCATTTCCAGATTTTAGACCTGGCTTCACAAATTCTTTATAAGGGAATTGCTTATAAGTGATGGAAAATTCTTGATGGATTTGGACAAAGATTATATTTGCAAGGTTTCAATTTTAACCCTAATGATCAATTTGCAATAGATTTGGGAGCCATAGCTAGATAATATCAAAGGTGTTGGTTGTTTTTTTACTGTAACCAAGTTTATCTTCTAGACACATAGCATATAAAATCTCAGATAATACTGCCTTACAATACCATCAATCTATATTCTAACCCAATAGTACTTATCAAATCCTTATATGAACATAGTCACCTATAACCTCACTCAAGCATTTTAATTAATTCCTTGAATTAAAGCCAAAATGAGAATCACACACCATAACAGTGAGATGAACAGAATAACCCTTGATCATTTTATTCAAGATAATAATATATTCATACAATGGAGATACATGACCTTGAAATGAGTAATTTTCATTCAGATGCTAGTACTGTCTTGAAAATTAAGTACCCATGAAACTAAAACCTACAACAGAATGACACCAAATGGTGCAGGAGCACACCTAGGCTAACCTCCATGTTTGTTATTTTGGCTTGTACTTGACTCTAGCCAAGTCAGAATGTTAGTTTTTTTCCAGACCTTAGAAGGTCATTGCTTTTGTGGGCTAGGTGAGTTAGTCATTAGGACTAAGGTCACACAAATAGCTAGTGTTAGTAATTTAAGTTTTCTTAATGTTAGTTGTCTATGGGAGATTAGAGTCTTAAAGATGTTCTAAACACTTAGTGGTTGTTGTAAAGATGCCTTAAGGCCGTTAAATGAGTTGGTTCCTCAGAATCTAGAGGGAATAGTGGTCCTAAGAAATAGGATCAAGGCATAGAGAAAGATGCCAAATGTTGTAAAGAAGTTAGTATGGGCATGCAACTCGGTTACCTTTGGATTCCCTTGAGAATAGGAAGTGGGAGATCGACCAACAGGCCCTAGAATCATGGGGATGGCATCTATTATGACCCAAGACTCGAATCTCATGACATGATGTAATTGGTAATTAGTTTCTGAAAGTAAAATAGAGAGCTCTGCAACAGTGTTTTCAAGAACAACCCAAACTTTTTTGATGATAGAGATGCTTAATGGATTGAGAGACTGAGTTTAGTATTTGTTTAGTGTTCTATAGGATTTATCTTAGTATTTTTCATTTGATAAGCAAGTTGTTTAGAGTAGGATATTTGGTGTTAGGAAAATTGTTTTGGTTTTAAGTTCTTATTGGTCCAATCTTGACCTGTCGGTGCTTTCATGGCTCCCCCATGAAATCTAGCCATGGGAAACACCTAAGGACGGGTGGAAATGTCAGGGGAGTCATTAGTGTATATATATTTAGGATTAGGAAGCATGAAAGAGTGGAGAGCTCTTTTTATCACTAGTCTTTAGGCGAGTAGACAGAGCCCAGTTAGAGGTCTAGGAATGTCTTTGAAGATTTCTTGCAGGGTAAAGAGGTACTATACAGAACAGGTATAGGTTCAAGTAGGGTTTCATCATAGCTCATCATACTAGGTGGACTGAGGTCATGTCAATCATTTAGTTTATGGTTTGAGCAGGTTCCAAGCAAGATTACAGTCAGTCCTAGAAATTAGGCCTTTTAGCCCTATTGTCCTAAGTTGTACGAAACTAGTGTATGGAGGTTGTCAAGCCCTAAGCCCCATTGAATCTTTTAAAACTTCCAAATGAGTATCCAAATCTGCCTTTAGTTTTGTAGGGTCTTTGGAAAAATTTAGCAAGAATTGACAAAACGGGACTGGTAAAGGCTACAAGGAATAGGCCTGTTTAAAGTCTCAAATGGTGAAACCTTGAACCCAGTAAGGATAGGGTTTAAGAACCTTCTAAAATGGTTCAAATATGCAAGGTTATGAATTTTTTCAATAGGATGGGCACCCCTGCAATGAAGAATGACGTTTGTGAGAAGTTAGCACTTAGAACTTTCTAAGTGAGGAAGAGAAATTGAACTTGTCAAATGGTGTTAGTCCTCCAAGGTGAAGCACAAAGGATAGAACTCTTAGAGAAGAGTTAGAATTGGACTTAGTTAATCATCTAAGCCAATCAAGACCTAGAGGAGACTAGGTTCCTAGAAGAGACAAGCTAGGTCTCTTAGTTGCAGTGCAAGCACGCCTTGGAACACTCACATCACCAAACCTAAGAATAGTATCTTCACTATAATATCAGGCTCTTTACAAATTCGCTCTGCAACTTCAATTAGACTTGACCTAAAGATATCTAACTTGCTAACCGGCCATATTTTTGGTCCTAAAATCCTTCTTATAGGGAAAATGAAGGAGCAACAAGCATCGGACCAGAAATACACTTGTCACTGGTCACTTGGACCGCCTTATGACATTTCAAAAATTGGTTACAACAGCTGAGTCTCTGGAGAATCTTCTTTTTCATCCCATCCACTGGAGAATAACTATTGCATTTTCCAAACTTTGAAAACTTGCACCAAAACTGCCACCAAGACATAGCCAAAATTTGTTATAACGATAACCACTGAGCTGTTAACTACCGGTAGTAGACTCTGTCCTATTCTTGTTCAGTTAAGTACTTTTCTACCCATCCTTGATATTCCTCATCCGTTGGCCAATTAAAATTTACCACCTAATTTACTTTTTCACTGTAAGTTGTATACTTTACTACTACTTGATTTGCCTCCCTTTCAAAAGATTCCAAAAATGTGCTAGTGTTAATGATTTCATCTACCCTGTCCTGCCATTGCTACAATGATCTAACATTTCCTTGGGCATCTACAATATTTGGTAAAGATGTGCCACTCCAGTCATCAAAACTCTTTACCAACTCTTTAATCCTCTTTCTCAAATCATCGGGTAAGGCCTGGAAACCTTGCAGTGACTTCACAAAGTCTTGAGTAGGCCTTAATTTTTGAGGCCTATTAGCTGCATTTTGAGAATTTCATTTCCAGATTTTGTTGTGCAAGTTCAATATTCTAATTTTAGGAGTATAACAGTTGGAAATCATTGTAAAATCAGAATTTAATAATTTTTGGAATTAGCATTTGAAAGTGTTTTTTGGGGTCATTAACTTCAGACTATCTTCTCTTTTGCAGGGGTGGTTGCATGCCGATTTTTTTTGGTGTAAAATATCATAATTATTATATTTTGTTACCTGTGTACGATTAAAAATTATTGGAGTGCGTGTGAGTTTGATATTTTTTGAAGATCTAAATATTCAAGCTTGGTAAAGAAAAATCATGTCAGATAATATTAGTCCAGAACAAAATGAAGAGACAGTTGCTAGATTGTGGGCTATATTGAAAAGAAAGGGTGATGGGAAATGTTATTGTCCTTGCAATAATTGCAAGGGCTTAAAGACAAGAAGACTTTTAATCACAACAGCTGAGAAACATTGTAGGCAGCATGGTCACGTTGAAGGGGGACATGATTATCGTCCATTGGTAAGTTGTTCATTATATGTGTTTATTTGATTGAATTTGTAAATGTTTATATTGTTTTAACATTTGATATATATATAAAAAATCACTTGATCATGATCATGGTTTATTTGTGTTTGTCATTATTATAAAGGTGGGGCATCCTAGGGCACACGATATGAATTATCATGGCCCAGAGAATGTGGTTTTGCAAGTGGAGGAACATGGAGCTATGAATATCGAAGATGAAGTTAATGATCCTATGGAAGAAGATGATCATGCACCAGAAAACACAATTGAAGATGATGGTACAAATACATTGATCCATGACACATGTAGTGGCACATCTGATCATGTTGATCGAGATGACTTTGATGATGTTCATGATTTACCTGTACTTGAGAAGGCATACGAGCCGCTTTATGAAGGCTCCCAAACAACTCTTCTCTCTATTGTATTGTTGTTGGTGAACTTGAAGGTTATGAATGGTTTATCCAACATAGCAATCTCACGATGTTAAGGTATGTCATATATGTCATTTTTTTTCATCTATTTTAATTGTTGTTAGTTCATCGCTAGTAAATAAAGGATGAAGTATGTACCTTTAATATTCTTTATATTAAGAAGTTATTTTTTGTTGTAGATTGATTGGTGAATTTTTGTTACCACCATCAAATATTTTACCTCGCTCATACCGAGATTTATTTGGCATTATGAAAGATATTGGAATGGAGTATCAAGCAATAGATGCATGTCCCAATGATCATATTATATATCATAAACAACATGAATTTGCAATAGAATGCCCGGAATGTCATATCAGTAGATATTGAACAGATCAACTAGCAAAAAAGGTGCCTCGCAAGGTTCTTCGTTATATTCCCATTATTCCACGTATGTAACAATTATTTAGGTGTGAAAGCTTAGCACAATTTATAGATTACCATGCACGTAATAGAAGTGGAGATGAGATTCTTTGAATGCCTGCGGATGGTTCTGCATTTAGGGACATGGAGGAAAATGGCCACACTTTAAAGAAGAACCTCATAATCTCAGGCTTTCATTGGCAGTGGACGGTGTCAATCCATTTGGAGAGCTGAGATCTATTTACTCGGTGTGGCCTGTTTTTGTTATCAACAATAACATTCCTCCATGAATGTCAATAAAAAGGGAGCACATAATGTTGGCAATGATTGTTCTAGGTATTTTTTTACATCAATTTTTTTTAACGTAGTAGCATCTCATTTGTCTTATTTGTTGCATAATGACTTATATGTTTTTTCATTTAATAGTCATGTACATGAATTTATATATATTGCAGTAAAATGGTTATAATAATTATGTAATGTTTATGTTCATTCAACTAGGTAAGTACCAAGTTAAAGATATGAATGTATATATTGAGCCTCTTATCGATGAGCTACTAAAGTTATGGAATGGCGTCACTATGTATGACGTATCTAGACCAATAGGACAAAGACGATTTCAATTCCATGCAATGCTTGTATGGACAATTCATGATGCCACAGGGCTAACACATTTTTCTGGTATGTTATAACATTTGACTGCATAACTTTAATGATATTTAATTTTATGAATTAGATATCATGCATGTTTTTGAAATAATCTATTCATTATATATAATTATAAAAATTGACATATTTAATCCAATTATATATGATTTGCAGGTCTTCAAACAAAAGGAAAATTTGCATGTCCAATTTGTGGTCCAAAGATGAAATCTCGTTGTTCAACAAGTTTAGGAAAGCAGGTGTTTGATGAGTATAGACACTTCCTCCACAGAAATCATAAGTATCGAACTACTGAAAAACATCTTTTCAATGGGAAAGAAGAGACTACATCAAAACCACAAAGAATGACACCTCGCCTATGGAAGTTGGAATATAATAGAATTAATCGTCAAGGTTATACATTAGATCAAATTTTTTATCTATCATTGATGATATGTTTTGAAATTTTATTTTTATTTTGTGATCATGTTGTAATTGACAATGATTGTCATTGTTAATTTGTTTAACTTATATGCTTCATGAAGGTCGTCAAGGCATTAATGGTCAGCTTTCACAGGGACTAAAAAGTTATCCCAGACAATTTAGTAGATTGCCTACTATGAGCAGCTACAAATTATGCATTTGTTTGATACAATGCATATCGGAAAGAATATGACAGAAACGTTATGGAAAATATTGGATGGAAGGCATGACAAAGAAAAAATTGTCAAAATTTGTAGTGACATTCAGGAAGCCAATCATGCAATGAAAAATGTCATTCAATTAAATAGTGATGGAGACCAAATTAATATAAGTACCCTTCCTTGGTTATTAACAGAGCAGCAAAGCAATGCTATAAAACAAGTCATACAAAAAATTTGATTTCCCACAGGATTTGCTGCCAACATAAACAATATCATAACAAAGAAAGGTGAATTTGGGTCAAGGATGAAAATGCATGATTGGCATACCTTCATTAAGGTAATTATTCTTGTATATTATATATATATTTGTATATTGCATGTACTTTTCAGTGTATTATGTTTACTACGTTTGGAAAAATATTAATGAAAAGATCATTTTATAATTGTTGCAGTACGTTCTACCTCTATCTCTCCCAGACAACTTTGACAACAATGTCAAGCAAGTTATATATGATCTTGGAAAATACATGAGGTAAGTAGCGATATTTGTTCAATTGGTTGTATATTTTTGTTAAATCTCATTAATATATTTGTGTCTTGAATCACTTGTAGATGGCTGTCATCTAAAGCAATCCATAAAGAAGATATAAATTATTGGAAGAGAAGAATTCATCATCTAATGTGTGAAATGCAAAAGTGTCTACCTTCGACATTTTTCAATGCACAAGAACACTACCTCATACACCAAGTTGAGGAGATTGAATTATGTGGACCTGTACACACAAGTTCAATGTGGATGGTTGAGAGGCACTTGAAATTTTTGAAGGCTTTGGTTAGACAGAGAGCACATCCTGAGGATTCTATGGTGGAGGGATACATGGTATACCAGACGATGGTGTACATTACTGAATATCTTCCTAAGTTTGCAGCAAAGATCCATGTAGATCCAAATTGGGATCCCAACTCCATTAACAAATTTGAAGGAGAGTACTTGATGGGGAAAGGTAGATTGAGGAAAGTTTCAAGTAATTATAAGATGGTCATGGAGATTGGTGTAAGTGTTCCAAGGTTTTCTTGCACAACTAACTAAGAATACCTTTCCTTGTCTTCTTCTGGGAACCTAATATTTTCTAGGTCCTTGTTAGGCTTAGGTGATTAACTAAGTCCTAATCTAACTCCTCTCCAAGAGTCTCACACCTTGTGCTTCACCTTGAAGGACTAACACCACTTTGTTATGTGCAAACTCTTTCCTACACTTAGAAGACTCTAAGTGCCAACATCACACAAACATTGAATTGATTGCAGGGGTTCCAAACACATTGGAAACATGCCATGTACTTCCAAATGGATCCATCTTGGAGGATCTCCAAACTCCTTTCCTACCGGTTTCAAGAATTGGACTTGAGGAGGCCTATTTCTTGTAGCCCTTGACAGAGACCTTTACTTCATTCCTGCCCAAAATTTCCAAACAACTTAAAAAACCAATTCCACATTTGAATGCCCTTTCGGATTTTCTAAAGGTTTCAAAAGATTTTATACTCCTAAGTCGTTCATACACTGGTTTCCTATTATCTAGGTTAAATAGGGCTATTAGGCCTAGTTTGTAGGACCCCATTGGTTTTCTTGCTCAAACCTCAGTCAAATGGATTGATAGAACCTCAATCCTTCTAGAATATTAGGATATGTCTATACCCTACCTAGAACTATACTTGTTTCGTACTGTACCTCAATCCCCTGCCTAAATTCTTCAATTCATTACTGTCAAACCTCTAACCGGGCACTCTAAGCTCGCCTAGGACTTGACATTAAACACAGTTGTTCCACTCTACATGACTCCTAACTCTACATATGTACAAACCAATGGATCCCCTAACACATCCATCTACCCTCAGGAAAATCCCATGACTAGATTTCATGGGGGAGCGATAAAAACACAAGCTGGTCAGGACAGGACCAGTAAAACCCTTAAATCTTAACCTATCTATTCAGGACACTAAAACAACTTAAATCAACTTACTTGTAGAATGAAAAAAGTTTAATACTATCCCATGAACATGACTCTAACACTAAATCAAAACATCCAATTCACTTAGTATCAATGTCACTCAATAACACTCGGAGTTCACATAAAAATAGAAATTGCAGAGCTATCTTCTATTCCAAAAACTTGATTACAATCTCCCTCTTTCTTGAATTCAAGCCTGCTTCATATTAGATGCCATTCACCATGGTTTTAGGGTATGTTGGTCAATCCCCCACTCCTATCCTTTAGGGGATCCTATGTAACTGAGTTGCATGCAACATTTGCCATAATGGCAACTGTTGTCATGACAATTTTGTAACAACATTTGGCAAGTACTATGTCATTATGCCACCTTCCTAACTCTTAGGACCTCTATCTCCTATATTTCGAGTAATCAACACCATTAAATGCCTCATGGCATCTTTCTAACATCATTCATGTCTTTAGAACATATTTAAGACTCAAATCCCAACTTAAGCTACTAAGGCTAAGCAATGTAAAAACTATTAACAATGACTAAGTTTGGTGACCTTAGTCCTAATGACTAACTCACCTAGCCACAACAATGACCTTCTAAGGTCCAAAACAAACATACAATTACTTTGACTTGGCTAATGTTAGATACAAGCCAAAAATATCCTAACTATGGAGGTTAGCCTAGGTGTGCTCCTGCACCAGAGATTAATTAGAATACATTTTACATTTGGTTTTTATGTATATTGTACTTATAAATTAAGGTCGTATACTATGGTAATTAACTAATTATACATCATTTATGAATTTTTTTTTTTTTTGATACAGTTGGTCGAGAGTGGGATGCACTACATTTGTACGTCGCAAACAATCTTGATTGGATGATGGTATGGATTGAATGATGTCAACAATTTGGTCACGCATTAACATGGGAAGGTGTGGCTTCATTGGTTAAAGAAGCTCATCGTAATGGAGATTCCAATGTTACACCAAGGGAAATTGATTTAGCATATGGTTTAAGAGATAAACAGGTATGTATAAATATATTAATCACCCATATTATTTAATTATTTTCAATTATATTGATGTATATATATGTTGAGATTTTTTTCTTTGCATACATTCGGCCAAGAATAAATATGTTTATCAATTGACGATATTGCAATAAGTTTTGCATGTTTGACATATTGTAGGTGAAACACCACAAGGCTATGTGGTGCAATGTTCGTAAATTTCAAATCAAAAAGTTGGATGACACGAAGAAAACTTGTGATTCTGGGATAACTATAGTCTTCCAGGTGACTAATGTTTCATCTAGAAGCGACATACATCCAGAAGTCTCAGAAAATCAATACTATGGAATTTTGGATGATATACTTGAGTGTGACTTTAAGTCCTTCAAATTAGTTTTGTTCGTCGTCCTATGGTACAAGCTACGATTGAATGAAAATGATCCTAAGAGAACTGTTATTGAACATGATAATGGATTTACCATGGTTAATACAAGGTATTTTGAGTGAGCTGGAAATGAGCCCTATGTTCTTCCAAGCCAATGTGAGTAGGTGTTTTACTCAGAGGTTCCAGGTAAAGCGGGTTGGTCATATGTTGTTAGACATGATCCAAGAGGAAAGCTAGTAAAGTATAATGTGGTGGAAGAAGAAGATACTAAAGAAATAGAAGATGATGTAGATGATGATCAGGATCAACAGTTAGTTGATGATGTGCCTGAAGAAGATGTCGAAGAGGAGGAACTAGATTATGATGATGTAGGAGTTAGTGTTCATGAAGATGATATCCGTGTGGATGATGACATTATCGAAACTGATATCAATGATGATGATGATGATATGACCAATCCTTACAATGTTGAATCTAGATCAGATGATACAGACAAAGAGTTGGATGAAGAAGAAGATCAATGACATTAATTTGTATTGTCTATTTGATATTAATTTCTTGAAAGAATTATATTTGACTTATGTGGTTACATAATTAATTTATGATGTTTTTAATTTTAATTATATTTGAATTATATTAGAATATGTTCGGTTAACAGATGTAAAAAATAAAATGGATAAACCAAAAGATGAAAGTGTGAAACCACTGCCTTGTTGGGTGTATGGAGTCTAATGAAGATCTATAAAAGTGTAATCTATGATGGAAATAATTCAAAGTGTTTGGCACATAGATGTAGTTTATAACTTGTATAAATGTTCAAGTAAATGACTGACAAACTCTACTTGAGATAGAATGACAATCCTAGTTATGTGATTCTTCTTATTGATACAATTAATACTCTTTAGTTACTGTGATTGACTAGGAGGGTTTAATATTTACTTGAAAGAACCAAATAATCACATCACACAAATACAGTAAATGTGTATCTGTAAACTGAATATATATATATATATGCTTGATATATCAATTTAAACAACAGAAAAGCATCAATAGTATCAACTACTTCGAGCATGAGATGATTACAAGAAATTTCACCACATAAGATAGTCATTTAATTTGCAATTTGGCAGCAAGCTCTAAGCTAAGACAAATAGACACAGAACCTTACAAACACATACAATTTAGGCCAGTGCCATATACTATTGGGGAGTTGAATTAATTCACAAATATTTAGATTTCCATAACAGGTTCAAACACATAACATATAAGAGCTCTGACAATATTGCATTACAACAGTGTCAATTTCTATCCTAACTCAATACTTCTTATCAAATCCCTTTACAAACATATCCATCTATGACTCCATCCAAGCATTTTAATTTACTCTTTGAATTAAAGCAAAAATGGAAATCATACACACCATGATAACAGTGAGATGAACGCCATAACCCTTGATTATATTATTCAAAATTGTGATATGTTTTTACAAAGGAGAGCCATGAGCTCTAAATATACCATTATAACTGAAATGCTAGTACTGTCATGAAACATCAAACCTTCATGTTGTTGGAACTGTCAAATTTTGACAAATTCATTATTTCTTCATGATTATTAGTCTCCGAAAAAGATTCATAATGCAATCAAAAATATCCTCACATAGCATATTTTACCAAAATCCAATTTAAAATTGTGCCATAATGCCCCATAAATTTCATCTGACATTAAAATCTTTACATATGAAAATATCGACATAAGTTGATGCAGGTCTCATCGATGATAATATACATATCCTAAATGTATCGGAAAGACATAGCAAGGGTCACACCAATCAAGTTATACACAAAGAGAATGCGGGTTTCTATATCTTATTGGCAAGACAAAAAGTATCGGCGAGACGATGTAAGGTCACATCGAGCTAAATTACCTTTTGCCGATTGGAGTAATGTAAAGTCTATCAGAGAGACTTTGGTCATTGGAGAGATATTTTAAAACACTGCCCATAGCGTTATTAGTCTTGCCGATAAAGCAAGGGGAGGACTCACTCGGTAAGACAAACGATGCCAGGGAGAATTCAGAAAGTCTTACCGACCCCTCGGGTTACACCAACAGAACTGAGCATAGGAAGATAAAGTGTGTCGAGAAGACAATGCGCATGGTCTCACCGAAGAAAAAGCATATCGGTGAGACATGTCACCACGGGGAGATCTAAGAGACATCACAGCGAGTATTATTCTGTCGCCAGAACAAATCGCTTGGTCTCAGTGACATACTCGATAAAGTGAACATCTTGGTAAGACAAAGTACTTTTGGAGTAAGGCAAAGAACCGTTGGCCTAATTCATTAAGTCTAAGTGATAGTTGTTTCAGTGAAATTCATGGCGATATAAAAGCAAAAGGAAAGAAACTATCAGGGAGACTTGTGATGTCGAGGAAACTGCAGGACGTCTTGGTAGGTGGGTGATCGTTGAACCCTGATGTGACAACGAGAATTTCAAAAAAAAAACTTGCAGCATTCATGTCTCGATCGATAAAAGACATTAATGGCGCCACGAAGCGTAAAAGATTTTGCATATCAGGGTATGATCAATTGAAATCATTGTCTCATAGAATTCAAAGCGAAGGAGAGCAAGGGAACCAACAGAGCAATTAAGGCATTCACCTGGCTTGAGTTTGGAAGAAGTTACAGTAAGTTTCTCGTCCTCCCAGAATTCATAAAAATTTGAATTATGGAAGGCACTGGTTCAGGAAAACTAAAGGGAAGAAAACCCGGGGAGGGAAGCCAATCAAAAGCAAAAAAGCAAAAGACTGAGTTGCAACCAGAAGGTACTAAAAGGAAGCTAAATCAAGACCTCATAGACCAGTTACCTGGTTCTGGACCTAAAGCTAGGCGTTCTGCACAGCTCAAAGTGGAAGTTGACAAATTGGATGACAAATGCAAATTTATAGGTGATGTTTGGACTCCGATTAGAGGCTATGAGTTATTCAATTTCCATTACCACAAGAGAAATCGCTTTGAGCTAGTATGCAATCCATGGAGGCTCAATTTAGGGAAATTAGTGTGCCCTAATGTTTTTATTAACGTCAAATTGGTAAAATTGTTGGCCGGACACTATGATTCGAAAAAGAAAGCTATATGTGATTTGTCAAGGAATCCATTGATACATGTATCTGAGAATGCAATTGCTGAGGTTTTCAAAATGGAGGGAATATGCAGTGACAAAGTAGTGAGTGAAGAGCTCGATAGTGAGTTTAGAAGGATGGACACCATTTATAAAGGGTGGAGGTTACCTCTGCACAGAATTAGGTGTCATGGCAAACCTACTCCAATGGAAGAGAGTGAGGGGCCACCCTTTCATGTAGACCTCTTTGAACCTTACCTAAAATATACTTACTACTCAGTGGGACAGGTATTAGGGATGGAGGTACCTAAGCATATGGCAGTTGTGCCCATGGTGATTTCTACAGACATTCAGTACCACAATTCTAGATCATTTGACTATGCTGCACATGTTTTTAAGGAGCTGGATGCAAGTTTGATGGTGATAAAGAGTGATGCTTATGTTCTCCATCTCAGAAATTACTCACTATTGATGCACTTAGTGTTGTATTTTGGACAAGAGTTAGGTTTTTGGCCCCAGGAGCTGAGGATTTCACAATATGACAAGGAAGGTAGGCCATTGCCTATTCAATTATGGATTGCTATTTGGGACAGCAGGTTTGCAAATTCAAATTTCTTGCATTTTGAAGAATTCTTTGTGAAACCCTTGTATAGATTTTTTAGTCATCCTTGTGATTATTCTTTATCTGAACAAGTAAAAAGGTTTCTTAGGCCTAGATATTACAATGGACCAATTAACCACAATTGGGGGGATTGGTATTTCTTAGAGAATGCCACAATGATTAGGGTTTATGGCTTTAAGGATACACCTTTCATTCTGCTCAGAACTGTCCCAGATAGAATTGTATACCTTGAAATTGCTAGGCAAATGGATTACTCCAGTGTTATGAACTTAAGTTCATATGGGAAACAGGCTTTTATGCCCAGTAAATTGTGTTTTAGTGATTTCACTGTATTAGCCAAGGAAGGTTATGATCTGATTCTGGACAAATTATTGCACTACAACATGAGTAGAGCACCAGTGAAAAAGAACTTTGATCCAGAAGGGTATATCTACTCTACCAGACAAAAAGTAAATCTCAAAGGGTACCATCATGTTCCCTTTAAATCTGATGACATAATCAGAAACCTGGAGGGAGAGGAAGCTAAAATTGTGATTGAAAAACATAATCAGGAGTTGGTGGATGTTGAGTTGTTATCCTCTATTAAGGGGATTTCAAAAATAGATAGGCCACAAAGCTCATTTGAGGAAAGTTTCAAGAATGAAGACTCAAGAGTATGCCTATGTTGCCAGAGAAACAAATGTTGAGGAAACCATGGATGTAGATACAAGACATGAAGACTATAGGTCTTTCATATTAGATGATGAATTTATAAAGACCTCGGAGTTTAAGACATTTTTATATAAACAAAAAGGGAAAGAGATAAGGGGACAGGTTGACAATGTCACTCTAGGGAATGAGGATCAACTGTTAAAAATCTTAAAGGATGAAGTGGACAAAGAGATGATTGACATGACCCCTAAAAAGGGGAGGGAGCTGCTTGAAAAGGTAGGTGTTATGATTTTTCCAAGTTTGGATATGAATTCTGCATTAGTTTTTGATAGTTTCTTAAAAGATAACAATGCTACCCACAAGCTCAGTATAGAGAAGGTGACGGAGGTATACACAGGATCAAGATACAATCCTGATGATGAAACATTGATGATTTGGGCCTTGTATCCTCCTCACAAGAAATCAATTGTTATTGATACTGAAAAGGCATTCAGACATGTCATGACCCTGAAGGTTGGGGAGGTTGATCCTATAGCGACTGCTGATATTGGGATAAATATAGCCAAGTTGAATAAAGCCCAAATCCAAGCATTGATAAGGGAAAGGGAGATGTACAAAACCAATAATGAGAGGATGTTGAGAGAGAATGAATGCTTGAAAGACTTGGTAGGTGGTGTAACAGAACCAACAAGGATGCTCACTCAAGGTGAGAGTTCATAGAAAAAAGACCGTTGGGAAGGGTCAACTGCATACTCTTAAGGGACAATGGATGCATTTGCTGCAATAATAAAAAGAAGGAAGGTTGTTTTTAACCACTTGGTTAAATAAACTCTGGGGAAAACATTCACAGTATGTAGATGCAATAAAGGAACATAGGAGAGTGGATAGCAGAATTCAGGAAAGAATTGAGGAATTGGAGGAGGACACTACTAGTAATGAAGAGATTGAAAAATATGCCAATTGTATTATGGATAGGAACAGGGATTTCTATGTGGAGTTACAAGGGGATATGCAGGAATTGACAGAGGCTGCCGAGGATAGATTCACCAAGTTATGTGATGATGAAGGGAAAATGAAGGAAGCGACTACATGGAAAAGTGAGTGCGAAACAATACTCCAAGGGATGCTAGAGATAGCCACTGCGAAAGATGTGATATTGGATGCAGCATGTGAGCAAAATGAGCAAATGATAATGATGGAGATTGTGATATGCGATGCATTGGGAGATGCTGACACTCATGAGTGCCAGGATTATATGGAGCATATTTCTACAGTCCATTTATGGCTCAAGAGAAATTAGTTAATAGTGGATTTGTTAAACCTTTTTGAAAAGGCACGTCCTTTTGCAAACTGAATAAGTATCCATTGTTGGATAAATTTAAGGGGTAGAAGATAGAATTAGAATAGGATAGACTGTTGTAAGCATTAAATTTTTAGAAATGATGACATTCAAGGAGACTATGTTGCATGTATGAACTTTGAAGGAGATAATGAAAGACTATTGATTTAGTGGCTTCATTCTGGTATCAATTGTTTGTTGGATTCTTGTGATTATTTGATTGTCTCCAATCTAATGTTTCTTGGTTGTTTAAATTGAAGTATCAAGTATATATTCTATTTATCAGTACACATTTGTTGTTTTTGTGTGATTTGGTTTATTGGATTCTTTAAAGAAGAAAATAAATTCCTTTCAATAAATTACAGTAATCTGGGAATGCCATTTGGATCATTAAGAAGAATCAGATTATTAGATTTGATATTCTGCCTCAACTAGGGTTTATCATTTACACTCTTGCATGTTTATAGTTATATGCCAAACAATTAGAGGACCTGCTAGATAGAAACCATTCATTAAAGGCTTTCATTTGACTCCGTTTTACCCAATAAGGCACTGGTCTCCCTTATTTACATTACATTAGTTTTATTCATTTCATTTAACATCTCTTAATTGAACATATTAATTCATACCTTGATATTGCATATACAATTTATACCAAAGTAGGATCATATCTTTCCACTGTTAAATTGCCATTTGTGGATAGTTAGATCAAGTAGGAAACATAAATTGAACATATTAATTTAGTATAAGAGTCAACCAATCATAAGGAAAACATAATATGAAGATGAATTTTCTCAAATCTTGTGGTTGTAGATGCCCTTTTGAAATCTATGCAAAATGTGGGAGGATAGACAAATCTCATGAACTATTTGACACAATGCCTCGAATAATTGTAATCTCATGGAATACACTCTAATTAGAAAAGTCTCATCACTGCCCTCATAACAATCTACCAATTTGTTTTAGTGTCTATTGTGTTATACTCAATTTGGGACATGGGGTATAGCAAAATAGACACTAAAATAAATTGAGAGATCACAATTCTTTGAGAAATTTTGTCAAATAGTTCACAAGCTTTTTCTATCCTTCCACATTCTGTATAAATTTTAAAAGGGCATCTACAACCACAACATTTGAAAAAAATCATCTTCATATTATGCTTTGATGGATGTCTATACCTTGTTCAAAATCTCCCATATTAAGGAAACCAATAAGGATTTTGGTGAAGGTTGTGTTGGTGTTTAAAATACAATCCATGTAGAGGTTGTAGATATCTAAGAGGTAGCCAACCCCTATTGAGGACAACTACAACCACTAATGGCCAACTAACAAGAGTCAGTAAAGGACTGACTTCTCCTACACTTTTGGCTCTATAGGACCAAGGTGGGTAAACCTAAACGTGTTCACATGAATGTCTCATGATTGGTAAGAACACTTCCTGTGTACAGATTACAATTCCTACACACTCAAAGGGATAGTGACCATCTCAAGGTTTGGGCAGACCAGAGAATGACTACCAGTACCAAAGAGCAACGGAACTGACCCACTTATTTGTTACAATACCTCCCTGAGGAGGACAAGGTTGTATTCAAGTGTTTTGTGTTCAGTATTTGGATATCCTTGCTTAGAACCTACAGTCTTGAACTAATAAAATGACACAAACATTATCCAGTGCTTCATGCATCCATAGGGCAACAGAGTCATACAGAACAAAATCCTGATACAATGAACCCATCTCATATAGCATTACTATCATGAGATATTTTAGCATATTAAGATAGTACTTCTTCAAGCATCCTGAGTATATACAACCATGAACATGAAACTTATTTTTCAAGCATTTGATTAACTCTTTGAGTTAAAGCAAGAAAATGAGTCACATTTTCAATTAACTATTGAAACTAAACAGATGAATCTTTGATAAAGCTATTCATAATCCATGGCACACACCGAGGAGAGTAAACCATCTTAATTTTATAGATTTCTTTTGATATAAGTACTTAAAAAAGCATATCACACTAATCTGTATATAAACCTAACCCTAGGATGACTTCCTGAAACAAAATTTTCATAACACTTTAACAATAAAGAGGACTGTATAACTTCCAAGCATCGGATTGCAAAAATTTTCTGACCCTTCATAATGAGCTGTGAAATCTCCTTTATAGAATAGGAGAACAACAAGCATTAGGCTACATTGTGACACCAAATTGAATTTCAGCACCAAAATGAAATTCAAATTTACATTCCTTGTCATAATGATACCGTGCATGAACAAAGGAATCAAAACGGTTATGAAATAACCAATCGAAAAACAAAATTTCATGCAAAGCACGTGCATGTCCATATCCACATCCACATCCATTTTATAGAACAACAAGAGAAGAGAAGACACATCCAACAGACCCACTTCCAGTAATCATGAAGAAGCAACACAACCCCGGTACAAGCAACCACTCTGAGTTTGAGCCTGCAATAGCGATGGCACCACCTCCTCTTTACCAACCTTGTGAGCACATTCCTGAACAACTGTACCTAGTGCTAATGCAGAAACTGGCTCAATTGCCAGAACCTCCTCATCCACTCCCATAAGATCAGCCAAGGAAGCCAAATAGTACCGATAATCAGAATCAGTCTCAGATTCATCAGAATCCGATATGATTATCAGGGACGAACAATGTACTAGCCTCTTCCCAATGTTCCTAATAATAGCCTTGGGAGACATGGGAGAATCGGATTTCTTCATGACTAGTGAAGCTAGCCTCACACTCCTTCGCTTAACTGATTTACTCATGATAGAAACAGAGCGCAGCCACAAACAGAAGAAAAACCTTACTGCACTTAGACACAATAGAATGCAATGCTGATCACATACAATTCAATTAGCATTTATAGAGCAAGCCAGTATGCAGGGTACAATTACTTGAAGGCGATTCAAGCACTTGCATAGTTAATGATCCGGATAACTATGAATACCCTCAGTAGGATGGCACTATTCGCACGTAGGAGGAAATCAGGTGGAGATCCTCGGGAGAAAAGAAACTTGTATCATTAATGACATGAGCAACAACCAAGTAATACATGCCATGCGGGCAACTCACACACTTCTTCCCTATAAATGAACAGCCGATTCGGGAGGCACTTTAACAAACAGAGGGTGGAGATCAAGTCAATGGATGTTGACAATCCACGTCGACAGAAGAATAGACCCAGACCGCACAATGGGTCCCATATAATCCCACTGGCATGAAAAGAAAAGCCACGTGCCACTCCCTTGTGAACCTCGCAACACTCTCCTGGATATTTACTCTGCCCATGCGAGGTGTGCGAGAGATCATGATTACCCCATTATTGATGGCTATTACCGGTGAAAAGATGCCCCCTGTCATATCGAACACCTCGGGAAGAAAACCCATTCATCCATTCACGCCACATGGCCATATCTCGCGAACCTCGCACTACTTTGATGACGCCAGCAGACAAACCTGTGAGGTCTGTGAGAAGCGGTCAAGATCGAATTCTATGATCGGATGGCTCATCTGCCCTCAGATGGAACATTTAAGTGGGGATGGCTATTATCGGTGAAAAGATGGCCCCCTATCATATCGAACACCTCGAGAAGAAAACCCATTCATCCATTCACGCCACATGGCCATATCTCGTGAACCTCGCACTACTTTAATGACGCCAGCAAACAAACCTACGAGGTCTGTGAGAAGCAGTCAAGATCGAATTTTGTGATCGGATGGCTCATCAGCCCTCAGATGGAACATTTAAGTGGGGGCCGCATTGAAATTTTTGGCGGTGTAATACCTAGGCCATTACGCCAAAAAGATCGGCAAATCAGGTGAAATAGGGCCGGTTAAGCACGACCCAAGAGGGATGAAACCTCACTTAAGTGACTGGTCCACCATGGCAACAGGTCACCATTAAAACATAACAAGAGGGTTTTCACTGATCCATATTGAAGGTTACCCTGAGTAATTTAGAAACCCTCTAACCCCAGCTTCAATTTACTGAAGTTCCATCAAGTTGTGGAATTTTTCTTTGCATCTACCAATTGCATTTGTTTGAAAGTTTCTAAAACCTTTTCAACAAATCCATTATGTGTATATTCTAAAATCATTATAGTCCTTATAGTCCTAGTCCACATCACTTTGTTTTTTGAAGAAACTAATACCATATATTTCTTATTTATGTTCTAAATTGGATACATGTTTATAAGTTTGATATTACAATTAATAATATTAATTTTGGCAAGACATTAAAAGATTTTGTTGATTTTAAAAATATATGCATCCCAATGTAAAAATGCCAACAATGGAAGCAATGATTGTAACACATAATTTTTGATGTAGTATCCAATTCAAAGGATGATGTTATAATTTAGGGTTATGCTTGGGTATTTAATTAGGGTTAGGATTTAGTGTTCGGGTTAGTGTTAGGTTTAGAGTTAGGGTTAGGGTTAGGAAAATAATGTTAGGATTAGGGTTAGATTAGGGTTTATGTTTTATAGTTGGGGTTAGATTTAGAGTTTTGGTTATGGTTGGGATTATATATGAAATTAGGGTTAGGGTTTAGTATTACAATTAGGGATTATAGTATTAGGGTTATATCTAGAATGAAGTTTTAGGGTTATTGTAATTATGATTGAGGGTTGTTTTTATATTTAGCTTAGAGTTGGGGTTAGGATTAGGGCCAGGGATAGGGCTAGGGTTAAGTTTAGGGATAGGTTTAGGGTTATTAGAGTGAATGCAACTAATTAATAAAATAAATAATATTTAGGGTTAGGGTTGGGGTTAGAGTTTTGGTTGTGGTTAGGGTAATAAAGATAGGATAAAGGTGAGGGTTAGGGTCAAGGTTAAGGTTTCGAGAGAAAGGGTTAGGTTATGATTTGGATTACCCTAAACTCTAACCATAACCATAAACCTAATCTTAAACCTAACCCTAAAGAAAACACATAACCTAACCCTAATTTTAGTGTTTAAGGCTAGGCTCAAACACTATATAACCTAACACATAACCTAACACTAGAAAAAATTCTTCTCCCAAACAATCTCCTCTACTTCTATTCATGCCTACTAGAGTTGCAACATTCAACATTGGTGCTTCAACCATTCATTCAAAGCTAAGAATTTGAAAGAGCCATTCATTTGTAATATAATTAATCATTTAACAATATTATAATTATTATTAATCTAATGCAATATTAATATTATTAATAATATACCACTAATATTAATAATCTAATATAATTACTATTAATCTATATATAGATTATATATAACCTTAATATATCAAATATATCATTATAATTCATATAATGTAATATAATATTGTTATATAATATATTAATATTATAACATTACTATTAATCAAAGTGCTTTAATATTTATGTCGAGTTTTAGTACATTATATGATAGGTTACTAAAGCGGCTCTAAGATGCACATGCTCAAAATCGACGGTGATGTTATAATCTTGATGAAAAGTTGCTTGACGGTTATGTTCAGTACTGGTGACTTGTCAAACACAAGAAGATGTGATTTTGGCCCTATTAGGAGAAGATTTAAAAGTTGATTCTAGAGCTGAGAAAAATTATCATATTAAATTATGAAGCCCTTTTCTTTGGCAAGGAGATTCCATGTGTGTTTAAAAATTCTTGTTGCACACATTTCTATTACTCATGTTGCTAAGAACCTTGCAAATCCTCATATTTGAAGATTGAAATAATCCAAAGGTATATTTTATGGCCTCCCTTTAACCAAGGAAAATGGTTTCACAAAGTATCCTAGGAGTTTTATTATTTCCCTCATGACTATAATAGGCTTGGCTTACTTTATATTCACTACTCTAAATGGCGCCATAATAGGCTTTGCTTGCTTTATATTCACTACTCTAAATGGCACCATAATTTTTTAAAATTTAATTAACATACTCTAAAACATAACTAAAGCGGGTTGTATGTCATCAAATTGGACAAGTGAAAGGTCAATACCAGCGCTGAGGAAGACTTTGGAGGAGTGAAAACAAGGTCAATACCAGCGCCGACAAAGATTTTGGAGCTAAAACAAGGTCAATACCAGCGCCGAGGACCAGGTTGAGGGCACTCAGGGAAAATCGACGACCAAGGGACAATGAGTACTGTAAGTTTGGCACCCCCATTCTCTTTAACCTACAATTTTCATGCCTAGTTTTCAAAGATCTTTGGGTACATTGGCCCCCCCATTCTCGTAAAATGGTATAAGATAAGACAGAAAAAATAAAATAGCTTTGTCTTTCACATTTTTATAGTGATTACTAGAGGCGCATAGACCAATTCTTCATAATAGATGAATTTGATCATACTTTTCCAATGATGCAACAGTTCAACTTTGGGGTGTATCATTTAGGCAATAGTTCAACTTTGGGGTTCATCATTTAGGCAATGATGGATCCCTACTCTTTTCATATGCTCTTTCCTTTCGATTTCTTCAAATGTATAGTTTATGTCTTATATTGTATTGAAATAGTTATTCCCACAACTTGTGTGGGACACCATACATTTTTAATTATCAATAAAAGACATTTGTGAAAATTTTGTGCAATCTTTCTCTTGTATACATTTGCATAATGAACTACAATTCATTTGATAATACTTTTATGTATATGAATGGAACTTAGTAGAATTGAATGTGTACCTTTATCTTTATTTTTGCAAAAACTATCCCAACTTTACTTGATTGAGTTAGATGCTAAATTAGGTAAAAAAATTGGTGACATCTTCTATATGTTTGCCTGCTAAACATCCTCACTAGTTGCCTATACTTATCCATTGGGCATGGTGTCGACTCTTGGAACTTGACAAGACTTGAGAAATAGTCTTGCATAATGTTGTAACTCATCCAAAATAGTGCATAATGTTGGCATTTTTTACAACCCAAGTAGAACCTGCAGAAGCTTCTATGAGCTTGCCATACTCAATTTTAAAAGTCCTGAAGGCACTATGCCAACTTAACGAGAAAAATGCAACAAAATTGTTATCTCTCCTACATTTCGGACTCTGTAAGATCTAGGAGGGTATCCCTAAAATATATTGTCATTCATGATGAGAATGATTTGCTCATACGTGGATAAACAATAGATAAATTCCAGTCTAAGTTTAAACAAGATAATCCTTCAAGAAATTGGCTATTTCTCAAGAGAATTCAGCTCTTATTTAACAAGGAATTGAAATAACACCTAAGTGTGTTTTTATGAAATATTCGAGTGAAATTGCCTGAAGCTATAACAAAAAATACAAGAACGATAAGCAGTCAGAGTACCAGTGCCATATCCTAAAGCACGGAGTCAAACTGGAAACTGAACTACAAGGTAACTTTCATCTAGAGCATCTATGATCTGTATGTAAGGCATTACCATCCATTCATCAATACATGAATCTATTACTCTTTAGAAAATCCTATGTGCTAATTTGCATGAACTTATTGAACAACTGAAGCATTTAATAGGTCCATTGAACCAGAGCTATAGTCGAACATAATCCATAGGAAATGACAAATGAAATTTAACGAACATCATCTTTGATAGATTTTTCATTAAAAATTCATGCAAATTATTACAATAGGAGAGAAAATAGACTCAAAACAATCACAAGATTTGCATAAGTATGCTCCAAAACCCCATGATTTACTAAGTTCCCAAACAGACTCAAAGCTTCAAAAAATTGGACATATTTTTTTCTCTCTCTCTACTTGATTCTTCTCTTACATATCTTAAGTAATTTCAACAGACCTATTCCTCGGCCCAGAATTCCCTTTTATAAAAACAAGGGAGCAAACAAGCTTTAGGTCGAAGGATACACATGTCCATTTTTTACTAGACCGCTAATTCCTAATCAGTTATCTTTACATCATTTGCTTGGTAAGAGAAGAAAAGCTTAAAACAAAATGATGATTAATTTGTTATGGAGGAAAGGAAATCATGGTTCCAAGTATTGATTCCCTGACACCAAAGCATCTTTTAACCGCTCCATGTGCTGATTTTATTTGCACAATTTGTACCTGAATCCGGGAAGAGAATGCATTTCAAAATATAATACCGTAGGCCAGACCTGTATTTTACATGACCAAATTGCAGCTCTCATCCCCATTATTTATAATTCAAGTTCATCAATAAACATCTTTTTCCATGACTCAAAATCTTCTTCCGATGGCCAATTGAAAGCCACCACCCAGTCCACCATTTTTCAATAAGTTACATACTTTATCATTAATGACGTGGCTGTCTTGTCAAAATTCTTCAGGAAACTAATGACAAGTGATAACTTCTCTAAAGTGTTCTCCAACATGCGAATATCAGCATTTTTGCATATCTCATGAGTTTGGGTGGTCATTATATTATTCATTTGCTCCTTCCACTCCTGCAAAGGCTTGACACTATCCTGACTATTCAAAATATGAGGTAGTGGAGTCAAATCTTTTCCATCATAAATATCCTTCAGTGCTTTGATTTTGGACTCCATAGGAGCAACAGACCCCTGAAATTTTTGCTCAACAATAGTCTTAACAAATTGATATGTTTTCATGACTGTAGGATACTTATTCCCATGCTGCTTTGCTCCAACTCCCATAAATTTCAATTTTTCCATTCTAGGGCCCCATCTATTTAGCAAAGGGATAGCCAATTCTCTGTCCCTTGGAAACAATTCAAGTGCTTGCAACATCAAGGCATAATTCACATGAACACCATTCAGCTTACTTTGGACCCGTTTATGTAGATGCCTTAACATAGTATCAACAATTTCTGAATTATTCCTTCCTGCTGCATCCCGGATTTGATTTACCATCTCCTTATATTCTTCAATCTGCTGGAGTAACTTTTCCCTAGAAGCATCTTCGCTCGAGGTACTGGCCTTCTCAACTGCAATAGGCACTTGTCGCATATTATATGGGACCATAGCCCAAGATTGAACTTGTGCATGAGGTTGGGGTTGATCAATTGGTGGGTCAGCAATAATTTGGCTAGAGCTAACTTGCTTTTGGGATCTCAAGATTTCCATTTGTTGCCTTAATAAGGCCATTTCTGTTTCCAATTCCGCCACCCTTTGCTGACTCTTATTATACTCAATAATAATGTCATTATACTGGTTCCTCAGAGTATCTCGGTTTTTAGTTAAATCCTTCACAGTTGCCCTAGTAAATTGGGCAACATTCACAACCATGTCAACAACCTCCAAGGTAGGGGTATCAGCAACTCTCTTCACAATCAAATGACCACTAAAATTGGATGTTTCAGTGACAATAGGTTTTCAAGACCCTGTAGATAGTGACCATATTGCCAGAGAATCCCACTCTTCACTGAAAGTTGATCCTTTAAGTGCTAATGCCGCCTCCTCCTTTGTTGCAAGAAGTGGTTTATTTGCCCTTCTTACTGTATCAAATACTACAGCATCAACAATATCCCACACTTTTGAACCAATGTTCTGCCCTATTCTAGTGTGATTTCCTTAAACCTCTCCTTCAATTGTACTCTGACCTTTGACTGAATTACTTGCTCTAGAAGCTCTAGGTGCAAACTTCTCTCATGTGCTACCTACTCAGTATAAGATGAGAGATGAGCTCTCCATACAAAATCTTCAAAAGCACGGGTATGGATAAAAGAGTCATCCATCATGAATTCTTTGCAGGCTTCCATTCTCAAATCATCACTATTTGTAATTCCTTTAATCTCATCCTTCCCCAATCTTAGGGTGATGGCTCCTGAGCTCGTTGCAATGTCAGTCGGATCTAGTGGCATTTTTGGATTTATTTCATCTGGAGTTACAATAATATCCTCCTCATCATTACCTTTCTGGCCAACATCCCCCATACTATCAGTTCTAGGCCTCTTTGGGGATGATGTGCTAATCTGTTCTAAACTCTTCGGAGGCGAATCTAGATCAATAATACCAGATACTGATTTCCTTAGGATGGATGATGCACCACTCATCGTAAATTCCTCTATCCTATTTTTCTTCCTTCTTGAAAACACTTTTATTTTCCCTTGAGGCTGGTAGGTAGGCCTTTCTTCGATTCTTATCTCAGGGTGCTACTCAGTAACATGTGACTTTCCTTTTCCTTCTACAATCCTTTCCTCCTTCAAGACTCCTACTATGCTCTTGAAATTATCAAGAACATAGATTGCCCTGCTGAGCTCATCTTTAGCATCAGGTACAGGATCAAAACCATGTATTTTCTCCTATTTACTTCTTACCATTTTTGAATAGGCAATGTACATTGCCTTTCTCTCATCCTGTAAGTCCTCACCAAAAATATTTTTCATGATATCTTCAGGATAGTAGAAATTGTGAACAAAGGTTCCAATCTGATGTCTAGCCTTCATTTGGGAGATAAAACCCTCAGGATCATAATTCCTAGGGCGTACAGTATTCAATCTATATGGCTTGAGTAACAAGTGTAAATTTCTCCACCCTCCCTTTATCATAACAAAATCTGCAAAATTTGTATATTCAGGGAAAAAGGTTCCTTTCTTATGTTCAGTAGGCAAATGGAAATCTTGAGATGCTCCCAATTGCCTCATTATCTCTACAAAACCAAGTCTGAGAGGAACTTCTTTAGGTAGGACAAACGGGATGGCATTGGTACCAAAGACCCTGAAGATTGTAGTATTGTGATTGGGGATAATATCACCCCAATTGTGGGTTAGATTCAGCTCAGGCCTCCTCTCCATAGGTCTTAGAAATTCATGAATTTCTTTTGGAATCCTGGGTGGATCAACAACTAAAGCCTTCCTTAACTTAGATCCAAAACTATTATGAAAGGTGACATAATCAAACTTATGATCATTTTTGTCTAAGACCCTAGTCCAATATTGGACAGGCATTTCAATATCTCCTTCCATCTGAATTTTACCCAATTCTTTCCCAACTTCAAAGCTACTAAGCCAGAATCTATGTTCTCTGCAAGGTAAGTGGCAAAGTCATATACCACATTATAACCAGGGTGTTGGAGGTTGACAGCCATATACATTATTTCTATAGGCACAGTCTTCTTCAGGTCAATCCCCAAAACTTGACATAGTGCACAGATGGTCTTCTTGAAATGAGGGGCGAAGTAGTCTATCGAGAAAGGTTCACGCTCATTCTTGCCAATAACAACCTTTTTTTTATTCTTCCCTCTTCCAAACATAGCCAAATGGGGTATCAAAAGGAATGTCCTTATCAAACCCTTAGTGTTTCTGTATTCTTCCCTGAATACCTCCAATTTGATGGGAATCATATCTTGGATCCATTCATGTAGGCCAAAAATCTTTGCAATTTCCTCCTTGGTTACTTTAATCATAAGCTTGCGAAGATGTGTTCTGACAATTCGAGTCATAGGATCGTACCTTGCAGCAATATCTTTTAATAATTCTACATCTTCATAGACATTCGGTACCACCAGCTTACCCAAGTCTAGTCTCCATGGATTACATAAAGGAACAGGTAAATTTCTATTTCCAAACCAATTGGAAAAGAGTTGCCAACCAGTGTACAGCAATTCGGCATCATGGATTGTACACTGTTTGTCCATTAAACCTTCATGAATCATGGGTCCATAGAACAATATCCTTCCTTCTTTCTTCTTGCTCGTATAAGGTTTCAACAGATCAATAATATCTTGCGAGTAACCCCTAGGCATAGCCTAGGGACCAACAGTTCGTGTCTTGGATGTCATATATTTTAAACAGAAGGGGATTTGAACTAGGGTTTTCTTAAAGAAAAACAAACAATTACACCCTATTCTCGACTGCCATTATAGAAAACTTTTTTATATGCACACAAATCACTAGCAATGACCTATATAAGCTCTAACAGCCAATTTGCTTAACATTCACTAGGAATCAAAAAGGACACAATTGCCAATTATTCAATAGGCAACGCTGATATATTCTGAAATTACAAAAGAAGGTGTTTGTATCACTTATTGTTTATTTTGCAGAGCGTCAACTATCACAATAATGGAGAACTGAGATAATAGCCGCTTTTCTAAGCACCGAGGAATTCTTATAAACCAGAATGCAACATTGAAATAGCAATCCACTAGTTATTTAGCATTTAATTATGTAGGCCGAGTCGAACTTGACCATTACTATTCACTCGCACGAGATAGAACGGCTATAGTACAGCACTAGTTTGTTTGAAAACACGTCGTTGATCAAAGATACAGTTGGCCAAATGGATGGTCTAGATTTGGTCAACAGCAGTTTGAAAATGACACATCCTCCTTCCAGTCAGCAAGCGAGCAAGAATATTGCCCATTAGGTACCACATCAGCATGGAACAGGTCCCACCTCATTCGTTAATCGATAACACCGATGCCCATGCGTCAACACATCATGTACCTCACAGCATTATTGAAACTAAAGTTTTAATTGTGCGAGGTCAGCGAGGGATGGCCCAGATGCATCGAATAGTACACAACTGTTAGCATCATCACCCGTCCATCAGTCAGCACTCAAAAACTGGCCCCACCAAGTTACACAACAGGTGGCAGCATCTCGCAAGCCTCGCAGCATTTTCTGTGATGCAAGCACAAACCTTGCGAGGTGTGTGATGAACGGTCAAGATCGTAGTTCCTGCATCCGTCGGCTAATACAAATTTGCACGTGCAAAATAGTTACCTTAAAGAAAGGGGACCACTAGGCAAATAGGGAAATAACCCACGGGGTCAAAAAATAATTCAAAGGCTACGTTGTAAAGGTTAATAGGCCGAAAACCATAGGGATGCATAAGTCAAAATGCAAAACCGAAAGGATAGGTAAAAGGGGCCGGTGAAGTGACGGCCAAAAGGGATAAAACACGACTTAAGTGACTAAGTACTGTTGATAGCAAGTCAATAGCCAGAAAGAAAAAACCCCCAAATACCAGACCAATAGAAAAATAACGAAGATAAAACCACCCCAAAGGGAAGGAAAACATAAGCTCCACCACATAACACCTACCAACCTTATTCAACCTACCAAATGACTCAAAACAAACTAACTATGCAAACAAAACTTATTCACTTAAAACAAAAACTATCCTAACCTAGACTAACTGAGGAAAGGAATACCTAAATAAAACCATTAACTGGTTCATGAAAGTAGCTACCCTTTCTTTGCAACTTGTAATGCTCCATATGTTTGTGAACATCAAAGAGGAAATGAAGAAATGATAGATGTTTAGCCAACTATTGCAATGCCTCATAAAAGGAGAAAACAAATCCATAAATCCACTTACCATTCATGTTATCTTAAAATGGCTAGGATAGTAGGATAGTTTCCTCATGCTTGGGTGCAATAATGACTTGTGATGCATTGCTAGTTTCCATCCTAGTTAGATGCCTGATAGGACATCCCCTTGAAAGATTTAGATTGGTTTTTCCTTTTTCCTCTTTTCGTGTGATCATATCCTTCATCTTACTCTTATGGTGCTCTTGTGGTACAAGAAATTCATTTGGAACTTCATGGTTTTCTTCTTCTTTCAAAGAACCCAATAAGGTTGATATAATATTATCATGACTGCATTCTTCAAACCTTCTACCTTTTTTATGGTTGTCCTATTTCATGGCTAATAAGTTTAGACAAGAGAGAAGGAAAAATAGCTTGTTTTTATTGATTGAAAGGTAAAAATACAGCTAAGTACAAGTCCGTGAAAATGAGTTACAATGCTATCTTTTTCTTGAAAGCTCCAAAAATGAGCTACAATACTTGCTGAAAGAAGAAAGAACTAACTCCAAACTATCATTTGAAGTTACTTTATGATTGCAAAGATTCTACACAAAGACGTTAAGTAGATTTGATTTGTGATGGAAACATTTGGATGGTAGTAACAATAACTTGCAATCTATCAAGACTTGATTACCTTATAACCTGTCAATCTCTAGCGATGAAATGATAAATTAATCATAATGTCACCTTCGAATCACATCACCATGAAAGAACTTCATCCAACATCCTTATGAGTGCAGGCACCACAAAATAGGTATTTGTTAGATTTGTCTTCCTCAAGCGAGGGAAATTCAGGAAGAGAAGAGGAAAGCGAGACATGTAGTAGGTCTAAAAGAGGGAGATCAACTAGAGATCAAAAGATTAGAAGAAAATTATGTAAACACATGGAATTTTTTCTTACTGAAGGGGGGTCATGTTCTTATGATGATGAGAGCATAGGCGACATCGAGGTGCCCTTGAGGTACAAACATCTACGGAAACAATGGGTACCCAAGGAACTTCCTCCAATAAACACTGATCTTTGTGTCAACGAGAGGATATATCGCATAGCACCATCGTCATTACATGGTTTGGGCCTATTTTGCATTGACGGCATAAAAGTCTGTTACGAAAAAGTTACTAAGTTGATGGAGTATGTTGGACCCTGTTACAGTTACAAAGATTGGATGCAGCTAGTTCGATATACACGAAGTATGCGTAGGTATGCACTATCAGCAAATTATATACAACTAAAAGATAAGGATCAAAATAAAGGAGTGGCTAGGTACATTGACGGGAGGCCAAAAGCATTAGGGAATATTGCAGCGTTTATAAATAGTACACGACCTGGGTCAACAAATAAGCAACCCAATTGTATATTCGAGGTGCGAGAGGGAAACCGTGTATTCGTATGTGCGGTAAAATCAATAACTACAGGGGAAGAGTTGCTAATCGATTACAATTTGAATCTCTTAGATACAAACATAATTACTATGGGGGTGGTATGTACTATATATATACCATTTTACCCAACCTCCAATTAATGACTCCAATATACCATTTTATTATTATGTTTTTTTTCGTAAGTCTATTGGTTTCATTTCGGTAATGTTTTTTATATTTAATTTTTGTCATAGCGGGATATTGATCATACGAGGAAGGCTCCGGCCCAGAGCATAGATCGCGATCCATCTTTAGGCACTTCTATCCGACAGGTTTACGTCATTGTAATTGTACAAATTAGATACGAGCAAAATGTTTTATTATTATGTTTTTTTCATGAGTTTATTGGGTTAATTTTGATAATGTTTTTAATATTCTTGTTGCAGTTGGCTGATCAGGGAAAGGCACCAGCAGTACAGGAGAGCATCCATATGGAGGTGCAGTCACTATTATGTGATGATGACATTGCATTTTCCACAAACCCTATGGATATGATGAGGAAGGCCCAAAAAAAATGCAATCAAGAAATCCTTTAGTTGGTATTCGTAGTGCCTCAAACAGATGAGATAAGAGAAAGGGTTAAAATATTGTCTCAGAGAGCACAAAACTTGGAAGTAAGTTGTCATGAGATCTTTAATTATAACATAAGTTCATTCATGGTTTTATATTTTGTACTCTTTTATGTCATGAACTAAAATATGTGTTGTTTTTACAGGATTATTTGCGTCCTCATGATCATGCTGCTAGTTGTGATCAAGGTACTGCAAGTGTTTTCCGGGAAGTAGGGGATAGTACAAGTGTCAATCCTGATCTTCTTGCGCATACAACACATCATCCGACCCCATCATCTGTGCCTATATTGTCGTCTGAAATGTTGGAAACACATACCATGTAGTCATTCGGTAGTCCGCCCTCTGGCAGCAAACACATGCCACTACATGTGTCAGTACCTATGGATGCAGAGGCCACTACTACTGGTGATGTTTTAGCAGCATTTCCTGGATCTTCCCGTATTACTAGTACGAGAACATTGCCGGTCACATTTGTAGTGACCGAGGATTTCCTTCCCATAAAGATAGAGAAGGTCCTAGGTACTTTAAAATGTTTTAATTATTATTATTATTTTAAGTAAGTGCTAACAGTGGGGATAGCACCCTATTATATTGATTTACAAAATGGCAATATTTGCCTACATTATAATTGCAGGAAATGATGTTTTTATAAACATCTAAGTGATATTTCATTGGAGCTCTTTGGGCCCACCATACGTACACAGTGGAATGCCTAAAATCAATATTTAAAAGATGAGCTCATTAATCGTTTAG
Organism: Sequoiadendron giganteum; assembly: GCA_007115665.2. NCBI lineage: Eukaryota > Viridiplantae > Streptophyta > Pinopsida > Cupressales > Cupressaceae > Sequoiadendron > Sequoiadendron giganteum. The sequence goes on from CM021103.1 coordinate 227,791,057, forward strand.
TTGTGTTGTTCGGTGATAAAACATTCAACCGAACCAAGGTCCTTAAGAAAGTTGGTACCTATCTAAAGTATGTGAGGGACCAATATAGGTCACATTTAGAGAAGAAAAAAAATTACGAGCGTCCCCCCATGATTCTAGAAAGGGAGTGGAAGGACTTGGTGTCGGATGGAAAGGAGAAGGCTGAAAAGAGGAAAGAAAAGATACTACCGGGCCAAGGAAGGTATGTAATACTATTGACAATTTAATTATATACTAATTAATCTTTCTTTTTACATAATCTAATGTATTTCAAATTTTTCATAGGCTTCCCGACACATCAAAGGCAACAAAGGCAAGACTAGAAAAACACGGGCAGCACAAACTTGGCTCTAGTGGTTATATGAAAGTAGCCGCACGATTTGTAAGTATCAATAAATGAAATATTGCATCCAAATAATAAATTGCAAACAATTTTGGTTTTATCACATCATAGAAGCAAAATTCATGATCGCATGCAAAAATGCAGGGCTTTGATTTCAACAGAGTGCCCACACAAGAGGACCTAAAGATTGCCTTCAACCAAGGCTATGGAGCCCTGACTGAACAGCTAAGAGTCTCGACTGGGCAAACACAATCTTCCACTGCATCCAACACGCAGGTAAATAAACTCAATAAAGTTTATTTCAAATTGAATACTTGTGCAATCTGTTCAATATTAATTTCCACCATAATAATGTGCCTATTTGTTTTACACAGATAAGCAATGATAATCCTGCACATGACATTGGAATGCAGCCTGGTGAGGGTGGAGCGCAACCTGCCGATGAAGGCCATGGTGTGCATCCCGGTACTAGATGTATTCATGTGCTATACAAAACGTAGTATGGATTAATACAATTAAACATCTTTAATTTCATTTAGTGTATTAATGAATGTAACCTTTCATGTTTCAACTTTAGAGCATGTAGAGCGTGATCAACATGTTGAGCATGATCAGGCTAGACAAGATCAGGAACATGATGTGGCTCCATCAAGTAAGCAGGACCACTCTAATGTTCTTTTAAACATTTTTTAATTGCAATTGGTGTATTAATTAATGTAATCTTTCGTGTTTCAACTCCAGATCAAGATTTAGAGGGTGTTCAACATGTTGAGCATGAGGCTATAAGAAAATATCAGGAACATGATGTGGCCCAATCAGGTAAAGAGCACCACTCTGATGTTCTTTTAATTAATGAAATACGTGTAACAATAATAATAAAACATATCAATTTAACATTTATTTGCTATTGCAGCAGACCCCCCCCTTGCAGCCGCGTCCATGCGGTTGTGAGTACACGACTAGGCGTACATTAAGATCATGAGCAGAGTTCAAAACAACTCAAGGGGGGACAGATGATTTGGAAAACAATACTCCACTTCAGCTTTTTTTAGCTGCAAAAAAGAAACAAAAAAAAAAGTGATTGCAATCATATTATGACAGCCATATTTTTGATAATATGTAAAAACTGAAAAAATGAAATATGTTAATGAATGAATCTGAATATGTTAATGAAAAAATGTTATATGTTAATGAATGAATGTTATATTTTATTAATGGATGAATGAATGATTAATGTTATATGATCGGGTATGGGGAATTGAGAGTGATGTGAGGGGGGGGGAAGGGCCAAATGAGCTTCCACCTTCACGTGGTTGGCCTTGTTAAGTAGAGATTATTAAACTACTCTCAAAACAAAGAGAAGCTCAAAAAGGTAACTAATGTACTTTTCAATATAAGAAATGCATCATTTGAAGCATCAAACCAATCTACAAAGATGAAAGAAAGTGCTAACTTTTCACTATGAACATTGTGTTGTTTGTGGATTTGGTTTCAAAGCTCTATTGATGGAGATGGCTTGTATGACAGCCAAGAAAATAGTTATCATTATTGCTGCTACAAATAGGCCTCAAATCATTGTAATAGTCTTGATCTTTCAATGAAAAGGTTTTTAAAAAAAAATGCACTTTCTCGTCGAATTTACGATGAACCGAAAAAACGTCTGATGAATTTGCAATGTATCCGAGCAAGTTTTGTTGTAATGACTTGCCTATTTCATTGCTCGTTCGATGAACTTCTGTCGCTATTTCAATCTAAACTATGTCACCAAGACTCCTACCGATGTAATCTTATCGGCGTCATATAGTTGCTCGGGTAGACCTTCAGAACTTACTCCGATGATATATGTCTTGCCAATATGCTTCCCTCGATGACACAATATGTGTATCTCGCTGATGAAAAGTTATCACTGAGATAGAAAACCAATCCTCCCGATATATCTTCTCAGGCAATTTTGATCGTTGTAATAGTCTTCATCTTTCACCGATATGCCTCTATTTCAATGAATAGGTTTTTTTTTTAAAAGTGCACTTTCTTGTCGATTTTACGACGAACCAAAAAAACGTCCAACGAATTTGCAATGTATCCGACGAAGTTTCTCCATAATGACTTGCCTATTTCCTCGCTCGTTCGATGAACTTCTGTCACTATTTCAATCTAAACTATGTCGCCAAGACTCCTGCCGATGTAATCTTATCGACGTCATATAGCTGCTCGGGTAGACATTCAGAACTTACTCCAATTATATATGTCTTGCTGATATGCTTTCCTCGGTGAGACAATATGTCTATCTCGCCGATGAAAAGTTATCACTAAGACAAAAAACCAGTCCTCTTGATATATCTTCTCAGGCAATTTTGATCTCTGTAATAGTCTTGATCTTTCAACGAATAGGTTTTTTTTTTAAATGTGCACTTTCTCATCGAATACATGACGAACCGCAAAAACGTCCAATGAATTTGCAATCTATCCGATGAAGTTTCACCGTACTGACTTGCCTATTTCGTCGCTCGTTCGATGAACTTCTATCGCTATTTCAATCTAAATTATGTCTCCAAGACTCCTGCCGATGTAATCTTATCGGCGTCATATAGCTGCTCGGGTAGACCTTCAGAACTTACTCCAATAATATATGTCTTGCCGATATGCTTCCCTCATGCTTTGTCGATGAGACAAGATGTGTATCTCGATGATGAAAAGTTATCGCTGAGACAAAAATCCAGTCCTCCCAAAATATCTTCTCAGGCAATTTTGATCGCTATAACAATATTGATCTCTCAACGATATTGCCAATACGTCGAATTTGTGTCATAATGGTGATAGACGTACGTTGTTAATCCGACGGTTTGGTGAAGGTATGCCTCCCATCATCCGGGCACTGTTCGTCACGCGATTGACGAAGTTGGCATCGCGGTTCCGAAGAGCGTGCATCGTGAGGTCAACATTTTGCAGCCCGTCGAGATGTAGACGAAATTTGAGCAACGATGTTGACTTTTGTTAATCGTCGGCTGGCCGACAATGTTTCGTCGAGATTCCGATGAAAGGCCATCAAAAATTGGGGTCAAATCCTATAGTGGTGTCTTAACCCTCAACTGTCCATACATAGGTTGGACCTTCATTTTGGCAAATTAGGCTTTTTGTTTAGGTTTTCTTGACCTCCCTGCAACAGTTAGAGGTTCCTTATAACGGATGGATTGATGGAGCTTCCTCCACCATTCTATGCTTTGGCAAGGCTCATACCTGCCCTCTCCACATCGTGATTTGACAGGAAATGGACACCCCTGCAAATCAAGTGCTCTGCAGTTCTTGTCTTCCCTAGTCGGACACTTCCTGGTTTTCCTAGAAGAAGAATTCCATGGTATCTTCATTGCTACCAAAGACTCCTAATTCTACCATATTTACAGTCATTGACTCTAGTCACAATTCCCAAGGGCCATACAATATGTACAGTGAGAATGTGATCTAAACCTCCATTCTTCTCTAACAATCTGTCAGATCAGCAATTGAAAGAAAACCAACTAACTACAAATAGTGCTTGGAAATTGAACAAACTAACAACCTAATGCCACACAAAGCTTTGAAGGAAACCTCCTCTACATCCTACACTATCTATAGTATCACATTCAATCCATTAAAGCTCTTCTTCTAAGCAAAAAGTAGAAACTCTCACATTAACACAATGGTTCTCACTTGAATTTCAAAATTTCAAATAAACCAAATGCTTCCAAACTTGCTCTCATCTTGAGAGCACCCTTAAATAGGGTCTCAAAATTAGTTACCTCCCCTTAGGTCACTCCTAGGCCGTCGGTAGCTTTCATTAAGCTTTATTTCCAAAAATTTAGAAAAGGAACACCTAAAAAGGGTCTAAAAGGCCTTAAGCCCTACTTGTAGTCAAAACCTCAAACCTATTCAATGGTCAACATGAACTTTATCAACTCAACACCTGATCCCAAATGCCACTAAGGCACAAACATGAAGGAACAAGAATAGGCAGATAAATTGGCCTAGACAAATTGGCCAAACATGACCTTCTAGACAACCTTCCTATGGTGACCTATTGGGTGCTCCTGCACTAGAGAGTAAAGGGAGATATAGAGAAATGGAGAGGGAAGGAGAGACGGATGGAGAGGTAGGGATCGAGGGAGAGATAAGGATTTATAGAGTGAAATAGAGAGAGAGAGAGAGGTAGGTTAGGAGAGGGAGGGGAGATAAAGGGAAGTAGCGAATGGAGGAGAGAGGGAAGAAGAGGTAGGGAGGGAGAGATAGGTGAGATAGAGAGAGAGGAGGGAAGGAGGGATATTTAAGGAGATAGGGGTGAGATAGAGAGAAAGAAAGTAAAGAGGGAAGGGGGAGAGAGAGGGGATAGAGAGAAATAGAGGCGTAATGAGAAAGGTAGATAGATTGAGAGAGGGAAAGATAGGGGGGAGAAAACAAGGTATATAGGGGTAGGCTAGACAAAGAGATGTAGAATGAATTTTGGTGGAAGAGAGAGAGGAGGGAGGGATAGGTAAAGATGGATAGTTGAGATAGATAGAATGAGAGAGATATAGGTAGAGAGAGGGAAAAGAGATATAGAAAGAGGGGGAGGGAGAGAGGAGAGATAGAAAGAGGGGGAGGGAGGGAGAGATAGAGAGAGTAGAGAGGGAGGAGAGAGATAGAGAGAGGTGATAGAGAGAGAATTAGAGAGGGAAAGAAGGTGGAGATATTGAGAGAGAGGAGGCAAGGAGGGAGAGAGAAATAGGTATAGAGGGACATCTAGGTAGACAAAAGTAGATATGAAAGGAGGGATATAGGGAGAGGTAGGGATGGAGAGAGAGGTGAGACAAAAATAGAGAGAGGTCTAGGTAGATAGAGGGAGGAGGAGATAAAGTGAAAAATAGAGGTAAGGAGAGAGGGGGGAAGAGGTAGGGAATCAGGGATGGAGAGAGAGAGGTGAGAGAGATAAGAGTGAGGAAGGAGGAATAGGTAGGGAGAGAGGAGTGAGATAGAGAGAAAGAGAGTAGAGAGGGAAGGGGAAAGAGAGAAGTGAGATAGGTGATAGAGATGTGTGATGGAGCTTAAAATTAGAGAGATAAGGAGGAAGGTGGAGAGATTGAGATGGAAGGATGGGGGAGAGAGAGAGATGTATAGAGGGATAGGTTAGATAGAGAGAAGTAGAGATCAAAGGTGGGTGAAAGGAAGAGAGAGGGAGAGAGAGAGGGGGAGAAAGAGAGGTGAGTTAAAGAGAAGTAGAAAGGGAAGGAGAGAGAGAGGGAGATAGAGAAAATTAGAGAGGGGGGGAGGGAATGAGAGAGAAGTGAGATAGAGAGAACTAGAGAAGGAAGGAGAGAGAATGAAAATATAGAGAGTAGAGAGGGGAGGAGAGAGCGAGGGAAGCAAAGAGAGAGAGAGAAAGAGAGGAGATTAAGGGAGGGAGGGATAGGTAGGTATAGAGAGTAGAGAGAGATATATAGAGATTAAAGGAGAGGGATGAGAGATAGAAAAATTTAGAGAGGGAAGGAGGGAGGGAGATAGATATTGGAGAGGGAAGGAGAGAGAGATGGACATGTAGAGATATAGTTCTTGAGCTCAAGGAAGATATTGTTAGATAAAGGGATGGAGATAGTGAGAGAGAGAGAGGTCTAGAGAATAAGAGATGAAAATGAGTGAGATAGAGAGAGAAAGATGAAATTTGACCTCCTGGGTACTAAAATTTGACCTCTTGATTACTGAAATTTGACATGCTGATTACTAAAATTTGACATGCTGATTACTGAAATTTGACTAAGTCTAAAATTTTTAAGATCTTCCAAAAACTAGAATTTGCATTATAACTCTTAGAGATCTGAAACCAATCTCAAACATCTTGCCTATATATACATGAAATATAACTTAAAGTATAATAAATTAAATTTCCATATGTAAATGTCAACTTATACTTAAATTTTTATTTCATGTATATAGTTTCCCTAACAGAGAAAGCGAAAATCTAGTTCTGTGCAAAGCAGGCCATTTGGTGCTCGCCAAATGACTCATCACATTTGGCGCACGCCAAATGACTCATTACATTTGGCGTACGCCAAAATGTGATGAGTCATTTGGCGAGCACCAAATTTGGCGCTCGCCAAAAGGCCTGCTTTAGACGTGTTAATTAATAGGATTTGCTAAATTTTCTCATATTTTTTACTGTGCTTCCCATCTCATTTGCACGTCTTTCAATGAAATTTTATTAAAAAAATCATGATAGTGTTAACCTCTATCTTAGCTATCTAAATATATAAAAAAAAATCATTTTGATTTAGTTAAGGTTTTGATCCATGGCTTCTATTGTAAATGCCTTCGTTTTTGGTCAAAAACCAACATGTGCTAAGTTTAGGATAGATTTTTACACATTCATCGGAACATGAAACAAAATAAGTTTTTTGAAACTAGACTCCATTCTACACATGATGAAAAAAAAATCAATTTTTGATTAGTTTGCAAAAAATTTGGGGGGGAGCACACTCAAATTTCATCTTTTTAGGATGTGTCCACTTTGAAAATTCATAAAATATTATATATTCATTAAAAAAATTATCCAAAAGAAGGACGATAAACTACATGGTGTTAATTAATTTCTCACCATTGGGATTTTTGAAATTCTAAAAAAATGTTAACCAAAAAGGGGAGAGCCCTCAGGCACTATGCTATTTTTTTTGATAAAAACAAGACCTGTTTTGGGCTCCCCCCTTTTTGAGACCCTTAATCTTCATTAATTTCAAAAAAACAATAGTAGCTTAGAAACTAGACTCGGAGCACTTCAACTATTGTTCTTGCCACATCTTGAAATTTTGAGCATAACTATCTTCATTTTCTCGTGCAAATCTGATTTTCTTGATTTCAGAAAAAAAGTGGCATCTTAAGAGCCAAAATTGTGTCACAGATTGGTGCACTTACCCAAAAGATGCCTATCATTTTCATTTCAACACTTACCTTGGCTATTGTTATCTAAGAATGCAAGTACAATCTTTAATATTTGGTCTTTAAGATACCAAATTTGAATGAAAGGATGATAAAAATCAATGGCCAAGATTGAAAGATGTAGTATGAAATAGGTTAGGGCTAAATTAAGGCAAAGATGGGACTTGGTTAAGGATAGATGGTTGAGATTAAATTATAAAATAATTGAATCAAGGGTGGAAATTAATTGAGACATGAAAAGATACAAATGGCACAGACAAAAGATTGACACAAAAAAGGTTGTTGAAGAAAATAAAATAATTATAAAATTATTTAATTTCTTGCGGGAAGTGAATAATCAAATAATTAAAACAATTATTTAATTATAGAAGAAGGGGAGAATTGATTTTTCAACTAAATAATGATTTAACTCAAAAGTGGTGGAAAAGGAAAAATTAGTAAATGATTAAATACATAAAATTTATTTAATTTATAGAAGAGGATTCTAATAATTAAATAATGAAAATAACTATTTAATTATAATAGAAAATGATAATAATTAAATAAATAAGGATTTATTTAATTATAGAAAGAAAAAGGGGACATTAGTGATGTAATTAAATAAATAAAATTTATTTAATTAATCAAAGGAAGAATAAAAGAAAGGAATGAATTAATTAAATAATTAATATTAGTTAATTAATAGAAGATATGTGACTTTAGACAATAATTAATTAAAATTATTTAAATATTTAGGGAAGAAAGGGGGATTGATGCGTACAAATGGTGTTTATAGGCAAAGGACAACTTTTAGTGTCTAGAGAACCTTTTAGATTGAGAAATGTCATTTTTCATAGCTTGTTTCTAGCTTGCAGTTGCTCATTTTTTTGTATAAATAGAGGTGCTTTCTCCCTCGTTTGGGATACATTATGCACTCTTAATTCTTATTTTTGAATTGTTATTCTACTTTTGAGAGTTTGACAGAGGTTCTTGAGGGTATGTGAGATGTCTTGGGAGTAAGTTTTTGGTGAGTGGAAGAGATATAGTTGAAAATTGCTTGTTTATTTTGGGAAGGCTAAGCTAGGAATCATTTTTGATTGATTAGAGTTTTGCACAAACAAGCATGCTGATTTCTACTCTCTTATGCATTTTATGATTTAAAAATATTATACATCTTTGGATGCCTTGTTGAAAAATAAGTTTATTTGTTTATTATGTAATGGTTGTTCTCTTCTTTGTGTGTAAGTGAAAGGATCTTGATGATTCTAGTTGTTAACAAACCTCATTATAGGATATATGCATATACTGTATATAATAGATTATGAGTATTTAAAGTTTTTAGCATATAAGGCTAAGTAATCCTTTTTGGACAATAAGGTTGGTAACACAAGGTAATTATGGAATAATAGAAATATCGTCATTGTTAGGTAATGATGTTATGAAAACCTTGATAGATAATCTTTATTTGACTGATTACTCTTATCTCCTTGAAATAGGAAGTGAGTCTTATCCCTAGTGTTAGGATATAAACTTGAAGATTATATTATATTCAATAATAGGGTTGAGATTTGTACTTATTGGCTATGTTATTTTCTTATTTTAATTTTTAATCTATTCCTATTCACGGAATACCAAAAGAGGACACACATTTCAGTAACCAAAAACCGTATTGTGAGAGGGATATGGGTGTAGTTTTACCAACTCCTCAGCAGTTGATTATGTCCTCCAAATGGTATACAAATATAGTACACATGTGGATGTATGAAGTATATGAAAAATAAGTTTTACGATTGGGTTATGTTCACTTGAAAGTACTTTACTTTGATTAAAACCCTAGGATGAGGATAACCTATTTGGTTGGGTTGTTTACTTGATTAGTGATTGAAGCACATAGATTGGAATTAGCCTTTATGAGCTAGTTGATCATTTGATTGTTGATTATATCTTTATTTAAAGTCATTTATCATTAAAAATTATACTTTTGACTAAGGTCATTTATTGATGAGATTATACCTTTTGATCAGAGTCATTTATTGTTAATATTACACTCTAGTATGGGAAATTTAATTGTTGTGAATTTACTTTTGAAATAGAGTCATTTAATAATGTGACATTATGTTTATTCGTATGGTTAGTTGGTATGTTAGAATTACTTGAATTGTACTTAAATAGAAGTGTCAAAGTAAAACATAAGAGAGAAATATGTTATTCTTGGGGTTAAGGTTACTCCATGGCATAAGGGGATAGCCTATGCATATGTTATGAATGGTCAATACAAATAGAGCTAGGAAGGTGGGTGACTGTGTGATGTCCACTCCATAATTATGGGTGATGAATACTTTAGCCAAAGTAGTGTAAGTTGCCACTATTTACACTGTCAGTTCATTGTGATCCAAATTTGCATACTAGGTAGGGAATGTCATGTATGAGTAGTTTGTATCCATTGTATCATAGATCTAGAAATTTTTAGGACACGCCACCAAGCTCAGGCAAGGTAACTATTATTAAGAGGTTAACATACCAATATCTTCAACGAAGGCAGGGCCATCTTACTAGTTAGGTAGATGTGCAAGGGATTGTAGTAAGTCTTTGGTTGGAAGAAAAGAACTTGAGTGATGCTTCTCCTCATCAGTTGGCGACCAAGATTTTATACAGGGCACCTAGACCATTCATATACCTAGTTCTAGTGAGCTCATGGAAGTTATGTAAGTATTTATGTATCCATTTCTATGGAAGATTCTAAAACTGGAAATGTAATCATGAATTTATGTAATATGAAATCAATACTTTGGAAATTTAAAATACTTTGTTGTAATGCAATGGGAAAGTTTGGAATGACGTTTATTTCAAATGTGCATATTTTTCTAATATATGAAAAAGAAAATATTGCTAAGTGTTAGCATTATAATCTATTTACTTGAGGTTAAAAGCACAATAAAACTATTGGGTCTACAAAACAATGGGCATACGTGGTATTCAAGCTACTAGGTCTAGCACTGGAACCTATGAGCACTTCGCAGTAGCCATAGGCTTATCTATCTAATCATATCTTCTCTTGTGTCTTATCTGATCAAAATGTATATTATTATGTCAACTTGTGTCAAATGGTGTCTTATGAAATTGTGTATTATTTCTTTTTCTTTTTCGCTCAACTTGTTTGTCTAAAGAATACTTGTTTGTGGTGAATTTATAGTCAACTAAATAGGGCAAAAGACCTATTTCCTCTTGGTGTTCTAGCATAGCCTTATAATTTTATATACCAGATCAAAGACCTAAATATTCTTCATCCTAAGTATATAATTATGCTCTCTGACATTGGTTGCTTTCTCGTCTTTTGGGTGTATTCTTCTCTTGCAGTAATCAATCCTTAAATTATTCTATGTATTATTTCTTAATTTAGGGATGATGCATAGTATTGACACAACCTTATACATCAAGGTATCTTTCACTTTTGTGACTCAAATCTTCTTAGTTTGATTGTTATGTGTCTTTGTCTATGTATTATCCATGTATATGTTCTAACCTTGTGATGTAATAGCTTTTTATGTTCTAGCCTTTTTTTCTTGTGTAAATATTTCTTGTCTAATGCAAATTTTTTAAGGTCTTTAGTATAGGGGCATGCTTCTTTGGTTCAAAGAGCTATCTACTTCATCTACAATATCCTTTTGGCATCACAATATTATTTTTGTTTCATAGATTCCCTTTAGCATACATATTTATGTAAATTTATAAGCCCGCTAAAGGGGGAAAAATGTAATGTCATAAAATTTTATCCCTTGTAATTTCACCTAATTTTTTGTACCCATTTTAGTGTCCACTCCCTTAGCATCTGTGCAATATAATTTTAGTCATTGCATCAGCCTTTTCCCCCCTCAAGATTCTTAGGATCCCTCTTCAGCAAGTACCTTTATGTGTCATCTTTGCATCAAACCTTGTGTTTTCCTCATTTTAACTATTTTGTAGTGTGATCTATCTAGACACTAGTGTGTCATGCATATGTCTCCATGCTGCACTATCATCCCGTGACATTTTTATGTTCAAACAATTTTTTTGAGTCCCTTGCCACTTGTCACCTACCTTTAGTAGTGGTAACTTCTCGGGACACCTTGTAACAACTCGAGAAGCTTCTTTTCCATCCTATTCTCTCTTTAAAAAATATCTTTCCAATCCATTGGGTCCTCTTGGCCTTTCTCTTTTAGAGACACTCTCTTCTCTCACTCTCTCAAGATTTCACAACTCTATTTCTTGTTACAACACTCTCATGTTCTCACAACATTGTATATAACTCTATTGGTTGTCTCTCTAGCTTCCTCAAGCCTTACAGGTGATATCTCTCTTGTCTTGTGTCTTTGAGCATCTTGGGATTTCCCACATCCCTTTTTTATTCATTTTTCTATCTCATCTATTTATCTATTTGCATGTCTGTGGAGGTGGGAACACAAAAATGGGGGTTTGACTAGGGAAATCTCCTTAAAAACCCCAACAATTTTCCTCAGTCGTATGTGTGCAGGTGCTGAATATATTCATTTTCTGGAGGATTCAGTGCTTGATCTATTGTGAGCATTTTATATCTCTTATTCTCTCACTAAGCTATCATTTATATTTTAGTTAGTTTACTTTATTTTACTCTTTGTTATAGTTATTTATTTAATTGCATCCTTAAGAGTCCCTAGTTATTGGATTGTTACTAGTCATATTGTTGGTTTTTTTGGCATTCTTAGTTTTCAGTCTATATCAGATGTTAGCATGCCTCTAGGATGTCAGTGCACTGTGTTGTCATCCTTTGGCCAAGAACTCGTTAGTCTGTGCAAAAAACCCCTATGACGTACTCTTTCTAATTTTAGAATTGTTTCCTTTTCACCCCATGATGTGAATTTCAATTTTTAAGTGATGCGAGCTGGGTTTTGGAGTTTCAATGTTACCCATGGTGATTTTAAATATCGACTTTTGGAAACCCTCTTGTTATGTTTCAACAGTGACTTACTACCAAGGGTAACTGGTCACTTAAGTGAGGTTTTATCCCTCTCGGGTCGTGAATTTACTGACCCCTTTCACCTAACTTTCTGGTCTTTCTGCCAAGATGGTTTATGTTCTATACCATCGGGGGTTTCAATGCGAGTCCCACCTGAATGTTTCATACGAAGTCTGGCGAACCGTCTGATTGCAGGTTTTGATCTGGGCCGCTTCTCGCCGACCTCACAGGTTTTCCTGGTGGCGTCACCAAAGTGGTGCAAGGTTTGCGAGATCTCGCCATCTGGCATGAACGGATGTGTGAGTTTTGTTCCCGAGGTGTTTGCGGTGACGTGTGGCCATCTCTTCACTGGTGAAGGTCATTAATAACGGGGTTAATGATGAATTCTCGCACGCCTTGCACGATCAAAGTAAATATTCTTAATAGTGTTGCGAGGTCTGTGAGGGTGTGACACATGGCCTTTTTTCTTTTGCCAATGGGGCTATGCGAGTCCCACTATGTGGTTCAAGCCTTCTATTTTCGTGGGTTTTGATTGGATGTCTTTTCCTAGGCGCTGAGGTGGATTGTCAATACTCATTGACTTGGTCTCAGTCCTCCGATTTGCCAAGGGATCTCCTCCTGATTTTCTCCAGCGTGTGAACAATGCCATCTTGCTTAAAACATTCATGGCTATCTTGGAAACTAATTGTTCGAGTGCTTGAATTGCTTTCAAGCAATTGTATCCTGCATGCTGGGCCATTCTATAAATGTTGACTAAGTTGCATGCAATTAGCATTGCATTTTCTTGTGTTTGTGTGCAGGAAGGTTTCTTCTCCAGTGTATTGCAAAGCTTTGTTTTCTCTATGGAAAAATCGACTAAACGCAAGAGTGCGAGGCTGGGAGCCCGAAGGTTGCCGGTCATGATGGAGCCTACTACTGCCATAGTGCCCTGGGGTACTAAAAATACTAGAAAGAAGCCAGTAAGTTGCTCATCCCTTGTGGTCATATCGAATTCTGATGGTAATGAATCTGACACCGATTCAGACTACCGGTGTTACTTGGCCACCTTAATAGAGCTCATGGAAGTAAATGAGGAGGTCATGGCAGTTGAACTTGTATCTGCTTTGGCACCGGGTTTGGTTGTTAGAGGTTGTGCTGACATGGCTGGTAAGGGAAAGATGGTTTCATCGCTGTCTCAGGCACAGACTCGAAGCGGTCGCCTGTACCAGGGCCATGTGTTTTCTTGATGGTTATTGGTGGTGGGTTTGTTAGACATTTCTTTTTCTGTTGTTTCATCATGTGGACGTGGACGTGTGCGTGCTTTGTATGAAATTTTGTTCTCCGACTGGTTATTATGTAACTGTTTTTTTATTCCTTTGATCATACACCATGTTATCGAATGATAAGGAATGAGAATTTGAATTTCACTTTAGGTTGAAATTCAATTATGTACTGCCAATGTAGCCTAATGCTTGTTGCTCTCCTATTATATAAAGCATATTTCATGGCTCATTATAGGGTAAGGTTTTTGGGGTCCAAAACTTTGGAGTCTGTATAGTTAGTTTAAATGTTGAAATTTCATAAACATTGTTCAAGAAATCATCCCAGGTAGGGATTTGTATAAAGTTAGTATGCTATGCTTTTTTAATTACTGATATCGAAAGAAATCTACAAAAATTAAGATGGTTTTCTCTCTTGTGTGTGTGCCATGGATTATGAATGGGTTTATCAAGGGTTTCTCTCTTCAGTTTCAATGATTAATTGAAAGTGTATTTTTTTTTTCTTGCTTTAACTTAATGATAATCAAATTCTTGAAAGGCTAAATTGCATGTTCATGGTTGTATATCCTTAGGATTAGCTAAGAAGTATTATTTTAATATATTGAAATATCTCATGATAGTAAGGCTATATGAAGATAAGTTCACAGTATCATAATTATACTTTGTATGACTCCGTTGCCGAATGGATGAGGCACTGGATAATATTTGTAGCCTTTTCTTTGGTGTAAGACTATAAGCTCTAAGCATGGTAATCCAAGTACTGAACATAACCACATATTAAAACCTTGTCTTCCTACAAGAAGTATTTCCTTCTTTTAGTGGGTCAATTATGTTGCTCTTGGGTGCTTGTAATCATTCTCTGGTCTACCAATACCAAGAATGGTGACTATCCCCTTGGGTGTGTAGGGATTGTAATCTGTATATAGAAGGTGTTCTTACCAGTTATAAGGCATTCTTATGAACACATTTAGGTTTACCCACCTTGGTCCTATAGAGCCAAAAGTGTAGGAGAGGTTAGTCTTTAACTGACTCTCGTTAGTTGGCCACTAGTTGTTTGCATTCATCCATAATAGGGGTTGGATACCTCTTTGAGAACTGCAATGTCTATGTGGGAAAAAACACCAACAGAATGGCAACTCTACTAGGGAAAAACTCAGCAGTTTTGGTTGCAGACGGTGCTGGTATAGAGTCATATTAAATGATATGTTGTTCTGAATTTACACTATGAATTTTTTCAACCTTAGCGGAAGGAGACAGTTCAAAATAATCCTGATAACCTTGTGGTCTATGGTTTCTTGTGCAAAGGATTCCAGAGTTCTAGAGTTATTCATTGAAAGATAATTTTATTGGGGAGAACTTCTGAGAAATTTTAAAAAAAGAGAGAGGGAAGATAGAGGAACCATAGGGGTTGGAGGTGCTTATCCATAATTTGTTGTTTGAAGTGAAGATAAGTTTTAGACTTCCACAATAGTGGATTATGATTGTGAAAGATATTACTGATGCTATGGTGAAACTTTGTAATGGGTATTGAAACCCAGAATCTAGCAGAATGTAGAGAACAGAATGTTAAAGAGTTCTTTTAAATATTGTCCTCTGTTGATGAGGTGGTGAATCTGTCTGAAGAACCAATGAATGAATGAAGGAATAATCCCAGATCTGTGCTATTTACAGTCTAGAAAAGAGGTTGATACATGCTGCAAACAACTACCAGGTATTTCATCAAAACTAAAATAGTTTACTACTTCTAATGATAATGGGTGGTTTTGATTAAGGCTGAAAATGGTTCCAAATTATATGTCGAGCATGAAAAAGGGAACAATGATTGGTTTTACCATACTTCTAGTAGAGCAACATGTAAAAGGATTTATGAAACATGTTTGTATTGCATAAAACCTTGGAAAGCAAGGAATTCTATTGTCAGTCATTAATAAACTACTAGTTGAGATAACAAGTGATGTGCCTGATAATTATATGTTGTTGAGTAGTCTCCCATGTGTAGGGTCGGACATAAATTTGCAAAAAGAACACGTTGTATTAAGCCCTTTGGGGAGTTTTATAACTCAAAGGTATATGCCTTTTCTGTTTAATGATATCAGTAATTACCCTAATTCAATTCCTAAGAAAATTAGGAAGTATTTACCTCAATATATAGGGCAAGTTGCAGAATCGACTTCTAAGCATTTACAACATTTTGTAGATGTAATGGGTGATTATGAAATTAGTCATGAGGATGTTGTCATGAAACTATTTGTGCAATCCTTAAAAGGTGATGCTAGGGATTGGTTTTCCTATCTACCTGCCTTTTTTGTTAATTCATGGAATCAGTTGGTGATGGCTTTTATGGAACAATTCGGTGAAAGAATCAATCCCAACACATTGAGAAAAGGATTTATGGGAATTCACATACAAGAGGAGGAATTAGTCCCATATTTTAATCTCAAGTTTTCAAGAGCTTTAAGGGAAATCCCTAAAGAAATAAGACCAAATGAGGTTGAAAGCTTGGTTGTGTATCTTAGTGCTTTCAACAAGAAGATGAGTTTTTTATTAAGGGATAAAGAGCCTACTACTCTACACCAAGCATACTAGCTGGCTATGGAAATTGAAAATGATATGAAATATTCAATGATGAAGAGGTATCGGGCTGCAAGTATTGATTACCCTAGCCTAACCAGTACGAATAGATTGTCAGAGCCAGCTATTCAAAAAACTGATGATAAAATTCTTGCTAGAACTATTGTAAGTCCACCAATGTAGTTTGATGATAATAAGACCCAGGTTGAAACCCAGTCCAATTTGAGTGATGATGATCATGTTTCTTGTGTATCAGAACTGTATGATATGAGAAGGCAAGATAAGGAATCACCATATGAGCTTTTTTTGAGATTTTTGGGAATCTTAATACAAACTCCTATAGATCAAAGACCTAATGATTATGAATGCATTAATTTATTTTGTGAACTATATGAACCAGGATTGAGTTCTTTACCAGAGGAATTGAAACCTGCTAAGTTGGCTCAAGTGATTCAATGGATAGAGATTGAAGAATCGGCCAGGAATACATCTACACAAAATAAAGGTAGTGCTCATTCATTACAAATTTTTTGCATAAGTATTGATGAAATTGAGAGGAAAAATGATGTAGGATTGTATGAGACACCTATTGTGTTTCCTAATCCTAATTATGATTCTCATATCATTGAGATTCTATTGCAAGCTAGTGATTATGATTTTAAGGGTAATGATTGTAGTATTGAGAATGCAACATAGCTTTTATTTCTAGAAAATTTGTGCGAGAATGAAGAGCCCCATATGTGTTTCCAAGTGAAGGAACAATTGTCAAATGATGTATATCTGGAGTGTGCCCCAAATATATTAGCAATGGAATAGGGAAGCTATATAAATGTTGAAAAATCTAAGGATAATGATGTGTGTGGTCAGAAGAGTACAATTGGAGGTAGCCATTATAGTGATGAATACATTGGCACTATGGTCTTTCCTAATTATCTATGTGAAGTGGAGATGGAGGTGTTACTGCCCTCTAGCATTGATGTGGTCAGTAAAAGGTTTCCTGATTTTGCTGAAATGTTCACTTATAAATCAACATATTCAATAGGTAGTGCTAAGTACAAGGAAGCTAGTACGTATTGCTCTATCTTTTCTAATCAAGGTGAAATTGATGCTTTTAAACCTGTCTCTAAGAGTTTTCATATAGAAATGAATGATGCAATACAATAAAATATGTATGTGGATTGGCCGAATATGAATGTGTTTGTGCATTCCCTAAAGAATGATGTATCCAATACTGCTAACTTTTGTAATGCCCTGGTGTACTCCCAATTGAAAGATTTCATAGGGTGGCAACCAAAATTGAATAGGAAATTCTAGGAGAGAAATTCCTCGAGCTATGTATCATCTTTGTTAGGTGATGGAAGTAAGGATACCTTGCATACTGTTCTATATGACAACTTTTAGTTCAATGTGCAAACTGATGATACTAGAATAGATGATGTTACAGACCAAGTAAGTTATGAAAGTTTCCATTTCTTGGTACAGCTAAGCCAACATCCTATAAAATATGACCAGGATCAGGATAACATGAAATATTATCATGGTCATATGTTTCTCTTAAAATGGTGGGGAAAAACATTGATTAAAACAGTACAGGGGTAGAGTGTAGGTAGCCACCATAATATTCTCAAAGATATTGGCCATCCCCTGAGTTTTGAAACATCAGATAGTGAATGTCGCAAGTTGTTTTTGCATCAAAAAATGGAGAATTTTGTTTTAAATAGAGGTAGACTTTGATTTCTCTTGTTTGGTGGCCTGGGGCTACCAATTTGTGTACACAGGTCCAGTTGAAAAAACAAGGTAATATTTATGTTAAAGGGCTTGTGTAATTTGGTAATCTAGTCTGTGAAACCAGAGATTCTGGATTCTTGCTATGCCCACAGGGGGCATACATCCCCAATCAGAGCCACTGATGGGAATTTCAATTTTTAAGTGATGCGAGCTGGGTTTTTGGGTTTCAATGTTACCCGTGGTGATTTTAATTATCGACTTTTGGAAACCCTCTTGTTATGTTTCAATAGTAACTTACGATCGAGGATAACTGGTCACTTAAGTGAGGTTTTATCCCTCTCGGTTGATGACTTTACCGACCCCTTTCACTTGACTTTCCAGTCTTTTTTCCAAGATGGCTTATGTTCTATACCACCAGGGGTTTCAATGCAAGTCCCACCTGAATGTTTCATCCGAAGTCTGGTGAACCGTCTGATTACAGGTTTTGATCTGGGCCGCTTCTCGTCGACCTCACAGGTTTTCCTGTTGGCATCACCAAAGTGGTGCAAGGTTTATGAGATGTCACCATCTGGCATGAACGGATGTGTTTTTTGTTCCTGAGGTGTCGGTGATGACGTGTGGCCGTCTCTTCACTGGCGAAGGTCATTAATAATGAGGTTAACTATGACTTCTCACACACCTCACACGATCGGAGTAAATATTCTTAATAGTGTTGCGAGGTCTGCGAGGGTGTGACACGTGGCCTTTCTTCTTTTGCCAATGGGCTATGCGGGTCCCACTATGTGGTTCAGACCTTCTATTTTCATGGGTTTTGATTGGATGTCTTTTCCCAGGCACTAAGGTGGATTGTCAATACTCATTGACTTGGTCTCAGCCCTCCGATTCGCCAAGGGATCTCCTCCTGATTTTCTTCGGTGTGCGAACAATGCCATCCTGCTGAAAACATTCATGGCTATCTTGGCCACTAATTGTTTGAGTGCTTGAATTGTTTTCAAGAAATTGTATCCTGCATGCTGGGCTATTCTATAAATGTTGACTAAGTTGCGTGCAATTAGCATTGCATTTTCTTTTGTTTGTGTGCAGGAAGGTTTCTTCTCCAGTGTATTGCAAGGCTTTATTTTCTCTATGGAAAAATTGACTAAATGTAGGAGTGCGAGGTTGGGAGCCCGAAGGTTGCTGATCGTGATGGAGCCTACTACTCCCATAGTGCCCCGAGGTACTAAAAATACTGGAAAGAAGCCAGTAAATTGCGCGTCCCCTGTGGTCATATCGGATTCTGATGGTGATGAATTTGACACTAATTCAGACTACCGTTGTTACTTGGCCACCTTAATGGAGCTCATGGAAGCAAATGAGGAGGTCCTAGCAGTTGAACATGTATCTGCTTTGGCACCGGGTCTCGTTGTTAGAGGTTGTGTTGACATGGCTAGTAAGGGAAAGGTGGTTCCATCGCTATCTCAGGCGCGGACTCGAAGCGATCGCCTATACCGAGACCGTGTGTTTTCTTGATGGTTACCGGTGGTGGGTTTGTTAGACGTGTCTTTTCCTACTGTTTCATCATGTGGATGTGGACATGCGCGTGCTTTCCATGAAATTTTTTTCTTTGACTGGTTACTATGTAACCATTTTTTTTATTCCTTTGATCATACATGATGTTATCGAATGATAAGGAATGAGAATTTGAATTTCACTTTAGGTTGAAATTCAATTTTGTACTGACAATGTAGCCTAATGATTTTTTCTCTCCTATTATATAAAGGAGATTTCACGGCTCATTATAGGGTTAGGTTTTTGGGGTCCGAAACTTTGGAGTCTGTACAGTTAGTTTAAATGTTGAAATATCGTAAACATTGTTCAAGAAATCATCCCGGGTAGGGATTTGTATAAAGTTAGTATGCTATGCTTTTTTAATTACTAATATCGAAGGAAATCTACAAAAATTAAGATGGTTTGATCTCCTGTGTGTGTGTCATGGATTATAAATGGATTTATCAAGGGTTTCTCTCTTCAGTTTCAATGATTAATTGAAAGTGTTATTTGTTTTCTTGCTTTAACTTAATGAATTAAACAAATTCTTGAAAAGATAAATTACATGTTCATGGTTGTATATCCTCAGGATTAGCTAAGAAGTATTTTTTTAATATATTGAAATATCTCATGATAGTAAGGCTATATGAAGATAAGTTCACAGTATCAGAATTATACTTTGTATGATTCTATTGCCCAATGGATGAGACACTGAATAATATTTGCAGCCTTTTCTTTGGTGTAATACTGTAAGCTCTAAGCATGGTAATCCAAGTATTGAACATAACCACATATTAAAACCTTGTCTTCCTACGGGAAGTATTTCCTTCTTTTAGTGGGTCAATTCTGTTGCTCTTGGGTGCTTGTAATTATTCTCTGGTCTGCTAATACCAAGAATGGTGACTATCCCCTTGGGTGTGTAGGCATTTTAATCTGTATACAGAAGGTGTTCTTACCAGTTATAAGGCATTATTATGAACACATTTAGGTTTACCCACCTTGGTCCTACAGAGCCAAAAGTGTAGGAGAGGTCAGTCTTTAACTAACTCTCGTTAGTTGGCCACTAGCTATTTGCAGTCATCCATAATAGGGGTTGGCTACCTCTTAGAGAACTGCAATGTCTATGTGGGAAAAAAAACCAACACCCCATCACTCGAGCTTTGTTCATATTTAGCTTATTAGGTGGCCTAAGGTAGTTTAGGATAGTCTGCTCCCTAGAGTCTCTTGGTAATCAAGAGACTCATGAGCAATGAATCCCCCTTCTCTACACTGAATGTTTTGGATCAGAACTTATGCATCTATACAATGGGTTGACATTAATGAGAACACCATATTCCATCCAAACAACATCATGCTCATGTTGTAAACAATATCCCCCTTTCTCATTGATGACAACATACTTCTCTAAAACTACTCCCTTTTGACATCAAGGGAAAAGGGTACCAAAAGGATACTTCATTTCATTACTCCCCCTTACTGATATATGAACATACATTAAAGAATCTCCCCCTAACAATGTTATCCATAACTAAAAGTGACAAAACTTATACCCCAACACTATCAACTACAAGTATGCATATGTACATTGAAATTTGGAACTTCCATATACAAAGCAAAAATATATAGCTTAACTAAATGAGTGAAAAAATCCATTATAGGACATATTTAGTTTTACCAAGTGTGCCTCCAAGTATTTATTTGGAACCTCCCAATCCTTCTTGGAAAAGGCAAGAAAGTAGAATTGAATCTCAAACTGAGCATGAAAGTCGTCTTCTCCATTCAGAGAATTTGGCACTAGATTCATTTTCACTACCTTCTCAAAACTAGCTAAAAATATAGTTAAAGATGTAACCCTTGCACTCACCAAGTCTTGAAGTTGATTGTATTATATTATGATTTTCTCTTTTTTCTCCTATAGTAGAAAAAATTGACCATGCAAAGTTTTAATTGTTGCTCTTCTTGCTCCATCTGCATTATCTATCAGGTCATAAGCATCTGATTCTTGAGAAATTTGTGACTCAATTGAGTTCATTTCATATTTGATGCTCCTTGTGGAAACTAGCCATTTTAAATAAAACTTTATCTTCTTCCAAAAAATTTTGAACCTCCTTCAAGTTTCCTTGTAACTTTCCATGCATTGTACCACATTTATCAAAAAATTTAGTCAATATCTTATCCTTTAACCTTTTTGTCATTTCCTTCTCAATCTTTTCTTCCAAACCCGTAGAATATTCCTTGAAGGAATCAAGTAATAACCTCAACTATTACACAATGAACAAATAACTATCAACAATTTATTTGGGAATATTGTCCTACAACACTTGTACTACTTCATCTATCAAATTTTCACTTTGTTGGTGAGCCTTAAGTATTTCTTTCCTTGTAGAGGCATTGAAAGCACAACGCTATAATTTATGTAGGCGGGATACTTTATCCATATCTAACTATCCTTGTTGCATTGGGATATGAAAAATTTATACAAACACCACCTGTAAAAATTATAACTACATATCCTACAAATCTTTCAATGAATCTCTAGAAGCTTCAAATGATTCACCACCAATTTTAACGCCTTCTTCTTCCTTCTTCTCACTCTTTTCCTTTTCTTCATTTCTAGAATATTCTTCTAAATTCTTCTCTATTTCTAGAGGAAGTGAAGTGTTTTGTTTTGTACCTCAGTCTTCTCTAAGACATATTTTTCTTATTCTTCTTCTTTCTTAGCATCATTCTTCATGTCTACAGTGGGAAAATTGTTTTTATTTTGAGCTTCATCATTCTCCAAGGCATCCTTCTTTTCATCTTACTTCTCTTCATTAACTACATTCTCTATAATTGGAGGGGTTTTATCGGTTGCCATATATTCTTGTACATGTTCGCATGCTCATGCACATGTTGATGTTGTTCATTGATAGGTTCATTTCTTTTGAGAGGGGTATTGTCATCCTATATATGATCTTCACTACTCAGAGGAAATCCCAACCCTTTTACAAACTTGTTTCAACTTTCAACAAAGTCTCATTACTTAACCTCTCAATATCTTCATTATCTCTTCTCATAAGAGTACTAACACTTTTTTTGTCTAGAATTTCTTATTATACAACTAAGATAATTTAGATCTTTCCTCAAGAGTTGGGAAAGAACCAATTCTCTCCTTGAGGAAAATTTTCTTATTTTCATATCTTCTTCAATTGCCTCTTGTCCTCTTGCATTGAAAATTCCTTTCAACTTATTTGGTGGCTAAGTCTATATGTATTTTATGCCTACATCAATTTTTGACATGTATTTGACAATTGCCTCTTTTATGGTTGCCTTATCTGCATCGTCTACATTGGGGTGCAGTTCAGTTGTCTCCTTCAATATCTCATACTCTACGAGACTGTTAAACAAAATATTAACCATCAAAGGACTATTCTTGTAGATCGAAGGGGTCTTCACTTTCTTCTTTCCTTTACCTTTGAGATATTTTTCCTCTTCTCCTAACTTAGAGGTCTTTTCTCTTCTATGGAAAAAAAAAAAATTCTTTTTCTTTTTCATCTTCACTTTCAGTGTCTACCACATCAACCTTTGTCCTTTTTACATTGGAGATCTTCTTGAGAGACTGCAAACTTCCTTTTCTAGACCATTTAGGGTCCTTTCTCTTCATCTTATTCTTCATCATAATAAATGACATACTTCTCCCTAGTAGCCTTTTCTTTCCTTCTCCTCTGTGGAGCTTTTTATTTCTTAGGGGTGCTATATGTGTCTTTCCTCTAGGAAGTCCCTGTATTTTTTGTTACGGGGGACTTAGGAATAGCAAGAGAGGAGGTAGGTGTCATAACCCCAAAATAGCAACAAAATAAATAAATAACCCCAAACATTTAAATGTAATTAAGAAAAAATCAAATAAATAACTAAATATATATTAATAAATATTATTAATTATAATTATCGCAAGATAGTATTACAATTTTAATCATCAAATATAATATTGAAATACAAACATTAGCAATTTAAATATTATTATCAGAATATATAAAATAAATAGCAATATTAATATTAAATATAAAATAAATTTGTACCATATCAATATAAAAATATATAAATATGAAATAACAAATATAATAATAATATATAGGAAAATTATTGTTATTACATTCTAGTATTAAATAACTTAATCTTAAAAATAATAATCATAAATAAACATTATAATCATTACATATCAAAGATTGTAATACATTAGAATAAAATAATAATAAGATATTAGCAAATTGGTTTTATTATTATACCTTAATGTTAAAATATGTTCAATAAAACATCAAAATAAAATAATAAAATAAGTATATAATCTAAAATATCATAATTATTAGTAATAATATATTATTTTTAAAAATATATATTATTGTGATAATAAGCCTTTAAAGGCAGCAATTAAATCTAACAAAGGGATATATTTTATGAAAAGTCACCTCTTTCACCAAGAAATACATTCCCCCCATGAGTCACCTACCTTGAATGGTATAAATAGAAGGAAGGAAAATAAGGAAGAGGGAAAAACATTGAGAAATAAAATCTGCAATTCAGAACAGCAACAACAATGATTGTTATGCATTGAAATATATATATATATATATATATATATATTTAATAGGCATACAAGTATATATGCATAGATATAGATAAATTTTATAATAAATAATATGAAATGAATAAAATATATATATGAGTAAGGAAAGAATAATTATATAAGCATATATATATATATATATATGTGAATACTAATGGATATAAGTAAAAGAATAATTATATATATGTATATAAAGTATATATAGATATACATACACGATTATGAAATAATGATACTTATAAGTAATGATGACTCTTTAATATAAACATAAGTATATTATGTATATTTATGAATTGTCCTTATCCTATGATCAATTCAGTATAAGGTTGAAGGATCCAAGTAAGGAAACATGTAGAAATATAGCAACTCAGGTGATGTATTCACTTAGCAATAATACTTAGCATATTTTGAATATAAGAAATAGATAGGGCTAATCTGATTATTGGTGTAATTCTTTCTTAAGTATTATGATGATAATGATGTTGATATTGACTTAACATAATCAATAATAAATGCAAATGTATTTGATTTTTTAAAAGATTGTCTTCTCTGTGATTGTTACCCTATTAGGTGGTGAAGCAAAGTCCAATTGGTTAGCCTAAAAAATCCCCTCATGTTCCTTAGGCCCAAGAAATGGGTTTACATAGAGAGGTGGGGGTCCCACGGTAGAAAACTACACTATTATAGGGGTGGTAGGTCGTAGACCCTTGGCCCCTAGGGTTTCACCTTCCCCCTAACAGGGCAAGTGTCTTCTGAGGTACTACCATGTATGGATAATGTAGGTACTAAGCCGTTGGGAAAGGAATATTGTGAGAGGAAACCTCTCGTGCCCAATACAAAGGCTTTAGGGCGAATCCATATAGGGCACTCCTCTTGCTTGTTGAAATTGCATTTATGATTAAGAGCTTATATTTTGGATATCCAGATATTAATTCTAATAGATATATGTGTATGTGGAAATGTTGTTAATATGGTGAATGCAGATTTCAAACCAATATTAAGTACTCCATAAAAGAGAACATTCATTTGGAAGGAAGAAACCCTAAACCTAATCAACAAATGAATTCTAGGGAAAAACAAGGGACATTACAGTAGGAGTCTTAACTGACCTTTTGGTACTTGGAGTATCCTATGGAGTAGAAGATGTGGCTTTATATTTATCCACAAATAATTTAGGTGTACCAAACTCCTTTATAAACTCAAATTTCATCTTTTCAACATTTGTTTCAATATCCTTCTTCTTGTGTTCTAGGTGCACTACAATAGATTTTTCTTCATAGGTACCAAACCTGTCCTTTGTTGGGTCTCTAGATTTAGTTAACATAATATTTGCAAGACCAGTAGCATCCTCTTATATCACCTTATATCCAAGCTTTGGAATTATTTCCCTTTCTTGCATATGAGATTGAAATATTTTGAAAAATCTCCACAAATCTTGATCCTTAAAGTCAACATCCAAAAAGATTCTTAAATGGTCTCTGATTTGAGTATCTATAGGAATGTTGTCTATCCATACTATATTCTTTGTATAGGGCATATCTCTAAGAAATTTAAACAACAATCATACAAAAAGAGTACCATACAAGAATGGGTACTTTTATTCTTTTTTCTTCTATAGTTTCTCCATCAAGTGCAACCTTAGTAGCTCACGAAGGCACCTGGCCTCCATGAAATAAGGATAAGACTCCTCACTCATGGATTTGTCACAAGTTACCTACCAAAAATATACGAAGAGGTGTCGAAAGTGAGTTGACACCTCTAAAGACACATATCTACATTGACACCTCACTGATAAAAAGTCAATGGAATGCATAAGTAGGCTTAAAGCCTAGGTGTATGCATATAATGCAATATATATAACAAACCCAATATGAATACTAAATTTATTTGAATAACCTTGTTGTTTACAAGTTCTTGATGTTTTATGTCTTGAGGGTTGTAGGTGTTTTCAAGAGGTTGTAAAAATTAGAGTTTTGAGGAGCTTTTCAATAGAAACAAACATCACATTTACATTCAAAAGGGTGGAGCAATGACTTTTCATATATTATACCCCACTTTTTTTTGTACAGACACTTTATTTGTTAATCTGTACATTTGTACAAATTTGTACTTTTCCATTGCAATTTTAGTGTTGCACATATTTAAATATTGGTAATAATGAAATTGGTTTCATTTATTGATTAGAGAATTAATTTACAGAGTTTTGGTCACTTGGGTGAGATTTCTTATTCCTCTTCATAATTTTTCAAAATACTGACCTGTAGTAATTTACAAATGTAACTTTCAAACCACTAATCAAAGTCTCAAGTTTTTGTAGGGGTTAGAAAGATGGTATTGATGTGCATGTTGTGAATTAGACAAAAAAATTTAAATCAAAAAACATAAATTAGATATAGTTAGTAAAATTGAATGTTTTAATTTAAAAATTCAAACAAGAACACACAAACGTTCTTTTCAAAATTTCATAAAAAAATCACAAGAATTTTTAATAATGTTCTTAGCTTTCTGATTTGAATCATTTTTTAAGTGTTTTCACTAACTATTTGATGCAACACTTTTTTGCAAGCCAAAGACAAAGAGTAAAACAAGCCAATGAAATTGGTTTTGCAAGAGGAAATTAAGAAGATAATTTTATAGATAATTTTTTTTTTTGCCTTGCTTGTTTAGTGTCTTTTCCAACAATTTATTTTTGACATTAAAATGAGCAATTCATATTTTGATTTGGTTAATTAAATAAAAAGTGTCTTTTAATCAATAAATAGGGTGTGTAAATTCTCTTGTCTCGCACACCTTGTGTGATCTTGGGAACTAGAAACACCACCTTTTGCTTTTTCTTTTTAGGATGCATGTTTCAGGGTTTCATCACCCTAGAGGACAACCCCAACTCTAGTGTTTTGCTAGAGTAGAAATTATGAGAGGTGAATCGAAATACATGCCTCTTGGAAGTTGTGATTTTTTCATTCAAGCTAAGCCCCCAATAACTTTATTACCTATGGAAGGGAAGGAGAAGGGTGGGTTACCCTCTTCTCCTAGGTGTTTCACTTTCTTTCACTTTTAAATACATGGATTAGGCGTCATGTTTCCTTGCAGCATATAGAGGATTCCTTTAGAAATCTTGTATAACCTACTTTAAGGCCTTCTGACCATTTATTAGTTTGGTGGAGGGTAAATTATCATTCTCAAGGCTACTCACCATGTACTCCCTAGAGTTTAGTTATAAATTCTTATGTTTTTCTTCTTTAGCCTCCAAGAGAGAGGAAAGGTGAACCTGTTGTTATATTGGGCCTACACCACTAGACTTTTAGCCATCCACTCTTGAAAAAGAGAATGATTCCACACTCATCTTGTTGTATTATAACCTTTGGTATAGTGGGACTAGAAACTAATTTAACACTCCCACTTAATTAATTTAGGCATGTGCACATGTCTTTTGTGTCTTCTTTTGTTAGAATAAAACCTCCCCATTTGAGACCCAATGAGAAATGTATACTCCTCTTGAACCTTAAATTTTTTAATCTTCTATATTTTTATTAATATAGGCTTTCAAAATCTCAAAAATCCCTAAATTTTTTGAGAAACTAAAATCCCTAAAATACTTGAAAATCCAAAAATCCAAAAAAATTGAAAACCCAAAAATGAAATAATTTTTTGATTGCTTGTCCTAACCTCTTGATAGGGTTTAAAATCCAAAAAAGGATCTACTCACACATTCACATCAAAACCCAAACCCAATGTTTACACCACCCATGACACAATATCAATATGAAAACATGCTTAATAAGAACAACACACGTATCCATCTTGAGTGTCGAATTATCAAAATACAAAACTATTCATGGATCCCATACAAAAATTAGAATAAAATTATCAAACAAATATCATTCCAATGCAACCATTACCAACAGATATATTATCCTAGAAAGTGAAAACCTTGTGATAAGAGATCAAATATCTAAAAATTTCTAGACTAAAAAATAAATAAGAAGTGGAGGACATATTTTACCACTTTGATAAAAGTATTCATACCAACTAACCCTCCTTACCAATCACCCACAATCCCTAGTCAATCATCTATTTTCCCCTCTTCCCAACAACCCATAATACCTATTCATCTATCCACCTACCCTTAATATCAATAACTATTTAACATAATACATATCATTTATCACAAACCAACATCCATTAGTCATCCATATCCTCACCTTGGACAAGGGAAACTAGCCTTCCATCCAAAGCCTTCCTCAACACCAAACAATATCACAAATCCCTATCTCCCAAGCATATCCTAACTTCTCCTCCCCATTAGTAACCCCATTATTATAGCCTCCACCTCCTCTAACAATCCTTCATCCATTAATCCATTGTAATCCACTCCATCCCAATCCACAAATCTGTCTAAGAAAAACATATTTATGGGTGATCTCCTAGGATGAATAAGAAGGAATATTGTACTTCAACATGAAAAAAAGTTAGGAAATCCCATCATATTGCTAATCCTACACCATCCAACCCTCTTCCATAATCATGCCCTCCATCACCTACCAATCTCAAAGAATATCTTTCTATTGAAAATCCATTATTTCCATGCCAAATCCCGAGTCTATTGAGGAAAATCTTATCATTGTTCAAGATCACATTCCATTGCATAAACCATTGGGTCTATGTCAAGGTAAAAGTCCAAAGCATGATGCAATAAACCTTAAGATATATCAAGATCAAGTTACCCAAGAAATCCCAATATATGATCATGATATACAAGCTAATGCCATCCTTGATCAAGATCCTTCTTATAAATCCATGATAATTCAATCTTCGATCATATAAAAAAACTACAATCTTCAATCAAGATCCTATCATTGATTCTATCCAAAAAAACCTCTAGATGATCATGACATCCTACTAAATGCAATATTTGATCAATAACTTATTCCTAATCATTTCATCCAAGATACTCCTATAATTGATCAAGATCCTAGTACCATTAACTAAGAAATCCAAAATGATCGCCCCATCCACCTAGATGGAATTAATTATCAAAAACTTTCAAGTTGATCCTACTCTAGAATGACTTGGGTGACATTTCTCAAAGAAAATCAAAAGCTCTAGATAATTTTAAAGCATTTAAGTCTATGGGTAGGAATGAACTGGATCTGAAAATCAAGTGTTTGAGGTTTGATAGAGGGTGTGAGTTCACCTCCAACAATTTTAAAAAAAAATTTCAAGATCATGGGATAAAGAGGATTTTTTTCATCTCCTAGGACTCCACAATAGAATGGAGTTGGGAAAGAAATAATAGGATAGTTTAGGAGGTAGTAAGGATCATGAAGAAGGAAGAAAATCTACTAGAAGTCTAGTGGATATAATCTATTCATATTGTAGTAGACATACTCAATAGAGTACAAGCAATAGTAAATAATTCAAAGAACCCCTATGAGATGGTATGGAAGAACTCCTACTGTGAAATACTTTAGAGTGTTCAGAAGAAAGCACTATTTCAAGAGAGATGAAGAAAACTTAGGAAAGTTTGATGCAAGATCTGATGATGGAATCTTTCTCGGATATTCTACAAAGAGCAAGGCATACTGATACTACAACAAGAGGCTAAATATTTTTGAAAGTGTAAGTGCCAATGTGAATGAAGAACCACGTCAGAGGTCAGTGTTGATAGAAGGATATGAATTTGATGAGTGCGCTCTAGTAGTGAAGAAGAAAAAGGGGAAGAGAAAGAAGTTGAGATGCAAATTAAAGATGAAGAATTGTCCAAAAAATCTTCCTGAGACTCCTAAGTATGTGTAGAAGAATCGTTGCAAGGATCAAATCATTGAAGATAAGAGAAAAGGTGTGCTAACAAAGAGAAAATCTATTATGATAGAGGAATAGGTAAAATTGTGTTTAATTTCTAAAATAGAACCTAAAACTACAATTGAATCATGGATGGATGAAAACCAAATAAAATCTATGAAAGAAGAATTGGTGCATATTGAGAAGAATCAGACATGGGAACTAGTCCCAAGACTAGCATACAAAAATGTGATAGGAACTAAATAGGTTTTCAAAAATAAGTTGAATGAGAAAGAATAAGTTGTTATAAATAAGGCTAGGATTGTGTGAAGGGGCTACTCACAAGTGTAAGGAATAGATTTTGAAGAAACTTTTACTTCGGTGGCAAGAATGGAAGACATTATTATTTTTTTGGACTTTGCAGCACATAAATACTTCAATTCATATCAGATCGATGTTAAGTCTAAATTCATGAATGATGAGTTAGAAGAGGAGGTATATATTGAGAAACGAGAAGGATTTCAGTTATCAAAAGATCTAGATATATGTACCGTAGATTAAATAAGGCATTGTATTGACTCAAGTAGGCTCTTAGAGCCTATTATGAAATATTGGATAGGTACTTATTGCAACAAGGTTTCAAAAAGGGTACCATAGATATCAATCTTTAGTTCAAATTTAATGAAGATCAAATCTTAATTATGGTTGTGTATGTGGATGGGATAATTTTTGAAGGAAATGAGGTAATGTACAAAAGGTTTACAAAAGAGATGAAAAATGAGTTTGAGATTTCAATGTTTGGGGAGATGAATTTCTTCCTAAGGCTACAAATTTATCAAATTGAAAAATGTATACTCATTTCACAATCAAAATATGTCAAGGAAATATTGAAGAAGTTTAGAATGGAGGACTCCAAACTAATATGTACTCCCATGGTTACGGGTTGTAAATTGAGTAAGAATGATTAATATCTTAGGGCTGATTAGAGCAAGTATAGATTAGTGATTGGTGGACTTCTATATCTAACTACTACTAGACTGGATAGATCATGCATGTAGTATGTCTTGTGAAAATATTTCAAGAAGATCCCAAAGAATCACGTGTGGTAGTAGTTAAAAGGATATTCAGATATTTTCATGGTACTTCAGACTATGGTCTATGGTATCCAAAGGATATTGACTTCTCTTTGAGTGTTTATATAAATGAAAATTATTTAGGTTGTGTGGATCATAGAATAAGTACAAGTGGAGGTGCTTTCTTTCATGAAAATAGATTGGTTTCTTAGATAAGTAAGAAGTAGGATTCAATATCATTATCTATTGCATAGGTAAAATATATTGTTGCAACATATTGCTACAAACAGGTGTTGTTGATGAAGAAAACATTTAAGGACATAAGTGTAACATATGATGAACCTATTTCTATCATGTGTGACAATAAAATTTCTATCAACATTTCAAAGAATTTAGTAATACATGTTCAAGGGTAAAGTATATCTCTATCTGGTATCGCTTCCTAAGAGAGAAAGTAGTAGAGAATGGAGTTAAGCTAGAGTATGTTCCTACAAATGATCAAGTTGGAAAACTATTTACAAAGGCTCTTCCTAAATATACTTTTAAGTATCTTTGACAAAAGTTAGGGGTTACTACCCCTTCTTGTTTCAACTGGATGCATAAGATTGTCCATTAGTCCAGTGGAGGAATTCAATAATTATTCTTTATTTTGGACTTATGGAGGCTACCTCTCAGGGGAAGCAAGTAGTGGTGTTGGTTGGTGCAATAATGGGGAGAAAGTGTTATCATTAGTATGGGAAAAGAAGTGTTACTTGTAGATTTTTCCTTATGCATGTGGGGAAAAAAGATGACTTGGTTGCAAGTGTTTCCCTTTGCCATTGATGTCAAAGGAAGAAAAGTATGGTTGAAAAACCATGGAGAAAATGAAAGAGGAGAAAGAAGGTTGATGGTGTAAGATATGTTCAAGTAAGGGGAGTGTTTTTTAAGATTTGGAGTTATTTTTTTTGCTTTTATTGTTGATGGTTTTTCAGCTCGTGTTGCCATAAATTAGAAAGGGGGAGATTGTTGGAGATTTCTTTTGTCATTAATGTCAACCATTCTTGGAGATTGTTGCACTATGTTTTCATTAGAATTTTTGTTGATGTCAACCTCTATTTTGGTAGTATGATTATGTTGATGAAGTGTTTATGGTGTTGAGAAAGGGTTGTGAATGTATGTTTTTGATAAAAAGGTGTTTGTGATGTTGTAGTTGCAACACAATCACTTGGTCTCCAATTGATTCTGAGAAAATTTGTTTAAAGAGTCCATAATGTGATAGAAGTGTGTATGTGATTTCTTATAGTGTTAGTTCAAGTTTGGCCAAGTTGGTGTGCTAACACTATTAGCAAAAGTGTTGTGTTGATTGAGGAAGCATGGTGAATCATGTCAATGTAGATTTCGGTCCCATCTAGTCCTTGTTGTGGTTCATATTCACTTCTTTCCACTGTGAAGGTGTTTGGTGTGACCTATCTAGTAGTTGCATGTTTGAGGTGCATATGTTTCATTAATGCCAACCTAGACAATGTTTCTAAGGTCATTGAGGATATATAAGTAATATTATTTATTAAAGATTTCGTACAAGTGTGTGATGATGTGAATGTGATTAAGTATGAAGATTTGAGTGTGAGGTTAAATGCCTAAGGCTACCAGTTGTAGTGAGTAGGAGGTGTCTACATTTTAGAATTCCAGAAGTACCTAGAAGCTTTAAGAAGAAGGTTGTAGATGGTGCAGACTAGTTGTGGTAGATTCTCTTATTTCTCTAAGATCTAGAGTATCTCTTTGTAACAGTCTTCTTCTATCTTCTTTCTTTCGAATAGTGAATCCTTTGGGTAGTGAGCACTTCTCTTCTTTTGGGTAGTGAACCTATTGCATTTGATGTTTCTATTCATATATATTGTGAGCTAATCCTCATTATGGTTTTTCCTTTCTATGGTTTTCCACATAAATCTGGTGTTTTATTGTTGATGTGGTGTTTCATTTTTTGATGTGGTGTTTAAATGTTAATGAGGGTTTGATGTTTTAATGCACAACTAATTCACACCCATCTCATTTCTCTTGTGTGTCTAACATTACATTATATAATTTCATTACTCATCATTATAATACTTCATTCACCTCATTAACAATATTTATATGATAGAAAAAAATTAATTCATGAAATATGAAATGTACCATGACCTTGATCTCATAAATTAATCTATAACATAGAAGTTACCTAGAAACAAAATATTTTAATTAATTATTAGCCATTCATATAACATCATTAAAACCATGATTAAAGTGAACCCATGTATATATATATATATACAATGAAACAAAGATAAGTGTAAAAATCAAAGATTCACAATATACTTAAAAATCATAATATAAAACATCCCATGATGATATCAAAATTATGTCACAAATTGTAACATAGAAGTCTATCACTGGAAGGAAAGACTCACAATATCTCCCATAGGATTTGGACTTCCTCTTGGAAGTGCCTCAATGTTGAAGAAATTAACTCATCATTTCTCTAAGAAATTATGATTATCAATTTTTGCATAAAGGTTTAAAATTTTAGGAAGTTTAACATAAAATGAGGGCTTGGTGTTTCTTCTACTATAGGCTATTAAAAAAGTCACTATATGTTTACCCAATAGTAAGTCACTACACATATTATGTTACTAAGATAAGGTGTCCAAAACTTAATCTAGTGTATGGGACACCACATGGGTCACATAAAGAAAATATCATAACAACACACTAGAGTTTAAATAAATTATAAGACCATTATATGACACTTATTGAAACTCATCATTTCTTTGTAGTTATAATAAATGTTGGCAACCAAAATTTGAACATCACAACAAAGAACTATCCACATTCATACATTTAGCAAGCATATTTTTCTCCCCTAATTGCAATAAAAAATTAATTTGATGACACTTAAACATGTTTACTTCACCTCTCAAGTCTAGAGGATAAACATAAATACATTATTTTATATTATAGAATGATAGCCAATTAATGCAACTTATTAGACCACTTAGCACTAAAACACATATAAGGGTCTTTAAGAACATGAAGATGTGTGACTATAAAATTAGTTGTATTAGAGTTATGAAATGAACATCTATGTTCTAGTGGTTTTAAAAAGGTTTCATCTCCTTAAGGGGATATTGCACATTCCTAGAATCATAGAAAAAATGAAGGTATAACCCTACAAATCTTAAGAAAACAAGACACATTCATCATCTATCTATATATTTAAAAATTGCAACACCTTAAAGAGTACTCCAAACCATCTTCTCCCACCAAATAAATAATAAATATTAGGCCTAGAAACTATAAATCTAAAATGATGAAATGATTATTAGATAATGTCCATATGAAGTCTCATTAATAAAACAAAGTTAATGTGTGCCACAAATGCAAAAAGAAAAAAGAAACAAACAAATTTGAATCGAATGAGTGTTTGAGGAAAAGGAACATATAAAAATTAATTGACCAAGTAGCCCAAGGTAATAAATTTTCTTACTATTGGTACAAATTTGAAAAGTCAAACTTAAATAAATCAAATAAAAAAATATCCCATGTAATTGTCTAATCTAACAATCTGAAATACCTACACATAATCTACAAAGGGACACATTTTCATTGACCAATGAGAACTCACCTCCCAACCCCAACACTCATTATATCCACAGCTATGCTTGGGGATATCACAATGGTAACTAAATAGATAATAACTTATAAACTCACAACCAAACATAATTTAATTCAACACAATACAACTACAACATCACCCCAAACCCAAATTACAAAAGTAAACAAGATTCCTCTCAATAATTTCATAAGGGGGAGTGAGCACATTCTCTCATGGGGAAAATAACCAACAAGATATATAAAACAAATAATCCTCCAAAATCTGCCACATATATAACTTTCACAAAATCCAAATTATATATTAGAACTTCCAGAAAACACATATCTTCAACTATTTCATTTAATACAATATGTGAATACTCATACTCATATTTTATTATTTCTCCAACTAGAGTCTCCATCTAATCAACCCCAATTACATGCACTAATCTCAAGAAAATGGGAAAGACCTACTCCAACTACTCAACCAATACACAAAGAATGATCAATGCATCATAAGTAATACAGATACACAAAAAATGATCAATACATCATAAGTAATACAGATAACAGCCATTTAACCTATATTCAAGAATCTTTTACATAAACCAAAACACAAAAGAATAAGAACCCCTACCTCTCAAGTCTTCACACTTGAAAGAGATTGGTGAAGAGTCCACAAGAAAAAATATTCCAAGCTTCTCCTTCAAAATATCAAAATACATGCTTTACATCATGAGTATGTAATAATTTCACATCAGAAGAAAATTACACAGACCTTAGCCTCTCCATATAGACTAGGTCAGACTCATCTGATTCTTCCCACATGATTCTGCATACAATGTATTTAAAGCATAAAACCCCCCTTTAAGAAAAGAATTGTACTGAATCTCTGTTTGTTAAATTATAACAGCACTATATTCTTTAGATATCTTACACAAGGAAATGAACGATAGTGATGTCATTCTATAGTGATTCTACCGTTGTCTGTTCAGGAAATGAAGCAGATGGAAGCATTGGAGATAATGAACCTTCTCCGCTGGTGGACGCCGAACTACTTTCAGAATCTGACCGTTGTTTTCTCCTGGTTCGTCCTTTTTTGTTTTGGAACCAGTAGAAGATATTGGTTTCTTCTCTATCGGGACTTTCAAGCATTGAAAATGTCTTCTAAAGTCTCCTTCTGCACAGGAAGGGGATTCCATCTTGACCACATTTTATTGTATCTTTCAAATCCTTACATGAAACACTCTAACTACAAACTTTGTAGAATTATTGATTAGTAGTACCATTGTAAATGACTGCAAACCTATAGAAACAATATCAAGAGCTGGCTGAACCACCAAACCATGAAACAAATTTAACAGGCAAGAACCATCCAAAGAGAAGAGTCAGGGAAATAACACAACAACAATAAATGCAAGAGATTGATATAACCATGCAGAGAGACTCAAAACGAACTTCAAGATTATACGATTGAATTCAACTCTGTGAATCTGAAGCATTTCGACATAAACATGGAAGTAAAATGTTAATGATCGTTCCTACAATTCAACTTCGCAGCACTAGCCCTCAGGGCTCTCATGTGGGCGGCATGTTTTTCAGCTACCTTATTCATGAAAACCCTCAGAAGTGCACAGTTCATCAAGCCCCCTACAATACTCTCTACATGTTTAATAAAATCTACAGATAATGTCTGATTCACTTCAAGATGCACGCTGGTCACCGCCCTCAAACTATCATAAAACTTTTTGGGCAACCGGTCCCTAGCAGCTTTTTTTGAAGATCGGTGAGGGGTTTTTGCAATAACATTTTCAGCTAGTTCCTTAACCTGGCTTCATGAGGAGAAGACTCGGCCATATTAGATACATTTACTTCTCTTCTTTGTATTTCTTGCTGAGCTGATGTCCCAACACAAATTGCATCATCTCCAGATGAAGCAGGGTCGGCCTCCTTGGCAGGCTTATCCTCTCTCCCTTTGATGTAGAATTCGCTGTGGTCGGCATCATCATCTAACTCCGAATCATTCTGTTGTTGGGATTGATTTATCAAGTCCGTCCATGAAACTACTGTAGTACCCTCAGGATCCAATGGTACCGTGTGTCTCTGTCGAGGTATGCTATTAGGGTTATCTGCCATCTTTCCAAGTTCCTTCTCAGATTTATCTTCAATCCCTTCAACTTCCTTCTCAGAGCCACCTACATGTGTTTTGGATGTGATTATTTTTCATGTGTGTTTTGGATGTGATGTTTATTAGATTTACCTATGAGTTCTCAAAGCCACAAATTTTTGATTCTTTATATTGACACTAAAGTTTTTCTACATAAATTCGTTTAGATTATGAAATATAACTCACTTATTATTCTTCACGTTTGTTTTGGATTTTAAGTTTATTAGATATACTTATGAATTCTCAAAGCCACAATTTATATTTATTGGATGCACATTCACACATTCTACAAAGTAAAATTGAGATATTATTATATATATCTCATGCCACAAAACAATGAAAACGTATAAAATATGATTTCTTCTAATACACATTTATTTATATACTCTATGAAATTTAAACTAGATTTGTTTTTATAATTGCTTCAAATTATTTTTTGTTATATTTAACATACACTATTTACTTTTATTTTTTATTTTTAAAGGTTACTTTTCCAAATTAATGAAAAGTAATTATTTTTAATAGTATCAATAATTTTAAATTTGAGATCATCCATCAAATTTAATTTAGACTTATTATATATTATGTATAATGTTAGAGTTCATTTATATTCATATCCATCTTAGTTATTTCTATATATTTATAATGTTTAGAAAATAATAATATTATAGTATTTTTTAACATTGTAAATATATATTTATTTTTAAAATCATATATTGCATCTTCCATTGGGATATTATATTGAATCTTCTTTAAAAAAAATATAATGAATCTTTATCATGATTCTTATTATCCTCTCTACCATTCCTTTAAAGTAATTTTCTCTTCCAAATATTGTTGGAATATGAGTTGTCCATCAGCTCCTAATAAAGTATGTGAAATATCTTAGTCTTATGTGAAATATCTTGGTCTCTCACCAATTTTATGGGCTATATTTCTATGTTAAACTCTTGGAGGATAACCCTTCATTTTCCCCTTCTTTCACTTAACTTCCTATCCAAATTTAGATACATTGTCTCTACATTTTTGAATGGTAAGATCTTGAAATATATTGGTTTTTCAACATCTTCCTCCTTCTAAGTGAAAATGTCAACATAAGAGCGTTTCAAAGAAAATATATAAATGTTAAATGGTTTAATTGTCCTTCACCTTCCAACACTATTTGTGTGCTTCAATATGAATTTCTTCCCTAAATAATTAAATAGTTTTAATTATTTATTGTCTAAAGTCATATTTATTCTATTAATTAAATAATATTAATTATTTAATTAATTCATTTATTTATTTTATTTTTCTATTTATTTAATTACATCACTAATGTCTCATTTTTATTTCTATGATTAAATAAATCTTTATTTATTTAATTATTGTCATTTTCTACTATAATTAAATAGTTATTTCAATTATTTAATAAAATTATCCTCTTCTTCTATAAATTAAATAAATTTATCCTTATTTATTATTTACTAAATTGTCTTTTTTCTCCACTTTTGAATTATATCTTTATTTAATTGAAAAGTCAATTCGCCCTCTTTTTCTATAATTAAATAATTGTTTTAATTATTTAATTATTCACTTTTCCCCCTAAATTAAATGATTTTATAATTATTTGATTTTCTCCAACCTCTTTTTATGTGCCAACCTCTTTATGTCTCAATTATTTTCCACCCTCATTGAATTATTTTATGATTTAATCTCATATTAATGGCCAAGATTGAAAGATGTAGTATGAAATAGGTTAGGGCTAAATTAAGGCAAAGATGGGACTCGTTAAGGATGGACAGTTGAGATTAAATTATAAAATAATTCAATCAATCAAGGGTGGAAATTAATTGACACATGAAGAGATACAAATAAAACAGACAAAAGATTGACACGAAAAAAAAAGGTTGTTGAAGAAAATAAAATAATTATAAAATTATTTAATTTATTGGGGGAAGTGAATAATCAAATAATTAAAATAATTATTTAATTATAGAAGAAGAGGGAGAATCGACTTTTCAACTAAATAATGATTTAATTCAAAAGTGGAGGAAAAGGAAAAAATAGTAAATGATTAAATAAATAAAATTTATTTAATTTATTGGGGGAAGTGAATAATCAAATAATTAAAATAATTATTTAATTATAGAAGAAGAGGGAGAATCGACTTTTCAACTAAATAATGATTTAATTCAAAAGTGGAGGAAAAGGAAAAAATAGTAAATGATTAAATAAATAAAATTTATTTAATTTATAGAAGAGGATGCTAAGAATTAAATAATGAAAATAACTATTTAATTATAATAGAAAATGATAATAATTAAATAAATAAGGATTTATTTAATCGTAGAAAGAAAAAGGGGACATTAGTGATGTAATTAAATAAAAGAAAGGAATGAACTAATTAAATAATTAATATTAGTTAATTAATAGAAGATATGTGACTTTAGACAATAAATAAATAAAATTATTTAAATATTTAGGGAAGAAAGGGGGATTGATGCGTAAAAATGGTGTTTATAGGTGAAGGACAATTTTTAGTGTCTAGAGAACCTTTTAGATTGAGAAATGTCATTTTTGATAGCTTGTTTCTAGCTTGCAGTTGCTCATTTTTTTGTATAAATAGAGGTGCTTTCTTCCTCATTTTTTGATTGATTAGAGCTTTGCATAAAAAAGCATGCTGATTTCTACTCTATTATGCATTTTATGATTTAAAAATATTATACGTATTTGGATGCCTTGTTGAAAAATATGTTTATTTGTTTATTATGTAATGGTTATTTTCTTCTTTGTGTGTAAGTGAAAGGATCTTGATGATTCTAGTTGTTAACAAACCTCGTTATAGGATATATGCATATACTCTATATAATAGATTATGAGTATTTAAAGTTTTTAGCATATAAGGCTAAGTAATCCTTCGTGGACAATAAGGTTGGTAACACAAGGTAATTATGGAATGATAGAAATGTCATCATTGCTAGGTAACGATGTTATGCAAACCTTGATAGATAATCTTTATTTGACTGATTACTCTTATCTCCTTGAAATAGGAAGTGAGTCTTATCCCTAGTGTTAGGATATAAACTTGAAGGTTATATTATATTCAATAATAGGGTTGAGGTTTGTACTTATTGGCTATGCTATTTTCTTATTTTAATTTTTATTCTATTCCTATTCACGGAATACCAAAAGAGGACACACATTTTAGTAACCAAAAATTGTATTATGAGAGGGATATGGGTGTAGTTGTACCAACTCCTCAGCAGTTGATTATGTCCTCCAAATGGTATACAAATATAGTACACATGTGGATGTATGAGGTATATGAAAAATAAGTTTTACGATTGGGTTATGTTCACTTGAAAGTTACTTTACTTTGATTGAAACCCTGGGACGAGGGTAACCTATTTGGTTGGGTTGTTTACTTGATTAGTGATTGAAGCACATAGATTGGAATTAGCCTTTATGAGCTAGTTGATCATTTGATTGTTGATTATATCTTTGTTTAAATTCATTTATCGTTAAAAATTATACTTTTGACTGAGGTCATTTATTGATGAGATTATACCTTTTGATCGGAGTCATTTATTGTTAATATTACATTCTAGTATTGGAAATTTTATTGTTGTGAATTTACTTTTCAAATAGAGTAATTTAATAATGTGACATTATGTTTATTCATATGGTTAGTTAGTATGTTACAATTACTTGAATTAAACTTAAATAGAAGTGTCAAAATAAAACATAAGAGGGAAATAGGTTATTCTTGGGGTTAAGGTTACTCCATGGCATAAGGGGATAGCCTATGCATATGTTATGAATGGTCAATACAAATAGAGCTAGGAAGGTGGGTGACTGTGTGACGTCCACTCCATAATTCTGGGTGATGAATACTTTAGCCAAAGTAGTGTAAGTTGCCACTATTTACACTGTCAGTTCGTTGTGATCCAAATTTGCATACTAGGTAGGGAATGTCATGTATGAGTAGTTTGTATCCATTGTATCATAGATCTAGAAATTTTTAGGACATGCCACCAAGCTCAAGCAAGGTCACTATTATTAAGAGGTTAACATACCAATATCTTCAACGAAGGGAGGGCCATCTTACCAGTTAGGTAGATGTGCAAGGGATTGTAGTAAGTCTTTGGTTGGAAGAAAAGAACTTGAGTGATGCTTCTCCTCATTAGTTGGCGACCAAGATTTTATACAGGGCACCTAGACCATTCGTACACCTAGTTCTAGTGAGCTCATGGAAGTTATGTAAGTATTTATGTATCCATTTCTATGGAAGATTCTAAAAGTGGAAATGTAATCAAGAATTTATGTAATATGAAATCAATACTTTGGAAAGTTAAAATACTTTTTTGTAATGCAATGGGAAAGTTTGGAATGATTTTTATTTCAAATGTGCATATTATTCTAATATATGAAAAAAAAATATTGCTAAGTGTTGGCATTATAATTTATTTACTTGAGGTTAAAAGAACAGTAAAATTATTGGGTCTACAAAACAATGGGCATGTTACACATGATATTAGAGCTACCAGGTCTAGCACTAGAACCTATGAGTAATTTTTAGCAGCCATAGGCTTATCTATCTAATCATATCTTGTCTTGTGTCTTATCTGATCAAAATGTGTCTTATTATATCAACTTGTGTCAAATGGTGTCTTATGAAATTGTGTATATTTTTTTTCTTTTTCTCTCAACTTGTTTGTCTATAGAATACATGTTTGTGGTGAATTTATAGTCAACTACATAGGACAAAAGACCTGTTTCCTCTTTGTGTTCTGGCATAGCCTTATAATTGTATATACCATATCAAAGACCTAAATATTCTTCATCCTAAGTATATAATTATGCTCTCTGACATTGGTTGCTTTCTTGTCTTTTGGATGTATTCTTCTCTTGAAGTAATCAATCCTTAAATTATTCTCTTTGTTTAAGAATTCTTCTATGTATTATTTCTTAATTTGGGGATGATGCATAGTATTGAGACAACCTTATACATCAACCTGTATCTTTCAATTTTTTGACTCAAATCTTCTTAGTTTGATTGTTATGTGTCTTTTTCTATGTATTCTCTATGTATATGTTCTAACCTTTTGATGTAATAGCTTTTTATGTTCTAACCTTTTTTTCTTGTGTAGATATTCCTTGTCTAATGCAATTTTTTTAAGGTCTTTAGCATAGGGGCATGCTTCTTTGGTTCAAAGAGCTATCTACTTCATCAACAATATCCTTTTGGCATCACAATATTATTTGTGTTTCATAGATTCCCTTTAGCATACATATTTATGTAAATTTATAAGCCCACTAAAGGGGGAAAAATGTAATGTCATAAAATTGCATCCCTTGTAATTTCACCTAATTATTTCTACCCATTTTAGTGTCCACTCCCTTAGAATTTGTGCAAGATCATTTTAGCCATTGCATCAACCTTTTGCCCCCTCACAATTCTCAGGACCCCTTTTCAGCAAGTACCTTTGTGTGTCATCTTTGCATCAAACTTGTGTTTTCCTCATTCCAACCATTTCGTAGTGTGATCTATCTGGACACTAGTGTGTTGTGCATATGTCTCCATGTTGCACTATCATCCCATGACATTTTTATGGTCAAACAATTTTTTTCAGTTCCTTGCCACTTGTCACCTACCTTTGGCGGTGGTAACTTCTTGGGAAACCTTGTAACAGCTCAGGAAGCTTCTTTTCCATCCTATTCTCTCTTTAAAAATTATCTTTCCAATCCATTGGGTCTTCTTGGTCTTTCTCATTTAGAGACACTCTCTTCTCTCACTCTCTCAATATTGCACAACTCTCTTGCTTGTTACAACACTCTCATGTTCTCACAACATTGTCTATAACTCTATTGGTTGTCTCTCTAGCTTCCTCAAGCCTTACAGGTGATATCTCTCTTGTCTTTTGTCTTTGAGCATCTTGGGATTTCCCACATCCCTTTTTTATTCATTTTCCTATCTCATCTATTTATCTATTTTAGTGTCTATTATTTTCTCTATATATCTATTTGCATGTCTGTGGAGGTGGGAACACAAAAATGGGGGTTTGACTAAGGAAAACTCCTTTAAAACCCCAACAATTTTCCTCAATCTTATGTGTGTAGGTGTTGAATATATTCATTTTCTGGAGGATTCATTGCTTGATCTATTGTGAGAATTTTATATCTCTTATTATCTCACTAAGCTATCATTTATATTTCACTTAGTTTACTTTATTT
The DNA here is from genome assembly GCA_007115665.2 of Sequoiadendron giganteum. Taxonomy (NCBI): domain Eukaryota; kingdom Viridiplantae; phylum Streptophyta; class Pinopsida; order Cupressales; family Cupressaceae; genus Sequoiadendron; species Sequoiadendron giganteum. The sequence continues at coordinate 227,833,836 of CM021103.1, forward strand.
TACTCTTTTTTATAGTTTTTTATTTTATTATATCCTTAAGATTCCCTAGTTATTGGATTGTTACTAGTCATATTGTTGGTTTTTCTGGCATTCTTAGTTTTCAGTCTATACGAGATGTTAGCATGCCTCTAGGATGCCAGTGCATTGTGTTGTCATCCTTTGGCCGAGAACTCATTAGTCTGTGCAAAAAACCCCTATGACCTACTCTTTCTAATTTTAGAATTTTTTCCGTTTTACCCCATCACTCGAGATTTGTTCCTTTTTAGCTGATTAGGTAGCCTAAGGTAGTTTAGGGTAGTCTACTTCTTGGAGTCTCTTGGTAATCAAGAGACTCATGAGCAATGAATCCCCCTTCTCTACACTGAATTTTTTGGATCAAAACTTATGCATCTATACAATGGGTTGACATTAATGAGAACACCATATTCCATCCAAAAAACATCATACTCATGTTGTAGAAAATATCCCCCTTTCTCATTGATGACAACATACTTCTCCAAAACTACTCCCTTTTGACATCAAGGGAAAAGGGTAACAAAAGGATACTTCATTTCATTACTCCCCCTTACTTATATATGAACATAGATTAAAGAATCTCCCCCTAACAATTTTATCCATAACTAATTTAGTGACAAAAATTGTACCCCAACACTATAAACTATTTACGCATATGTACATTGAAATTTGGAAATTGCATATACAAAGCAAAAATATATAACTTAACTAAATGAGCGAAAAATTCCATTATAGGACATATTTAGTTTTACCAAGTGTGCCTCCAAGTATTTATTTGGAACCTCCCAATCCTTCTTGGAAAAGGCAAGAAAGTAGCATTGACTCTCAAACTGAGCATGAAAGCCTTCTCTTCCATTCAGAGAACTTGGCACTGGATTCATTTTCACTACTTTCTCAAAACTAGCTAAAAATATTGTTAAAGATGTAACCCTTGCACTCACCAAGTCTTGAAGTTGATTGTATTGCATTATGATTTTCTCTTTTTTCTCCTATAGTAGAAAAAATTGACCATGCAAATTTTTAATTGTTGCTCTTCTTGCTCCATCTGCATCATATATCAGGTCATAAGCATCTGATTCTTGAGCAATTTGTGACTCAATTGAGTTCATTTCATAGTTGATGCTCCTTGTGGAAACTGGCCATTTTAAATAAAAAATTTTCTTCTTCCAAACATTTTTTAACCTCCTTCAAGTTTCCTTGTAACTTTCCATGCATTGTACAACATTTATCAAAAACTTCAATCAATATCTTATCGTTTAACTTTTTTGTCATTTCCTTCTGAATCTTTTCTTCCAAACCAATAGAATATTCCTTGAAGGAATCAAGTAATAACCTCAACTATTACACAACGAACAAATAACTATCAACAATTTATTTGGGAATATTGTCCTAAAACACTTGAACTACTTCATCTATCAAATTTTCACTTTGTTGGTGAGCCTAAAGTATTTCCTTCCTTGTAGAGGCATCAAAAGCACCAAGCTATAATTTATGTATGGGGGATACTTTATCCATATCTACCTATCCTTGTTACACTGGGATATGAAAAATTTATACAAACACCACCTGTTAAAATTGTAACTACATATCCTACAAATCTTTCAATGAATCTCTAGAAGCTTCAAATGATTCACCGCCAATTTTAATGCCTTCTTCTTCCTTCTTCTCACTATTTTCCTTTTATTCATTTCTAGAATATTCTTTTGAATTCTTCTCTATATCTAGAGGAAGTGAAGTGTTTTTTTTGTACCTCAATCTTCTTTGAGACATCTTTTTCTTAGCATCATTCTTCATGTCTGAAGTGGGAATATTCTTTTTATTTTGAGCTTCATCATTCTCCAAGGCATCCTTCTTTTAATCTTACTTCTATTCATTAACTACATTCTCTATAATTGGAGGGGTGTTATCGGTTTCCATATATTCTTGTACATGTTCATATGCTCATCCACATGTTGATGTTGTCCATTGATAGACCTTTCATTTCTTTTGAGAGGGGTATTGTTATCCTATCTATGATCTTCACTACTCAGAGGAAATCCCAACCCTTTTACAAACTTGTTTCAACTTTCTATAGAGTCTCATTACTTAACCTCTCAACATCTTCATTATCTCTTATCATAAGAGTACTAAAACTTTGTTCTGTCTATAATTTCTTATTATACAACTAAGATAATTTAGATCTTTCCTCAAGAGTTAGGAAAGACTCAATTCTCTCCTTGAGGAAAATGTTCTTATCTTCATATCTTCTTCAATTGCCTCTTGTCCTCTTGCATTGAAAATTCCTTTCAACTTATTTGGTGGCTAAGTGTATATGTACTTTAAATGCCTAGATCAAATTTTGACATGTATTTGACAATTGCCTCTTTTATGGTTGCCTTATCCGCATTGTCTACATTGGGGTGTAGTTCAATTGTCTCCTTCAATATCTCATACTCTACAAGATTGTTAAACAGAATATTAACCTTCAAAGGATTATTCTTGTAGATCGAAGGGGTCTTCACTTTCTTCTTTCCTTTAACTCTGAGATATTTTTCCTTCTCCTAGTAGCCTTTTCTTTCCTTCTCCTTTGTGGAGCTTTTTATTTCTCAGGGGTGCTATATGTGTCTTTCCTCTAGGAAGTCCCTGTATTTTTTGTTACGGGGGACTTAGGAAAAGCAAGAGAGGAGGTAGGTGTCATAACCCCAAAATAGCAACAAAATAAATAAATAAATAACCCCGAACATTTAAATGTAATTAAGAAAAATTTAAATAAATAACAAAATATATATTAAGAAATATTATTAATTATAATTGTCGCAAGATAGTATTACAATTTTAATCATCAAATATAATATTGAAATAAAAACATTAGCAATTTAAATATTATTATCAGAATATATAAAATACATAGCAATATTAATATTAAATATAAAATAAATGTGTACCATATCAATATAAAAATATATAAATATGAAATAACAAATATAATAATAATATATAGGAAAATTGGGGTTGGGGCCCTAACTCGGTTGGGTAAATCTTTCCTATTGCAAGAGGTTAGTCACGAGGTCTAGACTCCCCCAACCCTATGGTACCGGAGGGTGTGTCGCCGGTCACGTTAAAAATTTTACCAGGCGCACTATAGTTTATAGGGGGTCGTGCTACCCGATTCCTGCAATCTAATAAAATATATATATATAGGAAAATTATTGTTATTACATTCTAGTATTAAATAACTTAATCTTAAAAATAATAATCATAAATAAACATTATAATCATTATATATCAAAGATTATAATACATCAGAATAAAATAATAATAAGATATTAGCAAATTGGTTTTATTATTATACCTTAATGTTAAAATATGTTCAGTAAAAAATTAAAATAAAATAATTAAATAAACTTATATAATCTAAAATATCATAATTATTAGTAATAATATATTATTTTCAAAAATAGATATTATTGTGATAGTAAGCCTTTAAAGGCAGCAATTAAATCTAACAAAGGGATATATTTTATGAAAAGTCGCCTCTTTCACCAAGAAATACATCCCCCCCATGAGTCACCTACCTTGAATGGTATAAATAGAAGGAAGGAAAACAAGGAAGAGGGAAAAACATTGAGAAATACAAACTGCAATTCAAAACAGCAACAACAATGATTGTTATGCATTGAAATATAGAGTCATTTAATATGTATATATATAATAGGCATACAAGTATATATGCATAGATATAGATAAATTTGATAATAAATAATATATATGAATAAGGAAAGAATAATTATATAAGCATATATATATATATGTGAATACTAATGGATATAAGTAAAAGAATAATTATATATATGTATATAAAGTATATATAGATATACATACACGATTATGAAATAAGGATACTTATAAGTAATGATGACTCTTTAATATAAACATAAGTATAATATGTATATTTATGAATTGTCCTTATCCTATGATCAATTCAGTATAAGGTTGAAGGATCCGAGTAAGGAAACATGTAGAGATATAGCAACTCAGGTGATGTATTCACTTAGTAATAATACTTAGCATATTTTGAATATAAGAAATAGATAGGGCTAATCTGATTATTGGTGTAATGCTTTCTTTAGTATTATGATGATAATGATGTTGATATTGACTTAAGATAATCAATAATAAATACAAATGTCTTTATTTTTTAAAAGATTGTCTTCGTTGTGATTGTTACCCTATTAGGTGGTGAAGCAAAGTACAAGTGGTTAGCCTAAAAACTCCCCTCATGTTCCTTAGGCCCGAGAAACGGGTTAGACATAGAGAGGTGGGGGTCCCACGGTATAAAACTACACTATTATAGGGGTGGTAGGTCATAGACCCTTGGCCCCTAGGATTTCACCTTCCCCCTAATAGGGCAAGTGTCTTCTAAGGTACTGCCATGTATGGAGCAAGTACTAAGACATTGGGAAAGGAATATTGTGAGAGGAAACCTCTCGTGCCCAACACAAAGGCTTTAGGGCAGATCCATACAGGGCACTCCTCTTTCTTGTTAAAATTGCATTTATGATTATGAGCTTATATTTTGGATATCCATATATTAATTCTAACGGACATATGTATATGTGGAAATGTTATTAATATGGTGAATGCATATTTCAAACCAATATTAAGTACTTCATTAAAAAAGAACATTCATTTGGAAGGAAGAAACCCTAAACCTAATCAACAAATGAATTCTAGGGAAAAACAAGTAAGGGACATTATAGTAGGAGTCTTAACTGACCTTTTGGTACTTGGAGTATCCTATGGAGTAGAAGATGTGGATTTATATTTCTCCATAGATCCTTTAGGTGTACCAAACTCCTTTACAAACTCAACTTTCATCTTTTCAACATTCTTTTCAATATCCTTCTTCTTGTGTTTTAGGTGCACTACAATAAATTTTTCTTCATAGGTACCAAACCTATCGTCTGTTGGGTCTCTAGGTTTAGTTAACATAATATTTGCAAGACCAATAGCATCCTCTTCTATCACCTTATATCCAAGCTCTAGAACCTAAACTTTTGTAGGTTCAACTGCTTCCATAAAGAAGTGGTCTCTACTAACCATAAATATTATGTATTTCCTATAATTTTTCAACTACACCTTTTGGAATTATTTCCCTTTCTTGCATATGAGATTGAAATATTTTGAAAAATCTCCACAAATCTTGATCCTTAAAGTCAACATCCAAAAATATTCCTAAATGGTCTCTGATTTGAGTATCTATAGAAATGTTGTCTATCCATACTATATTCTTTGTATAGGGCATATCTCTAAGAAACTAAAACAACAAGAGTACAACAAGAGTACCATACAAGAATGGGTACTTTTATTCTTTTTTCTTCTATAGGTTCTCCATCAACTGCAACCTTAGTAGCTCACAAAAATCAATCTCCATACCTTCCTTCACCATCTAGTATGTTTTATGAATTGGAGTGGGATAAACAAAGTTCTCTTTGTTTGTATAGAACATATTCTATCCAATCATCATGGAATAATACCTCACTATTAGGTCTTCAATATCATTCACTATTATGGCAAACTTGTCAAATTTTGCACTAGTATGCGTCATTACCACATCTTGCTTTACAACCTTCAATGTCAAAACTATTCCATTAGAGAACAAACCCGTTACAACCCTAATTGCATCCTTGTTAATCATGTGTAGAAATTCCATCAACATGAATGTTTCATGAATTATGTTGATAACATACTTAACCCATTCATCCTTAGAATAATTTAGGGAAATTTTTCCATACATCTAGTTTATTCTCCATAAAAATCTCATATTCTAGTTTTAGCTCAAATTCATCTTGAGTAAGCACATTATGCCAAAATTCTATCAATTTTTCATGAACATACACTTCCATCTTCATCTGAATATAAATCTACACATCCTTTATGTGCATTATACTACATGGAAGCCTGAAAAATGCACCTTTAGGGTTGGTATCTATGGATTTGGATGGGTTCTTATTAAAATTGGGTCTTGGCCACTCAAGAACATCAACAACTTGAGGAGTAATCATTTTGAACCTTCACAAAACTAGGGTGTGCAAGAAATTGATAAATACCTTTTGAATCTTTACTGGTAGGGTTTTAATCAATGCTTAATAAATGCTTCAAACTACCTTTTCTCTCTCTCCACTTCAATTTATCGATTAAAAATTACTATACCATATATAAAATGAAATATAAACCCTTTTCTAGTGACCTAATATGCATTGAATGTGGCAGATAAAGTTAGGTCAAAAAATCTGGTAAACCCACATTGTGTTATCATAGACACCTTTAATCACTCTAAAAATATCTATACCAAGATATTCCATTCTAAATATCCCATCAATGGACCAATCATATCATCCAACATATGTACTAATGTGCTAAAGGCATCAACACCACATCTTTGACAAGGGCTAGAATTTTTTTTGTTATAACTCTCCCTTAGCTAAAGCTCTTTATCTAGTTTTTAGAGGAAATATTTGTACAAGGAGTTCACATAAACTCACCTTCCACTTTATTCTATTCTTTCTTCTTCTATATCTTGTTCATCTCATTCTTTACCTTAACTAGATCAACCTTCTTTATTGAATCAATCTTCTTGTATGAAATAGATGGTTTAACATTCTTACTTCTACAAAACTTAGATATGTGTCATAGTTTATTATATTTCTGACATATGACACCTTTTTGTTGAAAAAAATGCTTCTTACCATTTTAGATCTACTACATGTATAACAATAATCATTGAAAGATTGAACCACCATACCATTGTTGTAACCATTCATCATCTGACTTTTGCATTCTCTATCTCTATGACCAAATCTATTGCATGTAAAGAACTAATCAAGAAAAAGATTAAATATTCTTATTCATTTTGATTCTACATTCTACAACTTTGTGTCTAATTCTATTGCAAGAATAATAATAACCCTTAAAATATGGGTACATTTGTGCAGCAAGTTGTCTGATAGACAATTTCTTGAAATCTTTCTTCTGGTTTTGAGCCTATCTGATATTACTCTTCTTATATCCAACCTTCCTTTGTTAATTTTTCTACCTTTCAACATTGTTTGAAGTTTTATTCTCCTTTGAACTTTCTCCTTTTTCAAACCCTAATCCTTCTTTGCCCTTAAAATCCTTTTGATTTGCAATCATTTCATGAAGCAAGGTGGAGCTCTTCTTGAATTTATCCTCTTGATTCTTTTCTTTTTCTAGATTTTTCTTTAAAATCACAATCTCATGTTCAAGCTTTGAGCATTCTCAATATTTTTCTCAATTTTGCATTTAGGTAGTCCTCAACTCTTTTTTAGGTTCTTCAACTTGCACTTTCAAACTGGTGATTATCTCATTTTATTGTTTGATCTTCTCATATGCTTCCTTGAATCTTTCCTTAACTTTCTGATTTTTTCCCTTCACTTCTTGATGTATTCATCTGCTCCCTTAATATTTTCATTCAGATATTTTTCTAACATTATGTTCTATCCAGGTCATCAAGGGTTGATTTGAGTTCTTCCATATCAACTATACAATCTTCTTTTATAAACCCTTCCATCATGATTTCTTCTAGAGGGATATGATATATCTTAGTATCCATGTGTTCAACCTCCAAGATCTACCTCGCCTATTAAACCAATTGAAGGATCCAAGTTCTGATACCAATTATTGAACACCTCAAGTAATGAGAGGGGTGAATCAATATTCCCTAAAATTCATTAACTTAAAAATGCATTTCAAAAAATCTTATTCAACTTGTATAAATGGAAAGGAACAATAAAAGCATCAATCACAACACAACATAAGAACACTAGATTTATACGGAAAACCCAAAAATGGAAAAACCATGGTGAGGATTAGCTCACAATATATTATAAGTATCAATGCTGATTATAAAGAGGGCTCACTGTTAGAGGGACTCGTTATCTTGAGGACTCAATGTCTAGAAAGTAGGAGGGCTCACAACCAAAATAATATTATAAAATATATACAAGGGATGGATCACTACCAGAGATTGAACTGATTATAATCCATCTACAACATGTTGAAGACAGTTCCAATTAAGCTCTAAAAAATAACGTTACACACTTCATACTTAACCACTATCACTTAATCTGACTTTTTTTCACATCTAACACATCCCATCTATGTCTCCCAAAACTAAAACTACCTTAGGGGTGATCCCACAAAGTTGGTTTACAATTTCTGAGAGGAACTGATTTTTCCTGAAATCACATAGTTTTAGAAAATATAACGATTTAAGCCTCTAAAAGTTCCATTTTAAGGATTCTAATTGAAGAGGGTTTGATCAAACCACCTTAGATCAAACCCCCTTGGATAGAACCTCGCTAGTTTTAAACCATACCTATAAATGAGTCTCCTTTACACCTATCAAAATGCTGATAAAAAATCACTTTTGATTTAAATTTTGGGGGATCAAATGAACTCATTTAAAATTTATTTCAAATGATTATGATATTCCTCAAAATGATCTATCCCACAAATATAATTTTAATATGTTTTGGTTTTATTATGTATGTGTTTTTTTAGTTTTATTAAACATAGGTTTTTCACCAAAAATCAAGCTCTCTATTTTGCACATGTGGAAAATAGAAAATTATCAAAATAATTTTTTTTAAAATATGTTCGTGTTGGGTATTGATGTCCTTGATCCATTAAAAAAAATAAAAATTAATTTCAATACATATAGAAAAATATATGTTGTATACAATCCGCCTATGTCTGAACTGCAATTGGTTTGACTTCGAAACTCTATTAAGGAAAAAATATTCAATAAAAACTTTGAGATCAAATGAAAGTTCTAGATATCATAGTTACAAATCTAAATTTGAAAAAAATAGAATTTTATCCTCCATACAAAAAAAGTTATGTTGTATACGGTGAGTGTCACTTTTTAAAAATGTTGGTTTTTGAAAAAAAACCAGTTTTCGTGGGAGATGGAAAACAAAGTGCAATCTTATTCCAAAAATTTTGAAAAAAATATTTTTTTAATCTACAAACAAAATGTGATGAGACTCTAGTTTGCATCATCTTCAAATTCCTCACGGTTTAGTCGCTATAGGTAATCGAATGTGAATATTTAGTTAGAAATAATAATTTTCGTGTCCAGTTTGGCCAAAAATTGTAAACCACTATTGTGGGATCACCCTTATATATATATGCATAACATCCACAAACACTCACACCATCAATTAGGTCGACCTAATTAGATGAAACAGGTGATCCCAAAATTGTCAGCTCAAAACTCAATCATACATGCCTAGCAAAGAGAACCAAAACATGCAACACACCAAAATAGGTCAGCATAACCTATAATCACTCCCATGAATATGCTCCTTATAGTTTTCAACTACGCACAATCCCAAAACCCTTAAGTTAGCATTGCATAATAAAACTGGTGAATTAACAAGTGAATGAATCAACTACTCATCCACAACTCGACACATGAAACACTAAAGCTCTTTCCACATAGATTTCACATAAATATGACATCATCTAACACTCCCTCAAAATTGCATAGCATAATATTCATCTGGAGTGGAATGTGAAGCATTCCAACATGCATTTTGCACCTCAAAACCGCATGACAAGATTCAACACAGCAGAGCAATGCGAACCTCAAAATTGGATCACTATAACACTAGAATTGTACTCTAAGACTTAGCCAATTATCCAAAACACTTAGAATTTTTTATATCAACACTTCTACATCTGTACAATGGGTTGACATCAATTAAAACACCATATTCCATCCAAACACCATCATGCTCATGTTTCAAACATTATTGTCATTAGTATGATTCATGGCACTCCTTGTCTGTAACGTGTTTTTCTATGCAAAGGGCTGATATTTTGCACCTTGTTTTTTCCTTACCTTGGTGAGAGTTATCTATTTTCAAAATCAAAGCACTCTGTGATGCTATTTTTGCACTAATGAAAGCTCAATCTCTACCCTATCAATCCATTTCTAATCTTCATCCATTCCACCCAATCCCATGCTATGCATTCTATCTGATCAATCAAGCTTATCCAAATTTCATATCGATCAAGAAAATAATTATTCACCTCTTACTAAATTTTTCTTCTATCTTGTTAGCAAATTCGGTTCAATTTTTTTTATTTTTCACCAAATTTATCAAGGGGGCATCATATAATCCAACTTCCATTGGGGCACACTAGGGTAAATCTTGGTCAAATTATTTCTTGATCCTTTTTTCTTTAAAACAATGTCACTTCAAACATTGTCTAAAAGAGGGGAAAAATATAGATACTCAAAATTGTCTTGAGCTTGTAGTACCATTTTCTTCCTAATTTTTGTCTAACCCTAATTTTCATATAAACCTAAATCTATTCTTTTCTACACTGTTATAATTAGATAAAATTAATTATTTAATTATTCTTATTCTTATTTCTCGTCATTTCTTTGAATTAAATAATTATTTTTAATTATTTAATTCTTAACCTAATTTCATCTTTGATTATAAATATTTTTATTTATTTAATCATTTTAACCTAAATTTATTGTATAATTAATTAAATTAATTATTCATATGACATTGAAAAAATAAATAAACTTCATTTATTTACTTTCAAAAATTTACTATATTTCATTATCTACTTAACTACCCCTTTCTTCCACTTGACTCCTAATAATTTATATTTCCCTCTCCACTTATCTCTTCCATTTTTTTATTTTAAAAATGAGTAACTTTCCCATGTAAATTATCTCATTTGATCTCGACTATTGATCTTCTATTCGATATTGTATGTTGATCATGTTGACCTATTTTATAAATTTGATCTTTGTTTCTTTACATTTTTAACCATAATCTTTGAATTTTTGAAGTTACTATCATCTTGAGCTAAATGATTTGAGCACACATTAAAAAAAGAGCCACATTTCCCAAATTCAAAATTTAAAAGGAGAAGAGAAATGTAGGTGAACCAATATTCATATATAAAGGTATAACTTTATTGTTCATCTTTATTTAATTTCTTATGTAATTTTATTCTCTATTGTTTAGATTGAATTTAACAATTTCTAGTTGTTGTTTATCATTTAAGCACTTAATCCAATTTTTTGATCTAACAATTTCACTTTTTTTTATTTCGTAAAGATAAATTTAAAATAAATTGTATCCTTTCTAGGTCAATTGAGATACCCTTTTCTGAAATTATGAGGCCTAGAATCTTTTCTTCAATGACCCCCAAAAATAAAATTCATAGTATTTAAGAAAATACCTATTTCTTTGTATATATGAAATATTTTATGTAGATCTCTTATATTTTAACCTCTTTTCTTTGAAAAAATATGAGTTCATCCATGTAGATGATGAAACACCTCCCAATCAATCCCTTGAAAATAATATACATATTTTGTTGGAAATTTTCTCTTACATTGATAAGACCAAAAGGTATCCTCATGTATGCAAATGTTCCCCATTTATGGTGAAAGAAGTCTTTAGTCTGTCTTCCTTTTCTACCATGACTTTATTGTAGCTTTATTATCCATCCAAAAGAGACATCATTTTTGACCCATTGACTATTTTAAGTAATTAATCTAGTGATGGAAGTTGGTAGTTATCTTTTTAAATACTTGACTGATATTTCTAAAATCGACACATAGTTTGATTTCTCCATTATTATTTTTTATTGGTACTAGATTGGATACCTAGGTTTAATGTTGTATTGGATATATGATCCTAACACTTAGCAACTTTTGTACTTCTTTTTGTATCAAGGTCTCCAATACAACATTGACTAGACATTCTCTTTGTTTGAAAGGATTTTCCCCTAGACTCAAGTAGATAATATGCATAATTAAACAATCATCATAAGTCTTCAACTCTTCATAGCTCCAAGAAATGACTTCTTTGTATTCTTTTAAGTCTTCTACTATTCTACCATTTTCCTCTAGAATGCAAACTTTACAAATGAGCACCCCCTTGTGTTGTGCATCCCCCAAATTATAAGGGTTATACTTTCCTCCTACTAAATTCAAGAATGTCTTTCTTGATTTTACTACATCATCTTGATTAAATATCATTTCTAATTAAATGATACCCATAGGAATAGTATTTTTCTTTAGATTTAAGACACCTTCATTTGTTATTTCAAAAGGGCCTCTATCACATTCGATAATGATCCGAGCAGAAAAATCATAGTGTTTATAATGAAATCAAGAATTGTTGATTATCATCAAATATTTAAATGTTTATGATATTTTTTAGAACTACTAGTGATGACACTAGCTCTAAAAAGAATCTCTTCAACCTAAAAACCCACAATTAGTTACATAGAGATATAGAAGAGATAGAAAAATATTTTGTAATGTGATCCCTTCTTTTCATTATTGACCAAATATTAAAAGCATCAAAATATTCAATGAAGTCCAATACTAATTTTTTGTATCATACCGATAACCTTTTTTCTTATTATAAATTGAGAATCTCCTTCCACAAATAGGTATCTCACCTTATTCTAGTGTGCTAGTAGTAATCCTCTGATCAAAACTTCATATTTAGTCATATTATTAGTATATGTGTATTGCAATTTGAATTCCCCTAAGAAGGATTTACCTTGAGGACTAATCAATTAAATCCTAATATCATTTCTATTTTTTTGAAGTTACACCCTTCTTTCCGAGGAGGGGAATATTGTTGAGTGGGTATATGTGGATAATTTATTATATTATGTTTCGGTTCTTTAGGTTCTTCATCTTTGTGCAAGTAATATTCATGTTCCTTTTGTATTTTGGGGGTGGGCATGAATATTTTTGAATTTGGTTATAGTATTGTTTTTAATGACCCTTGGTTGAGGCTTTTATATCCGAAACCATCTTGGGAGTAAGAGAGCTAAGGCATCTATACATTCTCATAGATTATTCATGTCAGCATATATTTTATGAAATAATTCTTGAAACACTTGATTTGTAGATTATTCTCTTGCAACCCTTGCATAGGACTATCTTCTCCAATACCTTCTTTAGCTATGATAGAGGTCATAATAATATCATTCATTCTATACATACTCAAATACATTTCTATGAAGGATACTTAATTTTATGCTTTATATTCAGTTATCATATGCTTTACATTTTATTTTACATCTATTTTTATTTGATTATTAAAACCTCTCCATGATATTTGTAGCTAAGTAAATTCTATAGAGAATTATCCCCTTAGACATTTGGTACATTCTCTCCTTAGTAACATGTCATAAATCTCTAATATGTCAACACATGTAGATCAATATACTCCTAGATGTGGGATTATGTTGCTAATTGCATATGCATATTTTATAAATCACCAATGAATTTAACCTTAATTTTTGAGTTGTAACACTAATTTGATTGCTAGCTTGGGATTCATCCATAGCTTTTAACAAATTGAGTATGGTATAGCATTATAGGAAGCTTCTGAGTCAAATAAACAAATTTTGTAAAAAAAAATTAAATATTTTTACACTTAATAGGAATTGTAGGACTCTAATATTTACTTTGAATATAGTTTCCATTGCATAAAATTAATTTAAATCTTATGTTTTCTCCTTTTATGAATTAAAAATATGTATAGGCACTTGCCTAATTCAAAACTCATTTTGGTGTTTCCACCTCCATGTATACCAAATGATGATGATTAAGAGGGCATTCCCTAGGTTGGGTAGAGGCCAAAACAATAATATATTGAAATGAAAAATGATAAATGTAATGTTACCTTGGTATAAAAATCTTATCAAAGTGATGTCCACACCACAAGTTTCCACCAAAGTTTTTTTGATGGATGCTTGAATTTATTGATAGACAAGAGGTTAGTCCACAAAATAGAATAGATTTTTGTAGCTAGTGTGGTGTAATAAGTATAGAATTGATCATAATAGATTCATGTTCATAATTATATTCTTCTTCTCTACTCTTTATAGTACCTTGTAAACAAGATCTTGATTTGTGAAAGTGTTATAAAAAAATTCTTATTTACCCCTTGAATTTTCTCCACCACTCTTTAGAATGCTCGATAGATATGCCAATTATATTTATAGTTTTAAATGACATGTAAAAGGCTCATATTTATATGCATTTATTTATTTCCCTCAAAACTAATTATGAAAAGATGAAAAATGAATTTGAATTTGAAAACATAAAAATTCCAACAATAAAATATTAAAAATTGAGCTAATATATGGTGGTCAAGGATGTGGGTTCCCTTGATCAAGCCTGTTTTGAAATTTAAGTTTTTGTTAAATAAAAATAATAATTTTAATTCATAATTATCTCATTTTTTTGAAAACAATAATGTAATAGGAATTCGGAAAGAACAATGTAATTGGAATTTTTTGTAATACCCCTCCGTTTTGTTTTTTTAGTTGAACAGTGCTCTGCCCTATTGTGTTGTACTTTTTGTTTGTACCTTGACTTTGGTACTCGGCTGTTATTTGATTGCTATCTATAAAGCGACGTTAATGTAATCTTTTGATGTGATGGTATTTTTAATATGATGTTATCTTATGGCATGTTTTGGATTAACAAAATGGGTATTTGAATTAATGAAGATTATGCTTTGGATTATCCTAGCATGTTAGAATTGTCAGTTATTTGCAGTGTATTGGTGAAGGGGATGGTATCGTATCACTCGCTTGCGAGTGCCCTACGATCTCGTGATTACCTCTTCACGGTGTGTATTCTATGATGTTCATATTATATGTTGTGTTTACTTAATTTGCAGGTTGACAGGTACAGGACATCGACTCCACCTGGCTTCACAGGTGAGAGCTTGTTCAATACCCAACGGTATTCAATTGGGAGATAGTAGCTAGGTTTCCATGTCAGGTCATCACCCTAGTCCTGTTTGTCGTCAATTGTTTGTGAAGTTGTGTTGCTTTGGTTATCATGCTCCCCTCTTCGTCATTTAATTGTAAATTGAATTGGGTGATTTAAATAGCTTAATGTATTTAAGTTGTGAATTATGGTGTTCTGAAATTATATTGTTAATTTAATTTAATTAATAAATAATTTAATTTTTTGATTAAATCTATTTATTAATTGATTAAATTTATGTGGTTGAAATGAGTAATTTATCTTTGTTAAAGTTATTGGTTTAATTGTTGAAAATGTGAAATAAAGAAAATATTTGGAAATCAATTGAGAAAATTAAAATTGGAAAAGAAATGAAAAATGCTTGGAAAGTCAAAGTTGAAATTTGCATTCAAATTAAAAAAAAATGAGATATTTTAGAATTTGGAAATTAAAATGATTTAAAATTTAAATATTTTTCATTTTTTTGTTTTTGAGAAGTTATTGCAGTGGTTGAAGGATTTTTAGGGCAAAATCCTTATGAAATAAAATTTTTGGCTTCATAATTTTGGATCTTGAAGTTTTTGAAAAATTGAATTTGTGAGAGACAAATTGGGCAATTTTTGTGGGTTTTGGATTGGAGTGGTGGAAATCTGTGAAGCTGGATTTGGAAGTTGAGCATCGATTGGATCATCTCAAACACCAGTTAACCAGGTTCTTTTATTCGATTTAATTTATAAATTTTGAAATATTGTTTGCTATGATGTTCTTGTCTGAAATCTAATGGCTATGATATTTGTTTCTCAATTTGAATAAGGTTCCTTGTTAATTTGAATTATATATATATGATGTTATTACATACATAGTTTTATAACTATGCTTAATTATTTGTTGTTAAAATTTTAATTGGAGGAAGAAAGAAGTTGCTGTTAAAAAGAATTATTTTCTTTGGAATTTGCCTAGAAATGGGCGCGGATTTCTAAAAATCCGCAGGCTTGGATTTTCGTCTGAAATAATTTTAGAGCAAAGGAAATAAAATTAAATGAATTTTTATTTATATATCAAAAAATATATATATATATATATTGTGGAGGGCCTTGGGGAGCCGCGGTCGGCGCGACCCCCGCAGCCCGTTTTCCACCGCTCGCGGCTTGTTCACTGCCGCGGCTGTCTATGTCTATGTCGCCGCTGCCGCCGTTTGAAGCCACCGCCGCTGCCCGGCTTGGTCGCCACCTCCGTCGCCCTGCTCTAAGCTAACACCGCCGCTCCCTTCGGCTGCTCCTCGCTCCCCTTTCCGTGCTTCCCTGTCCGCCGCTCCCTATGGGGAGAGCCGACTGTGGCTATACACAGTCGCCCCAGCATAAGGGTCGGCTGTGTATGGACACAGCCGACTGTCCTTTGACTGTGGCAGAAACCCTAGCCCGAGGCAGCCGCCCATAAGGCCGGCGCGCGAAACGAGGATGCATGACTTTGTTTTTTTTATTATTAATGAAAATATTTTTATATATGTATAATATTATAATATATATAATATTTATATTATTATATTATAATATTATATATATATTAATAGTCATATATTTTGTTGAATAATATATAATATTATTTTATAATATAATATTAATATATTAATATGTATTATTAGAAGGATAATATGTATTAATTATTAATATTATATTGTATAATATTGTAATATTATTTTGGGCATTTTGAACTTTATTTAAATGGATATCTGTAAAGTTGTGAAATAAATTATAAGGCTTAGGAGATTATTGTTTTCCCTATTGATTGGAATTAATTTTAATTGGAGAAATGAAAATGTGTTGACTCTAGTTAAACCATTGTTCAATTATAAATAGTATTATATTTGGATTAACGTTGATTTAAATATTATAATATGCAAGTCAAATTAAATATTTTTATATGGTAATATTGAAAGGTGGAAACGACTACTTCGTGTTATAGTGTTTCGATTAGTACAATCAATTAATTATTTTATGATTAATGAAATGCAAGTAGGAGATGAAGTATTAAATGTTAACTTTCTCCCCTGTCTGAATAAGATGCAATCTGTATTTGCTTATATAATGCAATAAATTCCTGTACATTGTATGAGGACATGGATTTAGAATATCCAAAGTAGGTTTTAATTATTGTTTGAATTTGATCTGTTCGTGTTATCCTTTGGAAAATGTGAGTCATACCCTTCGTCAAGTCTTCCAGATGTGGTCTTTTATGATTGTGGGTTGTCGTGTCAGGTGGTCAACCTATTTTTTACCTATTGGGAAGCGTGTAGTATATTGTCAATCATTACCCAATTTCCACGAACGGGGATGTGTTGT
Organism: Sequoiadendron giganteum; assembly: GCA_007115665.2. Classification (NCBI taxonomy): domain Eukaryota; kingdom Viridiplantae; phylum Streptophyta; class Pinopsida; order Cupressales; family Cupressaceae; genus Sequoiadendron; species Sequoiadendron giganteum. The sequence continues at coordinate 227,851,014 of CM021103.1, forward strand.
ATTTCTGGTTTTAGAGCGGATTATGGGATCTGTGTCTCCTTGTCGGGAGCGGTCTTGTTATTGATGTTTCTTCTAGTGTTTGGGGATGGGTTCATCGTTGTCGGCTCCTGAGAAAGGAGTGGATGCGTTATCTCGTTCTTTGCACCTTGGTTCCATAGATGTTTGTTTGGATGGTGTGTGTGTGTGTCGTCATAGAAGAGTGGCTTATAACGGGGGCCGGCACACCGAAGTGGTGCCTAGGATTACTTGTTGTAAGTTATTTAAACAAGTGATAACTAATACAATACGTAGAAGCTAGGACTAACCTCACACTAATCAAGACTTTTAATGCCTCACTCATTACCTAAGTGCTCGGTTAGGCTTGGGGATGAGATGGGAAGGTCTGTAATGGCAAGGTCATCTATCTTGTCTGTACGAAAGGTATTTGGCTCCGCATGGGTGAGTATGGGGGCCAGGATTCGGTAAAGGTCACCAGGATAACCCTTGTCTTGTGGGGGGCCAGAGCCTATGAAGATTCCCAAGGATAACCCATGACGAGCTGTGTGATGACACTCTCTCTAGGACAACAGTCGATTTTGTGTAATGGGTATGGTTTCCTTAACATACCTGATGTGACCCTTGTTGGTATTTGATTATTGTGGGTATGGTTACCTTGGCATACCTGTTGTGACTATGTGTTGGTTCGATTATCACTCTTGTTCTGCTTGATGTCTGGAAGCATTGTGATCATGTTAGTTTTGGTACTTGTGTTGTACGTGTGCTTGGTTTTTTCAGTATTGGTTCAGTTTGTGTTGCCTGTGTCTAGAGGTAGATAGTCTTGGCTAGGATTCCTGGTTACTATCTCCTAGCATGGGGGAGTGGACCTTTTTGGATCCACGTGGTTGGGTGGCATGCACCTAAATCCGTTGGGTTCTTCTTCATGTTCGTGTGGATGAGACTTCCAGTTGGAGAACTCGTCGGATCCTATTTCACTTCTTGCTTTACTTTATTTTAGTTATCTTATGTATTATTTTACCCCTCAGTTGTATCGAGGTGGGAATTGTAATTGTAATTATGTTATTGGACTTGCCTCATTCAGAGAATGAGTGTTGTAATCTTTTGTGATTGAATATTTAATGTTGGATTAATGCAATGGAAGTTTTATCTTATGTTTGATGCTATTTCATCTTATTGGAATGTATGTGTTTAATTTATTTAGTAATTAATTGGCATGGTTTAATTCATGTTTTTGTTGAGGTTCTATATAACCTCTGTCTCGTAACCTTAGGGGAAGTTGGCATTAGTCGATTAACTCACTTATTATTTATACTTTTTAAAAAAAAAAAAATTATTCCGTTTAAGTAGTTAAATGCAGCTTCCTCTAGGGTCGCGTGGCGGGGCGTTACATTTTTTGAAAAACTAATTATGAAAAGATGACAAATGAATTTTAATTTGTAAATGTGACCATAGTCATAGTATAAGATAAATACACCATATCCATATGGATTTGAGGCATAGTTAATCCACTAAGCCATGATTACAATGAAATATTCAAAATCAACAAGAAACTAAATAACCATTAAACTAACATGAAACCAAATCATGAAATCATGATAAAACCTATTCTAAGACCTCAAATATTATCCCATTAGGGGAGTGGTGTCGCATTGATGTCTAATGAAAACCCTTTCCCAATCCCTTGGATAATATGTGCTTGTTCCAATCGGTTTTATTGAAGAAAATCGATGAAGCCAATGAGATATGAATGAAACCTGATATGAAACTATTTTAACATGATAAAGATGAAATATAAATGCTAAAATTATTGATAAAATGGATGCAATCTATGATATGTGGAAACAAAGTTGAAATATAGAAGTCGTGGATATAAACTATGCTACATATATGCAAGCTAATCTAAAATGGAATCCATTAATGCATGCTTAAGCTAATAAGGATGAATATTAAACTAAGATGCTAAAAAGTGCTCAATGTGGGTGCAAGTGAGTGTGAATTTCAACAACATAACATTGTTATCAAAAGATGGATCCATTTCTCTCTAAATAGTGAAGTATTTATAAGAGATAAAATGAAGAATCAAGGGTTGAGATCAATTTTATCTATCAATGGTCAATATGGAATGAAGCTAGAAACATGGATCAAGAATTATCATCAATGGATGAGAATCAAAGATCACATGGATCAAGTAAAGATCAAGGGATAATAATGATTCAAACAAACACACTTTGTAGTAACTTTCAAAGTTTTTACAAATTTTGTTTGAAATAAATCATTCCATTTTAGAGCCAAATAGGAGAATATTCCCTATGCAAGTGGATTGGAGGGGAAATTAGATATTTAGTAATTAAAATTAAATTTGAATGTGCAAGATGGAGAATAATATGACATCCATTTAATAATCAACTTATTTAATGAAAAAGGAGTTCAAAATGACATTTAATTAAATAATAAATATTTTTAATGAAATGAGAGGAATCAAGGTTTAAATTAAATAATTTGATTTATTCAATTAAACAGGGTGAAATAGTAGTGCAAGAGGGGGTGAATTAACCCAATTAGGTCAATTAAATTAATAAGTGAAAATGAGGCATTTGATAAAATGACTAGGTTAATTTAACCAAACAAGTGAAAAGAAGATAAGTTTCAGAATGAAACAATATTAATATATCAGATTCAAGTGTGTAATGCCATTCAGGACATTTTTAAGTGTCTACATTTTTCCCCTCTTTGAAGCGAGGTATCTCTTATGTTGGTTTAAAGATTGACACCTTTCAAATTAAAATTATTGCGTAGATCAAAAAAAAAAATCTTGATCTTTTGGATGCCCCACTATTTCCCCAGTGGAATGAATTAAGCTAGTACCATGCCCCCTCAAGAGATCGAGCAATTTTTTTTTTAATTTTAGGTTGATCTCTTGACAAAGATGAAATAGGAAAATTTGATTTTAAGTTCAAATTTATTCTATGTCGACCTTGGGGATCTAATAAATGGTCATTTGAGTGGATTTCCTATATAAACAAGCTTTCAAATCCTTATTTCACATAATCAACATAAGACTACATGATATCAAGCCAAGCAAGCAAGAGTTAAGCATTACAAGACTTCACAAGATCATAAAGAGAGCATTCAAGATCATTTCTAAGGCATTCAAGAGTAGAATTCTTCATCAATTGTTGCAGCAATTCAAGATCCATCATCATCAAGAGATTTATTGAGCTACTGTTTTGATGTAGCATTGAATATCCAAGATCAAGTATTGTTCTATACCTATTGTCAAGATCAAGATCTACATCCTCCATGGCCATTTCATGTTGAGTTTTAGATTTACAAGAGATCATTTACAAGGTATCATTCAAGGTATTATGTTTCCATGATTCATGTTCTTTGTTTCATGTTTCATTCCTTCATCTCATTGACTCATCATTTGGTTTAATTACCTACAAGGGGTTTGACCAAGGTGAACCCCTGTTCCCTAACAATCAACACTTCTCTCTCTCTCTCTTTGTGTAATTGCAGATTTAGGTGATTTGAAGACTTGAAGATCATTGAAGATTAGGTTAAAATCTTGGAGAAAGTTGTAGGAGTTGTCTCCCCATTTGCAAGGTCATAATCATCACCAAAAAGTCACTTATAGCCCCAAAATTAGAGTTCCAGATCTGGAAACTTGGAGAAGCAGATTGAGCATATTATGAAGACCAGATTCAAACCTTGAAGTTCCAGAAAATCCAAACTAGAATCATTCACCACAAGTGGCGAATAATTCCCACTATAGGTGGTTTTCAAAAAATTATATAGATTCAAATACCCTTTTGTCTGAAACCTGCTCCTGTGCAAAATATAGAACTAGGACTGATTCATCTAGAATGGTGAATAAGGCCCACTAGGTCAAAAATTCAAAATTCCCAACATTTCAAGACTCCTTCCAGTCATCTTCAAGTTTCCAAGTGCACACATTTTATCTTATAGTTTGTTATTCTATTTCATATGCATTTCTAGATCATTTAATTCAAGTTTGCATCATATTAGGGTTTTTCATTTCATCTTGCATTTAATTGTCTTTTCCAAGTCTTAATTTGGTGGTGAACCCCTCATTAGATCCTAGTCAGCCCCTAGGATACCCTATTGCAAGATCTCTTTCTCTTTTTCATTGAGATCTTTAGGGTTATCCTTGAATGTAGTAGGTGGAAAGTGGGTATGCTTTATGTCCTAATTCATATGATAGCATCCATTGCACATTTCATACACCACATTTTGGTGAACCTACATTTAGAATTCCTTCTTTACTGATTCAGACTCCATCATCATCCTAGATCTAGCTTGCATTTACTTTGCATTAGGGCTTGCATTAGTTAATTGGAATCTATGGTTTCTAAATTTTACATTAGTGAAAGTGCATATAGGTTGCATATTTGAATCTCAAATCATCAAAAATAATCTAAAAAGTATATTTACATTTAGTTTACAACTCATACACACTAGAAACCATAAAAATAATTTAAAATTTTCTAAAATTTTTGAAAAAAATCCCTACTAGGACTCATTCGGCACCTTGGGCGAATAAGTCCTAGTGCCCATATAAAACTTCCTTTTACAGGATTAAAAACCTCTTTTCTACACTTATGTTTTTTTCCATTGGTTATATGTTTTAGTTAGTTGAGTTTCTTCTACATGTATTTCATTAGATCTAGCTTAAATTGGTCCATTTCATGCATTGCTTAACTCCAAATTTGCATTTGTAATATTTCATTTTCAGATCATTACATAGTGTAATTAGTAAATTACCTTGTTTGAAAATTAAAAATTGTATTTCATTTTTAATTCTTTACGTTGCATTTTTAGTTTGCATAGATTGTTGTTCAGAAATATTAGTTTCGGTCTTTTCCAAGTTTGAAAAGAAAAATTTAGTCAATAAACATGTTAGTCATTCATTCAATGCATTCCCTAGTTATGAGAGTCTCTTAGTGCAAGAGAGTGGAAATTTTGATGCTTTCATTAAACCTACACGCCCTCTTATCTATCCTATTTGTGGGAATTATGTGGTAGAAGAAGATACAAGGATGGAAATTCATGACAATCATAATTTTTCTTCTCCTGATATCTCTCCTTTTAGTTACAAAGCTATCTTGGTGAAAGAAGATGCAATTTTTGAGGATCATAAAGGTATTGTTTTCCCTTCTCCTCATTCCCCTTGGTAATATAGTATAACAAAATAATATGAATTCATTTCCACCACTTTACTTAGTTTTCATTCCTCTCTCAACACTTCCCCCTACTTGAGAGAATTCTACAATCATGAACAACCATGAAAATGACATTTATGAAGAGGACATGTTGGTTTTAAGAGATCTAATAATTGAGAGATTTGATAACCCTACTTCTACCACTTGGGAAGACATTATAGAGCATAGGGATATAATTTTATATAACCATAATAATCACACTGGATCTTCTCCTAATATCCTTCATAGTAATGAAGACGATAGTTTTGTGTTAGAAGATATACTTGAAAGTTATGAAAATCATGTTTCTCCCTTTCCTAATTCTCCTACCATTTGGTGAGATCTATTTGAACAAAAAGATTCAATCACTAGAAAGCATGATTCTCCTTCTCTTGATGCCTCCCCTAGTTATGATGAAGATACTTTACAAAACCTAACCATGGAATGTGATGAACATCTTGTTTATTTCTCCACTAAAATCTCTCCTACTAGGGTAGATATTAAGGCACAAGAGAATAAGACCTTAGCAAACAAGAATGAAATTATGGAAAATTATGATAATCAAAATTACCCTTCTCCTGATATCTCTCCTCCTAGTTGTGAAGAAGAAAGTAATGAGTCACAAGAATCCTATTTTCCTCTCTCCCCCTAGTGAAGAAATTATGGAACAAGAGAATTCCACCATTGATAACTCCCTTACTTGTGATGAAGTCATTTTAGAAGAACCAACATTTGAACGTCATGAAAATCTAGCTTGTAGTTCTCCTAAAAACTCTCCTCCTAGGGAGAATATCATGGTGCAAGAAAATGAAAATGTTTTGTCTCTCATAGATAATGATAAAAAAGGTGATTCTAGATTGCCCTTTATTAAAAATATATAAAACCAGGACCGTTGATTTTGTGAATGCGCAAGTGTCCACTTCAATCAATGGACCTCCTACATACCCTATGGGACATCCTAATAATCCTCTAATTCTTTACCCACCATCACATAAACAACAAACCCAAAACAAACCTAAACTTATCCTTTACCCACCTAAGAATATTTTTTTGCAATTATCGAGTCATGATACCATTTCTCATACATATAATACTAGAAACAATCCATAAACAAAACAAAAACCTTCAACAACCTTACATTTTCCTAATCCTATATTTCCTAGCCCCCTTTGTTTTCCTACACAAAGTGGAAAGGAGTATGATCTTGTTAAACAACTAAAGAATACTCCTGCTAAGATATCATTGTGGGACCTTATTCAAGCATCCCCTCAGTACCATAACATGATTTAGGGTAATTTACAACAAGTTCCTATATCTTCTAATGGGCAACCAAATGACATAGCAGCCATGATTCAAGCAATAAATGCTAACATTTTTTTTCACAAAAGTGAACTTCCCCCTTTGGAAGTAAAAAAACAAAATGAATCTTTCATAATATTAGCTCGATATAAAAGAATATGGATAAATTGGACTATTTTTGACAATGGCTCAACTCTTAATGTGTGTAGTGTAACTCTTTTGGATATGCTTGGCATGGATAAATAAAAAATTCAACCTGATTCTTTATCTATTAAGGGCTTTGAAAATGTAGGAAAACAACCACTTGGTGTGATCACTTTATCTATTACAGCTAGAAAGGACACATTAGAAACACTAATCCTTGTTATGCCTTGTGATCTTTCATATGATATCCTTTTAGGTAGACCACAGCTTCATACAATGAACGGGGTGCCATCTAATCTTCATCATAAAATGAAATACATCTACAATAAAAAATTCTACACTCGAATTTGACCCTAACCCAAACAGTTGTTTGAACATTAAAAAAATAAAGAAAATCATTTGAAAACATTAACACCAACTACACAAGAAGAACCCATACAACAAGAAGACAAAGAAAAAAATATTGAAGAAGTCACAAATCTATTAGAAGATGATTGGAGTTCCTTAGATTTCACACCAACATTCATGGGATATCATAAACAAAGACTATGAAAAGTGGTAATGTCAACACAAAATCTAGAAGACCCTTCAAATGCATCCACCTCAACCACTTTAGAACAAAAGAAAATAAATTACACAACAAAATTTGATGCTCTTAATTATGAGCAACCATGAAATCCAAAAGAGATGAAGAATCTTTATGGAAAAGGTTATGAAATGATGAAACATCTTGGTTAAAGTGGAAAAGGATGTGGTGCTACAGAACAAGGTATATGTGTCCCTATAGAACCTCACACGCAAGAAAATACTAGTGGTCTTGGTTATTTCCCCTCGAAAGTAACAAACAAACCATCACTCAATATCAACACTATCAGAAAAGATTCCTTTAAGCCAACTTTAACATTAGTGCATCCTAAATTGATAGACACTAGTGGTCCTCATTATTGTCCTTTGAAAGAAATAAAATAAGAAAAGAAAGTTTCGCTTAATATCAATGTAATCATGAAAAAAACTAATGATTTAAATTTGATAGATTTTAAACCCTCTTGTAAAGGAGAGTACAAAATCTTGAAATCTAAAGAGTCTTGCATAAGAATGACACCATGTACTAAGAAAAAGATGTCTTTATCACAAAATAAAGGAACATATTTTACAATTGATCAAGAGGGTATCTTGTCAAGACTCCTCCAAGAACATGAAATAAATTCTACTATAAGAATTCATTTTGTGCATATCATAGATTTCATGGTCATTCTACTAATGAATGTAAGGTTTTAAGTGATAAATTAAACATCTTAAGGAGTGTGGTGCTCTTCCTTGTGTTGAAGCACCTAATTCCTCTAATTGTTACTATTTTTTACACTAGCATATTTCTCGTCAATCATTTTGGCTCACCCTTGTCTTGCACTAAGTGGGGGCAAGGGGTTAGGTAGCCTTGTCCTCATATGTAACTTATTGCTATATGTTTTGTCTATTTGATCACCTTTCATGTATATATAAGATAAATCTTGGGATGTGGATGACATTCCTTAAGTTAACTCACATAAGACATACTTATTCATGATGTAGTTTGATTAAGAAACATATGACTTGGCATAGGGATTTCCAAATAACCTCTCATATCTTATCCTACTTTAAAGAAATTTCTCACAACAATGGTGTTAGCAATTTTTTTAAAGTGGAGGCATACATTGACACTCATGTTTCATTGTGCGATTTTCTTTTTTTCTTGTGGTGCGTCCTCCTCTTAGTGGTGTCATTGTGTTTGATTTCCTCTAAGAGCATGATATTTATTTGACTTGTGCCCTCTTGGATACATTAGACACAATGTTCCCTAAGAAGAGAGCTTGGCACGAATTAAGAAAAATCCCTTTGAACATTCCTTACACTATCTTGCATTTACAACATTGGTTATATGGCAACCTTGCATAACATACTTTTCTTGCCTATAAAGCCATCTTGTTTGTTCATGGGTTCCAAGAATATGAAGACTTTCTTGCCTCATGCAACTCAAAGTTCATTTTTGCATGGCATCTTATCAAAGTTATTAGGAGGTATAACTTTTTTATGGTTTGATGGGAATTCGATTCAAGACATGACTTTCCCTTAGCCACTAACGTGTGTCTGGTGAGCACATACCAGTTGTGTGTGTATGTGTCTCACCCTCTTGGATTACTCACCTAGTGGATAGCCAAAAGTTTGTTTGCCTCAAAGTGAGTGTACATCTTTGGACAAACAAATTAGATCTGATCCACATTATGTTGTACAAATGGTCAGGCTTGATCCACCTCTTTTTCTTTTTTCTCTTTATTTATTTACATTGCATGTTTGTGTATCTTGGTGTTGCATATTATACACCTTGTGTGTGTCCTTTTGTGATCATTTCAGTTTGACGTAGGATCTTGGACCCTGGGGGCTTGACTGCTTCCTCAATATGTTTTATCCTAGACCATCTACATCAGTACACTTGGACCCCTCTTGAATGTCTACTTTAGTGTGAGTTTGAAGAAATTTCATCCTTTCACTAAAGTGGGGGCTAAATGTAGTAACAAAAAAGTATTCCTTTACCTTTATTAATTTAGGAATAATAAATGATAAGTTAGACTTGATATCACCTTGATCTAGTGTTGTGATGTGTTTCACACATCCACATTAGGTTTTGGGCCCTTATAAGCTAAATAAAATTACCTTTTCCTTAATTTAATGTTGTAAAATGTATTTATTTACACCTTCACATTAAATTTAAGAGGCTTGTAAACTAAGGTGGACTTAATCTAGTGTTGTAATGTGTTTAACACATTCACGTGGTATTTTGGGCCCTTCTAAGCTAAACAGACCTATTTTGCCTTAAGTCAGTGTTGTAATGTGTATTTATTTACACTTTCACATTGGATTTTGGGCCTTCTTGAATTTATGACCTTAATATCATCATTAATATTACCCTAAGACCCTATATTCTATATCCCAAGGTATATTTTAATCAAAAAAATGGTAATATCAAAATATAAACTTAACTTGCACACTCCTCAACACTTAGCACTCAAAATAGGCCATGTGGGACCCATTCACCACTCTAGGTGAATGAGTCCCATTTATCCTATTTTCAAGGTTTTAAGTGGGAAATTTTGATTTTAAGTTCAAATTTCTTCTATGTCAGCCTTAGGAATCTAATAAATGGTCATTTGAGCAGATTTCCTATATAAACAAGCTTTCAAATCCTTATTTCACATAAGCAACATAAGCCTACATGATATCAAGCCAAGAAAGAAAGAGTTAAGCATTACAAGACTTCACAAGATCATCAAGAGAGCATTCAAGATCATTTATAAGGCATTCAAGAGAAGAATTATTCATCAATTGTTGCAGCAATTCAAGATCCATCATCATCAAGCATGTTATTGATCTAGTGTTGTTATGTGGAATTGAAGATCCAATATCAATCATTGTTCTAAACCTATTTTCAAGATCAAGATCTACATCCTTCATGGCCATTTCATGTTGAGTTGCAAATTTACAAGACATCATTTACAAGGAATCATTCAAGGTATTATTTTTCCATGATTCATGTTCTTTGTTTCATGTTTCAAGCCTTCATTCATTATCTCATCATTTGGTTTAATTACCTATAAGGGGTTTGACCAACACAAACCCATATTCCCTAACAATCAACACTTCTTCTCTCTCTTTGTGTAATTGCAGATATATTTTCTTTGAAGACTTGAAGATCATTGAATATTAGGTTAAAAGATTGGAGAAAGTTGTTGGAGTTTTCTCCCCATTTGCAAGTTCATAAGCATCACCAAAAATTTACCTACAACCCTGAAATCAAAGTTCTAGATCCAAAAACCTAGAGAAGTAGATTGAGCATATTCTGAAAACCTGATTTAGACCTTGAAGGTCTAGAAAATCTAAACTGGACTCATTCGCCACAAGTGGATAATGAGTCCCATTGTAGATTTTTTTTAGAATTTTTTGTAGATTCAAATAACCTTTTGTCTAAAACTTTCACCTGTGCAAAAATCCAAAAATGGGACTAATTCACCTAGAATGGAAAATGAGCCCACTAGGTCAAAAAGTCAAAATTCCTAACATTTTTGCACTGCTTCTAGTCATCTTCAAGTTTCCAGGTGCACACATTTAATCTTACAATTTTTTATTCTGTTTCATATACATTTCTAGATCATTTAATTCAAGTTTGTATCATATTAGGTTTTTTCATTTTATCTTGCATTTCATTGTCTTTTCCAAGTCTTAACTTGGTGGTGAACCCCTCATTAGATACTTATAATCAACCCCTAGGATTCCCTATTGCAATATATATTTCTCTTTTACATTGAGATCTCTAGGGTTATCCTTGAATGTAGTAGGTGGAAAGTGGGTATGCTCTATGTCCTAAGTCATATGATAGCATCCAACACACTTTTCATTGACCACACATCCTTACTTTATATTCTTCAAGCCTGTTGAAGATAGGGGTATGTGCAGGATCATCATGGAAAAAATAGGCCCTTAAGTGGCAATAAAATTCAAAATCAGAGTTAGGCAACTTGACGTAAAAATTTGAATAAGCTATCTATATTATTTCAAAAATATGTAAGAATAGAATATGTATAAATTTGAATGTAGTTTCTAAAATAATAGGTTTATTTAAAAATAAATAAAAATTATTTGGTGAAATTTTAAATTTTCAATGCAGTAGTACTTGAATTTCAGGGAAAAAATAAGAAGTAGGTTTTTGTCTGACCACCATAACCACAATAAAATGATAATAATGTATTATAATATTTTATATATAAGTAGGGGACTCATGTTCGGATGTGATGCATATTTTTTTGTAATTTTTTTCCAAGTAAATAATTAATTATGATTTTTTATTACAAATTTTAAAAAATATAAAAACTCGTATGTCTAACCACCTTAACTTGGTCAAAACTTCATGAAACTCAATATTTTTTTTTAATCCTACAGTATGCAAAGCATAGAATGTGACGCATATTTTAGATTCAAAAAATGTGATACCGTTTGAAATTTATAGATGTTTTTCAATCAGCCTATCAATCAGGAATTTAGTCGTAATTCAAATAAAAAATGAATAATAATTATTTATTAAATTCAAATTAAAGCATTATTTATATTTTTGGAAAGCTGAGAATCTCCTTTAAAAACCCTTTTCATTTCATCAAATTTGGGTAAAAAAAAGTCGTCAGCCACATGGGTCATCATATCACTTATATATCGCCACTTTTTGGCCCATCATGTCCTGCACATACTCATAGGTCCCAATACCTCTATGTTTTATTTCCTTATTTTTGATTTGGCCAAAATATCATCCACATAACCTTGAATTGTTTTATGGATCCTATCATGAAAGATTAGGGTCATCGCCCTTTGATAGGTTGCTTCGACATTCTTTAGCCCAAATGGCATCATGTTCCGAAAAATGTTTCCCCATCGACAAGTGAATGCAGTTTTATGTTGATCCTCCTTGACAATCATGATTTGGCTATAGCTTGAAAATCCATCTAAACCACCAAAAACATACACAGGAAGGGAAAGAGGATTCCCCAAATAGGCTCCTAGGTTTTTCACCTAGGAGCTCTTAGGTAGGAAATTGCTCTCTTTCACACTAATGGTATGTTGTTGGGTGATTTCATTCAAAGGATGGGGTTTGAATTGGGGGTTTTGAGGTGTGTGATATGTGTTTAAGTGTAATAAACTGGAAATAGAAACTAACTATGAAATAAAAACTATTGAAATCTAAGTGCTAGAAAACACAGTAATGTATGCAAGCATATACAAAATAACCTAAGAAACATACACTAAAGTAAAAGAGGAGGTTAGAGATGAGAGGGGTATACACCTGGAACCTTGTAGAAGCTGGAAATGCTGTTGGATTTGATGTTGAGGCCAAAAGGGACACTTGTGCCAAGTTGGGTGATCTAGTCATTTTTCTGGAAAATTCCCAAAAACTGGTTTAGAGCTCGTTTCTGCCAAAAGTGTATCCAAATCTACCAAAATTTCTATAAAATAGCTTTAGTGGAACTAGGTCGCCCAAAGTGGCGACCTAATCTCTTATGAATTTCTGTGAACCAGAAGATGTGATCTGAGGCCTTTGGTTTGTGTTTCCTGCTCCTTTAGGTATTCGGTCCTGAAAGTCAAGATTTTCGTCCGTGGAACTCTTCCAAGCTTCAACTAGGGTTTCTTCAACCCTAGAGATATTGAAAACTTTTTGGATAATCTTCCACCTTGATCCTTGCCAAATCTACCTACAAGACCTGCAAATCACACAAAGAGAGAAACTTGTTGATTGTTAGAGTATAAGGGTTTGCCTTGGTCAAACCCCTTTGTAGATAGTTAAATCAAATGAAGAAATAAGATAAGAAATCATGAAAGCATGAAAGGAAGGAGTGAGAGAAATTTATTACCTTTCCATGATGAATGATCATGTGTTGCAGTAGTGGTTCAGCCCTTGGATGCTTCACAATTGAAGTCTTGTTGACTTGGAAGGATCAAACCCTAGCTGGCTTGAGTGGAAGAAGTGATGGGAGAGAGGTGGAGAAGAAAAATGGGTGACCTATAATGAGGAATTAGGTTTTTGAGGCTTATTTATAAAATTTATTCCCTAATTTTCCCAAAATAACATCATATTGATAGAGCTTAGGGTTTTAGAGACCAAAATCTTGACAAAAATTAAGTTTAATTCAAAATTTAAGCCACATGGGACTAGGTCGCCCAAGGTGGCGACCTAGTCCACCTAGGCATTTTTAAGTGTTTTTTGGGGATTAAAATATTATTATTTGTGTTTCTCAGGATTGTCTCATTAAAACACACTAAGATAAGTCTTGTATGAGGATTAAGGGGTCATTTTGGAATAATAATGTATTGATTTGGTGATGACAAGCCTAGGAGAGCATGAAAATGTTTTATAACACTTTACAACACTTCTGCACAAGGCTTGGAAATGGGTGAAAATAGGCTAAAAATGGTCCAAAGTCTATAGGCCAAGGTCCAAATGAGAGAAAAGTGTCAAGGTATACACTTTTTGGTGACACATTTAGCCCCCACTTTAGTGAGAGGATGAAATTTCTTCAAACTCACACTAAAGTAGCCACATGATTTTGATGGTAAAGAATGACGAAGAAGAAGAACGGGAAAGCAGAAGGAGGTGGTCAAGCCCCCAAGGATTCGAGATTCTAAGTCAATTCAACATCAATGTAGGAGACATTTGAGGGTGAATGTATTACAACAAGACAAGATACATGATCATGCAATGACAAGGTTTAGTGTGAAGAGAATAAAGATATATGTGCTCACTCTGGGGCCACAAAACATCAGGTCATCTACAGGGTGAGTTGTCCCAAAAGTTGAGAAACATACACATGGTTGGTATGTACTCACAAAGGTGGCTATGGGGAAAGTCATGCCACTCATTGGGCTTCCCACTCAAACCATACCACAGTTATACCTCGTGATAAATTTGATAAGGCACCACAAAATAAAGTGATGTTTGATATGATTTTTTATTTAAAGGGATTTTTCTTTGTTTGTGCGATGTATCATCTTTAGGAATATTATGCATAATGTTGCCAAGAGAGGCGAAGTGAAAATGTACACATCTTGTATGCAAGAGAGGCAAGGGCTCATCTTATATGCAAAAGAGGAAAAATGCAGATGTCTCAATCCTGAACAACATTGGGTGTAATATTTTCAAGAGAAGGAATTTCAAGAAAAAGAAGATCGCACAGTGAAATGTAAGTGGTGATGTATGCCCCCACTTTAAAGTAATTGTGAATCAACGTACTATGAACAATTTCTTTAAAGTAGAGAAGAAGAGGGAAGGTACATGAGAGCTTGTTTAGAAATCCCTATTTCGAGTAATATAGTTCTAAAAAGCTACGCCATGAAGAGGAGGGGAGTATGCACATGCGAATCAACTTAAAACATGTCGTCCACATCCCAAGCTTACTCTTCTATGTTCATGAGAGGCTAACAAGAAGTCATAAGAGACAACGACAAGTGAAATATGAGGGAGAAATGCTAACTAACCTCTTGCCCCCACTTAGTGTAGGACAAGGGTGAGCCAAAAGGGAGTGAAAGGGATGAAAGGGAGGGTGAATTTGTATCAATTAGAGGATTGAGGTTCCCTCACATGAGGGAGGTCTCCAAGCTCCTTAAGATGCCAGATTTTGTTTCTCAAGGCCTTACACTCACTAGTGTGATTACCATGAACTCGGTGGAAGGCACAAAAGGAATGTTTGTTGAAACATATTTTTTGAGTGCAAGGAGGAAGGGAGATCGAGTGATCTTGGAGGAGTCTCAACAAGATACCTTCTTGATCGAGGGAAGAAGGTAGTCCCTAGGTTTGCAACAAGGGAGGGGCTTTCTTAGTATGGGATTTCATACCTATGCAAGGCTCTATAGATTGTGAAATATTATACACTCTCTTAGAGGAGTGTGTAAGATCTGAATCTAGAGGAGGGTGTGAGATGACATTGGTGTTAAGCAAAGAGTCATTTTTTGGGGTCAAAGGATCACTTTGGAAGTAGGGGTAGAAGAGTGAGTAGGGATAAAGTTGGTGGAAGGGGAAGGCTTGGTTATTTTGATTAGAGGACAATAACCAAGACCATGATATGTTGTTATTAAGCTCGATAGGGTTGTGAATACCTTGTTCACTAGCACCACAACCTTGTCCACTATAGCCAAGTTGTTTCATGATATCAAAACCTTTACCATAAAGCTTTTTCAGCTTTTTAGGATTGAATGATTGTTCATTATGTATTGCATTGGCATAAGTGGTGGAGGTGGATGCAAGCAAATGACCAACCGAGTCTTGTGTGGACAAGACTATGTTTCCCTTTGGATAATCTTGGTTGATGGTCTTGGATTCTCCCATTAAGGGAGGGGTGAAGTCTAAGGAACCCAAATCATCACCTAAGAGCTCGATGATTGGCTCAAGATGTTGTTCATTATTTGGATGTGTGATTTCCACTTGGGTGGTGGGTGTTAAGGTGTGAAAGTGATTCTCTTTGTATTTTTCAATGTTTAAGCAAGTGTTGGGTTTAGGATCAGCATCGAGTATGTACACTTTGTTATTATAGATTTACTTCATCTTTCGATGAAGTGTGGAAGGCACCCCATTCATAGCATGAATCCATGGCCTACCTAATTAAGAGAAGATTGTATGAAACCTCTTGAGGCATAACATGGATGGTTATGTCCAATGTGGCCATTCCAATGGTAAGAGGGATAGTGATCACACCGAGTGGTTTCTTAGATACATTGTCAAATCCTCTAACAGAGAGAGGATCAGGTTGGATGTGGGATCTATCTATGCCAAGTCTATCCAAAAGGCTCACACTACACACAATAAGGAAAGAGCCTATATCTACAAGAGTTCTCTTTATCCCTTTTGTTTTGTATTGAGATATTATCATGAAATCATCATTTTTTTTTTGTACATCCAAAGGAGGGAGCTCACTTTGGTGAAAAACAATATCAGAATTTATTCCATGAATAATAGCTGTTATATCATTTGATGGCTCATTAGAAGGGATAGTAACTTGTTGTATGGATTCTTGAATCATGTTGTGGTAGTGAGGGGAGACTTGAATAAGGTCCCATAGGGATATCTTAGCGGGAGTATTCCTTATTTGATCAACAAGGTCATACTCCATAAGGAATGAATTTAGGCGAGGGGCAACAAGTAATATGGGAGGATTAGGTAAAGGTAAATAAGTAGAGGGTGATGGTTGGGAATGCAGGTTGTTGTGGGTATAATCTGTATGACCAATGGTATGAGAACTCAGTTGCGGCAACACATTTTGGGTAGGTGGGTAGAGGGTAAATTCGGGTGTGAGTTTGGGTTAAGGAGGGTAAAGGATGAGTTGAGGTTGAATAATATTAACATCCCCTTGGGAAGGAGAATCAATGTTATCCTTGGATTGCATCGTTATATCCTCCCTAGGAGGAGAGATTTTAGGGGAAATACAAGTCGTATGTTCGTGGCATTCAAGGATTGGTTCTTCTAAAATGACCTCATCATAAGTAGGGGAAGGATAATTGATGGGATGAGCATGGGTGGGATGAGTAGAAGAGGGTGCTAGTTTATCAGGAAAGGTCTCATTCTCTTGTCTCATAATAGTGACCCTAGTAAGAGATTGATAATCAAGAGGTTCATCACAGGTTGTGGTGTCCTCACAAACAGGGTGGTCATCAAGGGGAGGAAAATTATGAGTTTCTTGCATGTCCATGATTGGATCTTGTTGTTCAAATAGGCTCTTCCAAATGTTAGGAACATGAGAAAAGAGAAAAATATGGTTAGAGCTCTTAATCATTGGATGCCTTGAAACCAATGTATCCTTCTCACAAAGGTGTTGGTCATGATTGGTTTTGATGATATCCTTATTCACTAAAGCATTGTCACAAAGAGGGGAATTCGTAGGATATGAAGGGGGACTAGGTAGAGTGGTGGAAATTAATTACTCTTGTATGGTTATACTATCATCCCAAAGGGAATGGGGAGAAGAACAAACAAGACCATCATGATGTTCAATGATTGTACCTTCATTTGCATGATACCTTCATCACTAAAAGGAGAGGTATCATGAGAAGAAAAAATGTGATCATCATGATTATCTAAGTTTTTATTTCCTTCTAACACATCACTCTCATAGATAGGAGAGATAGAAGGTGGGGTAATTGTAAGACAAGTGTTAGTTTTTTTATCCACTCGACACTCATAATGAGGGAATGTATGGAATGAATTTTTAACATGTTTCAATAGTTTAAAAATACTATAAAGAAAAAGAAAAAATGTAAACATGTTTGAAGAATTTACAATGCAATATAAATGAAATTCTATTTTCAGATTGCAAAAGAAGGCAATTTGTTGATTACACTATCAATGATCTGGAAATGTAACTTTAAAAATGTAAAATTTATAAATTATAATGCATAAAATGAGCTAATTTATGCTAATTTTAGAAAAATACATGTAACAGAAAGACAGCCTATTGATACAAGTATGTAAACACACCAAACAGAAGCTGGAAAATAGGGTTTTTAGCTCTATAAGGGGCAGTTTCAGAACCCTAAAGGGACTAGGTCGCCCAAAATGGTGACCTAGTCCTCCTGGTGATTTTTTTGAAAATTTCTAGGAATTCTAGGTTGGTACAGGTGGTTTATGTGTTGTACAATGCAAGTCTAAAGAGAAAATGCAGAAATTCAAAAAGATTTGGTGATTTAATATGCCAAAATGCAACCTAAATGCACTTTTCACTAATGCAAGTTTGGAAAGCCTAGGATGCAACTTCACTAATGCAATATGCAATGAAAAATGAATCCTAATACAATGACGGACTATAAATCATACAAGAGGGTGTAGGAAATTCAGTTTCACCAAAATAAACCACCAAAAACATACACAAGAATGGAAAGAGGATTCCCCAAATATGCTCTTAGGTTTTTCACCTAGGAGCTCTTGGTTAGGAAATGACTCACACTAATGGTATGCTCTTGGGTGAGTTAATTCAAAGTATGGAATTTTAATTGGGGGTTGTGAGGTGTGTTATATGCGTTTAAGTGTAATAAACTAGAAATAGAAACTAACTATTAACTACAAACTATTGAAATCTAAGTGTTGGAAAACACAGTAATGTATCCAAGCATATACAAAATAACCTAAGAAAAATACACTAAAGTAAAATAGGAGGTTAGATATGAGAGGGGTATGCACCTGGAACCTTTTCGAAGCTATAAATGTTGTTGGATTTGATGTTGAGGTCGGAATGGACACTTGTGCCAAGTTAGGCGATCTAGTCCTTTTTCTAGAAAATTCTTGAAAACTGGTTTGGAGCCCGTTTATGCCAAAAGGGTATCCAGATCTACCAAAAATTTTGGAAAAAAACTTCAGTGGGACTAGGTCGCCCAAAGTGGCGACCAGGGATAACTTTAAGAAACCCCCCCTCGGCGAAGATGTAAAATCCCGATGAATCTTTCCTTTTATTTGAAAAAATTTATTTATTTTTTTGGTGAATCTATGCACATTATTAAAAAAGTTTGTAAAATCCTAGCGAATCTTAATGAATAACTAGTAAAAAAATAATAATCACCATGGTGAATCCTAGTGAATATTCACTAAAAATATTAATTAAAATGGAAAATATCTCCTTTAAATATTTGCATAGTTGGTCAAAGCAGTTCCCCCATATTTGAATCATTGTATCAGGGGGACATCCCTAAGTGTCCTACCAATTATGTTCACTCACACCGATAAGGCTTTCATACTCCACTTACGGTTCACACTCACCTTGTCATCCTCATGTTTGCACCGTCATCACTCATGTCAACACTTGTCGTGGTGAGAGATCCACCAAGGCACAGGTACGTCGCTTGTGTAATTCTAGAGAATCAAGAAGGGAATCTACAATATTCACACCAAGCTCCTGGAAAGATGTCCAATCAAAGCTCTGTCTGATCTCCACTGTTCAGTGTTGCCAATAGCTCATGACATACGTCATATTCCACTAGCTTAGTATGTTGTCTGATCAACCTCGTTTAATCTCAGTTGCTCATCCTTGTCGTCAATGTCACCCACGTCATTATAACTGGGTCCCACTACAGAATGTTTCCTTCTCGTTGTTGCATCGAGGGAAATTTTAAATGTTACCATTGATTAGAAATTTAGCTTTTTAATCGAATGGTTGCAGGTTGATTGCGTGGCCTAATACACACATTCCTTTTAAAAGGCTTGTTGAGGCCCGAAATTTGTTTTGGGCCACACAATTAAATCTAATCGTGTGGCCCAAAAAAAATTTGGGCCTCAACAAGCCTTTTAAAAGGCATGTGTGTATTAGGCTGTGGAATCATCTTGCAGTCGTCTGATTAAAAAGCTAAGTGATAATTTGATGGCAATAAATAAAAGCCCTATTCAAGGCTAAAATATCTGTGGAATTAAATGGTAATTTATTATTATGGCGATATTTCCCCAAAATTAATGGTATGAATATAATATTACTGGAAAATATAATCGATATTTGTGATTATAGTATAAATTGTTGGTGAATCAATTGCAATGATGTATCGTTTAAAATATAATACATAGGCAAATTAATCGAGACAAAAAAAAATTGTAAAAACCTGGCGATTTAGCATCATTTTTAGCTTGTACTATTCACCATTTATGGAGGTCCTGATTTTAATTATTCGCCAATTGGTGAAGATTCACAACTAAATTTTGCCCTGGTGGCGACCTAGTCCTCTTCTAAATTTCTATGAACCAAAATATGGGATCTGAGGCCTTTGGTTTTTGTTTCTTGCTCCTTTAGGTATCCAATCTCAAAAGTGAAGATTTTGGTTTGTGGAAGTCTTCCAAGCTTCAACTAGGTTTTCTTCAACCCTAGAGATCTTGGAAAACTTGGATAATCTTCAACCTTGATTCCTTGCCAAATCTACCTATAAGACCTATAAATCACACAAAGAGAGAAACTTGTTGATTGTTAGAGTATAGGAGTTTGCCTTGGTCAAACCCCTTTGTAGATAGTTAAATCAAATGGAGAAATAAGATAAGGAAGCATGAAAGGAAGGAGTGAGAGAAATTTATTGCATTGCCATGATGAATGATCTTGTGTTGCATAAATGGTTTAGCCCTTGGATGCTTCAGAAATGATGTCTTGTTGACTTGGAAGGATCAAACCCTAGTTGGCTTGAGAGGAAGAAGTGATGGGATAGAGGTGGAGAGGAAAAATAGGTGATACATAATGAGGAATTAGGGTTTTGAGGCTTATTTATACAAGTTATGCCCTAATTTTCCCTAAATAACATCATATTGACCGACCTTAGGGTTTTAGAGACCAAAATCTTGAGAAAAATTAAGTTTAATTCAAAATTAAAGCCACATGGGACTAGGTCTCCCAAGGTGGTGACCTAGTCCACCTAGGCATTTTTAAGTGTTTTTTAGGGATTAAAAAATTATTATTTATGTTTGTCGGGATTTTCTCATTAAAACACACTAAGATAAGTCTTGTATGAGGATTAAGGGGTCATTTTGGCATAATAATGTATTTATTCGGTGATGACAAGCCTAGGAGAGCATGAAAATGTTTTATAACACTTTACAACACTTTTGCACAAGGCTTGGAAATGGGTGAAAATAGGCTGAAAATGGTCCAAATTCCATAGGCCAAGGTCTAAATGAGTGAAAAGTGTCAAGGTATACAGTTTTTGGTGACACACTATCCATGAGTGATCACATTTCGTGACATACAGTTAGATCGATGATGATGTCAATGTTAAGAAGAGGGAAATCTTCATTTGGAAATGCTTTGTTCAAGTCCTTGAAATCTATGCATATTCAAGGATAGTCAATTGGTCGGATAAATCTGACATTAAGGAGCTTTTGTAACTAGTTTAACCTATAATGCAATTTGGGGATGCATTTTTCCCATTTTTTGTTTGATTGGCTTAGCTTTAGGATACATTGCTAAGTGACGCACACCTACTTCAAGATCAAGCCTTGGCATATTTGTGTATGACCATGCAAAGTTTTCTCTTCTCTCTTTCAGGAACGTTGCTAAGTTTTTTTGTTCTTCATCTAATGTTTAATGATTTGGCATTAAAATTTTATCTTAGGCACATCTTATGTTCCTACATTCACTTGAGTTGCCTTCTTTTCTAGTACTATTGATTTTCCTAGATGCACTGCACTAAGGGCTAGATTCAATCTCTCATCATTAGGTACCTCAAAGAGGTTTTCACCTTCATATGTGTCCTTTATTTTTACTATTTTATGATTTGAAAGTACCATAGTGTGGTTTTTACTTAAAGGTATACATGGTATTCTCATGTCATCAATTTTGCAACCGAAGGATTCAATCATCTCCCCATAGTACACCTATATGTCTAGCTCTATATCAAATCCTTCTCTGTGATCCCCACATGGTAAGTTGTCATGGAGTCCCATGAATTATAAGATTGCTTCATCATTTTTGAATATATCTAGAATTAGTGGTCCTCGTTGGTCCCATTCAATGATTTGGTGGTATACTAGGCTTAATTCAATGGCTTGTCTATTTGGGTGAAATATGTTGATATCATAAAGAGAGATTTATTCTCAAATAGATTGGTGATGTCAAGGGGGAAGCCATCTAAGGTAGTATCTCATGATTTTGGTAAGCAAGAGGAAGCCTTAGCCAATTTAGTAGAAGTACCCTTGCCAAGAATTGTCACCTTGCTAGTAGTACATCCTAAGCCAAGATTTTTTGGACGTCTCTCAGGAATGATGGGTTCTAGCAAACCATTATCATTTTGTCCCAATTTTTCATTCTTGTTATATCCCCATCCCATCATTAACTATATACCTTTATTATCATCTTCCATGGGAATAATGGGCATGGATATGTTGTCTTGATAGAGAAATTTAGATACATCTTCCTCATTTACATCCTATTTGTTTAAGTCCCCTAACTTGGTGAAGGTGGCAAATGCAAGATTCAAAATTTTCAGTCACTTTTTTTATAGTTGTGGGTTTTCCATTAGATTGGAGGAAAGAGGTAACTCTCCCAATACAAAATTTTCCTCTATATTATAATCTCCACAACCATTGTACTTGATAATAGCCTTGATATCAAGTATATTCTACACAATGGGTGTTTTATATTTCAAGGTGGATGCAAGAGAAGATGGGTCAACAAATGAGGATGAGGATGTAGGTCCTTCATCATACTTGGGTATTTGGGAGATCTTGTAGAACTTAGCCTCAAGATTCTTGCAATAGTAGAAAGGCTTAGAATCTCCATGGATAGTAACTTCTTTATCCTCAAAAGGAAACTTGACACATTGGTGTTAGGTGGAAGCTATAGCTTGCATGGCATGAATCCATGGTCGACCAAGCAATATGTATTAGGGGAGATCAAGATCTAGCACTTGGAATTTAGTATCAACAATGTAGTACCCCACCTAGATAGGTAGCATGATGATGCCTTGCAACACTCTTTCTTGATTTTCATATGCATTTATGGTTGTACTCTTTTTTTTATCAATAAAATCTTCTAAATAAACCAAGTTCTTGACTAACTAAAGGGTCCAAATGTTTAGACCAACACCTCCATCTATTAAGATTCCTTTAACCTTGTTCTTATGAAAAATGACCTCAATTTGCAAGGCATGAATGTGGTATGGATACATTGGTAGGTCTTATTCTAAGAAGGTGAGAAGATGAGGGGTAGCGATAGGCCCTACCATAGCCTGAAAATGCTCTATATCAATATTCTCAGGGACGGAGGATACTGAAAAAGCCTTTTCTAATATCTCCCTATGTGTAGGGGATAGCCTCAATAGTTCTAAGATAGATATATGTGTGGGGGTCTTCTTTAGATGATTTATGAAACTATAGTTACTAGGGCTGGACATCAATAATGTAGGTTGTACCCTAGGTTGAGATGAAGCTCCTTGGATGGTGACCTTGCCACATTGTGTGGTGACTCCACACTTCACACTAGGTCCTTAGATGGTGGTGACTATTACAACATTGTCATGAGAGGCAATTGTTGAGAATTTGTTGAGATGATTTAGCATTGTTTTTATTGATGTCAAAACCTTGGATCTAGAAGGTTATGCTTTGGATGATCTACAAAATTGATCTATCCTATTGTATGCTATGATGTTGTGTTGTGTGGAGATTATCCTTGATCCAAATATGGTTGTATTCATTTTTGGGACATCTTTTGAATTCAGTTGATGTAATATAATGAAGACTAATCCTTTGATGATGGTTTTTGTACTTAAAGCTTACTCTGGGTAACCTTTCTATTTGAAATTTCATGTAGCATGTTACAATTTTTTCTATGATAGATTGTGTTTCTCTGGTTGGTATTGAAATTAATGTTGATCGAGATTTGGTCTTGGTTTTGGAATTCCCATCAAATAAATGTTGATTGAGATTTGGTATTGGTTGTGGCATTCCCATCAGCTCTGGAATATACCTCATATAATCCAAAGTATACTATCTTATGTATGACCTATTTTTGGTCCCTTGGTAATGTGGTAAGAAGATCTTTATGTGTGACCTATCTTTTGGGTCTGGTATTAGCATGCAAGGTCTTATTGAATATTTCAAGCTTGTTCTTCATACTAATATTTTTTCGGTGATCTAAATTCACATGGTGTTTGGTTGACTTAGAAGACTATGAAGATATTATGTGGTCGACTCAATTTGGTTCTATGGGCATACATGGATATATATAGAGAAAAAAAAATTGATTGAAGACATAGATTTATGGAAGCAGTATGATGTGTGTGAATAGATTGAAGAGTGTGAAGGAAGGAGTAATATATTTTGGCATAAATTTGTGTGAAGTTTGTGTAGAAGATTCTTAGCCGGATCTGTTGCGGACATAAATTATGCTCTTAACCAAAACCGAATTCATGCATATATAGATGCAACTTCATTACTTCACTTTTGTTAGTGAGACTATTTTGTAATCTATTATTTTGTATTTGGGCAGTGATCCCACCAGCTGTGAGCCACCCTATAGTGAGCAACTCGATAGTGATCCCTTGTAAAAATCACCTTAACTGGTCTCACCTTAACCAGTGCTTTATAATTGAGAATTAGCGTTCTACGTGGTTTTCCCTTCTTGGGTTTCCACGTAAATTTTGGTGTTCATTATGTTTGGTGTTATGTTCAATAATGTTCTTATCTGTTTGATTATTTTTTGATTGGTATAATTTTTCTCCATATTAAATAAATAAAATAAAATTGTTTTAAAATAACTGATTCAACCCCCCCCCCCTCTCATTTATTAAAACTATTCAACAATTGGTATCAAATCTTGGTCCCTTGTAGATAGAGTTTAACTGCTCGAGGGAGATCTTGGCAGTTTGAATAGATGGTAGGAGATTATTACTTTGAGGAAGAACTAAAGACAATATTGAGTGATATGGAAAGTACAAAATCTGAGAATGAAAAATTGAAAGAAAATCTTAAGGAAGAAAATTCTTGTATCTCAAAGCTAAAGGAGTCAAAGGAGAGTGTTATGGATTTGAAGAAGCAACTGAATGAATGGAAGAAGACTGAAGAAAATTTCAAAGATACCATCAAACAAAAATCGAAAGAAAATGAGAAGTTAGATCATGTATTAAGAAGGTTGAAGACAGAAGAAAGGGTATGTGAAAGTAGCATTATTTTGGATAAACTTCTATCCCTAAATAAATATCACAAGGATAAAGGAGGACTTGGATTCACTGATGAAATCTTAAATCAGAACACTACGAGTGAAGACAATGTAGTTGAGTTTGAAGCAAGATCAGTTGTAACAAGCAAGGTCCAAAACTCTAATGCGCCTACAAAAAGACCTTTGGTCAAAAAACCAAATGCTCAAAGGTACTTATCATTCAATGGTCACTATTTTATATGCAAAAAATTTGGACACAAGGCTATAGAATGTAGAAGCAAGATGGAAAAAAATATTCAATTCTTTAACTGTCATAAGTTTGTTTGCAAGGAAAGTCAATGTAGAAATGAATTATCTAATCCAGCAAGAAGGAATGGAATGAACGATCTCTTTCACAGTTATTGCTATTTTTTCTATGGTTATGGTCATAAAGCTAATCAGTGCAGACCTAGGATTCACTCAACAAATTCAAGACAAAGATGTTACAAGTGTAGTCAACCTGGACATTATGCTAGCACCTATAGATATGTTGCTTTAAAAAAGTATGAGAAGAAAAATAAATTTGTAGAGTCAAATGAATCTAAGAAGAAGACAGGTACGATTTGGAGGAAAAAGGAAACAAGTTTGGAGAAAAATTATGACGGTAACTGAGCCAATCTTCCTCAGCTCAGGGGGATTTTTGTAATGCATATCATGTTGATTCCCCCTCTCTAAAGGAATATTGATGTGATTTTTAACATGACTAAGTCTGAATAGGTTGATGATATATTATGAAGCTTGATCCGGCTGATTAAAAAGTGAAGTACAAATGCTGGCATCATCAATGTGTGATTTTGGTGGTGAAATCATAATGAGTAATTAAGGATAAAAGGTGGATTTTTCATACTCATTTCTCACAGTTTACAAAAGAGAAGTAGAAGTTTTATAGAGTGATAAAATTTTGAAGAAGGTAAGCATGGTGATGGAATCTATTGATAGAGAATCATATGGTGGTATTCCACTAAGGCCAAATGAATTAGAGTTGGATGATTTTGATCATCGAAAGATGAAATAAATGGAACTAGTGTTGAAGTCAAATGAATTACAGAATGTAAGTGCTTTGGCTATTGATTTATGGGGAGAATTTCCTTTGTTTTCAAACAAGGAATCTACTTGTTTCTATTGAGTCTATTCAAGGATGGTGGCATTGTGTTGGACAAACCCTATCTGATCATGAAGGAAGCTATAGAAGCTATTACTAGTTTATGCATTATCGGTGACCTCCCTGGGAAGGAAAAAATGAAATACAGAGATGTGGAGGAACTTACTAGTATCGACAAAGACCCTTGAGCTCTATTGATAAACACCATTATTGATCCTCCAATAAGGTATGTTGCTTATGAAATATCTTATAAATTCTATTTTAGGAATCATGAAGGTTCTACTTCGGCTATTTTTGTACATCTTGCACACATGATGGTGAAGGAAAACAAGCAGTTTGATTTGTGTAGCCTAGTAATGGAAAACCTAATTGAGAATGTCAATATGTCTTTGGTTGAGAGTTATCCTTTCTGGTTTGGGTCTCTCCTCATATGTTTGGCATTTTATTTTCTGAGTTCATTACTAAAAAAATAGAATGTTTAGTGGAAGTTTTAAATCCCTATCAGAAATCAAGTTTACAGGTATTTGGAATGTATGGAGGATAAATCAAGTGCATTCAAAGTCTATTTCTCATCCTTGTAGAAATATTTGTGCCCCGATGTGATAATATATAGTGCTATGCTTAGAATTTAGTTTGAGGAGGGTTCCTCCTCTGGTATGAAGGAATTGGAAGTTGTTATTGGTGGTTCCCCTTTGAAACCTAAAAATAGGAAAGTTAACATAGAAGATGTCATCACTATCTCTGAAGAGAAGGAAAAGGAAGAAGAGTCTCTTCGTGGATCTTAATCTTTCAATCCAGATGATATGTGGTCGGTGTTAGATGAAGGGGTGAAATGAAGAAGGTTAGTGAAATGTGGTATGCCTACCCTCTAGTGGATAGGCTTAAAATTGATGATGCTTTGGTTGATTATTTACTCAATAAGGGTATTGTTATTTCATATTTTTTTGACTCATTACTAGATAATCTAGTAGAAGTTGTTGAAGAAAGAATGTTGTTGGAAGGACATGAAGGGAATAAGTTTGAAGCTATGGTTGAGAGGATATGTGTCAAAGATTAAAAAAATATATATCTTAACACATTGGTGAGACAAGAGAATGCATTAAGGAGATGTCTGACATCTATAAGTATTGTCTTCGGTGGCCTGTAGTTGTTGATAATTTCAGAAGCAAAATTGAATCCATTGAGTTTGAGATGAATATTATTGGAAAGAGTTTTTATTTCTTCAAAGAAAAATATGGAAAACAAATAATAAGAGTTGGCGAGCTGAAAGTGGAGCTGTTGATTGTTCATAGATAGAGGGAAGACTTGGTTAGAACTTTTATTTTGGTTAAATAAATTGTTGGGGTTTGTTTGGATCATCTCTCTAGGATACTTTCTGATGTAGAAGACTATGAATGATAGTGCCCATCTCTGGACTGGTCATCCTCATTTACGTTGTTGAATTTGTTGGATAGAATGTGTACCAAAATGGATTCTGCAGTGCTATCTTGGAAGAGGATTCTTCCAACTGTGAGAGAAAGGTACAAGAATATTTTTCATGTGAAAAGTGTTATTACTACTTGAGTTTCTGAATGTTTAAATCTTGGCCCTTTTCCTTTGATGGAAAAAAGGGGGAGAAAAATGGAAAGAAAAAAAAACAAAAACAAAAATTGAATTGTAGGTCAAAGGGGGAATTTTTGGAGTTTTGGAGTCTTGGAGCTAGAGTTTTGTGTTTTTGAGTTTTTGATGTTTTTCCATCACTGCCAAAGGGGGAGATTGTTGAGAAGTTGTTGAGATGATTTAGCATTGTTTTCATTCATGTCAAAACCTTGGATCTAGAAGGTTGTGCTCTGGATGATGTACATGATTGATATATCCTATCATATGCTATGATATTTCATTATGTGGAGACTATCCTTGATCCAGATATGGTAGTATTCCTTTTTGGTACATCTATTGAATTCAGTTGATGCACTGTAATGAAGAATAATCCTTTGATGATGGATTTTGTACTTAAATATTACTCAGGGTAACCTTACTATCCAGAATTTCATATAGCATGTTACATTTTTTTGTATGATAGATTGTGTTTCTCCAGTTGGTATTGAAATTAATGTTGATCAAGATTTTGTCTTGGTTGTGTGATTCCCATCAAATGAATGTTGATCGAGATTTTTTTTTGGTTGTGGTATTCCCATCGGCTCTAGAATATACCTCATGTAATCCAAAGTATACTATCTTATGTATGACCTATTTTTGGTCCCTTAGTAATGTGGTAAGAATATCTTTATGTGCGACCTATCTTTTGGGTCTGGTGTTAGCATGCAAGGTCTTGAATATTTCAAGATTTTTCTTCATGCCAACATGTTTTTGGTGATCTAAATTCAAATGGTGTTTGGCCAACTTAAAAGACTATGAAGATATCATTTGGCCGACTTAATTTGGTTTTACGGGCATACATGCATATATATATAAAGAACAAATTTTTGATTGAAGACATAGATGTATAGAAGCAATATGATGTGTGTGAATAGATATAAGAGTGTGAAGGAAGGAGTAATCTATTTTGGAAAAAATTTGTGTGAAGGTTGTGGAAGGAAGGTGTGTAGAATATTCTTAACTAGATCTACTGCAGACATAAATTGAACCCTTAATCGGAACTGAATTCATGCATATATTATAGATGCAACTTCATCAGTTCAATTTTTTCAGTGAGACTATTTTGTAATATATTGTTTTGTATTTGGGTAGTGAGCCCACCGATAGTGAGCCACCTTGCAATGAGAAACTTGATAGTGATCCCTTGTAAAAATCACCTTAACCGGTGCTACCTTAACCGATGCTT
Organism: Sequoiadendron giganteum; assembly: GCA_007115665.2. Lineage (NCBI taxonomy): Eukaryota > Viridiplantae > Streptophyta > Pinopsida > Cupressales > Cupressaceae > Sequoiadendron > Sequoiadendron giganteum. The sequence goes on from CM021103.1 coordinate 227,879,811, forward strand.
TATAATTGAGTATTAGAATTCTCTGTGGTTTTTCCCTTCTTGGTTTTCCATGCAAATTCTGGTGTTCATTGTGTTTGGTGTTATGTGCATTCATGTTCTTATTTGTTTGATTTTTTTTTATTGGTATAATTCTACTCTAGATTAAATAGAGAAAATAAAATAATTTTAAGATAACTGATTCACGCCCCCTCACAGTTATCCAGACTGTTCAATATCAACTACATTGTAATAGACATGTTGCACGTTGTTGTAATTCTTCCCTTTTCTATTGTCGTTTCCTTTGTTGTGATTCAACATTGGATTCTTTTAAATATTGAGGTCTTGGTTACCTATTGGTACATCAATAGTTATTTCTCCATGCTTGATAAGATCTTGGATAACGTTCTTCAATTTCATGTAGATTGACATTATGTCCTTTAATTTTGTGAAAGTCACAAATATCCTTTTCATTGTATCAAGGTGGTTTATCTTGTGGTTCTTGGTAGCTTTAAAAATTGAGGAGTGTAATCAAGTTTGACTGTAACAATTTTTGCATGAAATATTCAACTGGTTCCTTGAATGGTGTGTATTTCCGGTTTGGGTAGTTATTCCTATTGGGAGCTCATCTTTTTTGAGTTTCGATGTTATTGATTTGATTATTCTGTGGTGGTGGTGTGGTTTGTTGTACGGTTGGTCGAGCATTGGTTGGTTGATTGGTGTTTTTCCTAGGAGAACTTATGACTAATTTAGCATCCACAACACCACCATTTGTCATGTTCTTGTTCTTATCCCAAATGCAAAGCTTGTCAATAAAACTAGTTGATAGGTTGCTGTCTCTATACGCTTTTGTGTTTCCATGTGAGATTAGAGATCACTCGATGTTCAGGGTCCTAGGTAAAATTTCATCATAAGTGGTGATACATTGCATCTTTAAGTGGAAGGATAGATCTAGATCAACATTTTATGTGATAATCCCCACTTTTTATTCATTAGGAATGGGCCACTTGCTCTTACTAGCTCTTTTTCCTCCACCTTTGTAAGAAATTAGCGAAGGATTCTCCTTTATTTTTCTTGAGAGTGTACAACTCATCAAAGATCACCTCCCTATCTTGGTTAAAGGAGAAGTGATCTATGAATCTATCGATGATTTCTTGGAACATTTTGATACCTGGAGGAAATTGTGAGAGCCAATCAATTGTGGGACCTGCCAAACTCCATGGGAAGAGGTGCATTAAGCAGGAATCATTGTAGGCCACCTCCATACATGACATGGAATTATTTGATGTGATCCATAAGATTCCCCCTCCCTTTTTATTTATCAAATTTAGGGACCTCAAAACCAGGAGGGAAAGGTACCATTGTGATGTTCCTATTGAATGGATATGGGAATAAGTTTTGTTGTGTATGTGGGTTCTTTTTTTTTCCCATCTGAACATTCTGTATTTTTTATGTTAGCACCCTGAGTTGCAATGCCATATCATCTTACATATTTGGTGGAGGAGCATATGTTACATATTGTGGGATGGCAGATGAATTGTAAGTGGGATTTTGATATGATGGGGTTTTGTATGGTGTGTAGGGTAGTGTTTGATATTGTGAAGGTGATGGTGGTAGAGGTTTATATGCTCCTAATGCATTTGTATTGATGATGTTTTTTGGGGGATTATAGTATAAACCTTTTTTTTTTTTTTGTTTGTGTATTGTTGTGCTAGAAAAGATTTGTGTTTTGCTTATTGTTGTTGTTGTGTGACCAAGGCTTGTTGTTGGGCCTTTTTTTGTTGTGTGATTAAGTCTTGTTGTTGGTCTTGTTATTTTTGCAAGGCTTGATCTTTGGCTTTTTGCTGTTGCAATTCTTGTTGATAATCTTGTTGTTCTTGCAACACTTATTTTTGGGCTTGTTGTTGTTGCAACACTTGAGCTTGAGCTTTTTGTTCTTGCAATGCTTGTTGGTAAGCCTATTGTGCTTGTTGCACTTGCAATGTGGAAGCGTTTATATTTTGGGATGGATTTTGGGTGATCATGGTTTGTGGATTGATTTGAGGTGGTTGTGATTAGCTTTGGATTAGCATTCCTTGTAAGATGGTTGATTGGGTTGGTGGAATGTAAGGTAGGGTCCCCGTTTGATTTGGTATCCTTTGGGGGACCCATGGTAAAGATGATAATGATGATATTTGGTATTTTGATATCAATGGAAAATTATAACCTTGTATCAATAGATGATAAAGGTTCCCTTGATTGGTGTGTTGAGGGTTCCCTTATTGTGTCTGATTTGGGACCAAGGTATTACCTTGGTTGATGGGCTATGTGATCAAGGTGTTATTTTTGTTTGGATTGATGATGGGGTTTCATGTGTTTTATGGATTAAATTGAGTAGATTGGTTGAAAACTTGTTTCAATGTGTCAATGGGATTAATGGATCCACTTGTTAAGGGTTGACCTTGCATACCTTGTGTGAGGGTGTTAACTTTCCCTTATTTTCCCACTTGAGGCACTTGGTTCACATTACCTTGTGTAACATTGAGCACACATTGGGTACTTGTGGTGATGGATGAAGATTATTGTGCTTGAAATTTTTAGGTTGTCATAGTGTTATGAAATGTAAGTGGTTTGTATGGATGTAAAGGGTGTTTTGGAATGGTGGTGGAATATTGAGGTGGGGAACCAAATTTTGGTGTCCAAGTGGTATTTTGGGGAAGATTGGTGTTTTGAGTACCCAAAAGTGTGTTTCCTTCCAAAGGGAGAGTGTGAACAAAATTAATGGAAAGCCTAGTTGCAAGACTAGGAGTTAAATTTTGGCTTGGCACAAAGGATGGAGTTGGTTGATTCATAGATTGGGTTACCCCTTGTGTCAAGTTTTGTGTGAGAAAAATTGGAGCCACCTTTTCTAAGGTTTGATGATCTTGTTTATACTCAAGGAGTTATTCCTTAGTATTCTCAAGTGGGTTGTGTGTGACATCTTCTACCTCATATGGTCCCATGGATATTGTGGTTGTTGTGAGGAGGTATAATGGACCCTTCGATCAAATTCTTGTGGGTTTGGATCACTTGTGGTAGATGTGTTTTTGGTTTGTTCCATGATTCTCTTGTGTTGTGACTTTGTTGTAACCATAAATTTTGGGTCACCTATGGGAGAGGTATGTTGAGATTTATAATGTTGAAACTCTCTAATTGGCATTTTTTTTGTAAAAATGACCCTCTAAGTTTTTTTGGACCAATTATTTGAATGATTGATGAAAAGCGTGAATGATATGGGGGATGAATTTTCTAAAATCTTGGACAACACTTTAGAAAAAAATATTTTGATGTTTTGATGCCTTGGATAAGAGGTGTCAATGAACATGTAAATCTTTAAGGTAGACTTGTGACCTTCAAGATAAAATAGTCCAAAATATGATAACTAACTCAACTAAGTGTATGAAAAAGGATCCATTTCACACACAAAATAGCTAAGTTAGGGGATTGGTTTGATGGTTTGTCTAAGTCTAGAGAGTTTTGATATGTCCAAAAGTTTCTAAAGTTTAGTGAAGTGAAATGTGAAATATTATAAAGGGTGGATGAAATGTTTGACCCAAAATGTTAACCTATAAAGTGTAAAAACCTAAGAACTCAATGATTTTGGTAAAATAGAACTCAATGATTTTTAGAATATAACTCAAATGATTTGGACATGGAACTCAATTATTTTGGTAAAAATGGAACTTGGACTCAACGTTTCACAACACTTTCATTGTCTCAATATTGCTTGTGTTTGGGGAGTCAAAGTTTTGAACATACATCAATGTGGGGTGTTCATTTGATTTAATATTTACTTAAGTGAGATTGTTTCATTACCACATCAAGAAAGTCTTAATTAAATTTCAAACTAAAATGTCTTTGTCAAAGAAACTTTCATTTCAAAAAGTTCATTATGTGAAACTCATGTAGCTAAGGCCATATTTCCCTATTTTAACTTTTGAAAGTGTGATGTAGATATAAGTCCAAATATTTAGAAGCCTCTAAAGGAAAAATCCTTAGGGACAAGCAGTAATATTTAGGACTTTTCAAAAGGTATCCATACTTGATCCAAAGGGTTTGAAATTTGAAAAACTTGTTGATGTGCACTTAAGATGTTTTGGAACCAAACAATGTGTTAAAATAATTCACAAGCAATAACATCCCTAGCTCAAGTGGGTAAATTCTTCTTGATAGGTTTGCCTCATGCCCTTCGTAGTAGAAGAGATGATTTTACATGAAATTGAGGAAAAAATGTAGAGTTATGTTAAGAATTAATTCTTAACCTCTATACTTTAACCAAAATTGGACATGGCAAGTAACTTATTGGAAATAAATTTTAATGCATCACTTCAAAGAACTCTTTGGAAGGACAAAGTTTGTAACTACTTAAACAAGGTTCTTAATGACAACAAACCAAGAACACCATGACACATAGTCATCTGCTTGGCCACTTAAGGCTCTTCAACCATTCATGTCCCACTTAAGGCATGGAATTAGGTGCAATATGTTATGGATGCCCCATATTGATGCTAATTTCTCATAATTTCACATCCTTTATTTAAATCCCACTGGTAAACATGTTTGCAAGAACTTTCCTATGAGTTTTACATTGTGAGATGTATCTCATAGTAAGTCCTCTCTTAAGGGTGACTCAAAGCATGGAAGTATACTTGAGTATTTCTCTTCACCCAAGATCACACAAAGCGTAAGGGGAGTGGATACATACTACAAGTGCACATAAGCAAAGAACGCACACTTGAGTGCTTCTCTTCACCCAAGATCACACAAAGTGCAAGGGGAGTGGATATACACTAAAATTTCACACAAGAAAAGAAATCACTCATTCATTTTAAAATCCTAAATCTAAATGAATTTGTTTTAAGCACCAATGGAAGTGTTTGATTGTTTTGTTCAATTTTAAACCAATATTGCAAAATAAGGATATGTGGGTTTAATTTTAACCAAATTTGAAAGTAAATTTTAAAACCAATGGAATTTTAGTTCATCTTAAAACATAAATAAAAGCAACATATGATGGGTTATAATTATCCCATAAGTGTAAAAACACTTTTACAATGTATATCCAATCGATAGTATACTTCTTTACTTCAATTTTTTTTGTTCAAATCTACAAAACTAGTTAGCCTCAAAAAAAAAAACCAGATGACAATGACATGTTAGACAACCCATGAAATCAAAAATTTAAAGCACATGTCAAAATTAGCTCTCTATTTTATTTACCAATAAAAAGTTTCGCTATCCACAATGGTATTGTTGTAATTACAAAGGTGTCACTCTGGTGAAATATAGTGTCACTCTACACAAAAATAGTAAGCACAATGGCATCAGTATAATTAAAGGTGCTGCTATAATTAAAAACCATAGAAGAAATTTAAAATAGAGAAAAGTGTCACTATAATCAAATGATATAATGGTGTCACAGTCCACAATGACATCACTATAATTGTTAAAGGTGTCACTATATGGTGATGCCTTACTATGGCATCGTTGTAGCCTTCAATAGAATTGTTGCATTTGCAAAATCAAGAACATGGGAATCTAAAGAAAAATTCATCAGATTTGATTAGTATATCCCTCCTTCTAGCACCAAAATGTGACCATAGCTAGAGTATAGGACAAATACACCAGATCTATATAGATTTGAGGCATAATTAATACACTAAGCCATGATTCCAATGTGATATTTGAGATCAACAAGAAACTAAATAACCATTAAACTAACATGAAACCAATCACAAAATCATGATAGAACCTATTCTAAGATCTTGAATCTTATCCCACTGGGGGAGTGGTGTCACATTAAAGTGAAATGGTGGCCATTTCCCAATCCCTTGGAATATGAGCTTGTTCCAATTAGTTTTATTGAGGAAAACCAATGAAACTGATGAGATATGAATGAAACATGATATGAAACTAATTTAACATGATAAAGATGAATTCTAAATGCTAAAATGCTAGATAAAATGGATGCAATCTATGATATGTGGAAAAAAATTTCAAATTTATAATCCATGGATACAAACTATGCTAAAATGTATGCAAGCTAATCTAAATTGAAGCCATTAATGGATTCTTAAGATAATATGCATGAATATTAAACTAAGATGCTAAAAAGTGCTCAATGTGGATACAAGTGAGTATTAATTTCAACAACATGACATTTCTATCAAAAGATAGATCCATTTCTCTCTAAATAGTGAAGTATTTATGGGAGATTAAATGAAGAATCAAGGGTTGAGATCAATTTTATCCATCAACGGTCAATATGGAATGAAGGGAGAAACATGGATCAAAGATAAGAATCAAAGATCATATGGATCAAGGAAAGATCAAGAGATAAGAATGATTCAAACAAACACACTTTGTAACAACTTTCAAAGTTTTTTATAGTTTTTTTGAAAGAAACCATTCCTTTTTAGAGCCAAATAGGATAATATTCATTTGTAATATTCCCTATGCAAGTGGATTGGAGGGGAAATTAAAATTTTAGTAACTAAAACTAAATTTAAATATGCAAGATGGAGAATAATACGATATCCATTAAATAATAAACTTATTTAATGAAAAAGGGGTTCCAAATGACATTTAATTAAATAATAAATATTATTTAATGAAATGGCGAAACAATATTTAAATTAAATAATTTGATGTATTCAATTAAATAGAGTGAAATTTTAGTGCGAGAGGGAGTGAATTAACCCAATTAGGTCAATTAGATTAATAGGTGAAAATTAGGCATTTGATAAAATAACTAGGTTAATTTAATCAAACAAGTGAAAATAAGATGGGTTTCAAGACAAAACAATGTTAATATATCAGATTCAATTGTGTAATACCATTTAGTAAATTTTTAAGTGTCTACAATAGACATTAAAAAATCTAGCAATAAAATATAAACAATATATATAATTGCTAAGATCTCATGCATGCTATGGTGCAAGGTGGTGAGGAGGAGAAAAAAAAAGGAAGCGACCTAGAAGGGAATTGATGGGGAGATGTCAAAGAAGACAATCGATCAAGAGAAGGCAAGGTAGGGGAGAGTAGAATAGGAGAAAAGACCCATATCCCAAAATGGGTCTTGATAAATGGAAAATGGATGGTTTGATGCAATAATATTTATCATAGGTGAGAGATTCACAACCTGAGAAACCAAAACCAGACCAGGTGGAGGTACCAAAGGGATAGCAATAGAAGGACATCAAATTCAGGGCCAAATCCAAATAAATGTGATAGAAGAAAAGAAGGTAGGAGAATTTGAGGCAACAAGCGTGGGTGGTTCTGGGAAAAAGGAAGTCCTATAGTGGAAACATTTTTAAACTATAGAAGTAAGTTGGATGGGACTCCGAAGAGATCCAACAACCCTTAGAAAGGAAAGGACAATGGAAACTCTAATGCTAAAACAAAGGAGAATCCAAGACCGTGGGGTGACAAGGATTTAGGAGGAAAAGAAAGGAGATAAACATGTTAGAAGAACCCAAAGCAATTTTTGAACCAGACAGAAGAGGAAATGGAAGGAAGAAATATCAAAGAAATAAGAGCGGGAGAAGCACATAAGCCAATTTGAGGCCATGGAGGAGAAAATTGTTTGTGCTGCCAATAGACACAATAGAAGCGAGGGTCACCAAATTAAAAGATAGAGCCCTATTTACAACATGATGTGGTTTAGGATGCCCTAAAGAAGAGATCATGGACTAGTGGAAAGACAACTTCAGGGATCAGGTAAGCATCCACCAATTATCAAACTCCTTTTTTCTCACTGAATGCATAAATATAAATTTGAAATAGGAAATTGTGTATGAAAATCCCCTCCTTTGAAAAGGCTAGAATTTTCATTGTTTAAATTGGGAACCAAACTTTGATCCATGGAACTACACCATTAAAAATTCCCCCACATCAATCAAATTAGTAGACCTTCCATCTAAATACTGGAATTTGGAAGCCTTGGTAAAAATAGGGGATGTCTTAGGGGTTTGTTTGCAAGTTGATGAAGATTTTATAAATAGAAAAAATGAAGCAAAGGCTAATATCCTTGTGTAAATTACAAAACGACTGGGAATTTATAAAAACTTGGAGATCTTGACAAATTTTGGAAGTTAGCAACAGAAGGTGGAAATATGTGAAGAATTACATATTGGGAGATTCCTCTACAAGAAATCTATAAGGTAAGGCTGCTCTTGGGGGATGGAAGAGGCCAAGAAAAATGTAATGGAAAATGTGGAATCAAGGGGAAAGGAAAACCACAATAAGCACTCTTGAATTATCACCTCCCAAGACCTAAGAGGGCTTGGTCAAGAAGGATATATAAGATCTAAAAAGAGGAAACTGGATGGAAGTGGTTTGGGGATAAGGAAGGATTCATGCCCAATACCAGCATATAACAAGAAGGTGGTAACACAAGAAGGAAGAGACTTAAATAATCTTCTAGAGAAAGCCAAGGATCTTCAAAAATAAATTAGCCTACAACTAGAAGAGATATCAAATGAAGTAAGAAAATAAAAGGAAGGAGAGCAAGAGGAGAAGGTAGAAGATGTGCAAGAACAAGGGAAGTTGACATCAAACTTAAGAGGGGATGTTGAACATGAGAAAGAGGAGAAAGAGGAGAAAGAAGAAAACAATATAGAACCGATAAATGCTTCACAAACTGAGGTGGAAGGAAGTGATCTCGATCTAGAGTCAGAGGATGGGGATCAAGAGAAGGCCAAGGAAGGTGAATTGATTGAGGAAAGGATGTAGGAGCAGTCACAAGTAAAAATTAAAAAACTGAACATCAAAAGGAAAGGCAAAAGGGGGGCAAAAACAAACAAGGCAAAGTTGGAAAATGCAACCAATGTGGAAGGACAAAGGAAACTTAGATCTCAGAAGGATGTTATCCTTCCTAGAAAAAAATGAAGATCATTACCTGGAATGTCAGGGGCATCAATGCCCCTAGAAAATGGTGCATGTTCAAGTTCCAAAAAGAACAATCAAAGGATGACATAATACTAATTTAGGAGACCAAATGGAGCAAAGAAGAAAGTAGTTGAAAGATAAACAATTGGAAGAATTGGAAGGGACAATTCAAGGAAGTAGATGGTGCATCAGGAGGACTAGGCACTGTAGGAGTTGAGAAAATACAACTTCACAAACCCCGAAGATCACCTGCATGCAAATAACTTGTCACAAAAGAAGAGATGGAGACAAACAAGCAAGGGTTCTCTGAAAATTGAAAATGTATATATCAGAGAGAATGAGAGAATGAATTGATATGAAATACAATGGGATCAATCCTTATAAAAAGGAGATCATGCAAACCCTAAAGAAACCCTAATAGGAAAAACCCTAAAAGAAGCCCTAATAGGAAAACATTTAATAATTAATATAATTATTAAATGTCACTTTATGCAAACTAACGTGAAATCTTAAGAAGGGAATAAAAGTAACTTAATCAACACAATTAAGTTAAAACCTTTACTCTAATAGGCACCATATGGAACCCACTATCTGTAGTAGGAGAGGTAGTAATAGAGGAAAGCAACTAGAAGATGACAAGATTCAAGGGTTTGAAGAGGAATGAGCAACTCTTTGTCATAAATGTATATGGGCCAATCTCCACAATTGAGAAAAGACAAGTATGGAAGAGGATATCAAGTGAGCTTGAAAATCATAAGAATGAGCGATGAATAATAGTAGGAAACTTCAATGCAACCTTGAAAAATGAAGAAAAACAAGGGGGCATGGGTAGAATCACCATCATTCAAAGTGATTTCCAAGAATTTTTAGACAACAATCAGTTAATGGACCTTCAAGCCAGAAATGGAAGATTTGCCTAGTCAAACAAGAGGAAAGGCTTTACCAATATTGCTACAAGACTAGACAAATTTTTTATTTGGGGAGATTGGGGGAATCAATGAGAACTCATGAGGCCCAAATTTTTCCATTCATAGGTTTAGACCACTTCCCTATGCAGTTATTCCTCAAACATAATGATCCTCCAAAAGGAATTCCATTCAAGTTTGAGAACATGTGGTTAAGGGATGAACAACTACCAAAACTAGTAGAGAAATGATGGAATGAAATCAAGATTGGAGATCACTCGGATCTATTTAGAATGAAGAAACTAGGCTACATAAAAATTAAACTCAAGGAATGGAATAAGGCACACTTGAAAAACATCTTCCAGGAGAAAGACAGAGTGGAATAAGAAGTAAAGGCTCTCAATGAACATGTAATTCAAAATGGGATGGAGGAAAATGACTTTGAGAATGAGAAAACTCTAAAAGAAGAGATAACAGAGATTTTGAAAAAGGAAGAATGTTTTTGGTGCCAAAAATTAAGGAAGACTTAGCTAAAGGAGGGGGATAGGAACACAAAGTATTTCCATAAAAAAAAAAAAAAATCCAATTGCACGAAGAATAGAACATTAGAAATTGAGAAAAAGAATGGGGGAATTGTGAAATCCTCAGAGGAAGTAAACAAAGAGGTTGTCAGGTTCTTTGAATAAATCCTAAACAAGGAAATCTCTAATAGTATGACAATAAGAGAAAGACTCCTAAGTACAATCCAAAACATCATAAGTGAAGAGTAGAATAGGTATTTGTACCAAAATATCAGTAAGGAAGAAGTCAAAAGAGAAACCTTCCATTTGAATCTAGAAAAATCTCTGGGACCAAACGGTTTCCCAACTAGATTCTTTCAAAGAAATTGGGATATAGTAGGGGATGATTTGTCAGTGGCTATGGAGGAGTCAAGAAGAAATATGGTAATATTGAGGTCATTAAACCACACCTTCCTAGCCCTAATTCCCAAGAAGAAAGATCCACAAGTTATGGGTGAATTCAAGCCAATTTCATTACGCAACACAATGTATAAGGTGGTCACCAAGATCATATCCACCAAACTCAAAAGTGTCCTAAATGAGGTCATATCAGAGGAACAAAGTGGATTTTCCCTATGAAGATCAATAGTCAAGGGCATAAGCATAGCCCACAAAACCATCCACATAGCCAGAAAGATAAAGGAAGCATATATAATGCTCAAGCTAGATATTCTAAAGGCATATGACATGGTGGATAGGAAATTTATGTTAGAAATACTGGAAAAATTTGGATTCGATGGGAACTGGATCAACTGGATAAAGAGCTTCATCTCAATAGCCAAATTCTCTATGGTAGTGAATGGAGCAGCACATGGATTCTTTTCATAATCAAGAGGTCTAAGGCAAGGTGACCCCCTCTCACCTTTCCTATTTATAATCATGGTAGGATTATTAGGAAGAGGCATCAAAGCCTTGAGGAGTTAAGGAAACTGGGTTGGAGTACATGTAGAAAATGGTATGGAACCCACTACACACCAACAATTTGCAGATGAAACCATCTTGTTCAGGTCAACATGTAGGAGGGAATTCAAGGTGATCAAGACCTTCCTAAATGATTACTGCAAGGTATCTAGGAAAAGTATAAATTGGAGAAAGTCTAAAGTTTTCTTCCTCAACATCTAACCGAGTTTGTAAAGAGACCTAGAAAAAATCTTGAATTTTAAGGTGGAAAATCTTTTGGGGTGCTTCTTGGGAATGTCTTTATTTGTAGGGATAAACAAAAAATATTACTAGGAAAAACTGATAAAAACTGCAAAAGAAAACTTCGGACGTGGAAAGGGAAGTGGCTATCATCAATAGGAAGGCTCCTAATGGTAAAATATATGCTATAAACTATTATAGTCTACTTAATGTCATGTTTGAGACTACCAAAATTACTAGAGGAGGCCTTGAATCAAATTTTTAGTAATTTTTTTTGGAGTGGCACGAGGGAGCAGAATAAATTCCCTTTGGTAGCTTGGGATAAAATATGCTCTCCAAAGGAGGCAGACGGAGTAGGACTAAAGCAACTAACAATAATGAACCAAGAAATGGGAATAAAATTGGTCTAGGACCTATATGCAAGAAGAGAATAGAAATGGGTAAGGATCTGATCTGAAAAAATTTTGAGTGTGCTTACTCAAATTAAGTTCTTCATTTAATAGATTTGAAATTGGTTTCTTAACTTAATTCCAAATCTTTACTAGGACCTTTAACTTATGGTTTGAATCCAATATGTAAATTCAATCCATCAATTCACTTAACTAAGTTCATTGTTTAATTTTGAATTACCATTGATTCACTTATGCCTTTTTCTTAACCAGTTTAGTTTAGTTCATTTGCGAAATTAAGAGCATAACCAAAACATCAAATAAACCAGAAGATCAGAGACTCATTTTACTACGGAGTTCACCACTCAGGGCTACGTCTCTGGATCTTCTTAATAAGCATGATAAATTTCCATTAATTATGTCACCTGGAAAATTCTTACAACACCATTTGGTCTACTAACTACATTTACAAATTTGTCACTGTAAGGAAGTCAAAGCCCTACAAGCACTTCCTGATTCACACCGATTAAATGTTTCCAACAATAACAACATAAAACAGTCCTAGTTCTTGAAGCATCAAAATGAATGTGAACTAGCTAACATAGGCATCTTGCCTTGTTTATAAAAGCCTTACTGAGGCATAATTTAGGCAAATACTAAATTCAACATTCTAACCAATAACTGAAACAATTAGAATAAAGCTAAGTACTCAAACCACTGGTTATACCTGACGCTATATTTTCAAATGCATAAATATTCTTCAACCTACAAGAGAAAAGTATTCATAGAGAGGGTGACTTCAACATGAGATTTTGCAACACTCCTAGCACTATGTCTTCAAACGTAGAATTCTCAAGCTTCAGATTCCTCTCTCAATTCTACCTCCAAAAATATAATCCAATCTAATCCAATTTTTTGAAAAGCCAAAACTCTCACTTTTTATACACAAACTTTTCCCAATATGGTTAAAAACCATAATATTTACAAATCTCCCATTTATAATACAAAATCTCAAATAATCCCCCTTTAAATAATATTTAAATCCTTAAAAGGCACGTTAGATCCCTTATATTTTCTCTAAAAATCTTTAAAGATGTTTAAAAATCTTTAAAAGCCCCTCAAAAATCTTATGTGATCGACTTTTAAAACTTATAAGGTTTAATAATTTAAATATGGATAAATCAGCTTATTTTAAATAAGCTCAATGTCGAAATCATCTCAAAACATGTGCTTGGCACATTGGTAGGAGGATTGGTTGAGAGAGGGGAGGTTGGTGATTCAAACCACATCTCCTCAAAATTCAAAATTTAACTTTATTAAATAGAATGTGGGTTATATAATTTCCCCAAAACATAGGGTGGTGTAATGGTGGAGAGGATAAATAGGAGATGGGAGGTTGGGGGTTCAAATCCCCCAACCAAATTTTGAATGAACAACCAACAAAATTTGTGATTAATAGACTGTCACATGGTGCCCAACCATTGAGCCACATAGCACATTTAATTGGCCTATGTCAAGACATGTGTCAACCTATCATTTGTCCAAGTCAAAACTATTGATGCCACATTTTAATTCTTCATTGGTCCACATCATCACCACATCACTTGCACCTGCCACATCATAATTGTACTCACATTTCATCATGTTGACATCAACATGGTTAACCTCTTTACCATACAACTTTGATCGGCCATTTCTTGCACATACGGACTCTGATTGATACCATTCAAGCGACATCATAATCATGGTAATGAGCTCTTTGACATGATGCTATTTTTGACCACTTTTGAGATGATCAATTTTTTTACCTAAAAGTACATATTTGGTTGCAAGGTTTGACCAAACTTTGAATAGTCATAACTTTGGCGTACAAGCTCCTTTTTCATCCGTTCAAGTTTCATTTGGTCCATGTTGGTGAGCTCTTCATTATGATGCTAATTTTAAGGATAATTGGAATAGTTTATTTTTTAGGGTTTCTGAGATCCACGTAGATCAGGATCTTGAGAAGAAATTACTTGGACTCAGAGGACCCCACCTGCATCTTGACTAAAATTGCACCATCGAAAGGCTCTTCAATTTGGAACTATATTTTGGAGTGGAGGGACATAGTCACTAAGCATTCCATCTGGGATATTAGATATGGAAGAATTGCATCCTTCTGGAGTGACTCATGGTGTGGCAAGCTAGCCATAGATGATACATCGGGAATGGTAGAAATTAAGGTAGAAACAACTCAATTTTGGGGATCCAAGGTTTGTAATTATGGGAAGGTAATGCATCAAAATGGAGTCGATAATTGGAATTGGAACTCCCTTCATGACATCAATGCCCCACAAGCCCAGAAAGACACATTGATAGAAATTCTTAAAAACAAACACTTTAAACCCTCTAATGAGGGGGATGTTGTTTGTTGGTGTGGATTGATGACAAGAACCTACAAAGTAAAGTTTGGGTACAAAATCAGAGAATGGTCCATTGCAAGGCAAGATTAGCCATATAAATTAATCTAGGGAAAAAACTACCCCCCCAAAGCAGGGGCATTATTGTGGTTAGCAATTCAAAAGAAGATTCTTGTAGAGGATAGGCTAGCAACATTTAGAATTCAAGGCCCTAGAAGATGTGTGATGTGCAAAAGCAACTATGCAACAATGAACCATTTACTCTTGACATGCCCATATGAGAACACCTGCTAGAACTTTGTTAGGGGTAAATTAAACTTGTAATGCCCCATGTCAGTTGACATTGAGCCTTGGTTCAATATGCGGCCATCCAAACACAAGAAATTGGTATTTGGTGGTATTTTATAGGTCACTCCATCCATAGTCACGTGGGAGATTTGGAAGGAGAGAAACAAAAGAATCTTTCAAGGAAAGAAATGGAAGTAGAAAATTTATGTTCTAAGATGGAGGAACCAATCACAAAATTCATCAATGAAGATGCTCATAGTAAGGCTATCAGGAAGAAACATTTCTCTAGTTGGGATGAAAAAATGATGAAACTCTTCAGTGCATTGAAAATTTATAGAAAGAAGAAAGGAGGTAGTATGGGTGCGTTGGAGGAAGGTTGGGTCAAAATTAATTTTTAATGGAGCCTCTTGTGGTAACCCAAGTCTGAAGGGAGTTGGTTGTATAGCTCGTGATGAGCAAGGAATTTTTTTGCCAAATAAATCCATCTCTTTGGGGACATGCACTAACAACGAAGCAAAATTTAGAGCAGCACTTGTTGGACTACAATTGGGCCTAGAACTGGGTGTGAAATGTATCCATCTCGAGGGAGACTCTCTTATCACAATCAATGTGATTCATAGGAAAAATGCAACAAATTGGAAACTAAACCACCTACTACATGTTGGAAGACTGAAATCACTGAGAGGGGGGGGAGTTGAATCAGTGATTGATGAAAGTCACAATATTTTTTCAAAACAAAGAGTTTATGTTTGTTTTTGAATCAAGAGGACAAATGACAATTTGTGAAGTAGACTTGACTTGTGCATTTAAACATGAGCTAGGCATATGAATTAAACATTGACATGACTTGAGACATAGACTGAATCAAATGAATCCATTTATACTTTCTCTTGTATTATATTTCACAATAGTAACAAAACATTTGTGCATGACATTTTTTATTCAAGCATTTGCAGAAATGAGGAAAACCAAAAAGACCAAATGATTGTTTATAAAACCTATGTCACTTGTACTAAAACAGTATTGAATTTGCATAAACCATGAATAAAATAGACATATATCAATAGAGACTGAAGTTAAGATGTCTTACACATTCACATGTATCAGAGCCCATAATAGAACCTTCTATGTGTGATATGTTGCCTTAAACATTGATAGAGATAAAAGATAAAAAATTAACATTTATTGCAATGAGACCATAAGACAAAGAGTTTTCTAAGTGGAAAACCCTCCTAGGGTAGAAAAACCACTCCTAAACTACTACCATATTGTCTTATATTTTTAAATCGCAACTAACAATGCCTTACAGGCTAATTTCAAAGCACCCACTCAAGGAGCACCAACCTCTCATTTAGAAACACCCATTTCAAGAAGCACCAACCCCTTATTGAAATTTAGAACAATAATAATATCAAAGGATTTCTTTGTTTCAATACAACTCATATATCTCTCATTCTAATCTATCTAATATCTTAAAGATTCATCCATGAATCTCAAAAATACCACACATTAGGTTTATATTTTTTGCATCATGTTTTCAAGATTTTCATTACAAATCTTTTTTCATTCTAACTCTTTTCAAAACTACTCAATCAAGAACAATGATGAAACACTGTATTTATATGTCAATAAAATATACACAAATTTTGTTCAGTACCTTCACCAAAGGTTTTAGATATGACAAAGTGCAATGTCATGTCCATTTTGCTCTCAAAATCCTGAATTCAACAAAATATGCACCAATAATATCATATGTTCCAATAATACAAAAATACAATAACAATATGCACCAATCATTTCATCTCTCATTTTTCAAAGTGCTTTGATAGACCAAAATGCCCTTATGAATCTGTTTTACAAATGAACCTTCAAATTTAGTGATAGGTGGAGAATAATCAGAGAAGCAAACTATTTCCTTCACATAACATTTTCTCATTCTGATCAAAAATAAAAACCAACTATCACAGCTAAGGCCTATAATAGATTTGTAACTGAACCCATATCATCATGAACCCAATAACCAAAAATAACAACTCTTTCAGAATACCCATAATGGAGAAAAGCATAACCAAAATCAAATCATGCTATATTGATAGAGATAATCAGGTAACCATTTATCTTTTTTCAATTTCGAGCAAAACCAGTAACTCTCTTTTGTAAAACAAACACCAAATGATAAAGTAGATACTTGAACAATCATGAAGCTAAAAGGAATGCATGAGAACCTGTAACGAAGTATTTACCAACCCAGAAGAAGGAAAACCAATGAATCTCCTTCCAGATTCAAGCTTCCAGCCAATGAGAAATGGTAGACCAAGTAACCAGCCATGACATAGCTCTTACAGTGAGCTCCATTATGTCATAAGCATTTCAGCAAGAAGAATTAACCAAGTAACAACAACTACTTTCTTTCCATGGCGGTGGTGAGGGCTCCAAACCCTTGCAATGTAAAAGACAAAAAGATATTGCCCTAACTTTCTTTCATTTCAATTCATTCAATGACTATATCGAATTTAATAAAACTTGAAGTCTGAAATGACTAAGTCATGTGTAATTTAAAACAAACATCATAATGAATTCAAATCCACTGTCAAAGACCGTTTGCCAAGTATGTTGACATAGGTATGATTTAATTACCATGGAGGCCAACACAATAATCCCTTGGTTATTGTTCCTAGTATTTTGATCCATCTTTATCACATGAAACATTATTCCATGTCCATAATTTTCAAAATTCTGACAATGTAAATGACAAATGATGGTTGTCACATGCCCACAATAATCTACCAATCATTATTTTCATGTGACTTTACTTCAAATTCAAATTCAAGGTAAATGTAAAGAGATGGATAGGGTAAGATTACCATAGTTATATTCTCAAGAAAACCCGATAGGGTTTATAAACCATGTTACCACATAAATCACCTTTTGAAACTGATGTCATATACAAAGTGACTAATTACATATACCTTTAGAGCCATAAGGTGACTTTTGCTAAGTCACATGAATTTAAAAATATGATAAAAAAATGATGCCAAAACAATGATCATGAACCTTTTAGAACAATGTAAATCAATAACCATAATGCCTGAAACCTTTGACAAGGTAATTGCTAGCAATGTACTATATAATCAATGAGCCAAATTTCATGAAAAAATACCAAGTACCAATGGTGAAGTCACAAGAGAAAATCAACTTCTCATAATTATTGTCAAGCCAGTATGTCATGCTGAAACATTTTTTTATGTTTGAACCAAACTGAATATACTACAACCTAATAAATATCAATGAAGCCAAGATCAAACTGAAATAATAAATTTTTCATGCAATAATGAAAAACCATCCTGATAACATGAAACCATCTAACAAACTATAGCATGATCAACATTGGCAGTCCAATAGGGAAACATAAACATCTACAAATGGATATCATGCATAACCAAAAAATGAAACATCATGACTAGAACAACCTGAATGAAGTAGCATCAAGATCCTGTAGTAGAACCAAACTGAATACCAATCCAACCTTGTAATCTCTAAAGAATAATAGGAAACAATAATTCAATGCAAGTATATGAGGATATGTCAACCAATTCAAGATACCATCAACCAAAACTTGTACTTGTAAATACCAATGCACCATTTTTGAATTTTTCATCAAGGACAAACAATTCAGGGGTGAGAACAAAAAACTCCCCTTTTGTCCTTGATGGAAAAACATAAATCTCTCTCCCCATTTTTGCATCAAAGACAAAGGGTAGAAAAAAATGTGTAATGCCTCAAGTAGATGTATATACCCATATATGTAATATCATAGAAAGAATAAAAATATGTCCTTTCCAATAATCTCGGTCCATATCATCAACACCAAAGCTAAGGAAAACATAACATTATAATGCTACAAACCCAAATGTCAAATGATACCTAAATATTGAATACTTGTTACCTTGACCTTTTTCTTTGTCATGTTAAACTCCATCCACCATTGTCACCTCACAAAAAAATGCGTTGATTAGCAATGATACATTGAGTCATTGTTTCAAAGTAGCAAGCCTTGTTAATGGTTAGCAACCACCACAAACTGACATTTTGCAAGGAATAGAAATACAAGTATCTAATTGAAACACCACCAAGAACATTTGAGAGGATTTGCAACAAGATGCTTCCAAGACAAACCATTATTTCCAAAACCCAAGGATCCAAAATAAGCTCATTTAAAATAATGTGCATTGTCATATCACAAACTTCTTAATCCAGTCAACCACTAGTTCAAGCAAGATAAGTAACCACTATGAAAAGAATTGGAAAAAATAATAGTGCAACAAAGTAGTTTACTGCCCAAAATATATCATTATCCAGAAAGCAACAAGAACCAATAGCATATAATGATCTAGAGCACCAAAAGTGGACAAACAAGCTACCAAAGCAAACCAATGCATCGCGACAATGCATTACCAATGCACATTGCATCAACTTATCAACAATAAACACAATGTTACCAGCATGCATAACCATGTGCCAAGGCATCAACTATGACAGTATCAAAGATATTATGAGCTTTTCCCCCCAAACTATATTCTCACTGAAAATCTCTTTCAAGCACAGTATTGTCATAAAACATGATACTATCACAATGTCACAAGCACTTTCACAAGTAAATCTCAAGATACTCTTACCAATTAGTCTTGCTCCCCTTTTGTCACTTGGCATGGACATCATAAGCATAAACAAGATCACATCACTATTGTAGTAACATATCAACACCAAATGAAGCAACAAATTGAGATATTAAAGTATTATATCATTGATATCCAACCACTATTACTACATCACACATATATTCTCCACTATAAAATAAAACATTTCCACACTACTCACTATCATTAAGAAAATGTTTACCACAAACATAACTAATTGCAAAAAAAATAACCAGAATGCATAAAATCTGAACAATGATGAGCATAATCCAAAGTGCAAGTTCCATGATCAGAAATCATCAAAATACAATTGTCACCACACACTGTCCAAGATATTTAGGTGACAAACATGTAGATATTACTATTATACCAATATTGTTATTAATTTGGAAATTATTGTAGAAATAAACACATTGGATTGTGATGTCAAATGTTCACAATGCATATCTACTGCACTTTTCATTGACCCTTAACATGTATCACACTTCAACAATATAATCTTGTCGTAGTGGAAACAATTGTGTTGTCCACTATCCACTGTTAGTAAACATGTATTTTCAAAGCAAAAACACAACACCACAGAACTATGCCAACATGACATTGCATTGTATTGTATACTATCATCATTTAACATTATAAATTTAGTTGTTAACCCAACTCAAATCTAGGTTTGAACTGATTTAACAATTCTCAAACCTTTAAGTTGTGTGAACATGTGAATCCAAGATTTATACACAAACATTTGATGTATAGACACAAAGGATTTTAAACAGATGTATACCAATTTCAAACTATAATGATATAAGGATTGAATTAGCCTTGATCTGAGATACCACACTAAGAATTATCATATCTCTTAAGTTAAATGTTGTCAACAAAAAACATACCTTCTAAAATTCTAGGGGTAAGAGATAAAACATTTGACAACTTCCCCTAACTTCATGCTTCTCTTTATGCACTAGTAGAGGTCACTTGTGCAATATGCACAAGACTTAATCCATCCTTCTCCTATTTTTCCTTTCTTCTCCAAACCTTCTTAACACCTATCTTCTTCTTGTCCGAGGTATCTTCTTTTTGTTGCTTGGTCAAGGTATTTGTCCTTTTTTTATCTCTATATGACTTCAACAAATGATTTCTGCAAGATTGAGCTCTATGTCCAAAATAGTTACATCTATAACACATGACATTTTGATCTGAACCAAAAGAATGATAACTTCTTCTAGGAATTCTATAAGAAATTCCATTACCAATATTATCATCCCACCAATAGTTAATTGCTACATGACCAACTTTGTGGCAGGTATAGCGTATAGTGTCATGATTTTGTTTTGACAAACTATAGGTACTATTTCCCTTATTCCATCTATAATTATTTCTGGCATAAATTTTACAATCTCTAGCCCTATGTCCATAAACATTACATGAATAGAAGTAGCCATGGAATTGAGAATAATTGTACCTAATTGATTGACACTTCTTGGTAGATGAGAAACCTATAAATATGTTAACAACCTTGCTATCTATCTTTGGAGCATGATAGTTCAAGTCTATTTTCTTCTTAGGAATTTGCCTAGCCTTGAAATTTTTCCCATCAATTGTTGCAAACACAATTTCCTTGTTAGATTCATCTTTGACACCAAAATTTTGTCCAATATCATATCCCACTCCTGTAGGATCCTTAGAATGCTTTTGTTTGTCCAATATCTCATTCAATCGATTAGTATAATGATCAAATTTTTGATTTTTACCTAATTGAACCTTGACACTTTCAAGCTCTTTCTTTAATGCAACTACTTCTCCTTCAAGTTTTATACATTCAATATTTTTAATCTCCAAATCATACCTTACAACATCTACTATCCTCTTACATTCTTCAATTTCAATTTTTTGACTTATAATCATATCATCTCTAAGAGTTAGTTCTTTTAACAAGGAATCATTATTTGAACATTTCTTTAATGAAACAACCTCATTTTCTAGTTTATTGCACAATTCATCATTGTCTTTTAACTTGACTTCCAATCCCTCTTCATTCCTTTTCCTATCAACCATTTGAGCTTTTAGAAATTCAATAATATTTTTAGATTTATCATAGTTTTGGTTTAATACCTGATTAGTATCAATAGTCTTTTGAAGTTGTACCTTAAGT
Source organism: Sequoiadendron giganteum (assembly GCA_007115665.2). Classification (NCBI taxonomy): domain Eukaryota; kingdom Viridiplantae; phylum Streptophyta; class Pinopsida; order Cupressales; family Cupressaceae; genus Sequoiadendron; species Sequoiadendron giganteum. The sequence goes on from CM021103.1 coordinate 227,901,221, forward strand.
TCTTGATTTTCTTGTTTAAGCCTTTTAAGTTCATCTAAGGTAGCAAGCAGTTCTCCTTCAAAATCAACCTCATACTCATCACCTTCATATTCTTTTTCACCAAATTCTTGTTCAAATTCACTTACTAAGTGATCTTCTTCTTCACCAACTATAGGATCACTTTCAGTATCAAATGATAGGGGTATTTCCTGAGAGAAGACTTCACTAGACTTGAAAAAGGTTAGTTTATCAACTTTTTTCTTGACACTAAGGGTTTTCTTTTGACCTTTGTTTCTTCTCCACTTAGCCATAATGAATACTCCATGACCAGGAAACCCTAAGCTGGTTAGACTTATGCATGGCACCAACATAAATTGAAACTAGATGTCTCCATAACACACATAGTCTATACCATTCAAACAAAAGTGCTTTCTTGAGCTTGTAACATGATTGATAGACTTCCAAAGATAGAATCAATCCTAGGTGGATTAGACCTATATGAGGACCCTACGCTTTGATACCAATTGTTGGAAGATTGAAATCACAGAGAGGGGGGGGGGGTAAATCAATGATTGACGAAAGTCATAATATTTTTTCAAAAAAAAGAGTTTATGTTTGCTTTTGAATCAAGAGGACAAATGATAGTTTGTGAAGTAGACTTGACTTGTGCATTTAAACATGAGCTAGGCATATGAATTAAACATTGACATGACTTGAGACATAGACTGAATCAAATGAATCGATCTATAATTTCTACTGTATCAGATATCACAATAGTAAAAAAATAAAATTGCGTGACATTTTTTATTCAAGAATTTGCATAAATGAGGAAAACCAAAAAGACCAAATGATTGTTTATACAACAGATTTCACTTGTACTAAAATAATATTAAATTTTCATAAACCATGAATCAAATAGACATATCATCAATAGAGACTGAAGTTAATATGCCTTACACATTCACATGTATCAAATCCCATAGTAGAACCTTCTATGCATGATATACTGACTTAAACATTGACAAAGATAAAAGAAAAAAACTTAACATTTATTGCAATGAGACCATAAGACAAAGAATTTTTTGAGTGGAAAACCCTCTTGGGGTAGACAAAACACTCTTAAACTGCTGCCATATTGTCTTATATTTTCAAATCACGGCTTACATTGCCTTACAGGCTAATTTCATAGCACCCACTCAAGGAGCACCAACCTCTCATTTAGAAACACCCATTTAAAGGAGCACCAACCCCTTATTGAAATTCAAAACAATAATAATATCAGAGGATTTCTCTATTTCAATACAGCTCATTTCTCTCTCATTATAATCTATCTAATATCTTAAATATTCATCCATGAATCTCTGAAATACTAGACACATTAGGTTTATATTTTTTGCATCATATTTTCAAGATTTTCATTATAGATATTTTTTCATTCTAACTCTTTTCAAAACTGCTCAACCAAGAATAGTGATGAAAAACTTTATTTATATGTCAATAAAATATACACAAATTTTGTTCAGTACCTTCACTGAAGGTTTCAGATAAGACAGAGTGCAATGTCATGACTGTTTTATTCTCAAAACCCTGAATTCAACAAAATTTGGACCAATCATATCATATGTTCCAAGAATACAAAAATACATTAACAATATGCACCCATCATTTCATCTCTCATTTTTTGAAGTACTTTGATAGACCAAAATATCCTTATGAATCTGTTTTACAAATGAACCTCCAAATTTATTGACAGGTAGAGAATAATCAGAGAAGCAACTATTTCCTTCACATAACATTTTCTCATTCTGATCAAAAATAAAAACCAACTATCACAGCTAAGGCATGTAATATATTGGTAACTAAACCCATATCATCATGAACCCAAAAACCAAAAATAAAAACTCTTTCAGAATACCCATATTGGAGAAAAGCGTAACCAAAATCAAATCATGCTATACAGACAAAGATAATCAAGTAACCATTTATCTTTTTTCAGATTCGAGCAAAAATAGTAACTCTCTTTTGTAAAACAAACACCAAATGATGAAGGAGATGCCTGAACAAGCACAAAGCTAAAAAAATGCATGAGAACCTGGAACGAAGTATTTACCAACCCAGAAGAAGGAAAACCAATGAATCTCCTTCTAGATTCGATCTTTTAGCCAATGAGAAATGATAGACCAAGTAACCAACCATGACATAGCTCTTACAGTGAGATCCATTCTATCATAAGCATTTCAACAAGAAGAATTAACCAAGTAATAGTAGTTAATTTCTTTCCATGGCGGCGGCGAGGGTTCCAAACCCTAGCAATGTGAAATACAAAAAGATATTTCCCTAACTTTCTTTCATTTACAGTCATTCAATTACTATATCGAAGTTAATAAAACTTGAAATCTGAAATGACTAATTCATATGTAATTTAAAACAAACATCATAATGAATTCAAATCCGCTATCAAAGAGCTTTTTCCAAGTACGCCAACATAGATATGATTTAATTACCATGGAGGTTGACACAATAATCCCTTGATTATTGTTCTTAATATGTCTATCCATCTTTATCACATGAAACATTATTCCATGTCCATAATTTTCAAAATACTGAAAATGTAAATGACAAATGATGGTTGTCGCATGCCCACAATAATCTTCCAATCATTATTTTCATGTGACTTTACTTCAAAGTCAAATTCAAGGTAAGTGTAAAGAGACTGATAGGGTAAGATTACCAATGTGATATGCTCAAGGAAACCTAATAGGGTTTATAAACCATGCTACCACATAAATCACCTTTTCAAACCGATGTCATATACAAAGTGACTAATTACATATACCTTTAGAGCCACAAGGTGACTTTTTCTAACTCATGTGAATTTAAAAATATGATAAAAAAAATGATGCAAAAACAATGACCATGAACCTTTTAGAACAATGTAAGTCAATAACCATAATGCCCAAAACCTTTGACAAGGTAATTGCTAGGAATGCACTATATAATCAATGAGCCAAATTTCATGAAAACATACCAAGTACCAATGGTGAAGTCACAAGAGAAAATCAACTTCTCATAAGTATTGTCAAGCCAATATGTCATGTTGAAACACTTTTTCTATCTGAACCAAACTGAATATACTACAACCTAATAAATATAAATGTAGCAAAAATCAAACTAAAATAATATACCTATCATGCAATAATGAAGAACAATACTAATAACATGAAGCCATCTGACAAACTGTAGCATGATCAACATTGGCAGTCCAACAGGGAAACATAAACATTTGCAAATGGATGTCATGCATAACCAGAAACTAAAACATCATGACCAAAACAACCTAAATGAAGTAGCATCAAGATCCCATAGAAGAACCAAACTGAATACCAATCCAACCATGTAATCTCTGAAGCATAATAGGAAACAATAATTCAATGTAATTATATGAGGATATGTCAACCAATATGAGATACCATCAACCAGAACCTGTACTTGTAAATACTAAAGCACCATTTGTGACTTTTTCATCAAGGACAAACAACTGAGGGGTGAGAACAACATTGCATCCCCTCAAACAAACAACAGATAAATTTGAAGCCTTCCGAGTAAGCCACATATATTAGGAATAGAACAACATGGCAGATGAGCTGTAAAAATTGGTGGTGGAAGGGACATGTAATCAAAGAGAGGGATAAACTGGAATGCTCCTCGATGATGGGACATTAAAACAAAAATAGGAAGAATGGCATACACAATGATCTAGACAAAATAGTGGCAAAAGGGGCATGTACCATAACAATGGTTGGATCTACAGTGGGAAGAATTGATGAGACAACAACCATTAATAGAAGGAAAGTCGTAGGGCACAATAAAAAATTCCAAGGTAGTGGAAATGACGGGTGTTGTACGACCATAAAATAGCCATCAAATTCATATCCTTTGGCTAGCCTATAGGTTTGAAGGCATGATTCAAATGTTGTGCCCACCAAGATCAACATTATGACGGGGTAAGGCCATTTCTTTTGAAAAGACAAAGGTGGTAGTTGCATAAGCAAATATGAGGTGGAGTTAGTAGTCTATGAGAGAAGGAAAATGGATACCTCACTATTTTTAAATGTGCCAAAATATTATTAGTCCTTCCATGGTGAGGTAATAGACAAAAGGTTGAAAGGGATATTAGTCTCCACTCATCCTATGGTGCTCTAGGCGACAAAGAAAAATTTGGGGAGGGAATTTTTGCTAGTGCACCATAGATTCAGGGAAAATGCAAAAATATTAGCCATGTTCTTGGCAATGTTGTTGTACATGGGAGTTCCTAAGGCAAGGAGAACAAAATTATGCCAGATGGTATTCATTCATGCCATGTTGGGAGAGATTGACGAAGCCCTAGACAATGTGAACAAGAATTTGATGGTTCTAATGTTGCAGAATTATTATGTCATTAAAAAATAGAGTAGAGGTAAAGAACTTCCCAGTGGTAAGACCTCTTAACTCAAAGGCATTGATGAAGCTATGGGATGAAATGGAATGAAGAATAATTTTCCTACTTAGGGCGGAAAAGATGTTAAAAACCCCACCCAAGGGGCAGGTGCAGAAGTATGTGGAAGAAGAAGTGTTGGCTGGTAAGGTGGTAGCAGGAAATGATGAGGAATGGGATCTTGGAACGGGCAAAGAATGGGTGGTGAACAATGGTAGAGACCTAGAAGCAAAGGAAAAAATCCCTGTGCACCTTATGTGTGGTGCAAAATACCCAGTGATAGAGAACTACCTAGTGTTCATGAAAAGGGAGGAAACCGATGATGAAGATGAATGAGCGAGGAAAATATTTGTAAAAAATGTTTCTTTTATTTTCTTTTAATCTATTATATTTTGATGAAAATAAAACAAAGGGTATGAGTCAGTCCTGAGTTTGGCTTTTGGTTGTTTTGTTCCATGGCCATTTTGTAAAACAAGTGAAACGGTAGGGTAGGGTTCCAAGGCCGTTTTGTTTCATGGCCTGTGTCAAGTCCAGTGGCTAGGTGGAGGTCAGTGGTTGTGGATACATAGAAAACCATGAAAATCTATGTAATCTCTTTTTTTGAAAGAAATACAAGGTGTTGCTCCTTAGCAATGATTTATCGAACAAAAAAAAATCCAACAATAAAATATTAAAAATAGAGCTAAAATATGGTGGTCAAGGGTGTAGGTTCCCTTAACATTCCTATTCTAAAATTTAAGTTCTCATTAAATCAAAAATAATTTTAATTCCCAATTATATCTCAATGTAATATAGAAATCACCTCACGTTTTGTAGCCTCCTTGCTTGACCTTGGTGAGAATAAGGAAATGGTCTCCTTGTTTAAAAAATATCTCAAGATTTGAATGAAACACTTGCTTTGGTGAGTCTTATTATTGACATCTCATAGCCACAGTCTTCCTAGCATGGGTGTGTGGCACCTAGTAGCATTTAATGGATCCCTTTCCTTAGTAACTTCTATATGGCTACAATGGCACAACATAGAGCTACAACATGCATAGGTTGTGTATTTCTCAATCAAGTTAACAACTTGGAGAAAATGGCTGAATTCTAATGGATTCTATATTTTGATGATTTCCATTGGTAATGTGTGAGTGTTTGGTCTACTCAAACCTATGTTTAAATTGCTACTTGTGTGCTCTTGAATTTTTTGTTTTAAGTCCTAGGTTATGTTTTGAAATCTCAGCTTGTTTGCATGATTCTCAAGGATAATCTATGTGGATTTTTTCCCTCTAAAAATTATAATATGTAATCTCTAATGGCATTTTCATGCCCTTATGTACTTTTATTTTATATTAATATCAATAGTTCAATATTTTTTCCATTTGCCAAAAAATAATGTAATGGGAAAATAATTAGCATAATTAGATCATGGCACATAAGGGGGAGCTGAACCTAGTGTGAAATTCCCAAGGGTGAAAATTTATCATGTTTCATTTAGCTCCCACTTTATTGAGATTATGAATTCATGCTCATTCTCACACTAAAGTAAGGATAAGATAGACTTCTTTATCAAAATGGTAAAGATAAATGATAAAACCATGATAGGGGTATGCAAGCCTCCAACTTAGAATCCTATTAGTCCACACTGTTAAGACAAAAATGAAATAGATATATCATACACAAGACAAGGACATATTTAATCATACATAGAGAAATCAATAGATTACACATAAAATAATACAAAAAGAATACATAAATAAAAAGCCATGCATACAAGGAATACTTGATGCAAACACATACAATACACGGAGAAAATATATGAAATAGAAAAAGAAAAAACTAAAAGAAACAAGGAAACACATAATCAACACAATAAAAATAACAGTGCAAAATTTTTCATAAAATAAAACATAGAATACAAGGTTAGTAAATTCAAAATGATTCAATTCAATAAGGTAAGGAGACCTTGGTCAATAAATTTATATCCATACCAAACATCATCCATCAAATGAGATGTTATACAAGAGTGTTTTATCATTGGACTAACAATTTATGTTAACCCAAATCACTCATGAGCTACATAGATCTACCTACTAACAACCTATTTTATGCTAGGTGTCCATGCAATATGATAGGTTTCACAAGGATAGCAAGAAATGTTATGCTAGTTAACTCATGAAACACATGGGTCCACTAGCAAGCAAGTTCTGTTTTAATAGGTGGCCATGTAAAAAATATCAAGTTCATAGGAAAAAAATCTCCAATATGCTAAGTCTATGGACTATTTTACAAATCACGCCTCAAGGAGTGTATAAATGTTTGATGTCATAGGGAGATAGTTTAGTGTCTTGATGGTTGAATAAATTCTTAGCATCAGATAGGATGAATTGGAAACCATACCTCAGAGCGCATTATATGAAACACCACCACAAAGGGGATATGTCAACAAATCAAATCTCACAAAATAAAAATGAAATGGATAGGGTGATATGCCCCCCTTTAAATATCATCATATTTCTATGTTGATATGTTAAGGTAAACAATGGGAATTATACCTTAGAGGGAATTACATGAAGCACCACCACCAATGGGATATGTCAATAAGTCAAATCTCACAAGATAAAAATTAAATGGATAGGGTTATATTCCCCCCCTTAAAATATTAGCATACTTTATATGCTTATATGTTAAGGTAAAGAATGGGGAAGAGGGGATCCTCCAAAAATTAGTTATCCTTTCCCCCAAGTGTAAAGGAAAGGAAAATCATGGTAAACATTTTCATGCTTCTAGGATATATTAAATATGAATACATGTAATATTATACTACCATGAATGAAAGTGAGAAAACAAATGGAGCTACAAATGCCACTAGTGAGGAGCAACATAATAGAAAAAAAAATATTATATAGACTGAATAGGTGTAGCAACACATGGATGAGTTATAGCACCAAAATCAATAAGTTATATTTTATTTATCAAGGCCTAGAACTCACTAGTGGAATGACCATGTGTTATGCTTTATGTCGAAGATCACAAAAGAAAAATTGTGTGCTTCCAAAAAACCACTTGTACACAATGAGCCTAACTTTCAATTATCAAAGAGATTGATAAAAAGAGTTAAGATTTTTTTTTAAATGTGCAATATGATCTTTCTTAAATAAGCAAGTTAGTGAAGGTAATCATGTGAAATAAAATTAATGACTAACCCTTCAAAGATAGAACATTTTTTAACTCACATAACATGTGTTCTAGTGAGTGGAAAGTGATAATGCAAGAGGTGTGGAGGTGTTTCACAAATTGAGAAAAAAATTCTCAACCACATGAGGTGATAAAAAACTCTACAATTCCTCTATGTGAGCTTAAGTGTAGTGTGAATATGAATCTACTAAGTAGGCTAAAAGTTAACTAGTTTAGTAATACCTCTTTTCACACTAACACCCCCCTTAAGCGATACTTAGGGAGTAAGCTAAATGATGAAAAGATGAGTCTTGATAACAAGGACTTGAAAGGTACTTGTGTATAATAATGATCTCTTACAAATGGAGAAAAAGGAGAAAAACCAATGCGAAAAAAACTCCTCTTAGAAAAGAGAGAGAAGGATAAGACCTCCTAAAAATATGTCCCCTGAAGATAAGAACATGATGATGAAGAACTCCTAAAGCACGTCGATGTTGTAAGATCTATCAAAGATGAACTGGTGTTTACTAGAATAAATGAGCCTCCATGAAATGTAGATCAAGATAAGAGATACAAAACATTACATGAGTTAACATATGAACACTACTCAATCATTAATACATAAAGGAAATCAAATTATGTGAAGTTTAAAATACAGACAGTACTTTGATTCTAGAGTACCAGAATTTCACAAAATATGTTCCACTAAAATAATCCCCCATTCGAGAGATAAAGATAGAAGGTCCATGAGACCCCAAAAGTAGAAGTTTCCTCCACTTATCCATTGAAAGAATCATTAGAATAACACTATCATAATCCCACCTTAATGATAAGATATATGAGGAGACCAACTAAAATCGAGAAAAAAGTTTGCATTGAATTTAGACCCAGAATTAGGTATAAAAGATATACAAGAAACTTAAAAAGAGTGTGCATCAAGGCACACATGTATGAGATAAGAATAACTAGGATCCATTACTATGATGGCTAATCAAGGCTCTACACAACCACACATTACACTTTATAATTTAGTGTAAGTACAAAATTCCTAAATTCCCTCCCTAAGGAACACAATTTTAGTTTTTGTGGCACTTTATATGAGCGCATTTACAAAATTTGTTGTTTTAAGACCTTACAAGTTTTTTTCATGAGGTGGAAAATGAAGACATGCATTAAGTATATCTTTAACAACTCAAAAATTGAAAGAACATAAAATAAAAACCCCCTTTTCCAATGACAAAACAAAAAATAACCCTTTTTCCAATTATCTAGGTTGATTTGCAGATGGTGGGCACTATGAAACTTAGCAAAGAAAATAATAGTAGAGTTTCTATGCATGATTTATTACCTCTATAAGAGACGGGAACCAACCATGTTCAAGGCCCCAGGTCATAGAGGTCCAAGAGTGGAAGGCTACCCTAACTTACCTCGATCTAAAGGGATGTTTCAAATGATGGATGAGAATGATGAGGACTATAAGGTATTGCAACCATTCTTCAGAACCAAACTATAATCTAGGCTAGGTGAGTTAGCTTTCTGGAGTCAGTTATATGCCTCAGATAGCTCTCTGTTTGAGGATGACAGTGCAGTTTTGGGATGTCAACGCGGTGCGCTGGCATCTGCCAAGCGTGTTGGCATTCGTATGACTAGACAATAGTGGACAAGGTAAAACAATAGTGGACAAGGTAAAACTACCAAAGAGACCTACTATCAACCTAGCTAGCTCAATCTAGATGGTAAAAATAGAATGAGAAAGTAGACACCGAAATGATAAATTAAATAGACTAGAACTAAGGTGACAAAGATAGTTGCATAAAGATATTTGTTTGCCCACTAGCTCCACATGTTCACTCACCTACACACAAGAAAGAGGGAAAAAAATTGGGAGTTTTATAGGGGTCTTCCTCAGTTAGACCCTCATTATGGTTTTTCCACCTCTACGAACAACCAAGATAGCAATGATAGAGAAATATATGATAAAGAAGAAAAGAAAGTAGAAAACACAATAAACACTACAAAATAGTGGAGTGTTATTCAACCAAATCATAGAGGAGAGGAGTGAAAATGTTACCACCTCCACCAAGAGATCACTAGCCAATGATGGAAAAAGAGAGCTTGAACAATCACCACAGCCTCAACTATGGTGAAGGGAGGTGTTGCAAAACCTCAAGCCCCTGCTACAATGACTTGTTCTACACTTGCTCTATGGAGTTGATAAAGTGTTGTTGTTGTTGCTGCTACAGAGTGCCAAATTATTGCTTGAATTGATGGAAGTGAAGTGAAATCTTAGAGATTTATGAAGATATGTATAGCTACTAAGAGGCTTGATTGAATGAGCAAGATAGGAATTTCAAGGCCAAAATAGGGAGGAAAGAGTCATTTTTCAGGTCGGCTAGTCAAAGAGGGACGTTACAATTTCTTCCCAATAGGAAATGTAATGCCTCTACAAACTTCAAATGCAAGAATCCATCAAGGATGTAAGAACACTATGTAGATGTCTACACGTTGCATGGGCTTCCTCGATAGTTATTCTTCTACCAACATAAAAGACAAATTCCAAGTGGAATGAAGGCAGCTTGTTGATATGGAATTTCATCTTCAGATTTGGTTTTCTAAGGTGAGGAAGTGTAAACGGGGAATTTGTGTAAGGGGTACAATTCATTTCTATATTTTTTCCCCCTACTTTAGTGAGAATGAATACTAATGAGTGCTTCGATAAACTAGATCAGAAAGGTAGTAGGCTTAGAAATGTATACCTAAACTGTCAAGGAAGCAGATCACAATCTCATGAGATTGAAAGCATAGGTTGTAACAAAAGACTCCATAGTCCTACAAAACCATGAAATTATAGAATGAAAGCATCTTACAAGCTTGTTGACCTACAAGGAGGTGACCCCCAAGATCTCTCACATGAAGGAAGCCCTGAGAAGTAAGCACCTCATAGGTCCACAGACCTGCAAGGAAGGTGTCCTCCAAGATCTCACACATGAAGGAAACTAAGAAAAGTGTCTCATAGGCTCGTAGAACTACAAGGAAGTTATCCTCGAATATTTCTCACATGAAGGAAACCTAGAAAAGTGCCCTACAGACCTATAGACCTATAAGGAATGTTTCCTCCAAGATCTCTCACATGAAGGAAATCGAGAAAAGCGCTCTACAGACCTACAAGGAAGGTGTCCTCCAAGATCTCTCACATGAAGGAAACCTAGAAAATCTCCCTACAGACTCGAAGAATTGCAAGGGAGCGACCCCCAAGATCTCTCACATGGAGGAAGCCCAAAGGAAGCACCCTACAAGCTTATAGACGTACAGGGAGGTATCCCCCAAGATCTCTCAAATGGAGGAAACCAAAGGAAGGGGACTTTGCAAAGTCAAGAAGCGGCTTTACAAGGGCACTTGCAAAGCGACATGTTTACCTGCAAATAGAACATATTAAAAAGAAGCCACATAGGAAAGTAAGTAGATAGTCATGTAGGCCATCAACAAGTTGGAAAACTTTTAGGGGGGTCCCTCGAGAACCCAACGTGAAAAGGAGATCCACTCAAGGGACGCATTGTTTAAAAGCACAGGAAGGAGGCTCGTTTCTCAAATCGATTTTTCATCAAGGAATCCTTTCAAAAGATGTTCACTTCATCAAGGAAGAAAAAGGAAGAAAAATGCCCCATCACAAGAGGAAGGTCAAAGCGGTTCCCACCTCAAATGAAAGTTCTCAAGTTCTTTCTTTATGAACCCATGATGAAGGAAACATGTTCCATAAGTTGCGAATACAATTTTGAAAAATGAATGCTCATTAAGACTTTCAAGAAAATATTCATTGGCAATGAATGTGTTTTCTGAAAATTAAAGCATTATAGAGATGGAATTGTTACACATGAGAGGGAAAACTCAAGCAAAGAAGAGGGAAAAAGAAAGGAAAAAAATAAAGAAAGAGGCAAACACGGACAAAGGGCACAAGGGGATTTGGTTTTATGGGGTTATATCTGCTCTTTCTTATATAAATAGTAGGGAATTGTGTTGCAAGGTGAAAGATCATCAATCCCCAACCAGATCAAGAAGAATGCATGAAAAATAAAGTAAAAAAATAAAATTGGGTCAACATGGAAGGAAAGTCCAAATGCCCCCAATGCTTTGCATCGTCGCCAATTTGTCAAAAATCAAGTCACAAATATGGAAGAATGATGAAATAGATAGAAGAAGGTTTACGATAGAAAAATTACTCCTGTATCCAAGAACAAACAAGGGTGACAAGGTTCATCTAGGAACACATAGCACAATCACGAGGGAACACATTACAACACTCACACATCTCTAATCTAAAGACAAAGAAGGAGCCTCCCCTAGCATTGATCGACCAAAAGGTCATTCACTTCTCACTCTAGATAATCGTAGGGGTAAGGAGGATGAGTCTACAGTAGTGGAATGTTAAGGGGATGATCTTTTGACCCTCCCACAACAAGGGCTAAGAAAGAGGGCCTCGCAAGGTCCCTTCCACTAAGCCCTTGTGGAGCTAGGGTCATCAACTTTGTGAAGATTTTTGACAAGGCTAGAACTTCATCAAGAGAGTTAAACAAGCACTTTACCAGAGTGCCATGTTTTATCTTGACGGATGGGGAAGACTGTGCCTAAGATTCACCACTAGGATCAACAAACAATTTGGGAGCAATGATGAACTCAAGGGAAGTCAGGACTAGTTTTGTTACTAGGATGGAACAAGTCAGTGCAGGACCACCCTTCAGAGTGGATGGGAACCTCTTGCATCCATTACTAGAAGGACCAACCTTTTCCTTTTATTTCATTCGGGGGGTGTGAACTCCCTACAGATGAGGCGAGAGGCACAAAGGAAGAGGAGAAAACTATAGCAAATACCACCAAAGTGTTCGAAATCTCTATGGGTTTTGAAAACGGTGGGATGTCTAGAAGGGACATCAACAAGGGTAGCTCTACTAAAGGAGTGATGAACACCTACACCTTTTTGGGGTCAGGCGCACTCACTATAGGAGTTAGAGGCGAGATGGAACTAGGTTGAATGGAAGCAAGAGAAAGGAGAGGAAAACACACCATAAGAGGTCCTAACACATGGGTGGCCATCTCCTCATCCTTCTTCTGCAAAGCGGCCTTCTCAGCCACAAGGGTCTTTCACCACGGCTTACACTCACATGCAAGGAGGTTTCTTTGGCTCTTCGAGCTAGAGGCTGAAGGCTACAAAGGAACAAAAGGCTCCTGCTCAACCATGGGAGTGTCCACTATAGTTTTTTCTAGTGGAGGAATAGACTCCTGAATGGGAGAAGGATGGATAGTTTGAGAAGCAGCAGGGGTAGTCAACTCAAGTGCTTCAATAATGAGCCTCTTCCCATTTACTTATTTGGGAGCAGAAATGATGGAAGGTTGTGGATCATATTCTCTTTGAAAGCCTTTATTTCTATCGTACAAATAGTACCAAGGCCTAAGGGGCTCAATAGGGAGATATGATATCCTAATCTTGGGTCTACGCCAAGCGGGTACCATCAAACTCAATAGGTAAAGGCTAGGATTACTCATCCAATACTCCTCCCAAGAAAGGGGAGCAGACAAGGTAGCCTAAGAAGGGGCAAGCTTCTCCTTTCCCTTTCGAGAAGAGGAGGTAGTTGGTCGATGTGCTACAAGAAAGATTATTTTTGGTTGTCCCTTGCCTCCAGTCTTATACTTTATGTAATTCTTATAAAGTAGGTCAATCCTTGGAGGAGGTGAACCAACTGAGGTGGGCCAAAAGTGATCCAATGAATATCCCCCATGAGACACCAGAGGCTAGTATCCAGTGTCATGCACTCCATGCATAGCACCTTCATGGAAAATTTTAAACATTTATGAATTACGGAGGTGATACAATTCATGGAAGCTAGCCAAGGTATGCCTAGCTTCAACCTAAACAAATATGACTTTGGAATAGCATCAAAAATTGTGTCAACAACCCTATGTCTAACTAGGATGGACAAGGTTATCAAGCCATATGGTTTGAGACATAGACCATCATTTGTATGGATGGTGTATTTTGTTTCTTTGTACTCCTCCCTTTGTAATGAATTCAATAATAATGTTTCTTCTATAATAACAATCACACGGCTCATGGGGTCAACCAAAACCCCCATCACTATGTTTCCATTGAGGCGATTTGGACTGTAGAGGGGAGAAAACTTATTTTTCATAGGAATATCCTATGAGGTGAATGTCACATCTAGTGAATCGGTCGTAGGCTGATAAGGGGAAGTAATCATGACCATATTGACATAAGCCTCAGGTTGAGTGACATATTCAAAGGCATCGACAATAATGTTAGAAGAATGAGATGAAAATGGGTCCATGTATATCAGCAACTCAATTTTCACTTTTGCCATTGATTTATTTTTATTTTATTTGCTTCCATCAAGATGAATAGTACCATCCTCAATGTGATCTTATATTTCTTGATGCAATTGTATTCAATGTTAAGTATCATGTATGTTGACTCAATGGTATTGATAGTAGGTACTTGCATCATACCAAATAGGGTAAGGTTCCTTAAGAGGCTTACGATTCTACAAGGCTATGATCTTATACTTCACCAACTACAAGATGAAAGAATAGGATTCTTCCAACTTTGTGAACTTTCAATTGCATCTGAGGTCATTGTCATCCGCAATAGCGACTACATTCACAACGACCTTACCTTTCCTAGAGATTGATACGATTGATCTTCCTTCAGAATGGGGGTGCGAGAGGATCACCCAAACTAAACTACAATTTGTTGATACTATCCTAGTGTTGCACACTGTTAGAATTGGCTATGGATGCCAAGATCTATGGACCAAATAGAAAGCACAAAGAAGAGAGAAAATAATTTGACAAGAATAAACTGTATTCAATGTCAATGATAATGGAATTGCTTGATTTTACAATGAGAGACCCCTTGGTTATATAGCCAAGGTGAGAACATTGGAGTGCATAAGATTATGACAAGTGTCATAATCTTATGACATGAGACAACAATGAAAAGCTATCACTCCACCTAAAGTGGAAAGGTGATAATGTGATAACCACCACAAATAGTGGATCTACCACAAAAGGTGGAAACCTAATCACATGATATGTCCATGAAAGGTGGAGGTGATAAAGTAATAAGAAGATAAGTCCACCAAAGGTGGAAATTCTCCAACAACTCCTATGTGGTCCCTAAGTAAACTTAACTAAGGTGTAATTATGACCTAGGACAAGGTACAAAACATTTAATTACACCAACACCCCCCCTTAAGTGCAACTTAGGGAGAATGTACACAAATGCAAACAATGCAAGATGGGTCCTGACAACTAGGCCATGTTAGGTACCCATGTACAAATGCAATGCAATCTCTCACAAACGGAGAAAAGGAGAAAACCCAGTGGGACAAAACTCCTCCCCAAAAGAGAGATGAAATACAATAATGGAAATGCTCTCAATGATGCATGAGAAGGTAAAAACCCCATGTGAGGAAAAAGACCCCCCCATAAGAGAGAAGTAGAAGAGAGACAAGGCAGCCCCCCCTCAATGTTGAGTCTCCTGCAATGATGGTAGAAGCTCGACATTGAATGCTGAAGATGATCCAATTTCGCCAAACAACGTTCCTCCCCTTAGGAAGAAACAAAACCAAGGATGTATGCAGGATGTATGATGTCTCTGAATGATGCTCAAGTGTCTCCATGTTGATGCCGAAAGATGACACACTCCAAACAGGTGTTCTAGGCCACACTACTGAAGAGTACAATCCAACATCTAGTAGAGATGAATGTAGAACATGATCCAAAGAGAAAGATATCCCCTCTAAAGACAAAGAAGCCTCCTCCAAATTTTGTCCAAAAGTATCCACACTCACACCAAACTGCAAAGAATGATCATGTAGAGAATGAACAAGAGGGTCAGAGTGTTCCCTCGAAAACAATTGAAGAAGGAGCATCTTCATCAAAGAGAAGATGAATGTCATCAATAGTGTCCCCCAAATTTGCAAGATGAGACTCCACAAAAAAGTTTGAAATACATGTCAAGAAGCCATCCAAAGTAGCCATATCTGGAAGATAATGTATGTCCTGCTGCACTGAATCACAAGGAACCAAAACTGTGGAATCACAAGCATCATCAACTACAACAGTAGATGGAGGAGATGAAATGCATGGCTCAAGTACTGGATCTGATGTGAGAACTCCCAAGTTCAAGTAGCCAAATGTCTCCTCTGAATCATGGTTCACACTAGAAGTGTGATCAATAGTCAAAGGAACAATGTCACCATCAGAAGAAAAATCTGCAAAGGTATACAGCCAATATGAATGATCAACCACCCTAGTAGCAATAATCTCTCTACTCTCCAAGTCTCGAATGATGACTGAATCAGGGGTGAACTCCACAATTCTCCCATCTCCACCATGTGTAATCTGATATATGGAAAGAAGATTATTCATCAAATGAGGAACACACAAAACATCCTGGAAAGTGTTGTCCCCAAAACTAATAGATCCCTTCCCTATTACACTCATGTATGTATTGTTTCCCATCAAGATAGGAGACATAGAACAAGGCTGAAATGAAGAGAATATAGACTGTGAAGATGCCATATGATGTGATACTCCTGAATCTAGAAGCCATCTACCTGATCCTAGACTTGAATAAGCACAAAGAGCTTGTCCTTTATTTCCTAATGTAGATGCCAAATGAACTTTTCCCTTAGACTGTTTTGAAGAAGAAGGAGAAGAAGGTGATTCAAACATTCTAGAAGGCAAATCAATTTGATTCTTTTTTAGAAGATTCTTCAACTCATCAATGTCCTTCTTATAACAATAGTGTTCTTCATGTCCATCCTTCTTGCAATATTCACAAAAATGCCTCTCCTTCTTAGATGATTCCCCTTTGAAAGAGGATTTTTTCTTTGTTTGATCTGAATGTGGATTATTCTTTGCTTTCTTATGTTTCTTATCTAATTCTGATTCCTTCACTTGATTAACCAACAATGCCCGAGATTTAGTAGTCTTGATGAGACCCATTGAGATAAGCTTTTGTTGCTCATGTATCAACATCTCAGAAAATGATTTAAATGAAGGTGTAGTATATGCAGACCCCATAGTCAATCTATCAGTATGAAAGCTAGAAACAAAAGAACCATAATCAGGACCAAGTTTTCTCATTGTATTGTAGACCAACTGAATGTCCTTTTTATCAATTCCACATGCTTTACATTGCTCTCCTAGATCATTAACCTTAGTGATGTAGTCTTGGATGTTGTCAAAGTTCTTAGGATCAAGGCTCATCAAGTCATTATCAATTTGATAGCCTCTTACTTCATCTATAGTACCATACAATGTTTTCAATTTTTCCCAAGCTTCATGAGAATTGTTACATGATTCAATCTAAAACAAAAAATCTTGAGAAACAAGTCTACGAAGACATCCAAGAGCTTTGGTATGTTTGATCATCCATTTTAACTTTTTATTTTCATCTGTAGGTTCAGGCACCTTATTTTCAACATATAGAGAGTGACCTTTTGTCATTAGAATACTCCATGCATTTTGATGCCATGTTGAATAACTATATGATGTGAGTAAAGGAACCTTGGAATGATCCATGAAAATGAGAGAGCACAAGCAAACAGATCAAAAGAATGCACCAAGAGACCCCCCCCAAATCACTCAATCAAGAAACCCCCCAAGAAATATCTAATTTGACACTTTATACTTAGTGCTTTTACAATTGCCACTGCCAAAAACAGCAAAGTGGACTTTGATTTTGGTACATGCAAATTGCCAAAATAGGCCACAAACTCACAGTGAAAAAATTATAGTAGATCAGATAAATCTGATCACACCATTGGAAATTACACAAAAAATCATGCAATTTCAAAAAAAACGGCACCCAAAAATGTTACCGTAGGAGCAAGTTATGAGCTCCCAAAGTGCCCAAAATGAGGACAAAATAGCAACACCTGTGAGAATCTGCAATTTCTAGAAAAACCAGAAGCCAAACCCAAAAATTTATTGCACCACTATGAAGATCACAAAATATTAGCTCAAATCAAAAAAAATTGCTTGAAAACAGGGGCCAAAATGAGTGAGATATGAAGCTTCAAAGTCGGACTGCCAAATCAAAAAGCCCAACGGTGAGGGGGCAAAAATTTCTTGGAAAAGCTGATGAAGCGATGACGTCAACTGACCAAAGGAATAAATTTGATGGGCTAGCGGATGTCACGTGGTGACCAACCTTAAAATTGATGGTCATCTACACGTCAATGTCACCGTCCGTACTTACCGAAATATTCTGCCGGTATATTCTTTGATCACCAGGAAATTGCCAGAATATGCCAATTTTTACCGGAATATTCGCTGACTGAAATCTTTTGAGAATATGTCAGAATCTTCACACATCTGACGGAATATTCTATGAGATCCACCGGGAATTCTGTCACTGCCACCTGAATTTTGGTTTTGCCGGCCGGTTGGTAGATGGGGGCAGCGAGGGCCACGGCCATAGGCCACATGGCCTCTGTCGGTCAGCGGGTGAGTACAGCTGCAATTGCAGGTACTTAAAATAATTTTGAATTTATTTATTTATTTATTTTTCAAAAAAATTCAATGAATTTTTTTGGAACTTTACAATTTTTTTTTTGAAATTTTCTCCCAAAAAAATTATAAAATTTAAAATAAATGCCGATAGAAATATTTAATTTATTTTCATACCGACAATAATGATGGCGACCTGGAGGTTGTACAGCTCTTCGGGCAAAAATTTTTTGCTTCACCAGATGACTTGCTCCGATTTGGACGATTGGACAATCGATCTTAGGGTTTTTGGCCCTTCTGGATGCGATGGCAGGGTCGGATTTGACCCAAAATGCTCCAAAAATGCAGCTACCTTTTGGATCTAGCAACCACAATGCAGCTTCAAACCCTCATAGATTTGGCCTCATATGTCCGATTTGGACGAAACAAAAAGCAAAATCGACTTTCTTGAACCTTCCAGACGTAATGGTGAGCTTAAATTTTCACCAACAAGCTCCGATATAAACCTGCAATAAAGAGCCAAAAATGGAACCTCCCCAAATCTGGTACCTCTCTTCAAAAAAACTCTCTCCAATGGCACCCAACCCGCTCTGATACCATGTTAGAATTGGCTATGGATTCCAAGATCTATGGACCAAATAGAAAGCACAAAGAAGAGAGAAAATAATTTGACAAGAATAAACTATATTCAATGTCAATGATAATGGAATTGCTTGATTTTACAATGAGAGACCCTTTGGTTATATAGCCAAGGTGAGAACATAGGAGTGCATAAGATTATGACAAGTGTTGTAATCTTATGACATGAGACAACAATGAAAAGCTATCACTCCACCTAAATTGGAAAGGTGATAATGTGATAACCACCACAAATAGTGGATCTACCACAAAAGGTGGAAACCTAATCACATGATATGTCCATGAAAGGTGGAGGTGATAAAGTAATAAGAGGATAAGTCCACCAAAGGTGGAAATTCTCTAACTCCTATGTGGTCCCTAAGTAAACTTAACTAAGGTGTAATTATGACCTAGGACAGGGTACAAAACATTTAATTACACCAACACACACAAATGAGTGAAGGAAGGGTAATTCATAAGGGAAAACTTCTCTTTCCAAGGCCTTTGTAGGTTCCCTATGAATACCTTATGCACATCTTAATCAAGCAGCGGATATGAGATTTGTGAGAAGAGTGCTTGATATTGCATGATGAAGTCAATAATCTTTTCATTATCTCCTTGTTTGCATCGGACAAGATCCAAAAAGGTCATCTTTATTCTAATGTTAACTTGAAACTATCAGAGAAACTGGTTCACCAAATGATTGAATGATAAAATGGAATTATCGAGCAAGGAACCATATCATTCAAGTGTTGTATCCTTGAGATATCGAGGAAATAGTTTTATCATCAATGCATCATGAAGGAAAAAATTTGTGCACAAGGCATTAAAGGTGGACACATGTTCTTGTGGATCCCCTTTGCCACCATACTTTTAAAACTTCAGGATCTCCATTCCTTGTGGGGAGGGAGTGTTTAAAATCTCTATGGATAGTGGGCTATGTTGGAAGAATGATTGGAAAATAGGCTTGGTAGAGGCTTGGGAGAGACTTGCCAACTAGCTCTGTATATTACCCATATTCTGAAGGAGAGTATTGATAATAGGGTCATTGGAGGACATAGGACCAATGGAATCTCCTCTATAACCTCCATTGAAGCCACCTTCGGAACCACTACCATGGCCATCATTGGAACCACTATTGGAGCCATCACCACAAGAAAGGCCTCCATCAGAGCCACTTCCATTTCTGACACCACCACTGATGAGGGAAAAATGTGTCATCCTTTTACCTCTTATTTATGTCAAACCTTGTCATCTTTCCTAGTGTCTCATGTCGTTCCTGTCACTTTTTGTTAATGAACAGAAGGTATTTTATGAAATAGAAGAAAAGGTTTAAACTAGTGAAAATACCGATTTTGTTGATTGTTGTTAAGTATCTTTTTTATTATGGTGACATGAAGTGTTTAATGGTTGACAACGCACATGAAGGATATCGGTGGAAGGATAATTGAATTTCTGAAGTTATATTGTCATTATGGTTTTACTCGACAAAGATTAGTCATTCTGTTTTAGGTTGTTACGTTGTTCTTGGAAAACTTTCAAAAGACTTTAAAACTATTTTGATTATCTTCTAGAGGTTGTTGGCTGAAAGCCACTAACAACCAAAACATTTTACCAATTACATCGGAAAGACTGTTAGACATATAGGTAGCTTCAATATGTATATATATGCGTGTACGCTGAAACTAGATATCAATATACATAATTAAAAGTATAATCATCGTGATTTTCTATATACTTTGTCTATGTTGTTTGGATGAATGGAAGCAATAGTAGCATAATTCTATGAATGTGAGTTTTATCATCCAACGACTGGCAAAGGCATGGCCCACTTCCTCGAACGATTGGTGATTATTGAATTAATATTATGTGTGTGGTGATGTATGCTTTGAATTTATAAGTTGTTTAATTATTTATTTACTATATTACTGTCTAAATCTTCTGTTGTGTGATTTATTTCCATGAAGGTATTAATCGGTATCGAGTTTTCAAATCCTTACCATTACAATCTGTATTCATTCAATAGTTGTTTGTTGGTATATGCAGATCATTAAACATAAGAGTAGTTTGAATAAGTTAATGGGATTGTTCTGAATTTTAATTAAGTAGTATTGGAGGTTTGTTTTCAGTAGTTCAACTTTAACTTTGTAAAATTTTATTTTCAGATAGATTTATATTTTGTTACTTTACTACTCTTTTGTTAAGTGCTATTAATTTGTTTCTATGTAGAACTATTTCTTCAGAGGTTCCTGTCCCACTTGTGATAGGAAGTCTGTTAATCTGAATTCTGCCCATAACTAAATTATATTAGGTTGCATCCATTAGCCCTTAGTTTATTAATTGCATCTCTTCAACATATTTCCACAACACAGTTCAAAATCCTACGTTCCCAGATTGACACTTTAGGATGAACTGAGGAAGCCATTCCCAAGAAGTACATCAAACTCAATTTAAAGAGTAATTTAGAAACCACAGTTTTATCCAATCATTTTGGCGTCGTTGCTGAGGAATGGTTTTAAAGACCTACATTTCTAATGAACCAAGTTAGGAGCATTGTGCTAATGAGTAAATCCATGCGATAGTCAACCTTGTTTGGATAATTAACCTTGGTTTTGTTTTTCATAGCTCATTTAGGTGCATGAATCATAATAGGATAGTAGAGGAATATTTATTAGAAAAGAAAAGGGAAGTAGTTCGTAACCCAAAAAATCCAAAAAGAAATTAGCACCATCCATTGAGAGCCCACAACATCAAGATAAGTCCAAGTCACCCATTGAGACAAGTACCTTGACTCAAGAGAAACCAAAAAGTAAGTTGCCATCACTAGAATTTCCTGAACCTGATCTTGAGAAATGTGTTATTGAGACCAGTATTATCCAGACACCTGCAAATACCCAACCAAGATCTTTTGATATATTACACAAAAAAATTGAACAAATTCTCCAAAAATCTTATGGGGGTCAAGTTGGTCCATTTTTCGAAGAAAACCACAAGCCATTTGAAACTTATTTTACTCTGTGGGCATTTGAAGTCATGGATCCCAACAATAATAACAACATTAATAATGAAAACAACAACAATGACAACAATCACAATAGGGCATTGGCCAAAATTAACCCAGTCACTTTTGAGTTTCCAATCACAGATCCTAGAAGAGACACCCCTATGAAAAATATTCCTCATTCTGCTTTGCCCATTTTTCATGGTCTTTCAATGGAAGTTCCTGACATGTTTTTTTTTTAATTTGATGTGTTGTTTCACAGCTATGACTACCAAAATGATGCACAAAAACTCAAACTATTTCCATCTACATTAAATGATGCCGCCCTACAATGGTTTATGAACCTTCAGAACATTAGATCATGGACGGTCTTGAAGGAGCTATTCTTGAACAAGTACCAGGAATACTACAAGACAAAGGAGGTTTGGGATGAGATATTTTGCATGAATCAAAAGGAAGATGAGTTTGTAGAAGACTACCTTGAAATTTTTATGTTTAGTCTTCAACGGTCTCGTCAGGAGGGACTAAATGATGATACCATTAAAATGTTATTTCTTAGAGGGATAAGAGATGATGTTATGGAAGCATTAAATTTAATAGGAAAAGGGAATATCTCTAAAATAGAATTTGACGATTCGAGGTCACAACATTCGGGAAGGATCTATCCAAGTAGGCCTTATGCCACAGCCAATGCAACAAGTATCACAAAAAGGGAAATAGTAAATTTACTTGAAGACCTTAAAACAGATTTGTTGAGTCATGTGGGGAAACAAATAGACACTCTTTACACCAGTAGGAAACAAGAAGTCAAAAAGGCACTAGCTTTTTTTTGTCCAATGTGTTGCAAAAGACACAGTAGTGAGGATTGCCCATACAATAAGACAAACATCTCATCTTTAGAAGAACTCGATAAGAACTCTACCTTGAGGCCTCTTCCTGTAGGAGTAACTGAAATAAAATATTCTAAAGAACCTATCTATTATCTGGCCCCCAAGTGCCCCTTTCCACCCCGAGCAATGCACCCCAACATGATGAATGATTATCTTGTCCCAAGACTAAACCAACCCAGCTCTTATCAAATGGGATGGTATGGGGGTTGGCAACAACCCCCATACCCTCAATGGATGCCTCAGTATCAATATACTTCATAGTCATGGCAACAGGCATGGAGGCCACAAACGCCACAACCATCCGCATACCAACAACCATTCCCCTCACAATCACAATTTCCTCCTCCTCTTATGATTAACACATATCAATAGCCAAAATTTCTAGCTTTTCCATCATCATCCGCCCCACCTATTAATCCAACCCAACCACCAAGACCTATATCAATGCCATCCTAGCCCAACCCCAACCCCAACAATAAGGCCACCCAACGAGTATATAATAATGAGACAACAAGTTACTCCACCTATCCCTTAAATACATTAGAAGTAGATGGAGTTCAGTTAAGGTCTGGGAAGGCACTTCTAGGGCCCACCATTACTAAAATCAATGAGGAGTTAGAAACCGAGCCAGCCAAAGACCCCCCTTTTCCTGAATGATTTCAATCTGCACTAATAGAAAGGGAAGATTCTCAACCTGAGTTCGATTTTGTTAATGAGTTGTGCAATGTTAAAATTTAGATTCCTTTGTTGCAGGTCATCAAAGATATTCCTATATATACAAAAAAAAATTGTAATCTATGTACCCGGAAGCAACGGAAGAAGCAAGACCCAAAAATTGTTCAAGTCATTGGACAGTTGGTAGACCTTCTGCTTGGAAACATTACCATTCCAAAGTATGTTGATCCAAGGAGTCCATTCATTAAAGGAACCATTGGTAAAGTAAGTATTCCTAATACCCTTTTCGATTTGGGTGTTGCAATTAATGTAATGAAAAATGAAACAAAAGAAAAAATTTCATTAGAAGGACTTAGGCCTACTCCTACAATTCTTCAAATGGGAGATCGATCTTTGGTCAAACCCGAAGGTATGATTGAATATGTAATCCTTTCTATTTATTCATGGGAATACCCAACTGACTTTATGATTTTGCAGCCAAAAATTAAGCTGGGGGGATACCCCCTAATTTTGGGAAGCCCTTGGTTAGTAGCCACAAATGCATTTATCAATTTTCGATCAAGGAACATGGTCATTTGCAATGGTGAGCACAAGAAACAGCTGACTCTATACCCGCCAGTACAACCTTTGTTGGAAACAGAGGACCCCGTTTGGATTGATAGTGACTTGGATGAATCATTACCAATACTAACAATTGATAAAGCCTTAGATATGGAGGATCCTAATGAGGATAATGTTCTGATTGGTTTCCTTCAGAACAAGTATACATTTAATGAAATATTTGAAAGCATGGTCCTCCATTCAGGTATAAATACTCAATGTCCTTTTGGGGATTTTCCACTGGTAGGTAGTTCACACTCTATTCAACACTTTATCACATTGCATCAATTATTACCCCATAATTTCTTATATGGTTCATTCTTATCTTCTGCAAATTCAAGTGATATTCCATCTACCTTACAAGTCTTAGCTATTGAGTCACCAACACAATTTGTCGCTATGGAAATTCTACCTAATTGCACAATTAATATTAATCCACAACTAACCCCTAAACAAATCCAAGATCTTATTGCCATGCTTAGAATGAACAAAGAAACCTTCACCTAGGAATACCAAGATATGTGTGGCATTCATCCTAATACTTGCACCCATCATATCTATATTGAAGAAGGTAGTCATCCAATTAGGCAACCACAACATCGGCTCAACCCTGTTTTGCGCGACATAGTTAAAGAGGAGCTACAAAAATTATTAAATGTCGAGTTTATATATCATATTTCTGATAGTCAATGGGTTTCTCCTTTTTTCATGGTTCCTAAGAAAAATGGTAAATGGATAATTTGTGTCGATTATAGAGCATTAAATAAATCTACTAAGAAAGATCATTTTCCATTGCCATTTATTGATCAAGTATTGGACACTCTTGCAGGTAAAAAGTTCTTCTCTTTTCTGGACAAGTTCAGTGGTTATAAACAAATTCACACAGCACTAGAAGATCGGGACAAGACCACTTTCACTTGCCCTTGGGGTACCTTTTCTTATCGCGTCTTTCCATTTGGTTTATGTAATGCCCCTGCCATTTTTCAAAGGGTAGTTTTGAGCATTTTTGCAGATCTTGTCAGTGATTTTGTTGAGGTATACACGGATGATTTTAGTGTCCATGGTAATACTTATGAAGAGGCTAAAACAAACTTAGAAAAGGTGCTCAGGCATTGTATAGACACCAACCTAACATTGAGTCATGAAAAATTCCACATACTTATGACCGAAGGGATAGTGCTTGGCCATCACATTTCCTCCAAAGGTATTCAAGTAGATCCTAAAAAGGTCCAAATTATCCAAGACTTGCCTATACCCTCTAGTCAAAAAGATGTTCAAAGTTTTCTTGGCCATGTAGGATATTACCAGAGATTTATCCAAAATCTCAGTAAAATTGCATCTCCCTTGTTTGCCTTGCTAGCCAAAGATGTTGCTTTCTCTTGGACACCAGAGTGTCAAGAAGCCTTTGACTCCATCAAAACAAAACTCGTCACCACACCCATCCTTAGAGGACCAAACTAGGAACTACTATTCCATATCCACACAGATGCCTCTAACTATTTCATGGTAGTTGTGCTTGGACAAAAAGAGGATAATCTTTTCTACTCTATCTACTACATCAGCAAGAACTTCATGGGGGCCGAGGTAAATTACACGGTAACTGAAAAAGGGTTTTCAGTTGTTGTGTATGCCATTAATAAATTTCATCATTACATTACTGGTTATAAAGTGTTTGTCCACATAGATCATTCGACAATTCGGTTTTTAATGAATAAACCTGTGGTAATGGGTAGAATTATTAGATGGTTGCTTTTACTCCTGGAATTTGATATAACTATACTTGATAAGCCTGGTCAAGAAAATGTGGTTGTAAACTCTCTTTCCTGATTGCAATTATCAGACAATGAACCTACTCCATTTGATGATGCCTTTCTAGATGAGAACCTCTTTTCTATATCCACAAAGAGCCCCTGGTTCGCCGATATTGCAAACTATCTTGTTACATGCAAGTTTCCACCATATTTCTCTTCAAGGGAACGATGGAAGCTGGTGGACTCAGTGGATAGTATACATGGATCAATGGATTTCTCTTTCACACCGGCATTGATAATATCATGAGGCCTTGTGTAATCGAAGATGATATCTTCAATATACTTCGTGCATGTCATAAAAAACCACGTGGAGGACACTTTTCTACTCAATGGACTGCCCAAAATATTCTCACTGCAGGTTACTACTAGCCTACACTCCATAAGGATTCTGAATGCTATGTTCATCATTGTGAAAAATTTCAGTGCATGGGCCAACCCACATGCTTGGATGAGATGCCCTTACATCCATAGTTTTCCATAGAGCCATTCAAGAAGTGGGGCCTTGATTTTTTTGGCCCAATCAACCCACCATCATAGAACAAGGAATACATCCTTGTATGTATCGATTATGTCACCAAGTGGTTGGAAGTGATAGCCCTAAAGCATGCCAGAGATACAAAATTATCCAACTTCTTGTACTCTGAGATTTTCACAAGATTTGGTGTACCGCACGAGATAACCACTGATCAAGGACCACAATTTACATTAGAGCTCATTTCTGCCCAGGTTCATGAATACAAAATCCGCCATCACAAGTCCACACCTTATCACCCTCAAGCCAATGGGCAAGTAGAAGTCACCAATCGAGAGATTGAGAATATTCTTACTAAGACAGTTGCTCTTCATAAACATGATTGGCTACATGACTTCCTGAGGCCATGTGGGCCTATCGAACAACGTGGAAGACCACTACTAGTCTGACCCCTTATGAGCTCGTTTATGGTAAGAAGGCAGTCCTTCCCATTGAGTTTGAGATTAAAACTCTTCACACTGCACTACAATTGGGTATGCATCTTTCTAATGCACAAAAGGCATGCATCGACCAACTACATTCTTTAGATGAATTACGCCAAGAAGCACTCTTCCACACTGAGATCATCCAGAAACAATGTGCTCTATGGCATGACCACCACATCTGCTAATGGTCATTTCAACCTAGCGATTGGGCACTCCTATACGACTCTCACTTCCAAGACTTCAAAGGAAATTTTCACACACGTTGGTTGGGGCCCTATGAGATTCATACCGTATATGCTAATGGCGTTGTTCGTCTCTACACAATTGACTTTGAAAGATGATCTCTTCTCGTCAATGGTCACCACCTCAAAATTTACAAGAAGCCTCTTTCCAAAGAATCTTTCTTTTTAGAGGTGGCACAAGAACTTACTGTTGTTCCTTTCGGCCTCCTTTGAGATTGATCACTTCTTAAAAAAAAAAAAAAAATTTAAAACTTAGTGGTGAAAACCAATTTCTCGGCGCCACTAGGCGGTGGTAGATTGAAAATCGGACAACCGACGGTCTATCGCCGATTTAAAAAAAAAAAACAAAACTTAATGGTGAAAACCAATTTCTCGGCACCACTAGGCGGTGGTACATTGAAAACCGAACAACCGGCAGTTTATCGTCGATATTATAAAAAAAAAAAGAGAAAAAAAAGAAAAAGTAAAAGTAAAAGAGAAAGAAAGGAAGACAACACATGACCAAGAAAGATCTTCAACGTTGGCACCCCGCCTTCCTGGCCCATTCTTCCTGCTGCCCAGCAATTGGCCTTGCCTTGTTCCTGCACCTCGTTGTCAGGAGCTCATTTTAGTTTCCGTTGGTTGGCGCTGTCCTTTTCGCCTGGTCGGGTTCTACGACCCTTCACATCTATTAGTGCCCTTTGTGTCACAATGGTTGTTTGTCGCTTTCAGCCAACAACCATTGCTTCGGCTGATTTTATGTTCATGTCTCTCTCATGACAAGAGTTGATGTGGTTACCTCCTAGCCAACTTTCTAGTCTCTTCTTTGCCAAGAGCCATTTTCCTGCTCGAAGATTGTCGCCTTGTTAGTCATCATACTCCACCTTGACGCTGTTCTCATCCTTTTTTTTCCACGCAGTGTTCTCCACCTGGTTGCTTCTATTCGGCTTCATCATGCCTCTACTTCTCGTACTGCACTCTTCCACCCTATCATTGTCATGAGCTGGCATCATCATCAATATTAGTTTCAACACATGTGTCACCACGTCACCACTCCTGTCCATCAACGGTCATCGGTATCGGTATTTCACATTTCTTTCCTTTTATTTTTATTTTCTTTAAATACCGCTTGTTCATTTACCAATGATGATGTCACCCCTAGATGGGTAACTTGCTAAGCTGGGGGGAAGTGTCACATCTACCATTGTTTCTTGTCTTTTTCATAAAATCCCTATCCCATCGTATCTACATTCATTGATTTCCAGTATGATTTGTCATAGATAACAAACTCCCTCTTAATACCACCATAATCATTACAATTCGCTGCAAATAATAAACTAGAAATCTCCATTTTTTTAACCACTTATCATAAACCCATTCTTATCATCTACACAAAATTGCCAGTTAAAATTTTTCCTATTCCTAGTAATATTTGTCTCTACAAAACCGTTTTCACTCTTTACCGGGTTTGAAATCTGAACTGTTTGGATTGCACCTCCTGGTAATGATATGGTAGGAGCATGCATACACTACTATGAGCCAACAACTATGGGTGATTTAAGGGATCCTGCAATGTTTGAAGCCTACAAGATAATCAAGCAAGCAGGATGGGATACGTATTTCAAGAGAGTTTGGGGTTTGATGAGAAATTGGCTCGTGAGTTCGTGACAACTTGTAACAATATGCGGGCACAAGTCTGTGGGCTAGCAATTCTTTTCTCATTCGAAAGTATAGAAGATGTCATGGGATTTCCATTGACAGGAGAACATTATTTTCCTGACAATTTTGGGTGTGAGAAAGACCTCAAATCCCTCCGTAAGAAGTTCCTAGCGTGTGGAGAATCGGTCAAAATGGTATCAAGTCAGTGCACAAATTTATCTTCACTCCCCACTCCGTGGAACAATGTGATGAAATTTATTATCTAGTATTTGAATTATGAAGGAAGGTATGTATATGTTTATGCAAACAATTCTGACTGATGATACATTTGAGATGGGGTGCACTCATGAACATTCCTTTCTTTCTATATTATTCCTTAATGTGAATGCGTAAAGCAATCTAGAAGGGTAGTGAGAATTCATTGGCACATCATGGGTTGATTAAATTGTTAATCATAAGATGATTGAAGAGGATTTCACCTCCTAGGGACTGACTCATTCATTGTAGATGAAACCCCTAATAATTCTATTGAAGATACCCTCCCTACTTTTGCACACTCTGCCAAAGATGACTCCTAGAGTATAAGAAAATCTACTAACACCCTAGAGGAGGAAGAGTCTGGTCAAGAAAGCTTAAAAGATAATAAACGCACTAAAGGTTTGGAGCTTGAAAATCTTCTTGATAGTTCTAAGAAAGGAAAATCGCAAACCTTAGGGTCGAGTGGAAAAAAGGCTAAGGGTTCCAATACTAAACAACCTAACCCTAAGGTTACCGTAGTCTCTACCCCTGGCCCTAGGATTGAAAAGAAACAGCGTAGTGGGACTACTTCAACTATTGTTTTAGAAGGAAAACAATTGTCACTTGATTTCACAGACAAATTAGCCAACCTGGCTAATGTAGCTAGTGGTTTAGGTTTGCAAACACCTAAGGATGTTGTGGATTTGACAATAGTGGCAACAGTCTCTCGAAAAACTAAAAGAACAAAAGCTACTGCTAGGGAGTTGAGAAGAAGTAAGAGAAAGAAGCAGCAAGTGGTAGACCTTGAGGATCCCTCACAACACCATGAGGAACCTAAAAAAAAAATTAAGATGTCACCTCAAAATTCTCCTATTTTAGGGGAAGAGCTTGAGAAAAACTCTGAGGCATTTCCTTAGCATTACCCTATCTTAGAGAATATGCCATGTAGTCAAGAAGATATTCTTGATAAAAATGTTATTCAGACTGAGTCTGCCCTGGCCAAAATTTATAATGATCTTGACAATCCTGAGGATCACACACCGCATGAAACTACCCAAGAAGAAGAGCATCAAGTAGAAGAAAGAGTAGGGTCTGAAGTAGACATGCAGAATTAGGAACAAGGGAATATTGAAACCCTTCGCCAGGAACAACAAACCGACCAAGAGCCAGAGGCAGAAGAGGAGTATGAGGAAGAACAACCCTTGCTCACTAATGATGACATTCGCAACCTGCAAAACTTGGTGACTAAGCTAACTGAGGAGAATGAAACTCTACAGAATCAAGTTCAAGTGGTAGAGTCACACAACTCATCGCAAGTGATTGAAATCAGTCAGTTGAAAGTAGCACTTGAGTAGGCACAGGCCCCCAAGACATCAGTGATAGCCATTTAGGAGCATGAAAAATAGTTGCAATAACTTCATCAATTGTGTGTCAAAGAAGCCACCAATACCTTGCAAAAACTTGTCCCTTCTCTCTCTGGTTTGTATTCTACACTCTCTTTGCATGAGGACATGCAAGGTCTTCAGCTGGGGGGAAATGATGAGGGAAAAATGTGTCATCCTTTTACCTCTTATTTATGTCAAACCTTGTCATCTTTCCTAGTGTCTCATGTCGTTCTCATCACTTTTTGTTAATGAACGGAAGGTATTTTATGAAATAGAAGAAAAGGTTTAAACTAGTGAAAATACCGATTTTGTTGATTGTTGTTAAGTGTCTTTTTTATTATGGTGACATGAAGTGTTTAATGGTTGACAATGCACATGAAGGATATCGGTGGAAGGATAACTGAATTGCTGAAGTTATATTGGCATTATGGTTTTACTCGACAAGGATTAGTCATTTTGTTTTAGGTTGTTATGTTGTTCTTGGAAAACTTTCAAAAGACTTTAAAACTATTTTGATTATCTTCTAGAGGTTGTTGGCTGAAAGCCACTAAAAACCAAAATTTTTTACCTATTACATCGGAAAGACTATTAGACATATAGGTAGCTTCAATATGTATATATATGCGTGTACGCTGAAACTAGATATCAATATACATAATTCAAAGCAGAACTGTGGTGATTTTCTATATACTTTGTCTATGTTGTTTGGATGAATGGAAGCGATAGTAGAATAATTATGTGAACGTGTGTTTTATCATCCAATGACCGGCGAAGGCAGGGCCCACTTCCTCGGTTGATTGGTGATTATTGCATTAAGATTATGTGTGTGGTAATGTATGCTTTGAATTTATAAGTTGTCTAATTATTTCGTTGCTGTATTACTATCTAAATATTATGTTGTGTGATTCATTTCCTTGAAGGTATTAATCGATATCGAGTTGTCAAATCCTTACCATTACAATTTGTATTCAGTCAATAGTTGTTTGTTGGTATATGCAGATCATTAAACATAAGATCAGTTTGAATAAGTTAATGGGATTGTTCCGAATTTTCATTAAGTAGTATAGGAGGTTTGTTTTCAGTAGTTCAACTTTAACTTTGTGAAACATTATTTTTAGATAGATTTCCGTTTTGTTACTTTACTACTCTTCTGTTAAGTGCCAGTAATTTCTTTATGTTCAGAACTATTTCTCACAGGTTCCTGTCACACTTGTGACAAGAAGTCTATTAATCTGAATTCTTCCCATAAGTAAATTATATTAGGTTGCATCCATCAGTCCTTGTTTCGTTAATTGTAGCTCTTCAGCATATTTCCACAACATAGTTCAAAAGTATATGTTCCAGGATTGAAACTTTAGGATGAATTGAGGAAGCCATTCCCAAAAAGTACATCAAACCCAATTTAAAGAGTAATTCAGAAACCATAGTTTTATCCAATCAACCACCATGACCTCCACCGAAACCATTCCCACCAGCATCCCCCCTATCACCGAAGCCACCACCACTATCAAAGCCTCCACCACTCATCCTAGAGAAACCCCCACTGCTAGAGGTAATAGGAGGGGTGAAGCTAAAACCCAAGGGGATCCTATTCGCTTTGAGAGTTTCAGATCATTCAGAGGCAGAAGGGATGTTTATTGAAGGGACTATTTCAGCCATGTATATAGATGTGGGAGGCATCAATACTCCTAATTGTATCTCATGTTCTTCAAAAGTGGCCCCTTGTATAATGATAGCATTATTCAAAGGGGCACATGCTTCAATCAGACTAGAGAGGCTAGCCAAGAGTTCTATTCTTGTTCGGTCTTTTCCCACCATATACTTTAATTAGCTAATAACTTGAGTGGCCTTAGCAAACTTCAGGTTTCTTTCGAAGTGATTTTCTAAGTCACCCAACCCTTTGCTAAGGGAATAGACATATTATGAAGGATTATGAACAACCTCATGCTCATCTACCGACAAAGGTGTGCGATATGTAGGAGGATTGGGGATGTGATCAATTTCATCAGGGATTCCTACCTTGCCCCTCAACAACTGCTCCTGAGTTAAAAGACCCATCGTAGGTCTGGAGAAAAGGCATGTAGAGAAAATAGAGGTGACCCTCATCTTCTCCATTGGAAGGTGTTGTATACTTCTCCTGACAACATACCCAGAGGTGGTGGACTAGGTTGTGATGCTCATAAACCTTCACAACACTCAGGGGCACGATGATCAAAAGGCACATGGGATAGTTTCAACATCGAAAAACGAACAGATGTGGGTTCACGTTGGGTTAACCAAAAATGTAAGAGAGGGGGACCAACCACGTTCAAGGCCCTGCATCACGAAGGGCCAAGACTGGAAGGATACCCTTATGTACCTCAATCTAAAGGGATGTTTTGAATGAGGGATGAGAATGATGACTATAAGGTCCTGTAGCCATTCTTTAGACCCAGCCTATAATTTAGGCTAGGCGAGATGGATTTTTGGAGTCAGTTTTGTGCCTTAGACAACTCTTTATCCGAGCATAGAAGCGTAGTTCTAGGATGGAAACACAGTGTGCTGGTGTCTCTCACGCACGTTGGCATCCATATGGCCAGACAACAATGGACATAATAAAACTACCAAAAAGACCTACTATCAACCTAGCTAGCTCAATATAGATGGTAAAAATAGAATGAGAAAGTATACAAAGTAGACACTAAAATGATAAAGTAAATAGACTAGAACTAAGGTCACAAAGATAATCTCACAAAGATATTTTTTCACCCACTAGCTCCACGCATTCTCTCACCTACACATAAGAAAGAGGGAAATTTGTTGGGGGTTTTCCTCAATTAGACCGTTGTTTCAGTGTTTCCACCTCAAAGGATAGCAAAGATAGCAATGATAGATAAATATATGATAAAGGAGAAAAGCAAGTAGAAAACACAATAAACACTACGAAATAGTGGAGTGCTACTCAACCAAATTGTACAGGAGAGGTGTGAAAACAATACCACCTCCACTAAGATTTCACTAGCCAATGATGGAGAAAGAGAGCTTGAAAAATCACCACAACCTCAACTATGGTGAAGGGAGGTGTTGCAAAACCTCAAACCCCTACTCCAATGGCTTGTTCCACACCTGCTCTATGAAGTTGATAGAGTTTTTTTGTTGCTTCTATGGAGTGCCAAAGTGTTGCTTGAAGTGATGGAAGTGAAGTGGAATCTTAGATATTGCTCAAGAAATGTAGAACTACTGAGAGGATAGATTGAATGAGAAATATAGGCATTTCAAGGCCAAAAGAGGGAGGAAAGAGCCATTTTCGGGTCGACTGGTCGAAGAGGGATGTTACAATTCGTTCCCAATAGGAAATGTAATTCTTTTGCCAACTTCAGACATGGGAATCCATCAGGGACATAAGCGTGTCTTATGGGCATCCTTGACAATTATTCTTCTACCAACACAAAAGGAAAATGCCAAGTGGAATGAAGGTAGCTTGCTGATGTGGAATTTTTCCTTCGAATTTGGTTTTCTAAGGTGAGGAAGTGTAAAAGGGGAATTTGTGTAAGGGGTGCAAATTTTCTCCTATACAAACTCAATGAAACTGGTAGGCTGGTTGGAAATGTTGCACTAGACTTGTGAAATGGAAGTTGTTGGAAGAAATGATCAATGCTCTCCAAATACCTTCAAACTATTGAATCTTTGACTAGAATAATTCATATAAAAAAGAGACCAAAAACAAGAAAGTAAAATATATTTAATTCTAAAATTCCATGAACCAATCATGATCAGAGATAATTAAACCTACAACAAGGCTGAAATAGCCACTAAATTTCCTCCAAATAGTTCAAATAGGGCAATACTTTTTGAAATAAACTAGTAAACTATAGATTTCATGCACAAAAACACATAGATGCTCCAAAATTTGAAGCCCACAATGAATATCACTTTTACATACAAATCAAGTTTCATGGAACTCTAAATGAGGCTTGATACAAGAATTTCGAAAGGGTTTT
The DNA here is from genome assembly GCA_007115665.2 of Sequoiadendron giganteum. Lineage (NCBI taxonomy): Eukaryota > Viridiplantae > Streptophyta > Pinopsida > Cupressales > Cupressaceae > Sequoiadendron > Sequoiadendron giganteum. The sequence continues at coordinate 227,935,397 of CM021103.1, forward strand.
GCATGCATGGATCTGATGTCATGTTAGGATTTCCATCCAAGATTATAATAGAGAAAACCTTGTACTTCCACTAAAACCACTTGCACACAATAAGCCTAATTTTCCATTATTAAAGATAATGATAAAAGAATTAAGAGTTGATTAAAATGTACAATATAATCTTGATTAAATAAGCAAGTTAGTGAAGGTAGCTGTTAATCATAAAATCTTATGCCTATCTGAACAATCTTATGGAAAATTCAGTAGATGGGGGAACAATTGAGCTCTACTAAATTACCTTTGAGATTTTTAAAGCTAGCTCTTCCTGCTATTTGGGAAAAGGGAGAAGGAAATGTAGAAAATAAAACTATGGCGATACGTCAAAAGGTTTTAATACATTTCAAAATCCTAATGGTTTCTCAATTCTAATAGAATGAACACTTAATGCCACATACCCTTCATTGTTGGAAAGAGAACAAACAAATAAGGCCTATACAAGCACAAATAAATCATTTAGATCCTTTCGCAAGAAGCACCCATTAAGGTTCAATATAAAATGGTATACTTGAAATTGGGTATAATGCTTCAAACCCTTACAGAACTATTTTCCCTAATGGAATAATGCAAGATCTAACACAAATTTTAATAAGGAATGAAAGAGTATAAGAACATGGTCTAATCCACTATAGATCTGAGTTAGAAAATACAAAATTCATAATTAACAAGAATCAATCTTCAAAACTATATCCAAAAAGATAAGAAATGACACAATGCATTAGAATATGTGAACAAAGAGTAAAATTTAAGATAAAGACCACCTGGACACAGCCTAATACATTCCTTCCTTCTATTACTTTGATTTGAGAAACAATACAAAATATGCTAACATAGAATAACTAGTTTAGACATTTATCTTAAAAATTGATTACAACTAATATAGGACAACACAACTTCTATAAAAATCTTCCGCCACTCGAGAGGCTCAAAAATTCCCTTTTATAGGACAAGGGAAGTGAACACGAATAGCACTTTCCACCACTTTAAAAAAAAACCCAACAAGTGGCAATAAAAATGTTTCCCTAAGATCCTAAAAAAATGTGGTTTTTCCTAAAAATCCTGAGAAATAAAATTTGAGTTGCTTCATTCATGATAACTATGCATCAACCTTCTGAGTTGGAATCCTAAGAGCTATGGAAAATCTTCCTTGTCAGAGGAAGAATGTAGCCACTGGCATCTGTGAGGCTTGGAAAAGGCCAAATACATCTACACCTAGCACCACACTTTGAATATGTCATTCCCAACACCATAGGATCTTGTGCAAAAAAATTTGGGCTACATGACACAATGGCAATTTTTTCTTCAAAACTTCCTCGAGCTGCTTGGTGGAAACCCCATGAAGCGGTCATGTGTCTCAACCTGTGCCTGAAAGTGATACGATTAAAAGTAGTGCAACTATTATGTGGCATGTTTGTGTGCTTTTAAATATATATATGTAACCTTTAGGAAAATGCGCCAGCACGCACATGGTGGGGGATGAATACAAAGAGCTTGAAGATGGAAAAAACGGTAAAAACTTATGGCATTGAAAAGATGAAGAAAACATATATAAAAACACATAGAGAAAAGGAAAGCTCTACAGTATTTGGAAACTCATAGGGGGCCTACTCCTATAGAGGCACAAACCCAACAAAAGAATAAACATAAAAGAGGAAAAAAGAGACATGTGATCCTCAGAGCCTAAGGAACATAGAATGTAGATACTGCCAATCCATATCAGAAGGAAAAACTAGCATGTGCAACATCTTGAAATCTTGGTCTAAGCTAAGTATCTCTTTAAAAAAGACCTCACCTAATCTTTCTTACACAAATTCAATGTGAAATTAAAGTTGAGCCAGTGGAAGGAGTATTTCTTTGATCTCTTCCACTCTAGGCAATGGGTTCAAGGCTTAGAGGGTCGATTGATCTCATTGCTTGCCTTCTAATGCATCCTTGGTTTTCTCCTCAGTTAATACTGCTTCATTGGGAAGGAATGGAGAAGGTAGTCCCATCTAAATCAAACCTTTAAAATCTTCCCTCATCCTATTGACCTTGTTTTTCAATGCAGTCTGGAAATTTTTACCACTTTGGGCAGCCTCGCTACAAACTATAAATTCATTTTCTTTCTTCATGGCTGCTCTTTTGTCTAGTATCCCAGCATTCTCTAGAGTCTCTTCAACAACTATATAGAGCTTGATAATTAAGCTCTCCAATTCCACAGAACAAGGAGTGACTAAATGTAATTTCTAATCAACTATCGGACCAATCCTTACACTAAGCTCCTACACATCTGCCATGAACCTTAGAGAAAGTCTTAGTAAGGGATCTCACCATGACCTTGATCTTTTCCTAATAGAAGAAATATAAATTTTGTATCACAAGGAGAAATTCAGACCTTCATGCCATAGCCTTATCTTGTTGATCCTAAGATTCCTGTGTACTTATATCCTCCTTCAACTGATTAATTATTTCTAAAGTGCCTAAGACTTTGAGGCACAACTGCTCTACTTCACTATAGGCTTGCAAACTAGACTCAAAAATTTTGCTTCTCCCATTTCTTTGTATCAATTTCCGCCTAGGCTCTTCAAAGTTCTTCTTGGAATTGGCTTTCTTGATGTTGAAGATCCTGTTGGTCTTGCTTTTGAAGACTTGAAATAGTGGATGACTCCTATTGCACCTTTTGTAACTCTTCCATCATTTTTTAGGGTTGTTTCTCCACCAACTCACTCGAATTCTTTTCATTTGCAACTTGGGATTGGACATTGGCCAATTCCTTTTTAATCTCGTTCTTCTCTTTCTCAAAGAATTCACATATCTTCTTTGCTTGGTTCAAAGCTTTATACCATTTTTCTTACATTTCTTGCAGCTCCTTTTGTAAATCTTCACACTTGCAATTTTTTCGCTCTATTATGTCAAAGGGGTCTTTTTGTATTCATTGCAACTCTTTTGTTTCTTCTTCAATTCCATTTTTAAAACTCTCTCCTTCTTTCGACTTATCCTAAATCTCTTGTGACATGTTTTCCATTTTAGCTAAAAGTCAATCTTTATTAGTTTGCACAATTTGAAGTGAAATAGCTACTTCATTCTGTTGTTCTTGTGCTTGCCTCAAATGAGAGAACTCTTTATCTTTGCTCTCATATCCACCTAGTTTCTTTCAACTATTCCCTTCACATTGACTAACTCCACCTCTCACTTTTTTAGTTTTCTCTCCAAACTTAGGTAGTAGGTGGATACTACCTTTTGTGTAGCCTTCATGAGACCTATCTTGACACCAGAAAGCACCTTGCTTAGATTAAGGCCTATAGTTTGGATTTCATAATCTTAGTATTGCATTTCCCTTTTTGGTTTGGAGGTCAGAGGCTTCATGGCTGAAATCATAAAAGACTCTCACTTTTCATCAAAGCATACTTCTAATTTTTGGGTAGTTGGAGCTAATGCAACCTTTTCTAACTACTTTTGCTTCCTTTCTTTGTGAGCTAGTTTATATAAATATATCTAAGTCTAGAGATCTTGAGGGGATTTGATATTTTATGCGGCAATAGGGGCATCAAAAGAGAGGCTATAAGGAATGGAGTGAAGAGTATTCTTAGACAATTGACCCTGGGGAGAAGTCATTGAGACGCTTAAGGATATTGGTGAGAAAGGAAGGATGCATTACCAATGTTGTGAGGAGTATGAAGTTATCTTCAAGGTGAGGGGAGTGATGGTTGAGAAAAGGGACATATACTTGGAAGTGGGCAAAAGTGATGAGATATGCAACATGGGTTTCTCTGGTGTTGAAACTTGGGCTTCCAACATGGTAATTAAAATTTCAACCATGGATACAGTAGAAGATGCATGCTCTACACATGGGATTTCTAAAGGAGAATAAATAATAGACATGACATGAGGGGTAGAAAAAATGGGTGGGTTGGCAGCGGTAGGTAAAGAAACTTGGGTTTAGGATGAAAAGGTTGGAGAAACCAAAGAAGTAGAAGGAGAAAGAATGGCAGGTGAAAAATCATCCTTCTTTAGGGGTCCCTACTTGCTTGATCCTTGGGTTCTTTTCTTCTTCATGAGAGGCTTGTTTTTTTCAATAGACCCTTTAGCCATTGATTTTGAGGGAACCTTGAGTTTCTCAAATTATTGAAGCCTTTTTTGTAGATCATTAGGTCCTTATCGCTCTTGCTTTAATATACTAGTAGATAAGGATGGTCAATTCTCTTGACCTCGCGATGCTTCTTTTTCTTTCATTTTTCTGGTCTCGAACCATGGAGATGGTGAATCAATTTTTTTATCAAAACTAGACCTAACCTCCCCATCATAAATCTCCTCAAAATTTTCATTTGTAGGGATGTGTAAGGCTCTTATCTATTTTATTTCTTGCCGATATCTTTTGAAATCGACTATTTTCCTTTTAGACCACCCATTTTTCTTTAATTTTTGTTTCACGATATTTTCCATCAGGATGTGGAACTTAAACTCTTTCAATATTTGATAAAAACAGAGCCATGGGGGTTGCACAATTGGTAAGAGAGATAATTTGACATGTTCATCCTCTATATCTTTCTCTAGATTTCACTTTGCCTCCCAATATGGTTTTATCTCATGTTTCATAGGTAGGTACCCATCAGGATTATACTTCCATGTATCATAGATGAGACCAAGGCCAAGATAGGCCAAATTGTTGGTCAATGCTTCCCCTGCCTCTCTCTTCATGAGCACTGCTTTTCAATTACCAAAATTGATAGTGGCTTTATAAAGTGCCACCTTATTTTTTCCAATGCCATAGGCATCATCTGTAATCAAAAATTTATGATAGATTTCCAAGGAGAGTGTTTTGATTGTTACACACCTAGGTAGCCTAAAAGGATCTCCTATAAACCCATGTAACCTAATGAAATTAAAATCTAGACCATATAATAAGAAAATTGAGGCTTATTTCGTTCATCTAGGCCAAATGTTCACAAGAGAATCTGATGAGAATAGGTTGTCATGACAACTCTTGGAGAGAAGGGTTTAGGAAGAAATAAGCAAATGCATAATAGTCTTGTGTGCTTGAAAGAACATGGGTCCACACTAAGACTAGTTTGACTAACCCAGCTTCATTCCTAATGTCTAGCTCCATGCACTTCCCAAAAACCTAGGGTTTTGATGTAAAATTAGATGTACAAGAAAGGAAGAATACATGAACTTGGATGAATGGTTATATTCCCTCAGTTTCCTAAGCATCCTTTCTATAATTATTTTGGCAATTTTTTATTGAAACCCCCCTCTACCTCTTAATCTTGATAGCTAAACCAATCTAATATTCATGAACATCATTATCATAATATAATCTATAAATAAAGGCTAGCATTGAGAAGACATCATGCACATCATCGTTAATTCACTATATTCCATAGGGAAAATGGGCATCGTGTTACTCTCCTACAATGTGTCCCAAGGTTGTAAAAGGCCAATTGGTCTCTCCTTGAGTCTCAATATTGCCCCATCACTCTTCTTGAGAATTTTTCTATCAATCGGTCAGAGGGGATACACAACATATTTTTGATAGCTTTTGCATTAATGGTGATTCTCAAATTTTCACCATTGATGACCTTGGTATTTTTTTCAAGCTTTGTTGTACATCTATCCACCAGTTCAAGGCATATGTGTGATTGGGGAAACATATATTGGGGAAAACCACAATGCCAAAGTTGAACTCCAAGAGATTATACATTTATAGTTTTTAACTTGGAAACTCTTCTCTGGAAGGCTCCTTCTTGTAGGCTTTTAGTGTTCATGTGTAGCTTTGGGTAATAGATTTTATCTTCAAAATATTTGATCAGTTCTAGTTTGATAGGATGGCCAGGATATATGAATTTGGTGTGAAAAAATCTTTGTTCCTTAGGCATCTATGCATTAGCAAAGAAAACCTCTCCAAAGATGTCAATATAATAGAAAAAAGGTGAAGAAATTTTGATGTTTTTTTACTAAAAGATGATGCTTCAATCACCATTTTATTATGATTCTCAGAGAACCTTGTTAAAACACTCCTTCTGCACTAAAGAATCTCACCCTTACTTTGATAGCTCGTACTTAAAATAATTTCCTCTTTCTAATTCTCTTTTATTATTCACCTCCTAAGAATGTACTAGGGATAAATGGATGGCAACCATAATTAACCTTTGGAACACTATGAACGAGGTAATACGTGCACATTAAATGCCTTCTTTTAAAATGCAAACTCCACTTTGGGGAGGAAATTTAGGTACATCCTACACAACATTTTCAAAGGAGGAAATCATAGAAAAATGAGAGGTGTAATATGAAAATATGTTCACATTAAACAAGTAGGAGGTGGCGTTAATAGCTATCTTTTTGCACGGTAATGCTAGCTAGCAAGCAAGAAGGTGGTCGGACACATGAAAAAAAGTTGTATGTCTGACATTAATGCCAACACTTTATCGACTACCAAGAGTTTTGCAAATCCGTAGGTTCATATGATTTCTTCTTACTCTACATCACCAACTTACATTTCTCATTGTCGTTCCGATAGAGAAAAATATTTTTGTTTGAGAATTTTCCAACTTGATTTCTCTATAAATTGACCCTACCCTATTGCATGAAAATCACTTCTCATTTTTTCAAACTATCTTTTCTATATTTTGAGAGGCATGGGTACTCCAATTAATCTTTTGAGTAGGAAGAATCAAATTGCATTTGTTGGAGAAGTTTCTGATGAGAGGATTAAGAGTCTATTGAAAACTAAGAACCGCTTAATCATTACTATGTTTAAGTGGGTGTTGGGAGTGGATTTCATCTCAGAAAAAAATCACTCTCGTGCAAACATGGATGTTATATCATGGTTTGTGGCCTCATTGTTAGACCTGAATGTTCCCAAGCCCTATGTGATAGATCTTTCAAAAGCTATGTTCTACAAGGATTATCTGGTGGGTTTGGAAGAGATTGTCAATGTAGTTTTCCCAGGCCTTAGCATCCCCTAAGGCATGGACCTCCAACACCATATTGATAATGCAAAAATGGTGCATTGTCTTCTCCTTCTCTCCAGTTTTCAGACCATCACGTTGGAATGGCATCACCAACATGTGAGGCATGATAGTTCGTTTCTTCTCTGCATAAACAATGTTGAGCTAGTCTATAGCATCGAGTGGTATACTGATTTCCATGACTTGGTATATCAACCTACGGGAGCAGTGGTAGAAATTAAAGAATGAGCTTTTATCAGATTCTTTAGAACTACTCATTTTTTAGTAGAGTTTCTACTGTTGTATCCTCAGAAAATACCATCATATTTTTCCTTTTTTGTGGCCACTACATTGAAGTTTCACACCTTTTGATTTGATGCTTTCATTGCCTTTTTTCTATTGGGATGAAAAAATATCAATCTTTGTAACCTTTACTATGATCAGAGCTTTTCAAAGCTCTTTTCTGACTAAAAAATAGGCCTAAGCACTTGAAACTATATGTAAATGATATTATAATAAATATAATATTTTTTTCACTTTTCTATATCTGTGTGTCCACTTCGCAAAAATGGTGTATATTACAAATTTTATACATATGGTACATAAAGTATAAAACTTACAAGAAAAATAAACCGTGAGAATTTTTAATTAAATAGCTTTATATGGATAATTTTCACTGTTATTCCCATGGAATTTCTATTCATGTCTTCTATCTCAAATAAATTATTTTCTTTATAATTGGAAATGCAAAATGGCCCTTTCCACAGGGAGTCAAATTTAGCATATTGCCTTGGTTTTGTGACACATTTAAACATCATATTTTAGGAGTAGGCTTCCTTCTTTGAAACCAGGGTCAGAATTATTTTAATGAACCATCTCTTAACCACTTTTTGATGGTTGATCATGACATAAAATTCCCTCTCTCATGTTTCTTGAAGATTTAGTAGCTTTGTTAGTCTTACATCCATGCCACTATTTTCTTCAACCTCTAAAGACATCAATAGTTGTAATGTCAGAATTTCCATAGAGATAGGAAAAACCACCTCCTCTTTTCCATACACTAATTCATTAAGGGAAGCCTTTAGAATTTTCTTTGGGGTAATGCATTCTACCCATAAGGCCACTCGTAGGTTCTTGTACCAATCCTTTTGCTGTTCCAAATTGATTTTCTTTATCAGTTAGATCAATTTTTTGTTTGTGGACTTTGCAAGTCTATTCCCCTATGAGTACTAATTTGATGAAATCTTAAGGTAGACTCTATGCTTGAGGGTGAATTCCGATATCCCAATTCCCACAAAGGCTCGTGCATTATCAAAGATTAGGGTTTTTGGAGAGTCAAACCTTTCTATTAGTTCAATGAGAAAATTGATGATTTCAGCCTCAAAAGAATTTTTAGAGGGGTCGCCTCTATCCATATTGTGAAGTAATCCATTGATTTTAGTATCCACTTGTTCCCTGAGCTAGAGATAGGATTAATCATCCTGATGAAGTCCAAGCCCCAGTACTTGAAAGGATCTTATATCATAATCAAATGCAATGGCATAGTGGAACTCTTTCGCTTGCCGAAAAAGAACTGGCATTGTGAACATCTTCTTACCAAATCATCACACTCTAAAAATAAGGTGGGAAAATAATAAACCACCCACATGATCTTCAAAGTGGTAGATTTTGTGGAGAAATGTTTACCTCCTAGACTATTATGAAATTTTCCCAAAACCCTTTCAGCTTGCTCTTTATCTATGTAGTGGAGGAGGACACCGTTGAAATTCCTCTTAGAAAGGAGTCCCTCAATTAATACATACATGATGCCTTGCAGCCTTTCATATCTCCTTTTGTGTGTCGAAACATTGGCTAGATAACTAGTAGTGTACATGAACCTCACTTTATCAATCACCCAAGACTCCTTCGACTCAAATTGGTTTACAAAAACGTACTCTATTTTCTTCATTTCCATTTAGGGACTGGGCTCTTTGGCAAAATATTCACATAGGCCTCTTCCCTTGATTAGTTTTATGGGTCAGACCATGATGTCATACTCTAGGATCTTGGTGATCCAATTTTCCCTCTTCTCAGTGATTTCCCCTTTCATGTTGCACTCTCTTACACTAGGGTGAGAAACAAGGACTGTGATCTTTATTTCTAAAACCAAGTGTATGAATTATTTCTAACTCTTCACAATAGTAAATATTTGTTTCTCCATAAAATTGTATTTGGTCTTTTATCCCTTGAGGGTCCTTGAATGGAAGGTATTGGGGTTTTCTTCACTTCCCTCATTATCCTTATGTGCAATTACATTGGCAATGTTGTGATCACCACTGTAAACATACAAGATAAAATTCTTTGAGAAATCTAGGTTCACTAACACCAAAGCTGTAGAAATAACTTCTTTTATTTTTAAAGAAATTTTTCCTTCTAGAGCCCATTTAAAATCTAGACCCTTCTTTAACATTAATGTAATGGGTCTTGCAATTCTTGCAAAATCTGAAATAAACCTACTAATGAAATTAATCTTTCCTAGGAGAGGTTAGACTCCCTTGTGGTTGACTGGTAGTGGTAATTATTTTATAGATTTCACCCTTTCGAGATTAATAGCTATCCCTTCTTTCGAGACCACATAGCCAAGGAGTTTTCCTTATGGAACATCGAAAACATTTTTTTGGATTTAGAGAAACCCCAAATTTTTGGCATCTCTGGAAGACTTTTTGTAGGTGATCAAAATCATCACCCTTAAATTTTGAAAATATCGTTAAGTCATCCAAATAAATAAGGATGATTTTATTGATCAAATCCTTAAATGTGGCATCCATTGTGTGTTGGAAGGTGGACCTTGCATTGGACAAGCCAAAAATCATTTTCACGTAGGAGAACATTCCCTATTTGGTGGTGAATTCCATCTTATGTTAGTCCTCAATCAATACATTATTCTAGTTATAGACCGAAATGCCATCAAGTAGAGAGAACATTTTCGACCCCATCATAGTTTGCAAGATTTACTCCATTGAAGGTAGAGGATAATGATCCTTCAAAGAGAATATATTTAGATCTCTAAAATCCACACAAATTCGGATATCATCATTATTTTTTTGGATTGGAACCAAATTAGATACCCAGGTGGAATTCTTAATTAAGGATATAATTCTTGATTTGATTAATCTTTTCAGCTCTTGTGCCATTAGGTCCTCCACCTTTGGATTAATTGACCTTTATTTATGTTGAATTCATTTGGACCCCTCTATCAAGTTGATGGTGTGTTGTATTATGCTAGGGTCAAACCCCTTTAGATCATCGTAGTTCCACACTATGACTATCATATTTTATGCACAAAGACCTTAACCTTACCTTATCTTCCCACAAAACATTTTTCTCGACTTTGAGATTTCAGTCATTCCTAAAGTCAAGATATGGGTAATCCTCTTTTTCGACGGTAAACCTTTGTTTATTATTCCTTGCATCGTCACAATCAAAGAGGTTTTCTAGAGTAATTATACCTCTTGAGAGTATTTCTTTTCAGCTGAATTATTTTCTCTTCGTATGCCTCTTCAATTTTTGGCTATAATTTCTCGATGAATTCACCCGATTGTTAGATGAATGTGGTGATCTAAGCATCCTTTTCAAAACCTACCAATTTCAATCATTTTAAAGAATAGATGGTCATACTATAACCTACAATGCATTTTGGTTTACCGTTAGATCAGAGGCCAACTCGAATTGAGATCTAACCGATCTCATTTTGTTTATGACAACAATTTGCACTCTAAGGACTACCTAGATATTGAAAGCTTTGAACCCTTGTATCAAGTCCCATACTCTATGTCAGTATGATATCATCCTTACATTTTTCATGGTTGCTTTCTTTCTGACCTATATTATTACTAGTTCTGAATCTTTGAACACCTATATCCTTTTAGTGCCCATTTTTTCTACCAAAAAGTGGAAGAGTTTCCCTTGATTTTCAAAATTTATCACATTTGACATAAAAATTTGAAGTAATTAAAGATTGAATCATAAAAAAAGTTAGGAATATGAAATGTAGTGCTCAAAGTCTAGTTTCCAAATATACAATTTATTTATACCTAGAGGACAAAAATTTATTTTCAATAGGAATGTCTAAAAACCACTATTTAAAAGTCAATTTTTTACCATTCCATGCATGTGTATGTCAAACATATTTTGACCTAAATAATTTTACTTTTCTAAATCCTTTTTAGAAATATTTGTAACACATTGAATATTGTGCATAATATTTTTTTGTAGTTATTTTTAATATATTTTTTTATTGGTCATAATTCATATTTTGAAAATCCCTCATGTACGTCACACATAAGATGACCTAAACTTATCATTTTCTGTTTTTTTTAATTGAAAAGAATTGTTTGAAGATTGTACACATATAATTTTCTTATCAAAAAAATATTTAAATAATACAAGGTTATTAAAATAATAAGAAAACCTGATATTTCAAGTTTATGGACTAGTTTCATCAAAAAATATTTAAAAAATATAAAAAATAATCCAATTGTAAAAAAAATTGCATAGTTGGAATCTACAAAATCTCATCTATAATGGGATTTAATTTTGTCAAAATAAATTACAAAATAACATCTTCAGGCATATGTTGAAAGTCACTCTTTCCTACTAACACTAACATGAGCTTCAAGTTGCAAGTCAAAGTAGGTCCAAAGCTAAGGGTTGGCACCCCAAGCCTTTTTTCTAACTCGAAACCCATAGCAGAAAGCGAGGTGGAAATTGAAATTTTGAGAAAAGGGATCTCATTCTAGAAATGAGATACCATTTCTAAATGAGATCCCATTTAATTTTTTAAAAAAATTAAGCCTTTATCACGTTTCTAGAAAATGGATCTCGCTTTTGGCTCGAGGTCCTGAAGCGAAGTTTTCTAAATAATGGGATCCCATTTTATTTTTCCTAATTTTGATTTTTTTCTAAGTCTGAAACTTCCATGAGAAGTGGACTCATCTTCTTGCTTTTACTCGACCATTTCCTATTAGAACTTTGTCTATGTGTCTTGTCTAGGTAATATGAATACTCTTTTAAAAATATAAGTGATCTAGATATTTTTTGTATGGATCCCCTATTAAATATCTTCAAAAATATTAATAACCAAATTATATTGGTATTATTTCTCATAGAATTCTTACTCAGCCTAATATTTTTTTCATGTTGTTCTTGAGTGGACACATGCATTCTTGTTGGCTCATTATTTCCTATAGTTATTCAAGTTATGCCCCATGTTCATGAATTATGTTTTTTCATGATAGATTTATAACTATATGACCCAATTCATTTTTCCTCCATGTGTACCCTAATTCTTTATAACTATGTCTTTCCATATGTCCATGTTACCTTTGGTTCCATGAATCATATGGTAAATATCATACTATATTATGTGTTTTTAGTGATTTATTATTATTTACAAACTATAAAATTATGTCACAATATTGTTTGTGCTCAATTTCTACTATTGGTCATCAAGAAATTTCCTCTTCAATATAAATTGACTACCTGACCAATGGTTGTTTCTTACATGATATCTTTTTTTTTGTACCTAAACATGATTTTATTTTATTTCCTCATTTACCAATACTAGTTTGTGCATTTTTGAATTCAAACCTAGAATAAATTTTCCCCTTTGTGTTTATCAAACTAACCCATATTGCTTATTGATTTTCAAATTTATTAATTCTACTATATTGTGTGTTAGAGTAATCCTTTATTAGCTAATAATGAATTAATTTTTAATTGATTATTAGGCTAATTTCACTTTATGCACTTAAGATAAACTTAGGGGAGCTATTTTATTTTATCATAGTTAGGTATTATTAGATAATTTTGTCTCATAAAATGGGATGAAAATACTTGTCATCATCTAATCCCTTTATCATTTAGGGTTTTATTTTATAAGTGCTCTCCTTCATTGTATTTTTTCATTTTATAAGTTTTTCTTTTTGAGGAAATAAAAAATCAATATTTGTAATTCTCCTACATGGAAGGCTTTCTCATTTGTTGTTTGATATTTCCTTGTGTGTGTTTTCATAATTATAACATGGTATCAAAGTATAGATTCAACAAACCCATTATCCATTTTTTAGGGTTAATTCTCATCTAGAGTTATAGAAGAGAAATCTAGATTCTTCATGTTTTTTTCATATGTGTTTGGCTTCGACATTATTTTGGTGTTTTTTTATAGAAAAACACACCTTTCCATTATGTTTATGATTTCAAATTGATAAAAAAATTATAAAAAATTTCCCATATTTAGTGATAGGAGCTTCTAAGATAAAAAAAAATTACTTGGGAAGGCATATGGCCCCCAAGAGTCGTACCATATGATATTTTCTATAAAAGAATAATAACATTAAAATTAGTTCTTACTTAATAGAAGCACAACCCATGGCGGTTCTTGTGGTGATGCTTTCTACTGGCACCCACTACGACCCACTAATTTCAATGTAGGTTTTAGAAAAACTCTTGTTTCATATTGAGTCTTGCACCTCTCCTACGGATATGTTGGAGAAGTTCAAAGACCTTTTTGGCACTACTAATGAGTCTTGAGCACTTCAGATTGACGATAATTGACTTCACTTAAATTACTTGATTCTTTCCCCTCCATTGAGGACTTCTTGATGAAACTTAAGTCACTCAGGTCACTCTTGTAGGATTTTGGAAAGAATAAAATTGAAAAAAAATGTATTTTCTTTATCCTATCTAAGCTTTGAGTGCCATTTCAAGTATTCCCTTATACTTTCTACTCTATTATGGATCTACTAGGGAATAAGATTAGCATGCCATTGTTCAAGATTTTTTGTGAGCATTTTACTCATGGACACGAAAATTTGACTCAATTTTATTCTCTTTCCTGTTTGAAAACCCAAGAATTAGTAGCATAAACATCCAAAGGGGAAGAAAAGAATAAACAAATTCCCAAGATAGATAATTCATCAAGTAGTGAGTGCTTTTCCAAACCATCTCATAATTCGTAATAGAAACCTCAAACCAATCCTTAGAATGGTAAATCTTCTATGCTTGGTGATTTTTCCTCTAAGATGAAGTAGAAATCAGATGGACCTTGTAGTTTTTATGGTAAAAAGGGACATCCAGTTACCAGATTTTGGAAGAGATTAGAGGCTTTAAAGGAATTCATGCAGTGGATAACATCTTAGCCCCTAAGTCTTATTCCTCATAAATAGGTAAAGGTCATGCTATTTTTTCTCATGTTTTTCGTTTACAACTCTGTGGATACTTGATTTTGATGTTACACATCACATGAATCATTCTAAGAAGTGTTGGTGTAAATAGGTGTTTTACATATCTAGATCCTATTTACATGTTAAGTCCATTTAGGTCCTAAGAAGGAATCTTTCTAGTTAAGAATTATTTTTCACTTATCATATCTAGTTGGCATTTATTTAATGCTTGTGTCCTAGGTAGTTATAAGTTAGTTGTATCATGTGATAGTATTAAGATACTTGACATGATCTTGTCTAATCCTATTCCTCACCTTATCTGTATAAAAAAGGCATCATTTATACATTGCCATATCAATTTTAGCATTCTTGCATACTTAATAATATTTCTTTCATCTCTCATGTGGAAGTTATTTTGTCTTACAAGTGATCCTGGGGTGTTGATGATTTCACCATAAATGCCTACATGGTATCATAGCTTAAGTGTTATAGAATTTCTTCCTAGATTTGAGGGACCTATATTGGCATGAAATTTTTGCTAGGTGTGATTTGGGTTCTTCAAATCCTCACCATTGAATCTAGGGTGTCAAGGAAATTCAAGTCTGGATTTTGTTTTATCAAATTTTGACATATTTTCTAGATCTATAAGGGTTTGAAGAAGGGTTTCAGTTGCCAAATTTGAGAGGGTAGAAAACTTTTTGGATTAGTTTGGGAAAAAACCAACCTAACCATTGTGTACAAGAGGATCAAAAACCTAAGTATTGATTTTCAGTTGTCAAAATCTAAGACTTTTTATCGAGATGTGAGAAAAAATAGGTCATACAAGTATATGGATATGTGTGGTTCCATACTTGGTCGTAAAGACCGTACGATGTCACAATCTGAGTCAATCCGTGTAATTGGCATCTTGGTGGTATATTTTTTCCTTTACATCAATTGTCTTCAATATTTTATGAGTCTTTGGGATTGGTCAACTATCATATCACTTTTTCGGTCATGGATTGTACATTTGGTAGGTACATTTATTGCACCAATTTTTAATATTAATTTTTTTATTTTAAAACTTTGGTTTTAAATTTTTTGGCATCAACTATAGGGTTGTTAACCCTTGGTTATAGGCTCTAAATACCTATGACTACATCCTGCAATGTGAATGGGGATCATCACCCAAGGGTTGCACGGTCTATGGCTTGTTTCCCCTGCACTACTCTATCTAGTGACGACACCACCACTGGTGGAAGTGAAATTTTTAAAACTTTATAAACCTACATAGTCCTATGGATGACAAAACACCTAGAATTTTAGACCCCAAGGGATTTTTTATTGCACCAGTTTAGTCTACACATATCCTCATTAGGGATTTTTTTTTCATTTTGTCATAACATGCAATCTAGGAACCAAATTTTTTAAATGAGATATAATCGAAAAGACTTTTTTGTCATTTTTGTAGTGGTGGAGGTTATCTTTAGAATTTTTTCAAGTTATTGACATTTATTACTAGTTGAAGTCAAATCAAATTTTGGCTATCAATCTTGTAACTATTTTCCACGATCTCTGATTTTCACAATTCTTGCAACATTGGAAAGGTATTGATGAGATCTAAATTACCATCCATGCACTTTTCTTGTATCTATCCCAAGTATATTATTATTTTAGTTTTCCCAAAAGGGTGTCTTAGATATTATTTGGATATTTTGATAGTTGGCAGGGTTCAAGTTTGATCTTTGCACTTCATTTTAGTTATAGATCATTTGCCAATCAACTATTGCTTCACAAATTCTAGGTTTGTGTTAATTTACAAGTTTTCCAATGTTCCTTGGCATTAAGTCTGTTGTTTCTTTATCATGATTCCAAATTGAGTCCTTGAGTGACTCTAATATGTTTTCTAGCATTAGATTTATATTTCCTTTTCTTTTCTAATCAAGGATTATAGTGTTACTCCACAAGTGCGCTTCTAATGCTTCATTGTAGTAAGTTATCTCATTATGGGGGATTTGTCTGGTCTCTCTTGTCATCCTTAATAAGGAGGGATATTGATTGGATTTGTGATGGATATTTTTACTTGAGACCCAGTTGAATGGTCTCTTTTTTGTCTATCTTGTGGGGGGCATTTTTCCTTGAATAGGGTTTTGTCCTCTCATTTCTCATGGAGAGAATTTTTATTGTACCTTTTCTCTCTTTTGGGGAGGATTTTTATCCCACTAGGTTTTCTCCTTCTTTTTTTCATTTGTGAGAGATTGCAACATTTGCATATGTACATGGGGTTCTAACATGATCAAATATTTGAGACCCATCTTTGTGCAATTTTAATAAGTATGCCCTAAGTTGTACTTAAGGGTGTTGGTGTAAATAGGTTCTTTTTACCTATCTAGGTCCTATTTAGATGTTAAGTCCACTTGGATCCTAGGAAGGAATCTATCTAGTTAAGCACTAGTTTTCACTTATCTTATCTAGTTGGCCTTTATTTAATGCTTGTTTCCTAGGTAGTTATGAGTTAGTTGTCTCATGTGATAGGATTAAGACACTTGGCATGTTCTTGTCTAATCTTATTCCTCACCTTGCCTATATAAGAAATGCATCTTTTGTACATTGTTTTATTCATTTTGGTCATCATATTTATTAATTGGCATTTGTGCATCCTTAATCATAGTATGATATTTTTCCATCTCTTTTACCAAAGTTATTTTTTCTTACAAGTGATCCTGGGTGTTGAGAATTTAATCGTAAACTCCTACACTTAGGATTTAGTCTCTCCCATTTTAGATGGAAACAGTACACATATTGTAGTAGGAGATTCTACATAAATTTTAGTTATGGGGTTAAATATCATTCCATTTTAGGTGGTTTACTTCATAATTTTCTTGTTGTTCTTGATATGTTCAGCAAAAATATTTTAGAGTATCAAATTTTCCAATTTCGGATCAACAAGATAATTGAAATTACCCCACATGATGTAGTTATTCATGACCTTCATGATCCATATATTATTGTGGCTACTAGGATAGTTTATTATTCTTATTTTTATACCAATTTAATAGTTTCAAGACTTTAGTTGGTTCAAGTTCATCTTTCATGGCACATCCATAAAATGTGAGTAAGCTTTGGCATGAACATTTTCTTCATGTAAACTATAAATATATCTAGAAGATGAGTACACATGCATTGGTGTTAGATCTTCCTAAGATTTCTTGTACTCATGGTGTTTTTCAAGGTTGTTTCCTTAGTAAACATCACCAAGATTATTTTCATATGGGTAGAGACACACATGCTAATGCACCCTTAGAGTTGGGACATACTAACCTCATTTTATTTTTTACTTCTTCATTTTAGGGGCAAAGTATGTGCTCAAATTTATTGATGAATTTTCCAAATGTGCATGGGTGTACTTTATCAACTACAATAATGATTCCTTTGATTATTTTATGATGTTTTAGGAATTCGTGGGAAGAAATCTAGTCTTTCTACAAAGAAAATACACGGAAAATACGGGGGAATATGTCAATCAATATTTGAAAAAAAATTTACTGAGTATGGTCAATAATAATATCTTATAGTTTCATAAACCCCTTTGAAAAATGGTGGTGTTTAGTGAAAGAACGTAACTTTATCAAAGATGGCTAGCTATATAATTTAGTCATGAGATATGGACTCTTCTTTTTGGGTTGAAGTAATCAATCATAAAAATATAATCAGAATCATATCCCTCTTAAGGTATTTCAGAATATGACTAATAAGGAGACTTATTCCCATGTCAAGACCAATGTATCTTCATTCAAAATATTTTGTAGTGAGGCTCAATCATTCATTCTTAAAGCTCAACAAAAATCCATGGAGAGGAAAATCCAACCACTCATAATTTTTGGCTATTATGAGGATGTTAAGGCATATAGTTTTGTCTCATCTTGAATCTATAGATGTCTTTTTTAGTTGGGGTGTCCAGTTTGGTGGGCGCTTTCCTCAAATAGATTCTTCATCACAAGATTCTCCCTCACTACACACTATTGTTTCTTTATCTCTTGAGGATTTCTTATCTCTAGAGGATGATGATGCTCCAACTCTCCCTCCACATCTCTATAATAAACCTTTACTCAAGAGGGTCCATAATATTATTGATGTGGTTGGATCTTTGGTTATCAATCCTTCAGAATCCCATCATACTCATGCATAAACATTTGGTGTTATTATTTTGAGTCATACTATTTTGGGTGATCCTTGTGAGTTTTCAAAGGTGGTTGGTATTCCTGAGTGGCATAATGCTATAGAAAACTAGTATTCTTTATTGATGAAGAATAATACTTGAGATCTTGTTCCTCTTCCTAAGGGAATAAATTTGGTTTGGTGCAAGTGGGTCTTTTGTACCAAATATTTTGTAAATAGTTCTATTGATAATTTCAAGGTTCATCCTATTGAAAATAGGTTCTCTTAGGTCGAAGGCTTTGAATATTCTAAGAAATTTTCCCTTGTTTCCAAGATGAATTGTATTCATCTTTTATATTCATTTATAGATTCATAGGGTTGGATAGTATATCAGATGGATGTGAAGAGTTCTTTACTACACTGTGATATTGATGAGGAGAGTTGTATGGAGAAACCACATTGTTTTTTCTAAGACTCTTCACTAGTTTTTAGGAATTATATTCATTATATCATCTCAAGCAAGAATCTTGAGCTTGGTGTGAGAAGATGAACACTTTTTTTTCTTTCTTATAGCTTCACATGATGTCATTTTGATCCCATAGTGTACAATTAGGGGCATGAGGTTGATATTTTAATAATTTTGTATATGTGTATGATTTGATTATCATAGGTGTTTCATCCACCATGGTCTAGAGTGTTCAATGAGATTTGATGGAGAAGTTTGAAATGATAGATCTTGATCCTTTCCACTACTTTCTTGGTTTATATGTTATTTAATATTTGGATGGGATTTCAATTTCTCAGTAGAAGTATGATATTGACATTCTTTAAATATTTTGCATCCTCAATCTCAAGCTTTCCCCCAAACCATTTATGTGAAATATTTTATTGTCTTCCAATTATAATACTCCTTTAGTAAATGCTACATTATACATGCAGTTGGTTGGTAGTATTTTTTACTTGACACATTCATGTCTTAATATTTCTTCTGAGGTTAGTCTTCTCTCTCGATTCTCTTACAATCCACATGAGATTCATTGGAAAGATTCCAAATGCATTTTGATATATACTCAAAACACCTCACATTATGGTATACACTATACATTAGGAAATTCTCAAATAGATGGTTTCATTGACTTAGATTGGTTTGTTGATGTCTATGATTGGATTTCCAACTATGGATTTGTTTTTTGACTTAGCTCTAACCACATTACATGTTCTTGCAAGAAAAAATATACTATTGCATTATCATCTCTAGAGGTTGAGTATCATGTAGTATTTTTGGAAGCCATGTGGTTTTGTGGCTTCAGGTCATCCTATAATAATAGGTCCTAATCTTGGGGCATCCTATTTTTTTCTTGAATTCACATAGTTTAGAAAAAATAATTATTTGAACCTTGAGGGATTCCATGTAACTTGGTTTTTAATTGAAGCGGATTAGATAAGAACCCCTTAGATCAAGCCTCCTTGGGTAGAAATTCTCTAGCCTTAAATCATTCCCACAATGGAATCTCCTTCGCACATATCAAAATTCTATAAAAAAACATTTTTTTTAACCTTTTCAATCATTAAATAAATTTATTTAGAAATTGTGATTTTTAAGTATGTAGCTCTTATTATAATTGTGAATGCTTCACCTAGACCTTCTCAAACATGAACAAACAAACAATCATTAGTCAATAAACAAGTGTAAACCAAGCATTCCTTATGAAATTATTTGAGCATATGAATAATGGAAACAAAGAAAAATGTCAAATAAATCACAAATGAAACAGAATTCTAATGCTGAAACCAGCATCCCATAGGGGGATTGGTGCTCCTTTGATTTGGAAAGAAGCCCTTTCCTAATCCCTTGATAAGCTTTGGATGGATGTGTGATGAGAAAAATATCAATAACCTAGCTATGATTGAGAAATTATATGCATATGCCTATAGTTCCCTTGCTCTAACTTGTGGATGATATTGTGGATCATCTTTCAATAGAGAAGGCCTCTATTTATAAAGAAGAAGGGTTGAAGAGTGAAGAATGGGGAGAATGTGGGATTAAAAATTGGACCAATGGCAGTGTGCCACTTGTCATCATGCTAATGAATCTTGGAGGAGATGTGCTCACACATGTGTGAGCACATTTGGGTAGATGGGATGTGTAAGAGGAATGAATGCCAAGAGGTGGATTTTGTAAGAGGAGGTGTAAGAGAATTTAATGCCAAGGTGGCCCAAAGGGGAGGACATGTAAGAGTCTTTAATGCTAAGGTGGCACAAAAAAGAGGACAAAAGTCCTTTGGGAGGGAAAAGTCAAGTGGGTGGAATATTCAAAGAATATGCCATTTTGAATGAAAATAGCATAATTAATAAATCAAATAAATTGATTTACATGTGCAACTTGTTTAGTTGACTACGGTTGACTTACCCTAGGGTGGAGTTAAAAGCTAGAGGAATGGGGGATTAGTGTTAGGATTTAATTAATTTAGGATTAATTAACTTAGGTGAAATTAGTTGATTTATGACATTTGATTTAAATGTTTAGGTTTATTTAAATAAAATCAGAGGATGTTAGAACTTTAATATTTTAATTAAATAAATTGATTTATTTAATTAAAGGAAGAACATTAGGATTGGAGATGATGAAATAATCTCATAAAGTTCATTATCTGATTTAAGGAGGAAATCTAATGAATTCAATTAATTAAATAAAGATTATTCAATTAATTGGCTAGTGTGGAAGTAATTAAGGAAGAATCGGTGTTAGTTAACTAGAATCAAATGGATGATATTGATCAGGATATTTTGAATTTCTACATTTTCCCCTCTTTGAAGTGAGGTACCTGTTGCGTTGGTTCAAAGAATAACCCTGGCCAAATCAAAATTCAAAAAAAAATCTTTTTTTTCAGATGCCCCACTATTGCCCCAGTGAGAATAATTACATTGGTATACTGCCCCCTCGAGAGATCAGATGAAAATTTGGATTTTAGGGTGATCTTCCAAAAAAATATGATAAGCCACCTGAAGGGACCAAAAAGGCTCCAAAATGTTGAAAAATATGCCAAAACTATGGAAAAAAATGTGAAATAAGCTTCGGTTGGGCAAAAACAGTGACAGGGGAGAAAAACCCTAATTTTTATGCTTAAATAGGCTTGGAGGAGTCACTTTCCATTCATTTGTGCATTCACACTTTGAAAAATCTAGTCTTTTGAGCTCTGACCCTTCTGCAAAATGGCACAATGAGTGCTTCCCTGACACATTTTTGAGTGAATCCGCATGTACTAGAGACCCCCAACAACACGACCATCGGTATGTAATCCAAACCCAACTTTAAAAAAAAAAATCAGTGCATTTATTATGCTTTAGAGAGGCAAAATCACCAGCATCGCTATATAGCGACATGCAAACTATGAGTCGATGATGCTGAAAAGTCAAACAACGTCGCTAGTGCAAATGGTGACATAGTTCACGATTTGGGTTTAGGGTTTAAATTTTCAAATAACAACACTATTGTCAAAATCGATGCTTTTCTCAATTTGGATTTAAGGTTTGTTGGTGTCAAAATCACAAATGGCGACGCTTATGTAAATGGCAACACCATGGTCGATTTAGCATTTTCAAAGAGTCCAATGCTGCTATTTGGAGTTTTTGATATAGCGACACTATAGAAAATAGCGACACATTCATTGTTCTGGGGTCAAAAACTCCAAACAAGTTTAGATCTTTTTTATGAAATTTGACATTGTGCGCTTCGTGGGTTCAAGAGGTGATCTAGCCTGTGTTTTCATGTGAGCATCGACCCTTAGTTTTGAGCGAACCGGGCAATTTATTTGACTTACGATAGGAGCACTTGGGGGAGATTGGTCTCTGGTACGTAGCATATAATCCCATTGTCCAGACTCATTTAGCGATGATAACCATGTTGTGTGAGAGATGGCACAACAAGACCTCATCCTTTCACCTTTCAACTAGCGAAGTGACCATGACATTGGAGGATGTATGGTGGATCCTACGGTTGCTGATACATGGAGATTGTGTGATCTATGATATAGATGTTGGCCTTGATGCGTATCATGATTTCATGGGGATAGAGGACCCTATATTGACTGATTCCAAGATTGACTTGGAGTTTTACAGAGGTCAAGTGTCACTTTTTAGGTTGATCATTGTTGTTAATATATCTGGGTTAGCGGCTCCAGATCGATGAGCTAGATTATTCATTCTAGGATGGAGCTTGGCGTGGGAGAGGATGTTGAGGTGGAGGACCCTATTTTCCTAGGGACCAGTGATGTTGGCCTCATTGTACCATGATTTATAAGATTTTGCATACTACGATGATCAGGCGATCGGTATTGGAGTGACACTGTTGCATATTTGGGTTTGGGAGCATATTGTCGTGCTCTAACTGATCATCACTTTGATTGATACAGAGCCTGATGATGCAATATTTTGGAGATATGGTGATATGATTACTTTGTGACATACTAGATAGCTTGGTCTTCCTTATTGGCACTACGTTCTAGATGATCTGATAGTATTTTGTTGGTGGCCATAAATATAGATGCCAACCTGGTATGATGACATACAGTAGTTGTTTTATTCTCGACAAACCCGACTGATGCAAGGGAGGGAGCATATGATTATAGAACATAATCTTCTAGACAAGATGGCCTGCCAGTTTGGGGAGGTATAGGATCATCCAGATGATGGATATACTATCATCTTTGCTAGATCAGTCTGAGAGACTTCATGGGGGCAGATGATCCCGAAATTTGATGTAGTTGATTGCTTCTGATAGTTGGTTGCTAGGCCATGGGCCTATAGTTAGGGTTCAGAAGATCCAGGCACGACATGAGCCTACGATGATTGGTTCAGACCTCCACCCTGATTGACAAATCCAAGAGCGACACCTCTATGAAGGAGACATCGGGGGAGGAGTGCTCAGAGAGCATAGGCAGGGCCAGATTGAAAATATCCTGGAGCACTACCCAAAGATGGGTAGCCTCCATAGTAGCTAGGTCGGTAGCTTGAACAACAACCACAACAGCCATAGTAGCTCAGGGATCCATGAGATGCATAGATACAACAATTACAAGCACAAATATAGGTGCTTATAGGTGAGTGGTACCAGGCTCGCCAACAAGTCTAGGTGGTTACATTAGAGAGAGATTGGGCCAGGAAGCAGGTATAGGCCCTTACTACTAAGAGGGACAATGAGAGCCAATAGAGACAGGTTGCAGAGCTGCACTTAGCTCGGAAGGTCAAACGTAGACAACAAATAGAGAGCATGGATACCTCATCCCAAGGGAGGACCGTACGAGCATGGTGTATCGTGAGGCTATCTAAGAGATAGAGTGCTACAGGTTTCATTATCATCGGGTTGTGCCCGAGACTCTTCGACAGCCCTATTACTCTCAACAAATAGAGACTCGACAAATAGATGACCATTTAGAGAGGCAAGCGGGTGAGGAGAGCAGCCATTAGGGCAAGCGGATATGTGCAGTTTTGGATCAAGACTTGATTTTTTTGATATACATTCATGAGTTCCATTTTTTTTATAGACCCATGGGCTTTGTATCATGATTGATATACATACATTTGAGTCAGATTTTGTACCATGATAGTGATGATTTTTTGATATAAATATGATATGGGTTTGATTGATTTATGATGCGATGTGTTCACTTTTTTTATACCTTATGTATGGATGCATTTGATGTTCTACGTATATGCAATGTGGTTCTATATGGATGTGATATGATGTACATGTATATCATTTATTTCATGAGATGTTATGTGATGGATGATTATGATATGCAAATGTTCATGGATGTAAATGTTATGGATGTGTTTCTTTTCTATATATTTTCTATGCATTTTTATGATGATGATGTATGCAGTATGGATGTATCGATGAAAATGTTTATGGTATGTAAATGATTCTAAGATGATGAGAATAACAAATCTATATTATGTCCAAAATGTTTTATGTGATACGTTATGATTATGAGATGTATGTAATGTTATGATATGATATTTTAATATATTATGTTATGATATGTTAATGTTATGGATGAATTTCCTTTTGTAAATGATGTGGATGCAATGTTTTTGTATCTTTTCCATGTATGTTTAATGATAATGATGTATGTATATAGATGTATGGATGCAAATGTTTATGATATACAATGATTTAAGATTCTTAGAATAACAAATCTATATTATTCTTCATAACTTAAATGATGTTGCAGAATGTATGATGCAATATGCAGTGAGTAGGTGGATGGATGCTTTATGCTATGAGTATGATATTTTTGTATGCTGATGATTTGTGGATGCAAGATGGATGCATTGGTGATGTTTTGGTTGACTCTCATGATACCATGCTTGCACAAAGAAAAGAAAGAAGAAATAAGATGATGGAAAGAGGATCCAACAAGTCCATGATCTGCTAAGACTTTATTAGAGATAATGACGAGAGATGATGATGTTTTTCTTATCAAAGATTAGGGATGTAATTAAGAGCTTACTTTCCTTATGTTTGATAACACACATAGATACAATGCATCAAGGTATAAAGAACCAGGATGGTGTTGTACCTAGTGTGATGAACTTTGACTCGACAATCAGATAGGATTATTCTTGTTCACACCTGACATACAAAAACCTTACTAGGATTTACTTTAGACATTTCAAACATCTCAGACCAAAACATAGAGAGGAAAAACTTAACAATGTAATAGTCAACAAGCTGTCCAAAACACCTTCCATACACACCTAATAAAGCAAGTATTCGCCAAGGTTATATTACAAGAATATCGAAAAAACACAGTAGAAAAAAGATAATGATCAATTCCCCATTCATTTCTCTCTAAATCATTTGATTATCATCATCGAGAGGTCATTGGAATGAGTGCAATCAAAATAAAAGATCAAGTAAACAAACAAGCTAATGTTCTTCATCCCTCTAGCCAAGACTAAACTATGGTGATGCCTGATTGTTGATGTCCATTGTAGGAAGGATGCATCCTAGGACATGATGATCAAATGATGGTAAGAATGATGAGATGATAGGCTATTGATACCAATAGTTGACCAAATCATTTACCTACTGACCTAGACTTGAGATTTTGATACTTGAGTTTTCACTTTTAAACCTGCTAGACTTGTTTCCAAAAATTTTGCCAAAGGATGAAGGTGGCAGTTGATTTATTATGACTGGATGCTTATTGTGGGTGAAAGTGAAATGGGATGGATGATTTTTTCAAATATTTGGATGTTTTTGATGTTTTGAAATGTTTTGAGGCTGTTTTGGGATTTTATGGTGTTTTACAAATGTTTTGATTTTCAAAAAATGTTTTTGGTTTTTTCTGAGATTTTGACCAAGAACCTAACCTAAAGAGCTATCTTAGGGGCATCGAGGGATAATCAAATATTAGCCTTGTTGATTGGATAAAATTGTGGTATTAAATTATTCTTGAAATGGGTTCGATGTAATCTTTAGAAATGAGTTCCTCAATTCATCCTAAAGTGTCAATCTGGGAACATAGGCTTTTTGAACCATGTTGTGGAAATATGTCAAAGAGATGCAATTAATAAACCAAGGGTTGATGGATGTAACTAATGTAATATGTTTTTGAACAAAATTCTGATTGGCATAATTTCTGTCACAAGTGTGATAGGAACCCATGAAGAAATAGTTATACACAGAAAATAGGTTATTGACACACAATAGAACAGAAGTAAAAATCTTTGTAATAGAACAAAAATCTATTTGGGAATAACATGAACATAATCAAATTTGAACTACTAAATGAAAATATAATTTTGATACCAATTGATCATTCAACTTCTTAGCTCATAATGATTTCATTAATCGATATCTAACTATTCTGTAACAAGTGACTGATGAATTACGTATGTAAACAGACAGATATTGAATAAACCAATACAGATTATATTGACCAGAATTAACAAATGAATACCAATTAATAATTTTGCAGAAATGGATTATGTAGATAAAATATCGAACAAACAATACAGTAACAAAATTAATTGAATAACTTATAAAACCAAAACATACATTACCACACACACAATCCTAATGCAATGATCACCAACAACCGAGGAAGTGAGCCCTACCTTCGTTGGTTATTGAATGATGAAACTCACACACACATAATTACTCCATGATAGCTTTCATTTATCTGAATTAACAAAGTATATATTTAAAATCACCAAAGTCTGATTTTGATTATGTATATATCTATCCAATTTCAGCATACACACATATATATACATATTGTAGCTACCTATACGTCTAACAATATTTCATATATATTCAAATAAACATTTTGGTTGTTTGTGGCTTTCAACCAACAATCATTAAAAGATAATCAAAAATAGTTTTAAAGCCTTTGACACTATTTCAAGAGCAACATAACAACTTAGAACATTGTTAATCTTGATGAATAAATCCAAAATGATAATATGACTTCAGTAGCTTATTCATCCCTCCACTGACATCCTTCATGCTTTTTTTCAACCATTAAACACCACATGTTATCAAGATCACAAAGATAGTTAGCAACAGTCAAGGAAATTGACATTTTCACTAGTTTTTACCTTACCTTTTATTTCATAAAATACCTTTAGTTCATTAACAAAAAGTGACAGGAACGACAAGAAACACTAGGAAAGATGACAAGGATTAAAACAAATAAGAGGTAAAAGAATGGAATATTTTACCCCCATAATTTCCCCCCAGCTAAAGACTTTGCATGTCCTCATGTAAAGAGAGTATAGAATACGAA
Source organism: Sequoiadendron giganteum (assembly GCA_007115665.2). Classification (NCBI taxonomy): domain Eukaryota; kingdom Viridiplantae; phylum Streptophyta; class Pinopsida; order Cupressales; family Cupressaceae; genus Sequoiadendron; species Sequoiadendron giganteum. The sequence continues at coordinate 227,962,496 of CM021103.1, forward strand.
CTAGAGAGAGAAGGGGCAAGTTTCTACAAAGTACTAGTGACCTCTGTGACACATAATCTATGGAGTTCCTACAACTATTTTTCATGCTCCTGAATTGTTACCACCAATGTCTTAGTGACCTTTTCTTTCTCAAGTGTTTCCTTTAACTGACTGATTTCATTTGCTTGAAATGAATTGAGTGACTTTGTCATTTGAACTTGTTTCTGCAAAGTTTCATTCTCTTCAGTTAGCTTGGTCACCAAACTCTGCATTCTATAAATTTCATCATTAGTGGGCAGGGGATATTCCTCTTCATACTCTTCTTCTACCTCTGATTCCTATTTTTCTTTTTGTTCCTGATGAGGGTTTGCAATATTTTCCTATTCTTGAATTTCTACATTCACCTCATCCCCTGCTTTCTCTTCTACTTGATGCTCTTCTTCCTAGGTAGTTTCATGTGGGTTCTGATCCTTAGGATTTTCAAGGATATAATCACTCTTGGCTAGGGAAGATTTAGTCTGAAAAATATCCTTGTCAAGAATTTCTTCTTGATTGCTCAGTATCTTTTTTGAGACAAGAGAATGTTGGGGTAGTACCTCAAGGTTTTTCTCAAGGTTCCTCTCTTAAGGTAGGAGAAATTTGGGGTGGTATCTTGAGATTTTTCTCAGGTTCCTCTTAGTGTTGTGGGGAATCCTCAAGGTCTATCATTTATTTCTTCTTCCTCTTACTTATTCTCAACTCTTTAGCAGTAGCTTTTTTTCTTTTAGTCTTCGGAGAGACCGTTGCCACTATTGTCAATTCCCCAACATCCTCAGTTTTCTGAGGGCTTAAGCCACTAGCTACATTAGCCAAGTTGGCTAACTTATCTATGAAATTAGGTGAAAAATTTTTTTCCTCTAAAACAATAGCCGAGGTAGACCCACTATGCTATTTATTTTCAACCCTAGAGCCAAGTGTAGAGATTTTAGTATCCTTGAGTTTGAGTCATTTAGCACTAGAACCCTTAACCTTCTTGCTACTTAAACCTAGGGTTTGTGCTTTTCCTTTCTTAGAACTAGCAGGAGGAGCTTCAAACTCGGAACCCTCGGTGCGTTCATTATCCTCTTCTAAATTTTTCTGACCAGACTCTTCCTCTTCTAAGTTATCAGTAGACTTTTCTAAATTGTGGGAATCTTCTTCAGTAGAGTGTTTTGAAGTATCATGGAGGGCATTTTTAATAGAATTCTTAGGGGTTTCATCTACAATAAATGATTCTCGGTCCCTAAAGGATGAAAGTCTCTTAAATACCTTTACAATTAATAGTTTAATAAGCCCATGATGTGCTAATGAATCTCACTACCCTTCTGAACTGCTTTGTGAATTTTCATTAAGGAAGAATATAGAAAGAAAGGAATATTGACGAATGCACCCCATCTCAAATGTATCATCAGCCAAAATTGTTTTGCATAAACATAGACATACCTTCCTTTATAGGTCAAATACTAAATTAAAAAATTTCCACATCATTCCAGGGAGCTGGAAGTGAAGATAACTTTGTGCCCTGACCTAACACTACTTCAACCGATTCCCCACGCTTCAATAAATTCTTACGGAGGGATTTAAGGTCTCTTTCTCACCTAGAATTGTTAGGAAAATAGTTTTCTCCTATCAATGGAAACCCCATGACATCCACTATGTTTTTGATTGAGATAAGAATCACCAGACCACAGACTCTCACCCACTTGGTGTTACAGGTTGTTGTGAACTCGTGAGCCAATTTCTCATCATATCCCTGTAATCTCTTAAAATACGTATCCCATCCTACTTACTTGAATATATGTAAGCTTCAAACATCACTGGAGCCCTTAAATCATCCATAGTCATTGGATCACAGTGGTGCATGTGTTCTCCTACCATATCCTTACTAGGAGGTGCAATCTTTATAGTTCATAGTTCGATCCAGATAAACTGTAAAAACTAGTATTTCAAAAATGACTATCACTAGGAATAGGACAAACTTAACTGGCAGTGATTTTTAGGTGGTAATAAATGGTTTATGGTAAGTGGGTAAAGAATGGTGGTTTTTTAATTTATTATTATGGGTGAATAAATATTATTATTAGCAGTATTAAGAGGGAGTTAATATTTATGACAGATCATGCTGAAAATCAAAGGATGTAGATATGATGGGACAGGGTTTTTATGGAAAAGACTAGACACAACGATAGATGTGACACTTCCCCCCAATTTAGCAAGTTACCCATCTGCGGGTGGCATTTCCATCATTAAATGAACAGTCGATATTTAAATAAAATAAAAACAAAACAAAAAAATATGTGAAATACCAATACTAATGATTGTTGATTGATAGGAGTGGTGACATGGCGACACACATGGAAAATCTGATGTTGATGCAAATTCCAAATCATAGCAATGATAGGATGATAAGAGTGAAGTGCAGGAGGTATAGTCATGATAAAGCCAAAACCAAATGAAAGCCACCATCTGGTGAATGTTGTGTGGAAAATAAAGCATGAGAATATTGTTAGGCAAAGAGTATGGTGACTAACAAGGCGACACTCAATCAGCCAAAGAATTGGAAATGATGAATAAAGCCAAAGTTAATCTGCGGAAAAAGGAGTACCATCGAGCAAACAACCAACTCTTGTCAAAGAAGAGACTGGAAATTCGGCCAGGGGATAACCGTATCGGTTCTTATCGCAAAGGAGACATGAACATAAAATCAATCAGAGCAATGGTTATTGGCTGAAAGCCACTAAAAACCATTGTGGCATAGATGGTAGAAGTAGGAGTGAAGGGTCATAGAATCCGGCCATAAATAAGTGATAGCACCAACCAGTGGGGACATCAAAAATACGGGTTCCTGATAGGAAGATGACAGGAATAGTGTCAAAGTATATCATCGGAAGGCTAGAAAGAATAGGCCAGGGTTCTGAGAAGGAAGTCAAAGGAGGACCCCAAATGAATAGAATGAGGAACCCAAACACCTGTCGTACAAAATAGGTCCTCGAAGAAAAATGACAAGAAGGCGGGGTGCCAGTGCTGAAGATATCCTCCATTTTTTATTTTATTTTGTTATGTCAACAATAGACTGTCGGTTGCCCATTTTTCAATCTACCACCACGTAGTGGCACCGAAAAATTGGTTTTCACCACTAAGTTTTATTAAATGGGTAATGTTGGTTGGAAAACCGGTTTTTGAACATTAACCGAACAACAATGCCCAAAAAGGGTTTTCACCGTTGGATTTTTATTGCTTTTTTTTGGTAGATTTATTGATCAATCACAAAGGAGGCCAAAAGGAACAATAGTAAGTTCTTGCACCACCTCTAGAAATAAATATTCTTTAGAAAGAGGCTTCTTGTATAGTTTGAGGCAATGACCATTGACAAGAAGAGATCATCTTTCAAAATCCACTGTACAGAGACAAACAATGCCATTAGCATATACGGTCTGGATCTCATAAGGTCCCAGCCATCATGTGTGAAAATTTCCCTTGAAGTCTTGGAAGCAAGAGTTGTATAAGATTTCCCAATCTCCAAGTTGGAAGGACCATTGGTGGATGTGACGATCATGCCATAGAGCACGCTATTTTTGAACAACCTCGGTGTGGAAGAGTGCTTCCTGGCACAATTCATCTAAGGAGTGTAATTGATCAAAGTGTTCCTTTTGTGCATCAGAAAGAATCATACCCAATTGTAGTGCAGTGTGAAGATTTTTTATCTCAAACTCAATGGGAATGATGACGTTCTTACCATAGATGATCTCATAGGGGGTTAGACCAGTGGTGGTCTTCCATGTTGTTCGATAGGCCCACACAACTTCAGGAAGTCATGTAGCCTAGTCACGCTTATGAAGAGAAACTGTCTTAGTAATAATATTCTCAATCTCTATATTGGTGACTTCTACATGCCCATTGTCTTGAGGGTGATAAGGTGTGGACTTGTGATGGAAAATTTCATACTCATGAACCAAGGAAGAAATAAGCTCAGACGTGAATTGTGGTCCTTGATCTGTGGTTATCTCTCACAGAAAACCAAATCTTGTGAAAATCTTGGAGTACAAGAAATCTGCTACTTTTGTATCTTTGGAATGCTTTAATGTGACCAATTCTACCCACTTGGTGACATAATCGGTGCATACAAGGATGTATTCCATGTTCTTTGATGGCAGGTTGATTGGGAAAACAAAATCAAGGCCCCACTTCTCAAATGGATCTATAGACAACTATGGATGTAAGGGCATCACGTCCGAGCATGTGGGTTGGCCCATGCACTGACACTTGTCACAATGATCAACATAGCATTTACAATCCTTGTGGATTGCAGGCCAGTAGTAACCTGTAGTGAGAATCTTCTGGGCAGTCCTCTGAACAGCAAAGTGTCCCCCACATGGTTTTGTATGGAATGCATGAATTATATCGAAGACATCATCTTCTAGTACACAATGCCACATGATATTATCAATTTTGGTGTGGAAGAGGAATCCATCGATCAATGTATATTGGCCACTGAGTCCAACCAATTTTTGTCGTTCCCTTGGGGAGAAATATGGTGGGAACTTGCATGTAACTAGATAGTTTGCAATATCGATGAACCATGGGCTCTTTGCTTATATAGAAAAGAGGTGCTCATCTGGAAATGCATCATTGACTGGAATGGGTTCATTTTCTAGTTGTTGTAATATGTACATAAAGACTACAACCACATTTTCTCGACCAGGCTTATCAAGTATAGGTATATCAAATTCTTGGAGTAAAATAAACCATCTAATAATTCTATCAGTTACCACATGTTTATTCATTAAAAACCGAATTGTCGAATGATCTATGTGGACAAACACTTCATATCCAGTAATATAATAATGAAACTTATTGATTTCATACACCATAGCTAAAAAAAATCTGAGGCATCAGTGTGGATATCAAATGGTAGTTCCCAATTTGGTCCTCTAAGGATGGGTGTGGTTACAATTTTTTTCTTGATGGACTCAAATTCTTCTTAACACTCGGGTGTCCAAGAGAAAGCAACATCTTTGGCTAGCAAGTAAAATAATGGGGATGCAGTCTTACTAAAATTTTGGATAAATCTCCGGTAATACCTTGCATGACTGAGAAAACTTTGAGCATCATTTTGACTAGAGGGTATGGGCAAGTCCTAGATAATTTGGACATTTTTAGGGATCCACTTGAATACCTTTAGAGGAGATGTAATGGCAAAGCACTATCCCTTCGGTCATAAGTATGTGGCACTTTTCATGACTCAATGATAGGTTGGTATCTATACAATGCCTAAGTACCTTTTCTAAGTTTAATTTAGCCTCTTCATAGGTGTTACTATGGACAGTAAAATCATCCACGTATACCTCAACACAATCATTAACAAGATCCGCAAAAATGCTCAAAACTTCCCTTTGAAAAGTGGTAGGGGCATTACATAAACCAAATGGAAAGATGCTATAAGAAAAGATGCCCCAAGGGCAAGTGAAAGTGGTCTTGTCCTGATCTTTTGGTGCTATGCAAATCTGGTTGCAACTGTTGAACCCATCCAGAAAAGAGAAGAACTTTTTACCTGCAAGAGTATCCAATACTTGATCAAAAAATGGTAATGGAAAATGATATTTCTTAGTAGATTTATTTAATGCTCTATAATCAACACAAATTCTCCATTTTCCATTTTTCTTAGGGACCACAACTAAAGGAGAAACCCACTGACTATCAGAAATAGGATATATAAACCTAACGTTTAATAATTTTTGTAACTCTTTCGTGACTATTTCACGTAGGGCAGGGTTGAGCCAACATTGTGGTTGCCTAATTGGATGACTTCCTTCTTCAATGTAAATACGGTGGGTGCAGGTGTCAAGGTGAATTCCACGCATATCTTGGTATTCCCAAGTGAATACATCTTTGTTTGTTCTAAGCATGGTGATAAGATCTTGGATCTGTTCAGGGGTTAACTGTGGATCATTAATGTTAAGTGTGCTATTAGGTATAATTTCCATAGCTTCTAATTGTGTAGGTGACTCAATGGCTAATACTTGCGAGGTGGGTGGCATATCACTCAAATTTATAGAAGATAAAAATGAACTATATAAGAAATTATGGGGGAACAAGTGATGCAATGTGATAAAGTGTTGAACAGAACGTGAACTACCCACCAATGGAAAATTCCCAGAAGGACATTGAGTATTTATGCCTGAATGGAGGACCATACTTTCAAGATTTCATTAAACATATACATTTTTTGAAGGAAATTAACAAGAACATTATCCTCAGTAGGTTCTTCCATATCTAAGGCTCTATCAATTGTTAGAATTGGTAACGACTCATCCAAGTCACTATCATCCAATTTGGGTCCTCTGTTTCCACCAAAGGTTGTGTGGGTGGGTATAGAGTCGGTTATTTCTTATGCTCACCATTGGAAATGACCATGTTCCCTTATCGGCAATTAATAAATGTGTTTGCGGCCGCCAACCAAGGTCACCCCAAAATCAGGGAGTATCCCCCCAGCTTAATTTTTAGCTGTAAAATCACAAAGTCAGTTGGGTATTCCCATGAATCAATAGAAAGGATTACATCTTCAATTACACATCCAGGCTTGACCAAAGATCTATCTGCCATTTGAATAATTGTAGGAGTAGGTCTAAGTCCTTCTAATGATAGTCTTTCCTTCATTTCATTTGTCATTACATTAATTGCAGCACCAAAATCTACAAGGGTATTAGCAATACTTACTTTACCAATGGTTACCTTAATGAGCGGACTCCCTAGATTAGAGCACTTTGGAATGGTTATGTTATCAAGCATAAGCTTTGCCAAGTGTTTGATGACTTGAACATTTTTTGGTCTTGCTTCTTCTTTTGCTTCTGGGTACATAGATCGTGAATTGTTTTTGTATAGATGGGAATGTCCTTTATGGCCTGCAATAATGAAATCTTGATGTTAGCATTGCGCAACTCATTAACAAAATCAAATTCAGGTTGAGAATCCTCCCTTTGTATTAGCTTGGATTGAAATCATTCAGGAAAGGGAGGTTCTTTGGCTAGCTCAGTTTCTGACTCCTCATTGATTTCGATAATAGTGGGCCCTTGGAGATCCTTCCCTAACCTCAACTGAACTCTATTTATTTCTAATGTATTTATGGGATAGGTGGAGTAGCCTATTGCCTCATTATTATACACTGGTTGGGATGCCTTATTGTTGGGGTTGGGATTGGGCTGGGTTGGCATTTGTGTAGGTCTTGGTGGATATGGCATATGGTTTGTTGGATTGACGAGTTGGGCAGCTGATGATGGAAAGGTCAGAAGGAGTTGTTGCGATTGTTTGTATGGGTTAATCATAGGAGGAGGTGGGAATTATGATTGTTATGGGAATGATTTTTGTCGGTATGGTGATGGGTGTGGAAGTTGTGGCCTCCATGCCTATTGCCATAATTATGAAGTATATTGATATTGTGGCACCCATTGAGGGTATGGGGGTTGTTTCCAACCCCCATACCATCCCGGTTGATAAGAGTTGGATTGGATAGGTCCTAGGGCAAGATAATCATTCATCATGTTAGGGTGCATTTCTTAGGGTGGAAAGGGTCGCATAAGAGCCATATAATAGATGGGTTCCTCAGAATATTCCATTTTAGGCATACCTACAGGAGGAGGCCTTAAGGTAGAGCTCTTACTGAGTTCTTCTAAGGATGAGATGTTTGTCCTATTGTATGGGCAATCCTCACTACCATGTCTCTTGCGACACGTTGGACAAAACATAGCTAGGGCCTTCTTGGCTTCCTCTTGCTTCCTACGGGTGTAAAGATTTTCTATCTATTTCCCCATATGACTCAACAAATCCATTTTAAGATCCTCAAGTAAATTTCCTATTTCCCTCTTTGTGATACTTGTCACACTATTTGCAGTATAGGGCTTACTTGGATAGCTCCTTCTTGAATTACGCAACCTTGAATAGTTCTTGCAAATATCATAGATATCATCAAATTCCATTTTGGAGATATTCCCTTTTCCTATTAAATTTAATGCATCCATAACATCATCTCTTATCCCTCAAAGAAATAAAATTTTAATAGTATCATCATTTAGTCCCTCCTAGTGAGACCATTGAAGACTAAACATAAAACATTCAAGGTAGTCCTCTACAGACTCGTCTTCCTTTTGAGTCATGCAGAAAATATCATCCCAAACCTCCTTCGTTTTACAATATTCTTGGTACTTTCTCAAAAATAGCTCCTTCATGACGTCCCACATCCTGATATTCTAAAGGTTCATAAACCATCGTAGGGCGACGTCCTTTAAAGTTGCTAGAAACAGTTCGAGTTTATGTGCGTCATTTTGATAGTCATAACTGTGACACAACACATCAAATTCAAACAAAAATATGTCAAGATCCTCTATTGAAAGACCATGAAAAATGGGAAAATCAAAATGAGGAATATTCTTCATGGGAGCATCTCTTTCGAGATGTGTGATTGGAAACTCAAAAGTAAAAAAATTATTATTAGCCAATGCCCTATTGTGATTGTTGTTATTGTTGTTGTTGTTGTTGTTGTTATTGTTGTCATTATTGTTGTTGGGATCCATGACTTCTAACCCAAGGAGTAAAATAAAATTTCAAAAGGATTGTGGCCTTCTTTGGAGAATGGACCAAATTTTTCCTCATAAGACTCTTGGAATAATTGTTCAACCTTTTTACGTAATACCTCGAAAGAGCTTGGTTGAGTATTTGTAGGTGTCTGAACAATAGTGGTCTCAATAGCACATTTCTTAAGATCGGCTTTAGGTAATTCTAGTGATGGCAATTTATTTTTTAATTTCTCATGAATCAAGCTACTTCTTTCAATGGGTGATTTTGACTTATCTTGCAATTCTTCGAGTTGCGGACTCTCAATGGATGGTGTTGATTTTTTTTTGGATTTTTTGGGTTGTAAAATACTTCCCTTTTCTTTTCTAACAAATCTTCCTCTACTATCCCTATTATGATTTACGCACCTAAATAATCTATGATAAATTAAACCAAGGGTAATTGTCCAAATGGAGTCGACTTTCATGTGGAATTTCTCCTTAGCGCAATGTTTCCTAACTTAGTTTACTGGACATGTAGGTCTTTAACATCGTTCTTTGACAACGACGCCAAAATGATCGGATAAAATTGTGGTTTTAAATTATTCTTGAAATGGGTTCGATGTAATCTTTAGAAATGGCTTCCTTAGTTCATCCTAAAGTGTCAATATCATAACATAGGATTTTTGAACTGTGTTGTGGCAATATGCCGAAGAGCTACAATTAATAAACCAAGGATTGATGGATGCAACTAATGTAATTTGTCTTTGAACAGAACTCTGATTAGTAGACTTCCTATCACAAGTGTGACAGGAACCCGTGCAGAAATAGTTCTACATAGAAAATAGGTTACTAACACACAATAGAACAAAAGTAAAAATATCTATAATAGAATGAAAATCTATCTAGAAATAACATGAACATAATCAAAGTTGAACTATTGAATGCAAATAGACTTTCGATACCAATTGATCATTCAAATAATGATTTCATTAATCGATATCTAACTATTTTCAAACAAGTGACTGATGAATTACATATGTAAAGAGTCAGATATTGAATAAACCAACACAGATTATACTGACGAGAATTAAAAAATCAATACCGATTAATAGTTTTACAGAAATGGATTATGCAGATAAAATATTGAACAAACAATACAGTAACGAAATTAATTGAATAACTTATAAAACCAAAACATACATTACCACACACACAATCCTAATACAATGATCACCAACAACCGAGGAAGTGGGCCCTACCTTTGCCAGTTATTGAATGATGAAACTCACACACAGAGAATTACTCCATGATAGCTTTCATTTATCCGAATTAACAAAGTATAGATTTAAAATCACCAAAGTCTGATTTTGATTATGTATATATCTATCCACTTTCAGCATACACACATATATATACATATTGTAGCTACCTATACATCTAATAGTAATTCAGATATAATCAAATAAACGTTTTGGTTGTTTATGGCTTTTAGCCAACAACCACTAAAAGATAATCAAAAATAGTTTTAAAGTCTTTGACAGTATTTTGAGAACAACATAACAACTTAGAATAAAATTGTTAATCTTGAAAAATAGAGCCAAAATGACAATATGACTTCAACAGCTTAGTCATCCCTCCACCAACATCCTTCATGCTAGTTGTCAACCATTAAACACCTCCTGTTACCAAAATCACAAAGATAGTTAGCAACAGTTGGCAAAATCAGTATTTTCACTAGTTTTTACCTTTCCTTCTATTTCATAAAATACCTTTAGTTCATTAACGAAAAGTGACATGAATTATAGGAAACACTAGGAAAGATGACAAGGGTTAAAACAAATAAGAGGTAAACGAATGGCATATTTTTTCCCCATCACTTTCCTACGTTATACACATAGAGACCACATAGTTTGACTGACATGAACTTGGTTTATTGATGAAAATATGAACAAATGGACTACTAGTTTATTATGAAATACTCCTAAAGGACCAACCTAATGTCTCAGGGGTTGATCAAAGATTAGTCTTGCCTACATTCAAGCTCAGAGATGACATAGTTTGACATGATGGCTCTATTTTTTGACTTTTTTGATTTTTGACTTGTTTTCGGATTTTTGATATGATTTAGAAGTTTTTGGATTTTATGATTTTATGAATGTTTTTGGATTCTTTTGATTTTAGGAAGATCTCAAGAATATACACGAATTTGATCCAATGTAAGTAAAATAACATGCCTCTAGTGTGATGTGATAGACTACTCCGATATAGGTAGGACACATTGACCTTAGGATTGTGCCAAGTAGTACTAGGAGAGAACATGATACCAACATAGGATTAAGCGATGATGCGGATGTGGATGGGTGAATGGAAGGGTCAATGGAATACAATGGATGGCAATGGAATGTGATGGTAGGCGATGCAGAACTAGTCAAAGAATCCATGGTGGATGAAAAGTGCTTATTTACACAAGGTTCCTGTTTGCCATTTTTTCACCAAGGTACTTGCCCAAAGCACCACTGAAGTGGTTTTCACTAGAGGGCGATTTTTTTTCTTTACTATTTTCAATCCTTTTTCTAAAAAAATTTGGATTTTTTTTTTTTATTATTTATGTCTTGCAATTTTAGGCATAATTTGTTTTGATATGGGAGATATTGATAGGCTCGTGTAGAGGCTCACCCTCAAGTGTTGACAGTCGATATTATCATGATTTATAACTCATCATGTGTAATGACCCCTTCTCAAACCTGATATTTCCAGTGACCGTTGGCCTTTTTCAGGAAACCCGAAGGCTAGTCGGAAGGTAAAATTAGGGTTTCCTATTTCTGGGGATGTCTTTGCTCGGAGTTGGTGGATCTGATGGCGGATTCTTTATGGGTTTTCAGAGAGCTTCGCAGTGGTATGATCATTTTGGCATTCAGAGCATTTTCTGGAATTTACTATTTTTAGTAAATTCTATTTTTGGCAGTATACAGGTTGGTCTCAGGTAGTTGACTTTCCCCTTCAGTTGTCTCAAGTGGCGTATTCAGTTTCGGGCTTCAGAATGCAGTTTTGGAGAGTTGAGCTCATTTCACTTAAAAATAACATTATAATTTAAATGTTATTTTATCACCTTGGCCTAGTCAAATAACTTAATGTTATTTTAAAAGGTGGACTTGAAGGGTGGCGCCATCATTGAGGTTATATTAAAATTATATTGAATTTATCAAGTCAAAACTAAGCCTTAAGGAGGACGCATTTATTTAAGTGAGAAATTTAATGAAGTCAAAATTAAAGATGCTTGGAAAAGGACGCCATTTCTTGGGATTAGGGTTTTGACTTTGGAAAAGAAGTTAGGGTTTCAAGGAAGGTCCACAGAAGCTTATAAAAGACAGCCTTGGGTTCTCATTTGAGCATCTTTTGTCTATGCTATTGTTATGCTGCCAAAATGGTTGCTGGATTGCTTCGAGGAATGAATGCCTCCTAGCCTTGGCTCGACTTCGTGCTTGAGAGATAGCACCTAGTGGAGAGGATTGCTTATTTTGAGTGAGTTGTAGTGAGGTTTGCATTGTAGTGTTGTTTTGCCATTAGAAGTTCAGTTTATTGCATTTTATGTCATTTTCTGGAGTTGCTGATAACAAGGTTGAATCTGTAGTTTCACTCGTAAATCATGAAACAAAAATAATCTCATTCTGGGTATTGTGTCATTGCATCTTATTGGTAAGGGCACCCTTTCATGAATATTTGCAGATTTTAATACGAAGCTTATGATTTTATAATGCAAATCCGTCATTCCTTGAAAGCCATACTTTCTGGAGTGCATTAGGATTCGTGTCAGTAATTAATAACCATTTTTAGATGCCATTTCTTATTACTAAGTTAGGCGCCATCATTTTGAGGGTCTATTGCATCAGATTTGAGATCATTTGGGTGAGAAATGAGAGTTATGAGCATATGAGTAAATTCATAGGTTGCTGGTTTTTCAATTTAAAGTGCAGATTTGTGATAAACCAGAATTAGAATCTTGATCATTGAAGAGTTGTATTGTTTTGGCACTCTATCCAAGCTAAGGAGAGTTCTTTATGATGTATTGTTAATCTTTCGAATTCCTAAGCTATTGGCAGGCGAATGATCCTCATTTTGTAAACTGACAGTAGTACTGGCAGTCATTTTCAAATCTGATTTGTAATGCTCTCTTTCATTATGAAGTTGTTTTGTAATAGATACATCTCCGCCCTATGGTAGCTACTTTCCCACTCTGGGTTAGCAAGCACATTCTGCGTGTTGAGTACTTTCAGCTTTTCAGTATTTCTTTCAAGCATTGTACTTTGTAACACTCCGCCATATGGTCGCCCCTCACTCCATACTGGATTGAGTAGCACATACTTGGTGTCGAGTTCCCTTTCAACACTTAGTGTAAAAGATCCTCTGACTACATGCTTGCCATCTTCAGCGCCATTCTTGGTTAGAGTTCCTGCATAAGCAATTTGATTTAGATCCTCTGACCAATGCTCACACCTTGCCCACATCAGGATCCTGGTGTACATTCTGGCTAGAGTTGCTTCAGCACGTTTTGGGTTTAGCTGCTAACCTTAACGGGTGCATTTGTTTCTAATTTGTAATTTGAAAAATGAAAAAATTGGCTCAAAATATTTCATCATGATGATAAAGGGTCCCAACCAACTGGGTTCAAACTTGCCCTTGTTGTCTAGATTTGGCACATTTTTTTTATTCTCTTTCAACACGAGCTCTCCTACTTGGAATGCCCAATTCTTGATCTTCTTATTGTAGCTCCTCAGATGGTTTTGATAGAATTTTAGGTGGTTCAAAGCATCCATGTGTCACCCGTCCAATAGTTTCAGCTCATTCGATTATGATACCCAATATTCTTTATTAGTAATGAGGTTTTGTAATGATATCCTCAAGGAGGGGAGCTCGATCTCAATGGGAAGGATGGATTTTTATCTGTAGACTAGGGAGAATTTGGTTGCACCTTTAGGCATGTGGATACTCATTTGGTAAGACCATAAGGTGAGATTTAGCTATAGGTTCCAATCACGACCAACTTTATTGACTATTTTCTTTAGGATTTTTAAGATGGTTTTATTTGTAGGCTCAGATTGGTCGTTACCCTGGGGGTAGTATGGGGTAGAAAAGCGATGTTGTATATTGAAATTTTGGCATAGGTCTCGAACATCCTATTTTTTCAAAGGTTTCTCGTTATCTGAGATAAGGGATTTTCGAACACCGTAATGACAAATAAGGTAATTTAGGATGAACTTAGAAATCAGCCTATGATATAGGTCATGGGGATGGCCTCTGCCCACTTGGTAAAGTACTGGGTGGTGGTGATAATGAACGTGTGTCCATTCGATGAGGTGGGAATGATTTTTCCAACAATATCGAGCCCCCATTGTGAAAAGGGCCAAGGTGTTATAATCATTTGGAGCTCCTAAGCTAGTGCATGGATGAGGTCCCCATGGTGTTGGAATTGCAAACACTTTCTGACATAATCATGAGCTTCCTTCTCCATTTTAGGCTAGTAATACCTAGTCCTTAATATTTTCTTGGCCAAAGTCATACCACTCGAATGAGAACCACAAATACCATTGTGTGCCTTGGTTAAAGCATTCAAAACTTCCTTAGGGTCAAGCCATCTCAAAAGAGTTCCTTTGATACATCTATGATATAGGGTATAACCTAAGATGACAAAATGAGATGAATTTTTAGGTTTGGGATGATTTCATTGGGGAGGACACCTATGTTTAGGTAGGTGTATATGTCATGGTACCAAGGGTCACCAAAACCAATGATTTCACACATGAACTCACAATCTAGTACCTTGAAAGCTAGTACGAGAAGCTACTCTACCACGAATTCTTTGTTAGAAGTAAGGAGAAGGCTAGCCTATATTTTTTCATTGATTTCACAATGTTGTTTATGGTATAATACTGGCCTGGTACCCTAAACCGGTGTGCAGAACAGGTTTACTTCATCCGGTGTTTGATCCGGTATTTTGGTCCACATATTCTCTTTGGTAATCATTGTTGTTTAAGGTTTTGAGAAAAGTCTTATGATCACTAGAAGTGCATATATATGTACTTCCATATGGTCATATGATTGGATAGTGAGTTGGCATCAATTTTGGTGATTACATTTTGTTATAAGGTTAATCTTAGCTGACCTAATAATCAGTTAGTAGTTTAACATGTATTGTGGATATATGTGTGACCTAGCTTTGGTCCCAGTCGACATATTATTGCATTACACATGGTTGAATTAGATTTGGAGAAGCTTTATATGAAGCTGATAGTTATCTTTTTGTAAATATGTATTACATCCAATTAGCCTGGCCTAATTGATGCATGAGGATATATTAGATTTATATACAAGATGGTTTGTATATAAATAGAACAAGCAAGAGTGTAGTAGTGAGTTTTGATATGTGAAGTGTGTGAATAGAAGAGTGAATATTAGTCTATTGTCATGCGAGTGAATACTTTGTGCATCAAAGGAACTAAATCTACACTTGTGGTGTAATCCCATCAGTTCATATTTTGGTTGTAAGCCATTTTGTTTCTATAATTTTTGTACGCAGTGAGCTTCCATGTTTGGACAATGATTCCTTGTAAGCAGTGAGATTTTGAATTTGGTAGTGAGCCTCTTTTGTAACTAGTAATTAAATAGCTAAATATTTATTGAGCTAATCCTCACTATGTATTTTCCCTCATTGGGTTTTCCACGTAAAAATTTGGAATTCTTGTGTTGTGTGACTTCATGTTATGTTCTTTCTCTTCTCTATTCTATGTGTTGAAGTAAGTAATGGTGCTTGTTCAATAAGTTAAAAAGGATACAGATTCACCCCTCAGATCTTGAATATTCAACAATTTTTATCAGAGCCCTGGTTCCTCTGGAGAAGTCTAATAGCTTGAGGGAGATCATGTAGATTGAACAAATGGATAAAGAAGAGCTCCAAACTACCCTTGAATATCTTGTCAAGGCTGAAATTGAAAATAAAGATCTGAAAGAAAATATTGATGAAGCAAATGAATGCATCCAAAAATTGAAAGATCAATTAAAGAAATTCAAAGACATAGAGAAGTGAGTGAGCAACTAAAACAAGAAAATGAAGAGAATACTAGACTAAAGATGAAATTGGATGAAAAGAAGAGAGTTGAGGAGTTTTTGAAAATATCAATACAAAGCAATTCTAATGTTTTCTTTACGCTTGAACAAGAAGTGATGAATCTGAAAGCAGAATTAGAGAAAGTAAAACTCTGTGAAGATGATTTCAAGACAAGCTCCATCAAGCTTAATGAATTGATAGCTAGAAAGAAACCTTCTAAATACAAAGGTGGCTTAGGTAATGAATTTGGTGAAAATATGTAGAACTCAAATCCAATAAATAATCAAAAGACTCGAGATAAAGGGAAGAAAAAAATAAATCCAGGAAGGAGACAACCTATTAGACAACCAAATGCTCAAAGGTACCCATCGTTCAATGGTGTTCTATTTTTCATGTAATAAATTTGTTCATAAGGAAAATAAGTGTAGGAGTAGTATGAATCATTTTTCTGGTCCCTTCTCTAGACAATGTTATACATGCAAAAATATCGAACATAAAGCTAGTGAATGCAGAACTCAAGTAAGGATGACTAGTCGGGTGATGATGAATCGATTCAATGGAGGGAGGATAAATCTATATTTTGATGGATATTTCTATAACTTTAACATGTTTGGACATAAATTAAATCAATTTAGGATAGGGATTGATGGAAATCAAACAAGACAAAGAAATTTTGTCTGCTACAATTGAAAAAAACTGGGACATATTTCAAAAGTGTGCAGACGTAAAAAGGGAAAGCAATCTGCTTAGATGAAATATGATGAACTAATGAAAAATATTGACAAAGAAGAGGTTAAGTAGGAAATGAGAAATATATGGAATAATAAAGAAGAATAAAATACTACTGATGTGTATGTACCCTCATCTGGTGCAAATGATTCCTTCGAGAATTAGACCTAGCATGGTCTTAGGGGGAGCTATATCAGAAAACCACTTAAACCCTTTGGAAATATGGCATGTCAGATGTCGGCATGTGGATATGTTGTAAGAAATGGCTGGATAGAGGTGATGCAAAAGAAACAGGAAGAAAAAGTGCAAGAATGTTCTTTTGCAGAGTGAATTAGGGTTTCTCAGTGCAATGGAAGAAAAGTCTCATTAGCTTTTTGCAATTAATGTGATTTAGGGAAAATGATAGTGTATAAAGGAATTTTCAATTGCCTAAACAATTTGAAGAGTGACTTGGAACTATCTTAGATCAATACTAAAGTAATTTGGAGCATCTCTGAAATATTGTTGTGGACATTCAAAATCAAGCTACGAAAGTTTCTCTCTCGTAGTCACAAAGGAAGGTAAAAGAAGGATTTTTTGTTGAATTTGAAGAAGTTAAGAGCTATAATGGAACCTTCTAACAAAAGATCAAGTGGAAATATCCCATTGAGACTAAATGGAGTCGAGCTGGATGAATTCGATGATCACAAGATAAATAAAATGGAATTAGAGTTAGAATCAAGTGACTTAAAGAACGTAAAAACCCTAGGTTTGGATTTGTGGGGATAATTCCCTTGGATTACTAATAGATAATTTATCTTTTTCATTTTGATTAAATTCAAGGACAACAGAATTGTGTTGGATAAATCCTATCGCATTATGAAGGAAGTGATTGAGGTTGTCACCAGGATATGTAGCATTGGAGACCTTCCCGAAAAGAAGACCATAAAATACAAGGAAGTAGAGGAGCTGACAGGAGTTAACAAAGATCCTTGAGTACTGTTGATTGACAATATTATCAATCCATCCATTAGGTATGTTACGTATGGAATTTCCTATAAAATTTATTTTAGAAATTGAGATGGCTCTACTTTGACCATTGTCGTGTATCTAGTGCATAAAATTGTAAAAGAGAATAAGCAATTTGATCTATGTGGATTAATTCATGAAAATATTACAAAAAACATATGAATGTCCTTGGTAGAAGGATACCCTTTCCATTTTGGGTCCTTACTTACATGTTTGGTACTCCATTTTCTAGACATGTTACTAGGAAAGGAAGGTGTTAAGCGGGAATCTGAGATTCCTATTGCAAGACAAATATATAGATACTTGGAAGGCTTGAAAGATAAAGTAAGTGCATGTAAAACCTTTTTCTTATCTTTGCAAAAAATAATGAGCTCCAATTTGGTCATGTCTACTTGATTTGAGGAAGGTTATTCCTCCCAAACAAAAGAATTCAAAGTTGTTATCAGTGATTCCCCTCTGGAATCAAAAAAAAGAAAAGTTATGACCGAAGACATCATTGTCATTCCAGAAGAGAAGGAAAAAGAAGAATAATCTTTGTCTAGATCTGAATCCTCTGATTCAGATGACATGCGGTCTATGTTAGTTAAAGGGAAGATGAATAAAATTGGTGAGTTTTGGAATACATCCTCTCTAGTTGACAAACTCAAGATCGATGATGCTTTAGTTGAGTAGTTACTTCGAAAAGGTATTGATGTATCAATTGATTCTGATTCCTTACTAAAAAAATTTAGTTGAAGTAGTTGAAGAAAGGATGTTGCTTGAAGGTCTGGAAGGATGAAATTTTGAAGCCTTGGTTGAAAAGATATTTTCTAAATCCAAGCAGAGGTTATTAGAACTTATCATGGAAATGAAGAAAAGCATCAAATAAATATTGGATATCTACAAATATTGTCTCTGGTGGCCTGCTACAGTTAGCAATTTTAGAAGTAGGATTGAAGCAATTGAATTTGAGGTAAACAACATTGGAAATAACTTTTATATATTTGAAGACAAAGAAGGAAAAAAAAGATTGAGAGTTGGTGAATTTCAAGCTAAGCTAATCAATATACAGAGACAAAGAGATTATGTAGTAAAAACCCTCTAACTCCTTAAGGAGATTGTTGAGGTCCAGTTAGACCATCTTTACGGAATACTTACTGATGCAGAAGACTATGAAAGACAATGCTCATCTAAATATTGGTCATCTTCTTTCATATTGTTGGCCCTATTGGAAAGAATATGCATGAGAATGGATTCGGTGGTACTTGATTGGAAGAAATGATATCCAGTTATCAAAGAAAGATACAAGAAGGTGTTTCGGGTGAAGAGTTTCATTATTAATTGAATCTTGAATTTTTATTGTTTTTTTATTTCTAGCAAAAGGAAAAGAAAGAGAAAAAGGATGTTGAACAAGATGAGAAAGTGAATTAGTTTTAAAATCTTTTGAATGGATAGAAGATTCTAGAATTTTTTTGGAAGAACTAGAATTTTTTCAATTTTGAATGTCACCATGTTTACATTCTTTTTTTTTGGTGCCCTTTTCCATTGATGTCAAAGGGGGAGAGATTTGGAGAGATTTGGAAAATTTGGAAAGAGTTTTGGAGGAGAGTTTTGAATTAGAATTTTTACACATGTTGCCATCAATGCCAAAGGGGGAGATTGTTGGAAGTAAGGAGAATATTAGTATGTATGTTTTCATTTATGTCACCATGTTTATGGTATCATATTGGTTTGGTACCCTGAATCGGTGTGGAAAATAGGTTTACTTCATCTGGTGTTTGATCTGGTATTTTGGTCTGCATATTCTTTCTGATAATCATCATTGTTTAAGGTTTTGACAAAAGTCTTATGATCACTAGAAGCACATATATATGTACTTCCATATGTTCATATGATTGGATGGTGATTTGGCATCGGTTTTGGTGATTGAATTTCATTATTAGGTTAATCCTAGCCAACCTAATAATCAATTAGTAGTTTAACATGTATTGTGGATATATGTGTGACCTAGATTTGGTCCCAACCGACATAATATTGCATGAAACACGATTGAATTACTTTTGAAGAGGATATATATGGAGCTGACAGTTATCTTTTTGTAAATATGTATTGCATCAAATAATTCCAACCTAATCGATGTGTGTGGATATATCAAACATATATACAAGATGGTTTGTAGATAAATAGAACAACAAGCAAGAGTGTAGTAGTGAGTGTTGATATGCAAAGTGTGTGACTAGAAGGGTGAATATTAGTTTTTTTTCATGTGAGTGAATACTTTATGCATCAAAGGAAATGAATCTGCACTTGTGGTGTAATCCCATCAGTTCATATTATGGCTATAAGCCATTTTATTTCTATAATTTAAGTAGGCAGTGAGATTTTGTATCTAGAAATGAGCCTCTTTTGTAACCGGTATTGAAATAAATATATATAGTGAGCTAATCCTCACCATGGTTTTTCCCTCATTGGGTTTTCCACATAAAAATCTAGTGTTCTTGTGTTGTGTGACTTCATGTTCTATTCTTGCTCTTCTTTGTTCTATGCATTGAAGTAAGCAATGGTGTTTGTTCAATAAGTTAAAGAAGATATTGATTCACCCCCCCTCTTAGTATCTTGAATATTCAACATTCTTATATGGGGATGTGTGGGATATCCAATAACGATCTGATTGTAACCATGGCATCTACTTCTCTATTATTTTCCCTTGCTATCTGCTCAAACGTGATGTCGATGAATAATTCCTTGAGATCCTCCACCAGTTTCTTGTATGGGGTAAGTTTATCATATTTTGTTTGGTATTCATCATTGACCTAGTTGATAATCAACTGAGAGTCTCCATAAACTTTAAGAGCTATGATCTACCATTGTACCACAATTTTGAGTCCTATGACAAGAGCCTCATACTTTGCATTGTTGTTTGTGCAAGGAAAAGACAACTTATATGACTTTGGTATGCAATCTCCTTGTGGTGCGATAAATAAAAATCCTACTCTTGACCCATGTTGTGTGTAGGATCTATCAAAATATGCTTTCCAATGATCTAGTGCACTTAGATTAAAGATTGACTCATCATTCTAATACCAATGGGTTTTATGAATATATAGGTTCTTCTGCTAGTTGATCTGCAATTACTTGTCATTTGATGGCTTTCCTTTCTACATACTCAATGTCATATTTTGTTAGGATCATGACCCACTTAGCTATTCACCCTGTGAGCGTCACTTTAGAAAGTAGATACTTGAGAGGATCTATTTTTGTGTTGATCTTAAACTGATGAGCCAACATGTAGTGCCTGAATTTTTGTGTAGCAAACACCATTTCCAAGAAATCATTTCCAATGAATGTATAATTTGGCTCATGTTCCACCATGGTTCTATCGATATAGTAAATGGCCATCTCTTTCCCTATTTCATCATTTTGAGCTAGGAGAGCACCAAGGGTTGTTGTGGTTGGATATGTAGAGTATCAAGGGATTGTTCTAAATCGGTGGCATAAGGACTGGTGGTGTTAGCAAGTATTGTTTAATTTTATTGAATGTCTGGTCACATTTCTTGTCCCACTTGTATGCTACCCCCTTGTGGATTAGATGAAAATATGGGATAGCCTTGTTTGCTATCTGTGCTATGAATCTACAAATGGATTGGAGTCTTCCTTGCAAGCCTCTTAACTACTTTAGTGTTTGTGGTGCTTCCATTTTAAGAATTGCTTTGACTTTGGCAGGGTCTATCTTGATTCCCCTCATTGACACAATATACCCAAGGAGCTTTCCTGATTGCACTCTGAAGATACACTTCTTAGGATTGAGTGTAACCTTATATTCTTCCAGCTTGTCAAAGATGGATCTTAGTGTTGCTATGTGGTCTTGTCGCTTTCTTGATTTAGCCAGTATTTCATTCACATACTCTTTGATAGATTTGTGAATCATGTCATGAAAAATCAAAGGCATTGCTCTTTGGTATGTGGCTCCAGTATTTTTCAACCCAAATGGCATCATGTTCCAATAGTCGGTACCCCATGGATAGGTGAAGGTTGTCTTATATTGATCATCATTTTCTATCATATCTAATTGTATCCTGAAAACCCATCCATTAGTGATAGCATCTCATGCCCTACTGTTAAATCCACAATCATGTCTATGTTGGGAAGAGGGAAATCATCCTTAGGGAAAGCCTTGTTTAGGTCCCTAAAGTCAGTGCAAATTCAGATGCCCCTAGTGGGCTTAGAAATAGGCACTAGGTTGGAAACCCATTCAGGATAATTAATGGGTCGTATGAAGCTACCGTCAAGAAGTTTTTTCAACTCGGGTTTGACCAACAATGCGATCTATGGATGCATCTTTCTCAACTTCTATCTTACTGGTTTTTCCTCTTGATAGATTGCAAGATGGTGGACTACAACTTCTAGATCAAGGTATGGCATGTCAAGATATGTCTATGCAAAATTTACTTTTTATTCCTTGAGAAATGCAGCCAGGATTTCTTGTTCCTTCGTTAGAAGAGATTCTACATAGAAAGTGATGTGTGGTGTCTCTTATGTTCCTAGATTGACTGGATTACATTTCTCTGCCAAGACTGTTGATTTTTTCTGATGAATAGCACTAAGGGTAAGATTGAATCCCTCATCCTTTGGTGCCTTAGAAAGGTTTTCACCATTGGATATGTCCTTTGTTTTTACTATTTTTTGGGTTAAAAAGTGCCAAAGTGTGGTTTTCACTTAAAGACCTAGATATTACTCTTAGATTTTCAATTTTGCAACTAAAAGATTCAATCATTTCCCCATAGTATGCATGTGTGTCTAGCTCAATATCAAACCCTATTTTATGATCTCCACATGGTAGAGTATCTCGTAGTCCCATGAATTTTGAGAGAGCCTCATCATTTCTGAATTTTTCTAAGATCGACGATCCTTGTTGGTTATCATTCATGAGTTGGGGGTAGAAAAGTTTTAGTTCAATGCTTTGGTTACTTGGCTTGAAAGATAGGGTACTTATCATGAAAAGGAAGGAATCCTCAAATAACATGGGTAGGTGGATGATGGAGTCCTCATTACATACATTGGTTATATCAAAGTTATAGTTGTCTAGGGGAAGGCCAGTGGATACTGATAATCGATGGGGAAATTTGACTGCTTTAACAGGGGACCTCTGCCACGTATGGTTATTTTCTTAGGGGTACACCAAAGGCCAAGATTCTTAAGACGCTTCTTGATAATGGCAGGTTCAAACCTACCATTATCATTTTTCCCAAGATTTTCATTTTTGTTGTATCCCATGCTAAGCATTAGCCGGAAACCTTTGTTGCTTTCTTCAATGTGGAGATTTGGCAGGGGCCTTTAATCTTGATATAAAAAACTTGATATATCCTTCTCATCTACCACATATTTACTTAGGTCTCCCCACCTTTTGAAAGTGGAGGGTGCTATTGTGAAGGTCTGAGATGTTGACAATTAGGTGTGGCTTCCCATGAGATCTAGGAGATTGAGGTCACTCTCCTATCATAAAGGCACTCTTTTTCATTTTGTCATCTCCACATCTATTGTCTTGGATAATGACCTTAATATCTAAGATGTTTGAAATGGAGGGTGTCTTTGTCTCAGAAGTGGAGGCTAGGGTGGATGAGTCTACATACAGAGAGGTAGGTCCCTCATTGTTCTTCAGGACTTGGGTGATCTTATAATATTTGGCCTCCAAATTTTTGCAATAATAAAAGTGCTCAAGGTCACCATGGATTGTGACCTCTTAGTTTTCATAGGGGAATTTGACACATTGATGGAATGTGGATGCAACAACTTGCATCCCATGAATCCATGGGTGCCCTAGAAGAATATTATAAGGGAGGTCAAGATCAAGGACCTGGCAAGTAGTCTCCATGATTATTGGTCCTACTTGGATAGGAAGTTGAATGGTACCTTGAGACACTCTTTCTTGATCATCATAGGCCCTAATAGTGATACCTTTACCTTTCTCAATGATATCTTTAGAGAATCCTAGATTCTTTATTAACTTCAAAGTATAAATATTCAACCCTGCACCTCAAGCCACCAAGACTCATTTGACTTTATTCTTATGGGCAAAGACTTCAAGATGGAGCGCACAGTTATGAGATGGTTGGGTTGGGAGATATTGTTCAGAGAAAGTGAGGAGATTTGGTGTAGTGATATATCTAACCATAGATTGGAACTGCTCTACATCAAGATCTGTGGCGATGAAGGATGTACCCAATGCCTTCTCTAGGATTTCCCTATGTGCGGGCGAGATTTTCAGCAACTCCATGATGGAGATCTAGGTGAGGGTCTTCTTCAACTGTTCTAGGACATTATAACCATTAGGGATGGATTTTGGATTTGCGACAAGTGCCTTGGATTGGTTGTGAAGGCCCTAGGGTGGTAATTTTGTCACCACATGTGGTGACTCTGCACTTGGCTCTAGATCCTATGATATTGACAACATCTAACCACTCATTGAAATATACGACAACATGGTCATAAATATGATTTACGTTGCCATAATATTTTCCTTTTCCATTGTTTTTTCCTTTATTACGATCTGGCACCAGATTTGTGTATATTTTAAGATCTTGAATCCCAACGGATTTTTCAATGGTTATGGCCTTATCATCAATAAGATCTTTTATTTAGGTTTTTAAGTCACATGCAACTAGTTTTCATGTGACCTTTTATCTTATGAAAATCACTAAGTTGCTTCTCGTTATACCATGGTGTTTTAACTTGACACTCCTAGTAATTTTCAATGATTGGGAGTGTGATGATGTTGGCTTGGATGAATTGCTACATGAAATATTTGATTGGTTCCCCAAGGGGTGTGTATTTCCATTTAGGGGGAAATTTGTTCTTTGGGGGTGGTCCCTCTTCAGTATTCAAGTTCTTGACCACTTGGTTGTTGGGTTGTTGCAATGATGTGTTGGCTTATGTGTTGTTTTGGTTATTGAATTTTGGTTGTTGATATGATTGTGTTTGTATATTTTTCCTTGGGGTACTAATGATAAATTTTTTATCAATGACACCATTGTTAGTGACATTTTTGTTATTTTCCCATGTGCGAGGTTTTTCATTGTAACTAGTTGATGGATGATTTTATTGATAAGTGGGTGTCCCCCCTTGTGCTACAAGGGCTCTTTAGATGTTGAGCACCTTAGGGATCAACTAGTCATATGTTGCTATGCATTGTAATTTCAAATGAAAGGCCAAGTTCCCTTCAATATTGTCGATGATAGTTTTGATTTTCTATTCTTCTGGAATGGTTTACTTTCTTTTGTTGGCCTTGGATCACCATCGTTGCAAGAAGGATGCAAATGTTTCCCCCTTGGATTTTTTTAGGTTGGAAAATTCTTCCAAGCTCACGTCCATGCCTATGTCAAATGAATAGTTTTGTATGAATAATTCCACAATCTCTTGGAACTTTTTAATTCCAAGAGGAAGGCAGGAGAACCATTCCATTGCTAGACAAGCCAAAATTCAAGGGAAGAGTCGCATTAGATAAGTGTCATCATAGGCAAATTCCATACAGTGTGCATGGAATTCCTTGATGTGATCTTCAAAATTTCTAGTTGCTTGATATTTGTCAATTTTTCATATCTCAAAGCCTTGTGGGA
Source organism: Sequoiadendron giganteum (assembly GCA_007115665.2). Lineage (NCBI taxonomy): Eukaryota > Viridiplantae > Streptophyta > Pinopsida > Cupressales > Cupressaceae > Sequoiadendron > Sequoiadendron giganteum. The sequence continues at coordinate 227,987,473 of CM021103.1, forward strand.
ACGACACCATCACAATGCTTCTATCAAATCGATAAGGGCACAAACTCCCTTGTGTTTTTTTTTTTTCCCTGATTGTATGTCTAGCACTTGTTGTGAAAGAAATTTGATTTTTTTCGACACATCATTTTGCGGATTGGGTGGTAGTATGAATATGTTTTGGGGTGGTTTTGTTGCTTGAATGACGGGTGGGGTTTTTGGCATACTTGGGTTTGTGCTCAAGGGAGGTTGTTGTAAGATTTTTTGTGCAAGTGATGCTTATTGGTATACTTGTAGTGTTGTTGTGCCAACAATGCTTGTTGTTGGTCTTGTTATTGTTGTGCCAACAAAGCTTTTTGTTGGGCTTGTAACTAAGCTAATTTTTGTTATGCTTGGTATTGTTGAAAAGCTTGTTGATAAGCCTATTACTGTAACAAGGCTTGTGCTTCAGCTTGTTGCACTTGGTTTGGGCTTGTGCCTGTGCTTGAGCTTGTGCTTGTTCTTGTGTTTGTGCATATTGGGTGGCTTGTGCAACTTGTGTGGCTTGTTGTCATTGTAATAAAGCGTGTTCTTGTGCTTGGGCAGCCTATTGTGCTTGTTCTGTAGCTTGGTGTGCATGTTCTTTTTGTAAGACTTTTTGTTCCTATTCTTTTTGAGTGGCTTGCTATGCAACTTGTGTGGCTTATTGCATTTGTAATTGTTAAAGTTCTTTTTGATATGATTTTTGGGCTGCTTGTAATATGATGTTATATTGATTTGATATGTTTTGATTTGGTGGTGAAGGTGGAGGATTCGAAATGGTGTGAGGTTGTGTGATGAGATTTTTTTGAGGTGGTTATTGAGGTGTTTGAGTGATGATAATGGGTTGTGTGGTGTAGGGTATGGTTGATGCACTAAGTCCTTGAGAGACCATGTTTTGGAGAATATCGGGTGTTTTAGATGATGTAATGGTTGATTGGGATGTTTGGATTAGTGCCACCTGGTGTTGCAATATTGGTAGCATGCTTGGAGGATTTGATATATTGATTTGTTTCATGATTGGAGGATTGTTTTGACTTACCTAATTTTGGATTGGTATGTTGGGTAAAGGGGGTTTCCCTAAACCTTGGATTGATGTGGATGTGGATGTTAGCGGGGGCAGTGGTGGGAGGAAAGGTGGTACATTTCCTTGGGAAAGTGATGATGAAGCATCAAAGATTCCCTCTTGTCTAAATAAACCCCCTTGTCCTTGTGATACCATGGGGAGATATACTTGTGTTCCAAGAGGGTATGTTAGTGTTGTAGAGAAAGTGGATGAATTATTGGTGTCATGGAAAATGAGTGGAACATACGGATGGTTTGGGTCTTGTGGGACGGTTTTCGGCATACCCACGATGGTGTTTTCATTCAAATTTTGGTTGTTTATAAGGGGGTGTGTTTGAAGATCTTGGAGCAATGAACTCCCTTTGGTGATCATGAGTTGACTCGAAGCATGAGATGATGTTGGTTGTGGGATGGGTTGAATTATATTTTGGAAGGATGGTGTGAATGATACCGATGGCATACTCCCAAGAGGTTGTTCCATGATAGTGCTTACATCATAATCAAAAGGGAGTTTAGCCCCTTCCTTTTCTAATGCTAGCATGTATTGTGAAGGATTGAGTCTCAACATTGTATTGACAATCTTATGGTTTTTTAGGATTTTGGACTATCTCCCTGATTTCATCTTGAGTCATTCATAGGACATTGTTGGTAACGTCCTCCACTTGACAACCTCCCTCTTGAGGCTTGTGGTAATTGAGGAAGGTTGAGTTCGGGGTTGTTAGATCTGATGGGGTTCAATTCAGGTGCAGTTTGACTCAAGTCACTTGAATTGTATGTTTCTTTGTTTTGCTCCATGTTTTTCTTATGTTGAGATCTAGTTTGAACCATAAAATAAGGATAAAATTTTAGGAATATGGGAGGATAACCTCTAATTCCTTAGGTTGGTCTAAAATTTAGGTACAAAGAAGAAAATATAAGTTTTTTTAAGGATCAAATGATGGTGATGGGATAAATGAAAGATGGATGGTGTGAATGATTGAACTTTTAATAACCTTGGAGAAACACTAGACTTTAGGACTTTTGAATTTTTTATTTTGGATTTCATTTGGATTTTGGGTAATGAACTCATAAACCCCAAGATGTTGGATGTTATCTTGGAATAAAATTGTCCACAAGGTGATAATTTAACTTAGTTTATGAAGAGGGATTCATCCACACACACTTAGTCAAACAAGATGATTTTTTATTTTGATTTGAAGGATTATTAAAAGTCTAGCATGAATGATTTTTCCAAGATTCTAAGAGTTTTTTTATGAGATGGAATTTGATTGATGTTTGGGGGATGGATGAAAGTTTTGTTTGTGATCCTAGATTGAACTTAAAGAGACTTTTTTTTTATAGGACCTAGGTATTGAAGAACATTCTATACTTCTAAAGTGCTCAAATTGAAAGGACCAAACTTTGACTTAGATGAGTGGTTCAAATTGAGCGTACATATCTGGATTGTTCAAAGGAGTGAGTATATAAAACCTCATGAACTTCTTTCTTATCTTGGTGCATTGCTTGAGGTTGCACTTCCTAATGTACTTCTTGGTAATGTTTTGAGTGTGATACATAAACTTGAAGCTTTTTCACAAAGACTTTTGTTTTGGGATCTTGACCTTTTTGGAAATCATGAGAACAAGCACATATGTGGGGTTCAATTGTCTTTTATCTTTGCTTAATGAATTATTTTTACCACATCCACACTTTATTTCTTATCTTTTCAAATTTAATGTCTATTTCTCAATTTGTTTTCATCTCACAAGGTCCATTATGTGGAAATCAAAAGAATCAAGGCAATAGTTCCCTAATGTTAACTTTAGAGAGAGAAAATTGAGATATACACCCAAATACATAGAAGCCTCTAAGGATAGAATCCGTAGGGACAAGCAGTAATATATGGGATTTTCAAAGGTATTTGATCTTCCCAAAGGGTTTGAATTTTGATGACCTTGTTGAATGTTTGTTTCCACATTTTGAGATTTCAAGCAAAGTGTTTTGATTCTGAAACAATGCACAACCCTAGGATAGAAAAGACAATATTTGTTGGATTCCCACTTGGATTTATCCAGCCACGATTATTCAGAGAAGATGATTAGAAACTTGACCAAATTGGATCCCCTCCATGACACTCACTTCTATATGTTAGCCTAGTTTTGAGTTCTCATGAATCTCCCTTGAAAAACTCTTCATCTCTACTAAGAACCACAAGTATGTGGGATAGCTTCAGAGGTCTGACGCCCTGATACCAACAAATAGTTAGGGATTTTGGATTCTACACAAATTGGTTTGTAATCAAGACACTATTCAGAAGGCCACATGAGAGGAAAGATAAACTCCTATAAGGAGAATCACCTCTTGTCCATAGGAGCCCCTGTAATGTTGATATTCCCTCAACATTCAAATTTGTATACCAGTTGGGAGTAGCTTGGCTTTTAGCTTGTCTCTTATTTGAGTCGTTCCCTTGGGGTGAGTACTTTTTCCCACCAAGGCAAGCCCTCTAAAGGTAATCAATAATGAAGAAGTATATTTTTAGTTCAACTACTTATATTGCATAAAGCACTAGGAGGGAGCACACACAATTCATTTTATTCACACTCACATCATTATTCAATTTTAAACCCAAACTTGAAGTGTGTAGGTAATTTTTTAGGCAATCAATGTCACTAGGATGCTTTTGGTTCTCAAGATCGTCGTGAAGCGTGAGAGAAGTGCATACACATTCGAATGACACTAATTACAAAAAATATTACAAATCAAAGTAAACAAAATTTGATTTTAAATCCTCAAAGGCAATGATGAGTTATTTTTAACCACCAAAATCAAATATGAAGTTGTTTGTCCAATTTTTAAAACCCAAAATCAAATCTAGCGAGTTTCTAGTGCTCTTTTTAACCTTTTGTGTGTTCTTTTTAAAACCCAAATGAGATGTAGATGAGTCCTAAATTGAAAGATAACAAGATTCTACAGATTGGGTTATAGGTGTCCCCAAAGTGTTAAAAAACACTTGTTACAATCATGAAATAGTTTCATAAGAAGACTTCTCCTTGTTTCCTCTTATTTTTTGTCATCTAACCTACAAAAGATGATCAACCTAAAAAATAGAGCCACAAAATAGGTCAATGGTCAAAGGAGATCAATATATAAAGCACATGCTAAAATAAATTTGAAAACTGATCTTTTACCCAGACCCAGCGTCGCTTTCAATAGTTACGTCGCTATTTGAGAATTTCAGTGTTGCTCTGCTAAATTCAGTGTCGCTTTATGGAAAAATAGAGACCACGTTTGCATCGTTATTTCCTCCAGTGTTTCCCCTTGGAATTTGATGAACTCAGTAACATCAATGCAGCTTCACCCTTTAGACACAGAGGCAGTGTCGCTATATAGCGATGTTGAAACGATTGCATCGTTATTTATCTTTTCAGGGTCACTGCATCCTGGAAAGATAGAAAAGAGAAAAAATAATGGAAATGGAAAAAATCGTGTTAATTTTGAGATTTTTTCCCTCCTTCTAGTGCTAAAATGTGAATGCTTCACCTAGACCTACTCAAACATGAACAAAAAAATAATCATTAGTCAATAAACAAGTGTAAACCAAGCATTCCCTATGAAATTCTTTGAACATATGAATAATGGAAACAAAGCAAAATATCATATAAATCACAAATGAAACACAATTCTAATGCTCAAACTAGCATCCCATAGGGAGATTGGTGCTCCTTTGATTTGGAAAGAATCCCTTTCCCAATCCCTTGATAAGCTTTGGATGGATGTGTGATGAACAAAGTTTCAATAACCTAGCTATGATTGAGAAATTCTATGCATATGCCTATGAATATTCATTTTGGAGGAATGTGCAAAGGAGGAATATTCCCTTGGAATATTCTTTTGCAAGTGGCGGGAATTAGATTAATTAGTAATTAAATAATATTAATAATGCAATTAGGTGATTAGAAGAATTAAGATGACATTCATTAAATAAAATGGTTTAATGAAAGGGGGAAAGGTGAAATGAAATTTAATTAAATACCTTAGGGTTATTTAATTAAATAGGAAGATATAGGGATTTAAATTAAATAGTTTGATTTATTTTATTTAATGAGATGAAATGTTAGCACGAAAGGGGATGAATTAACTTGATTAAATGAATTAGGTTACTAGATGCAAATGATATAATTAATTAAATAACTAGACTAATTTAATCAATTAAGCAAAAATAAGATGGGTTTGAGGAGGAAACGACGTTAGTATACCTAATTCGAGTGTATGATATGATTCAAGAAATTTTTTCAGTGTCTACATTTTTCCCCTCTTTGAAGTGAGATACTTGCTACTTTGGTTCAAAGACTAAGGCCCTTTGGATGAAAATAGCTTCTTAAATAAATAAAAAATGATTTTTTAGATGCCCTAGCAGAAGGATTAAGCTAGTTCCCTACCCCCTTGAGAAATCGGGCGAAAATTTTGAATTTTGGGTTGATTTCTCGACAAAGGTAAAAGGATTTCCCAGGGGGGTCTAGAAAGGATCTGAGATGAAAAAACATGCCAAAAGTGCAAAAAAGGGATGCAAAATAAGGTTTTGTTTCGAAGGATTGGTGAAAATTATGAAAAACCCTAGCTTGATGATTAACTTAGGGAAATAACCCCTAATTTGCAAGCATAAATAGATTAAGAAGAGTCACTTTCAATTCATTTGTGCATTCACACCTTAGAGAATTGTTGTAGTTTAAGCTCTGACCCTTTGATGAGATGGTGCAACAAGTGCTCCCATGACACATTTCCGACCGGGTTCGAGAGTACCAGAGGCTTCCAAGTGCAGGACCACTGGTATGTGATTCACAAATTGATTTGAAATTTAACTTTGTGATGCATTTAATGCCTTTTTAAATTTAAACTTTTGTGGTGTCGCTCTAGAGTGATGTTATTTTGAGAATCGGTGACGCCAATTTTAATTTTAGTGATGCATATGTGAATTGTGATGCGGTTCACAATTTAGAATTAGAGTTTTAGATTCTAAATCACGATGCATATGTAAATAGTGACACATATTTTAATATGAAAATTAGGGTTAGGGCTTGCCAAAGCTAAATTGTGACACATATGTGTTTAGTGACGCATATCACAATTTGCATTTTAAATGCATTGGGCGTCGTAGTTTGAAATTTGAATTATAGCAACATTATCGTAAATAGTGAAAAATTTGTCATTTTGGGGATGAAAAATCCAAACTTGGACAAAAAAAAATTATTTTTCGATGTTGTGCACTTTATGGGTGCAAGAGGTCATCCCACCTTTGATGTCCTATGAGCACCGACCCCCAGTTTTTTCCAAACTTGGTAATTAATCTAAGTTGCAACAAGAGCACTTGGGGGAGATTGGCATGTGGTACTTTGTGTACATGCCCATCATCAAGACACTTTTTCCATGATGACAGCATTGTGTGAATGATGGCATAGTGAGACATCTTTGTTCCACCTTCCCACTAATGAGGCAACAGTGAAACTTGAGGATATATGATGGATATTACGTTTGTCGATACATGTTAAGCATGTGATATATGATGTCAACATCAGCTATGATGCATTCCATGATGTGATGGATCTGAAGAACATTATTCTATTCACTTTGTAGATTAACCTCGAGTTGTATAGAGGTCAAGTGCCCACTTTTAGATTGATTGTTGTGATGATCATCTAAGGTTTGGTTGCTCCAGCTCAATGAAGTAGAGGGTTCAACCCGAGATGGGGCCTCGCTTGGCAGAGGATATTGTTTAGGAGGACTCAGTATGCATGGGGGCCAATGATGTTGGCCTCTCTGTACCATGATATGTATGATTTCATATACTATGATGGTAGGGTGATCGACACAAGAGTCACCTTACTTTGCATTTGGGTCTGGGAGCACATTCTTATGCTTTGACCAATTTTTCAAATGGTGGAAGTAGATTTAGATGATCTTGTAGTCTAGAGGTATGGGGGTGCCATCACACTACAACATATAGGGTAGTTTGGCATTCCCTACTGGCACAGGGTCAATGATGATATGATAGTCTTCAGATGGTGACCTTGGCATTAGATGCCAGCATGGTATGATGATGTACAACATATTTTCTTTGCTCGAAAAACCCAATATATGCAGGGTTGAGAGTACACCTTCATTGAGACATACCTACCAAATAGGGTGGCAAGACAGTTTGGAGATAGGAAAGATAGGCTAGATGATGCATACACCACCATTTTTTCTTGGTCAACACGAGAGATAAGAGCATGGGGACCTACTATCCCAACCCATGAGGTTGTTGAGGGATTTCACTATTTGATTGCTTGACCATGGGCATATGATCAGGGACAGGCAGATGCTTAGATGATGCCTACGTATGATCCATGGTTTTCACCCGCTCGTCAATTGATAGATCTAGTGGGTGCACCTCCATGAGGGAGACCGAGAGGGAGGGGTGTACGAAGAGTCAGAGGTCAGGGCAAAGGATAGGATGGCTAGGATGGCCAAGACCAACAAGATGGATTGGTCCTAGGAGAACCACCAGGGCATCGACAATCTCCATAGTAGCCTCCCATCTAGTAGCAGCCAGTATAGCCACCACCATCTAGGCCAAATCCTCACGATTTATAGATATAGTAGTTATAGCAACAGATACAGGTGATTACGGGTGAGAGGAATCATGCATGTTAGTAGATTTTGATGATTACTACTAAGAGAGACCAGGGTAGGTAGCAGGTATAGGTGTTATCCATAGTATTTTTAACTTATATCAACAATTTTAACTTTTCCCATTTAATTATTTTTTAGGTTTTTCCTTATGAATTTTATGCACTTTGTTGTTTGTTCCCTTACTAATTTATCAATGCCACAAGTTGTGGTCTTTTCCTATCCATAGTCACTAGCCTCCCAACTTTCAGAACCTCCTCACAAAGTTTCAAACTTTCATAACTTCTCAATTACCCGACTCCAGTATATTTGTTAAGTTATAAGTCTTTGTTAAGTTGTCTTATGAATCGTTGATTCGGGAGTTTTTAAAACTTCAAAACTCCCGATCTAGGTTGTAAGGTTCCACATTTTCCCGACCACATGATAGTGTTGATTTCTTTCGGTTTTCAAAGGGCACCACCATCTCATTAAATGTTATGTACAAACTAACTTTGGTTTGTCTTTTCAAGATTTTTAAAAGGCATGTATTTTTAAAGAGCTATCCTTTTGAGGAATGCAATTGAGTGCTTCATTTAATGCACATACTATCAAACAACGGTGCAAGTTTGGGTGGTGAAATATTCACTAAGTCATTCTTCCTTTGTTCATATTCTCTGTTACTACTTCTTTAGGTATAAGAATTATTTTCCCATGGATTGACACTCATGCAGAGTGTAATTTAGAGCCACTAGTCTAGTGTGAAAGACACTGAGGTGGGACATCTTGATTTTGAAGAGTTTTTGTAGTGTTTGGAGCAAAACAATAGAACGCCTCTGGGTGAACAAATTTTACAAAGTGGATTGGCTCGTGCTGGAGGCTTTCCTGAAGCTGTAAAAAATGTTGAGTTGGTAATTGCGTGTGCGAGAAGTTACATCCCTGAAACTCAAGAAATAAGAGCAACTGACGGGTCCATTGTTGGAAAAATTACTCCTGAGGTCCTCTATCGTGCATTGAGCATTCCAAAAAGAGAATTTGTGGAGGATATGTATGTGGTTGTGGGTGATGAGTTTTTCAAGAAGAATGAAGATTGGTATACAAAATCCATTGCAAAGAACTAGTTGGGAGTGCATGCTTGGATTCATTTGAGTTCTTGATGTGCAAGGGTTTCAAATGCCAAATACGCCTGTGTACAGAATTTTCCCACAGCTTACTAAGAAAATTAGGATGGGAAATTATTGTCGTTTCAATGATGCATTTTTAATGAAAATTGCGAAGAAGATTGATGGTAACCCCAAGCTCCAAATTTTGTCTAAAGCAGCTGCCCTAGTGGTGAAATTTGGAAGATTTTTCATTCAACTTGATAGGTTTTATTACCTCAGAATTGGGGGTTTCGAGAAAGCTCCATTAAAGTTGCCTTGTTACCCATGTGATAATTTAATTTTTCTAGAAGTTTGTCAGCAAATGGTCATGGTAAATGTCAAATAATCTAATATGGGAAAGAAGGGTTATGTGTTTCCTTTATCTATTCCTTTGTTCTCTTGTAAAAGTAATAGTAATGGTACAAACATGGAGAAAACCCTGAATGAGTTTGGATTTCAATCACTTCCTGTAAGAACTCACTTTGAGAGTAAGGGGTATGTGAAATAGAATTTGTATGGGGCAAGTGGTTATGAACATACACTAGACATTGAATATTTTTGGGAAGATTGCCTGGATGAAAATGAAGTGTATAGGAGAGGCTTTATGAGATTAACTTTGAAACAAATATAGACTTTTGGTATCTCTTTCAATATTCTGGAGGATGTACAAGAGGATTCAGTGATTATTGACCAAGAATATTAGGAGATTGTGGCCAAAGCCTCCTATGGAATTGTCTGGTCAAAAATTGAGATTACAGATTTAATGATTTGGTCTGCTCCTGTTTTAAGGACATCTGATTTTCTAAATGGAAAATGGTTACAAAATGTAGGTTCCCCTCAAGAGCCAAGATCTTCACAAATAAGGGAACAAGGGACTGTACAAGACTCTGGTGCAAATGTGATAGCTGGAAAACAAACCATGAGATTGTAAAACACCAACTCACAGTCAAGGGGAGATGGTGATAAATCGGAATATGTTGGTGAAAAGTTGAAATTTGTTTGTGACCAATATAGTACACCACCCTCTTCTCCTAAAAAGAAATTTGGCCAAGAAAAGCCAACACCTACTAACTTTGCTAGCATTTTCCAACAAATAATTGAAGATTCCCCTTTCCCCATGTTCTTTGAAATTCCTTTGTCCCCTCCAAGGGATTCTTCTATTGACATTCATTAGGTGGAAAGAGTAGAGAAAGTGAATGCTGAGAAAAAAGACACAGGACAATTTGTGGTTACTTCTCTGGCATGGTTGAAAAAGGAAATTGAAAATAAAAGAAAAAATGTTCCCTCAATTACAGTTGTTGCATTGATGCAGAGTTTTTCACAACCTAAGAAGGCAAAAAGAATGCCATGAATGATTACAGATACTACTTTTGGACACTAAATGTTAGAAATACGAAATATTTAAATGAAAATGAAATAATGGATGCGGATTATAAAGTGACCCATATTTATATGGGGCCTTCTTCTTTAGAAGGTAATGTTTACCACGCCAATAATTTCGTTAATGCATTGATAAAAAGGGCTAAGGATCAGAGAAAAGAGAATATTCAATTGCAGTCCAATATTCTTTCTTTTAAAAATTTGATTTCATCATTTGTGAACCCAACTTCTCAAGAGGCCTCCACTTCAAGTTTCCAGGGTATTAATGCCAATACCAAAAGGTTAGAAAGAATTTGGGATATGCTAAAACTGCTAATGAATGGATTGAGGGACTATATCATGATGGCCTTTTCTTTATTTATAAATTTCTGAAATTTTATATTAAGGTGTCTGATAAAAGAAAAGAATTTGTGACTGAGCTTCAACAAATTAGAAGAGATCATAGTAGCACTTTTGTTCTTTCAAAATAAATTGTTGAGTTGGCTTTCATGGAGCATATTGTGCTGATTGGGGAGAAGATAGTTGATGATCCTAAAGAAATTGATTCTAATTGGCTTGATTCTATGGAGTAGAAGTTGTCAATATATGAGGACTATATAAAAGAAATCAATGAGGTATTAGAAAAATATCTTGAGATAATGGTAAAAATAAAGGAAAATTTCAATGCTCTCAAAGTCGAACTCACTAATGAATTTGATGAAAAAATCCTGGACCTCATCGATATAATAAAGCAATATAAGTGTATTACAGGGAAGTGGGTGATCCTGAAACCTCCACTGTTGACTCATTTAGAAAAATGAGCACTATGCAGACTTACATGAAGGCATTCAAGTCTGAAAATGATGATATATGTGAAACAATTGTTAAGTCTGATCATGCATTATCTAAATGGAGAACCAGGTTGCAGATTACCACAACCCTAGGGAGTAAGAGCATCACTACAATTTTCATGAAGTACCATGAATATAGGTAGAGGGTAATGTTCTAGGAGGCGTTATAAAAGAAATAGGTGGGAGCAGTTGTGGAAGGCGAAAGAACCTATGCTGAAAATGTTGATTAGTTTTAATTATGCTATTTTCTTTAATTAGGCTCTTGATACTTTTTAAAGACTTATTTTTAAATTTCTGAAATGGTTGTCTTCAAGAAAACATTTTCTGGACAATTTTTAATCTTTAAATATGGGAATGTTGTGTGGCTATAGGATCTTTTGAGAAAACTTTGTTTTACTCATTAGAAAAAATCTACTATCTTTAGTTCACAATTTTTTTGTTATTTCAATATATGAAAAAGACTATGGTGAAATTTATGTAGGAATGATCTTTGTGTTATGGTGTATGAATTTATTCTTCTTATGTTGAGTAATTTTTTGTTGGATTATCTATTATTGGGGTGACAAATGTGTGATTGGTTTTATTGTTGTGGATTTTTATCTTTGAATAAAGATTTTATGGTGATGGATGTATGAGATGTTTTAATGTTGTTTTTGTATTTCTGATAGTTAAATTTTCATCATTTGATGTTGTGGGTTTTCCTTTCAAAGCTTTCTAGTTAAAAGCATTGAACCTTTCACTTGCTTTATGGTTAAAATAAATCTTAGTTTTAATTTTTTCTTTCATTCGTTGAAGATAAAATGAAGGTAACTGCCACCTTTTAAAATAAGTAGAGAATTAGTATAAAATACCATTACTACTGATTCAATTGTTGTTATAGTTGTCACTTTCATGGGTGTAAGAATATAGAGTTAGGTGAAAAAATTGTTAACCAATAGTTTTTTGGCGGCTCCACTAGGGAAGAACTAGAGAAAAATAAATTATGTATTATGAGTTGCTTTATAGTTAATAGTTATGGTTCTTCAAATGCGTAATGCCCCTATTCTCCAACCCAACATAGACTGGATGATTGGGGATCAAGAATATATATTTACTGGTCTTCAACTACTTGCTTGGTAGAAAAGAAGATCCAACCTCCAATATCACAGAGTTAAGGAAGTATTGGACGAAGAAGAGGAACTTGGAGAGATTATAAGAGAAAATGCCCAAGAGATTATTTTTGTAGAAATTTTTGTGCCTTTAGCTGGAAGAGTTAGGGCCCCTCTAGTGTAAGCTCCTAGAAATCAAATTATGAATCAAATAAATTAGTTGAATAATAGACAAAATCTTCCATGAAACAATTAGCAAGTGGGAGTTGGTGACTCTGTATTTTATTTTTGTTTGTTCAACTCTGGCATCTAAAAGATACACAAGGGGAGATAGAAAGAAAGGGATTGTTGATAAAGATTTTGAGTTACTAGAAGTGGTAGGTTTCTCATATTTTCCACCTAACCGAAAGGTTAAATCTAGCATTAGGGCACCCTCTCCCACACTTAGAGCTAGTTCCCCTTGGGTTTCTAATATGTCCTATAAATCTCTTCTCTTACACAGCACAGTCCTTTCTCTCTATAATCCTATTGTGATGGCTCAACCTCAACCTGTCCCTTAGGGAGTTGTAATAGGTCCCCTTACCTTTGGAGTTAGAGCTCAATTGCATGATTTTTCGAAGGGTTCAAGGAAAATTATACCAAAATTAAATGGAGATGGGAAGGTTTCTCCTGATGAACACATGAAATATTTCTTCATTTCTTCCTTTATCCTTACCCTACAACATGAAGATGTTGCCATGAGAGTTTTTATAGAATCTCTAATCGGTGTTGCCGCTGATTGATTTTATTCCCTTTTGAATGGTACTATTAATCACTGGGCTACCTTGAGAACAAGATTTGAAAATAGATTTAAGACTGCAAAAAATGATCAAGTTCTAGTTTCCCGGTTGGAATCTATGAAGAATAAAGTTCATGAACCAATGAGGGAGTTTTTAGCTAGGTTCAACAAAACTTTCAATAAGATTTCTGCAAACATGAAGCTAGGAAATGAATTATTGAAGGAAATTTTTATCAACACCCTGCCACTAGATGTAAGCTTTACTATCAAAAGAGAAGGAGCTTCTAATGTGGATGCCACAAGGGATTCTAACCCTTTTGTTTCAAGACTCTTTATTCAAGGATAAGTTAGCAAAATGGGGAAAGGTGCAACCTATCTTGCAGAGCATCTACCAAAAACAAAAAACCATCAATGGTACTTTGATGAAATTCTAGAGGAAGAAAAAAGCTTAACTCAATCTCACTCCAATCAACTTATCAAAATTGAACCAAATCTCAACTTGTCCATTCAATTAGGACTCCTTTACCTTCACAATACTCATGGATAGAAGACATCAAACTGAGTTCTAAGCACACAATCCCTTACAAACTTCTCAAACAATTTAAACAGTATCAATTTAATTGGTTCAACCCGATTCCCAACTTTGATAAATCCAATATGAAAACTTCTCAAAATAGACTCTCTTAATCAACAAACTAGACCCTTTTACGCCGTATCAATAAGAAACTTCTCAATTCCAAGCCTATTTCAACTTGTTAATGCTTCAAACATGTATAAATATATTTTTAAAACATGAAGGAATCATTCTCCAAACTTACTTCATGATAATTCATCAAACATGTATCCTAAACCATCATTCTTGACTAAAAATTAGGACTGTTACATCACTGTCATGGCAGGACAGTCATTAAATGGACTTCAAAAAATTGAGAACTCACCAAACCAAATCTTGAAATAGATTCACAATACCCCTAAACACCTTTTAAAAACAATATCTTCAGAAAGGAATCAAAAACCATAAACAAATTCTTTAATTAGATCATTGTACACTCTGCTTTTTCCTAATTTTTCACCAAAATATGGCCTAGCGCATCTTTTAAAAGCTAACTATCACCACTCGGTCTGAAACTTTGAGAAATGAAAGAGTACACAAAAAAATAACTTCTTACTAAATTTCAAGTGATTCCATTAGTTATAATAAGAGAAATGCAATTTTCTTTTAATTTTGTTTACCCTAGCAAGGGTTTTGAACCGCCTTCAGTAAACAAGCCATAACTTACTCAAATTTGCATGAAATTGAGTGAGACAAAAAGGAGAATGTTGTAGAATAATAGCTTAATCATTCCAAATAGCTGACCCATAAAAATATGGTTGTGCGGGGCTGTACAATGCTTCACAATGTTGTTTTACCAGCAAAAACATAGAAAATTGAATCTAAAACAGGGCCTCTTTATTTTTTTCTCCATTATTTACATCCCCTCTACCTCTTGATCGAGGTTATCCATCAATTTATATGTTTTACTGACCATATCAAATGACCCAAACCAACCTTTCACCTACTTGACTCCTAAACTTCCAGATTTTGTCATTTGTCAATTTTTGCATTTTTACCTTGACAACAATTTTGCAAGATTTGCTTTTTTCCAACTTTTGAATCCCTCAATGCCTAAGAACCACCAAATTAAGTAATTACATGCTGAAAAGTTACACCAAGACCTTTTTCTAAAAACAAAACACCTAGAACCTATTTTGGACCTCTTTTTACAACATTTTACATTTTTTGCAAATTGCATAAAACAACCTATCTGAACGTTCATCTAATGACTCAAACACCATGAACTAATATTCATCTCATTACCATGCTATAGGTAAAATTATTCAACATGCCAAAGAAAATAACAAGAAGAAACTAACAGACGATAAAAAAAAGGAGAGAGAATGGTTAATGAGGGCATATCGTGAAAAGAACAAATTGGAAATGATTGATGAAAAAAACCCAATTAAAGAGGAACCTCAACCATCAAAAAGAGAACAAAAATTGGCAACACAAAGGGCATGAATGCAAAATCATCGTTCTAGGATAGATTCAGATACCGTAGTTGATAACACACCCTCTAACAAAAGTGAATACGAAGGGGTCACACCATTAAGCACAAGCGAATATGGAGGGACACCATCTACCGCAAGTGAATATGGTTGGACACCATCCATCGCATCTCAAGTTGAGAGTACATCATCACTTTGATTTGATGAAGAAGGTATGCCATCATCCCCACATGAACCTCAAGGTATGTCTTCTACTCCACCCTCGATCGAAGGTACACAATCTAGCCCACCTCAATTAAATATTGATGAAATTGCTAATGTTGAGATGTATGTGCCTAGGAGAACACCACCTAGAATTTTGCGTAAAAATCCAAAGTATTTGATTAATATTGATGAGGATATTTTTCAACACATGGAAGGTAAGATTACAACACACACTTGTAGAAGATATGTTGATAATATTTGGCAGATATTCTTTGAAAGGCTAAATGAGACCGCAAGATGTCAACTATTTGTTGAAATGATGCAGGGTTTAAAGTATAGAAACATCATGAAGACTCATGGATTGAGAACATCAAATGCATCAAGTGAAAACACTATTGTGAAGAATCTAATGGATTCTTATGAGAGTGTGGGTAAGACCTCACACTCAAAGGATAGTAATGTCACCCGACATGTCATTACATTGACTTTGGTAAGCTATCAAACAAAGAGAGCTCATCTCATTAAAAAGATGAGTGAAAAAATGAGAATTAGTAGAAAAAATTTATCAAAAACTGTTCAAAGGTGACAAATAATTGAGGGCACCGATTCAAATGAATTATGGGCATTCTCGGGGAGACTGCCACAAAAAGATAAAAAAGATGTTCAAGCATTGAGAACACTAATTGAAGAGTATTGGAAGAATAACACGAGACCATCTCTGAATCAAAGGGATGTCATAAGAAGAAGAATTGGTAGTCGGAACCATGAGCCACATCCCAAGCATTTTTTGGATATGAATCAAACCCAATTTTTTCTTAAATTTCAAAATGATTGTCCTCAAATTAGAATTTCTCAAATATTTTTTGAAATTCTTAAACCTTTTTATGTCAAGATAAATCACACACGCACTACTTTTTGTTGTAGACTACATATTGAATTCTCTAACCATTATTATGTTTATCATTCTATATGTTTAGATTTGCATACTAACGATGTTTTGCAGGATTGTGGCATAGAAGCCCCACCAAAATCTTCAAGAGAGTTCTTATCAAAAAAATTATGTGAAATATAGGATGGCCAAATATTCTACACAACAACATGCTTGGATGGTTCATGTGAACATTGTGGTGGCTTGCAATGAATGCCACTATGTCAACATATGGAAAGCATAGATGAGGTGGGACAAAAACTAGTAGAGTTTGGGAAGTATAAAACAATGGAATACTTTAAAAAAGATGGGTCTCTAGAAAAAATGCGTGCTTTGGTTATTCAGAAGATTCTAGTGTATCAGTTTATGTCCATATTTTGTGACAATATAGTGTATGAGTATGCAAGGCATACCCATAGAGCTTGATGGTTGGACACAAAATTCAAGACATACAAGGACACCTTTCCATTTGGTAGCATAGTATCAGTGGTTGACTTTACAAAGAACTACACTCTATAGTCACAACATGAGGTGCAGTCATAGTATTACAACTCCACACAAGTTTTGATATTTGTTCTCATAGCATTCATTCATGCAGCTGATAGTACAAAGAACCAAAGGAAGGTATTGAGGGAGTATCACTTTTATATTAGTGATGATCACACATATTCTCTATATTTTGTGCAAGGTTTCTTCTAGATGTTCTACAATGATTTGGCTCAGAGGGGCATAGCAAATGATTAACATATAATATGGTTGGACAATTGTGCAGCACAGTTCAAAAATATGTGCATGTTCTACTGGTTCTGCAGGATATCTCACTACATGTGTTCAACATATGTGGAAATTTTGTGAAGCCATACATGGAAAGGGGGAGCATGATGGTGTAGGAGCATTCGTGAAAAGAGCATTAGCACGAGAAGAGTTAACGTATAAAGACAATGCAAATTTGAAAGATGCAAGATCAATCATTGAGTGGTGTAATGCTTTGATGGGTCTAGGTAATGAAGGTATGTCTTCAGTTCCTAGATTTTTTTGGTTGATGGATGATACTAACATTGTACCATATGAGGATTGTTGTACACTAACAAGATCGAGTGAGCTACATTCTTTCCTTAGTTCAAATTCAAGTTCGTGGAGTATTGGTACATAGAAGATGGCATGCTTTTTTTCTTCATGAACAATGCAAGCCTGGAATGATTGTGAGTTAGGGGAGCGAGTTGACAAATGGTTGACAAGTTATCTTAGCCCACTTCACATGTATCACCCTCCGAAAGCATTGGAACTAACATAGATGGAATCATCGGTCGACTTTGACCATGTATTAGATCTAGTTCAACTAGGTAATATATCTACTTGCTTAGTATTTGAAATTCCATATTGTTATCTTACTTTGTACTATATTCGTAACGTTGACTAATTTCAAGAGATTTTTTGCACATATCAATGCAGGGCATGTTTATGCAATTATTGCAGATGAAGACAATGAAGAGGGAATGGATCATTACTTGTGTCATTGTGTTGAGGCCAAAAATAAATTGGAGGCCCCAGTTATAGATGGAGAAAATGTCGAATACCTTACAGGCTCAGTTGTTGTTATTGGAACGTGGCTTAGAAGGTACCCACATAAGAGTGTTAAACATTGGTTGTTTCAGGACTTTGACACGCATCGTAAGATTCTTCATTACTCAAACCTTGTTGTGGCATCCAATGTTTGTTTGACCAAATATGGGGGTAGACCTTTGAACAAGACCTTGTGGAAGGTTCATGAGTCTGACCATGAGGCAATACTTGACACAATAAAGAGTAGAGAAAACCCAGATGGTTCGTTGGATTAATTTGTAAGTATATGCACATTGGTTCTTATTAATTTTATACTTGTATGCACATTAATTTGTTTGATGCCAATGCTATCATCTTCTTTTACTTTTCCTATTTGTAAGTAACCTGCTAAACATTGATTGGTGTCCCCTTGCAGAAAATGTAGATTTATGAGCCATCCAAGAGAATCTCAGCTAGAAAAGCAATGCAACATCCTTGTTTTGATGATCTTGACAAATCTCAATTATGATTTTAAGCCATTACAAAAGTATGTGCGAATCTTGGTGAGGGAATTTCAAGTTATTCGTTTGAATTTAACCTTATCATGAGCACCTATGATGTAGACATTATAAGAGCATCTCGAATTTCAAGATATTCTATTCATGAGAGGTTTTGTGTGCAATAGGTATCTTGGAACTCCTAGTGAAGATGTATGACCAGGAGTGACTAATTTGAGAGACTGCCATGCCTATCTGTAAGTGTCTTCCATCTATTTTCATTTCATTTCCATTTTGGATGCTCTTTCTTTTTCTTCTTTTACTTTGCATATCTGTAAGTAAACTACTAAAAATTGATTGGTCTCTCCTTGCAGAAAATATTGATTTATGAGCCATCGAAGAGAATCTCAGCCAAAAAAGCAATGCAACATCCTTATTTTGAAGATCTTGACAAATCTCAATTCTGATTTGGTTCATAGAAGTCTTAAGTTAGTTTTTTGTTTTGAGTTTTGTCAATTGAATAAGGTCATATTAGACCAATTTATAATGTAATAAGTCATGTTAGTTGGTTTTGGGGTCATTTTGGAGTTCATGTTGCATATTTATCAAAATGATGTAAAATTGCAAAAATTGAAAAGTTGTCAATGTGAAAAAAGTGCAAAAAAATATAAACTTGAAGTGATTTTGATAGCAATACAGGGAGGCAATCAACTCACTTCCAAATAGAAAAGGATTCCAACCTCCTTTCGTCCCTCATAACTAAATCTTGGTTTATTTTCAACTTTGCACCTAGTCACTCTTGTAGGTTTGTAAACCTATTTTCCCACCTTAACTCTCAGAATTCCTTAACAACCTCTACAACAAACCACCATTTTAGGCACCCATTTAAGCCTTCTTCAACATACATCAAACCCTAATAAGACTCTTTTGGATCAGCTTTCACAAAACAACCAACCCCCCTTTATTCTTCCTATCACACACAAACCACCATTGGGCAGCATTAACCAATTTGCCAAACCACCAATTCCTCCACTTTTAGGGCATGATAAGCCCTCTAACATAACAAACCCCAAAACCCTCTCCATTCACAAGTTAGGAAAGGGTTTCTTAAAAACCCATACTCCAAACCTTCCCACAGCAACCAAAGCCTAAAACACCTTCAAAAAGTTTTGCACAAGCTTAAAATTTCAATAGATATCACTGCCCCCAAAGATTTCTTCAAACCCTAGCACTAAACCACCATTTTTTACTCAAAAATGCACCATTTGATATCTAGGGCATCACCTAAAAACCCTATATTCACCTCCATTGCACAAAAAACTTTGCACACATGTTTTATAACCCTAACTAAGCCTTTCCATTGAGTTACAGAAGCATAGAGTGGGTGGAAGGATTAATATGACATTTTAATGCACTTAAAACCCTTAAAATAGGGTATACAAACTGACCCTCAGTAATTAGCTTCTAAAATGCACAATCACTTGAAATCCAACCAAACCAAAACTAAAATGGAGTTAAATCTGCTACCCACCTAATTCCATCAAAAAGAGAGCACAATCGCTCTGAGCTACATTCAATTGGGTTGATCCCTTAAGGGTCCAAAGTGCAAAAGAGCACGAATCTTTGAAGGGGTATTACTTAGAAATTGTGGTGCTTACAAAATATTTGTCTAAACCTATGAGATCAAGTTGGGCCACTCTACAATAACCTCTCTCGGTTTTTTTTATTTCAGAGTGGTTTTCCCGTGGTGTCCAGTTTTCACTTGATGGAAAAAGTGTAAAGGCAAGCAGTGCAAAGTTGTAAAGTGGTGCAATTTTTGTTCTATAACTCGTGTGACCAAATGAACTATTCCAACACATCTGAATAGGTATGTTTATACTAGACATGGTCCTCTTTTTCACCCAAACACGCGGAATCGCTTTGAGCTACGTTCAACCAAACCGATCCCTTAAGGGTCCAAAGTGCAAAATGGCTGCAAACTTCAGCATGTTGTTACTTGGATACCGTGATGCTTAGAAAATTATCGTCCAATCCTATGGCATTTTCTTGGACCCCTCTATAATAACCTCTCTTGGTTTTTTCTATCTGAGAGGCATTTTCCCGTGGTGGCCAATTTTCACTTGTGGAAAAAGTTATCAAATGCAAGTAGTTGAAAGTTGCAAAGTGGTGCAACTTTCATTCTACAACTCGTGTGACCAAACAGACTATTCCAACATATCTGAATGGGTATGTTTACGCTATACATGGTCCTCTTTCACACCCAAACACACGTAATCTCTTTGAGCTATGTTCAACCAAATCAATCCCTTAAGGGTCTAAAGTGCAAAAGGGAAACAATCTTTGATGGGATATTACTCGGAAACTATGATGCTTACAAACTCTTCATATGAGCCTACAAGATTGTGTTGGGATCCTCTACAATAACCTCTCTCAGTTTTTGTTATCTCATAGTCGTTTTCCTATGGTGTCCAGTTTTCACTTGATGGAAAAAGTGTCAAATGCAAACAATGTAAAGTTGCAAAGTGGTGCAACTTTCATTTTGCAATCCGTGTGACCAAAAATATTAATCCAACACATCCCGATAGGTACATTTACACTAGGCATGGTCCTCTTTCGCACCCAAACACACAAAATTGCTTTGAGCTACGTTCAACCGGCTTGACCCTTATGATGGCATGGAAAACAATCGAAAAGAGAAACATACACAGGATGGTTGAGAAGTCTGATTTTTCCACACAAAAAAGAATATGGTCATTGGAAACTCAAAGTTAGTGGTTTTTGAAGAGTTTGAAGGAGAATATCAATCAAATATCTCTGTTTCTTTGTTAATTTTTGTGCATTTTCTTCATTTCTAGCATGTGTACAAGTCCATACAATAGGATTTTTCTCTAAGATGATCTGAATCTATTGTAGAATGGTTTTAGCTTTGATTAGAATCCATTCTTGTGGAAGTCTTTTAAGTTCCAAGCAACTTAGAAGTAGATTTTTGAAACAGGTATGAACTTGCTCATACAAGGGTTTGAGTGTAATATGTTGAAATAGGCCATTCCACCTATTGTTCGGGTTGTGTCTCGATGGAATGGACCTGATGTAAGTAGTATATGGAGTAGGAATAATAAAATAACATTGGTAAAGGCTTTGGAAGAGATTACTAACGCTGCCCCTGTTGAAAATTATGAATTTAGGCCTTAAAAGCAAGGCTAGAAGAGGTGAAAAGAAGAAATTTCTTGAGAATAAGTTAGAATAGGTTAGAAATAGAGTGAGGTTGTGGATTTTGATGTGTTCAGAAGGTATGCAAGCATAGGGGAGGTCAAAAGTATATTATGACATGATGCCCTAGTTGGGAAAAGAGGGGTTTTCAATGAAAAAGAGAGGTTTGAGGGAGTAAAAGTGGGTAAAGTCAAGGGGCAGCATAATTTGGTGGTCAATTAAGTTTGTGCAGGCAGAATGAAGATTGTTGGAAGAGTTTTTGAGGTTGTATGAGGTTCGGGTTTGGGTTTGGGTTCGTGTTCAGGGGTTTGGTTCGTCGGTTCGGCCAAATTTATTTGGAGGGGGGTTCGATTCGTTTTGGGTTCGTTAGTACAAAAAACATGTAAAAACAAAATATATATATATATATGTAGCCTAGAATCATGAATTAGGATTAGAATATCACATAACATCATATAAACACAGAACCACCATAAACTTGAATGTCATTTAAAACATGCATGATAAATATTCATCGTTGAAAATTGAATTATGGTAGCTTGATATACATAGTCTATTGATGTCAGGGTTCAATTTGTATGATTTTGAAAAAAGAAGCCAACTGAGTAGAGTTATCAAAATTCTTCAAAAATCATAAGAATTTTTTTAGTACACTAGCCATTTTGATGTCTTCTTGCAATCTCAAACATTATTTTGTATCATTATTACATTGGTCTTGAGAGTGGTAGCTTAATATAGTACCACAATATAAAATATGGTTTACTTGTGCAGTGTAACAGTGGCATAGCGAAATTTTTCTTTGAAAGAACCAAAGGGTGACTACACAATTGAAGTGTATAAACACATATCTTTTTGTAATATCAAGAATACTTTTTTCAATCATTTTATGAATCATTTCATGCAATACCAATTGAAAACGTGTTTTTTTATTTTACATAAAATTGTTTAGCATCAATCAATTAATATTCAAGACAAACCATGAAGGACAATAATGATCAATGATAGGGCTAACCAATTAATAAGTATACACGTGAATAATTCAAGCATGTACATATGAATAAGGGAAGCACAAGTACTCAAAAACATGTAAGCCTTGAAGTATACACACGAATACATAGTATACACAAATTAATACAAAGTATATACACAAATACAAGGTATACGCATGAAAACACGTAAGTCACAAAGTATACATTGGAACACACGTAAGTCACAAATTATACACGTAAGTTGTAAAGTATACACTTGAATACACGTAACTCATATCTATTGAACCATGAATTTAGAATGCAAATATGGACACCATCGATAAAAAAAAATTGTATTAACCAAATAGCCATGTAGGCATACATCAATATATGTTGATATAAGTATGAAATATAGGTACAAAATAGCCATATAGGCTTACGAGAATGCCATATAGGTATACAATGTCAAATATATCCAATACAAAATATGTTAAAAATTACCATGTAGGCATACAACAAAGGGCTCTGGAATCAAAAGTCATTGCTCTCCATGCTCTCGAAATAAACTCTTTCCCTTTTCTTTTCGATCGGATGGTGATACATCTATCACTCATTTATGTTACACTCGAGGAGTGTTGCTACTGCTCCTCCTAGTGTTTAATTCTTGGTGAAGTTTTATCAGTTACAATAAGAAGTAAAGACATTAATATATAGACATTACATTATAAAAAATGATATATTTAACAAAATAATCACTTACCACCTTCTGATGATCACTCTCCATGAGGGAAATATTCGCACACCCAGGTTGAGGCATGTTGAAGCGATGTATAAACCATCCAAATAGAAATTAAACCACAAATCAATAATGGTTTTCTTTTTCACTAACTAACATCTATAACAACGAATGTAAATTGAAATTTAGTAATTTGCCTCATACCTCCCCTGTTAGAGCCGTCAAGGATTCTATAGCAGATGAAACACCGATCTCCATTGCCCTCGTCACATTTGAAGGTGTTTCCACTTGCAACATCTGAAAATAAAACAACAAATTATTCAATCACAAAAAACTACAATAGTGATCCACGTCATGACTTATAATGTATGAGATAATAAACAAAATTTTGAGTACTTACTAAACTATATATTTCTGACTATCATGCTTACTATTTACCCTATCCATATCTTGTTTGAAAGCACATGTTTTTAGGCTTTTACCCATATCAGAAAGCCGATGAACCGTTTGATAAAATGCTTTTGTATACATGTATGATAATTGTGGTGGCATAGAGAAGGCAGTGAACAGTTTGAAAAAATGCCTCAAAGAAATGGGGTCTCGTGGTGATGGAATGCCATTACAAAAAAATGCACGTCATGGCATTCCATCACCATAAGACCACATTTCTTTCAAGGATTTTTTCAGACAGTTCATTGTCTTCTCTATTGTATTATTGCTTACTATTATGCTTTGATAGAAATTTTCCAAGCATCCGTAGTTTGTTGGAAAGAACCTATTTTGGGATTTTAGCCATAGTAGCAAGGAAGTGAGTAGTTTGATAAAATGCTTTGGTACACATGTATGGAAAATGTGGTATCATAGAAAAGGTTATGAGATAATCGAAGAAATTTTGTCTCATGGTGATGTAATGGCATTCCATCACCATGAGACTGCATTTCTTCGAGGCATTTTTTCAACCTACTAACTGCCTTGTCTATGTTATTGCTTACTATTATGCTTTGATAGATTTTTTTCAAGCATCCATAGTTTTTTGGAAAGAACCTTTCTTAATATTTTAGCCATAGCATTGAGGAAATGAATTGTTTCATAAAATGCTTTGGTAGACATGTATGGAAAATGTGGTAGCATAGAAAAGGGGTGAGCTGTTTGAAAAAGTGGTGCAGGTGCACCTTTACAAGAGCATGCCTCCATGAGGAAAATTTAGGATTTTGAGGTTGTATAGGTATTTTCATGATGTAATAAGGCTTAAATAGCCATTTTTGAGTTTTCAATGGTCTTTGGTAGTCATTTTAGGCATAAATTGTAAAGTTGCAGAATCTTAACAAAAGTTGTCAATCAATGTTGTCAAAAATGTCAAAAAAGGTGCCAAGTGGAGGAATATGAAGAGTCGAGGTAGTTGTAGAGGAAATATTAGGTGCTTAGGAAGTTGAAATGATTGGGAAAGTGTTTAAAATATGTGATTCATCATTGTTAGCTGTTGTTGAAGCATTTTGAGGGAGAAAACTAATAAAATATCATTGTTATACTACTATTTTTTGTGTTTTCCTCCATCATCTGCCAGTGTACGGTTTCATGCAGGTGGTAGTGCATTTGTAATGTGTTTTAATTGAAGGAGTTAGGTGTTGGAATCAATTTAAAACTAATTTGAGCATTTGATATTGAGTTTCAAGCTTTTGGTGGTCTAATTTCTCTAGGCGGTCAGAAAACAGGGGCTAAGGGTTTGATTGCCCAACTGAACTAAAAAGTCCATTCCACCTTTTTCTAGCAACTATTTCTTGGTGGAATGGACCGATCTGAAGTAGAAGTAGGTGTAGAAGGTAAGGAATTGGTTTGGTGAAATTTTTGTGTGAGTTCTCCTCACTGCCCTAGTGAAAAACCAGTGTGCATACCTTTTAAACAAGGCTAGAGTGAGTGAAAAGAGGACAGGGGTTTAGAAGTGGATAGAATCCCTTGAAAAATATGAGAGAAGGTGAATTGGAGGTTGTTTAGAATATATGAGAGTTTTTAAGTGTTCAGAGAAGTGAATAAGTTACAAGGGTAAGTGCACCAAGATGGTTCCCAAAAAGGGACTTAAGTGGACAACTTTTTTTTGAAATCAGGAAATACTGACCTTGGACGTGAAATTGAGGATAGTTACACTCAAAATTTTGAGATGGAACAAAAAAAAGGATTGAAGTGCTTTGAGTCTCCTTTCTAAACTACAAATTTATTTTTAAAATGGTTGAGATTGAGGGGTTCAAAAGAAGGACGTACACAAATTGGTGTTGTTTTTGTCAAAAAAACATAACATAGCAACTCTTGTACGACCCTCGTACGGTGAATAAATTTTTAGTATTTTTAAAATCGCAATGGTCAAAAGTTATCTAATAGTATGTAGTTGATGCATGATTTTTTGATAATTTTTTAATGAATATTTGAATTTTTACTAATTTTCGAAGTGGACATTTCCTGAAAAAACAAAATTTTGGCCGTGCTACCCAGGCTACAAATTTTGGAAACTAATTGAATTTTTATTTTATTTTTTAAAAATTTGTAGAATGGAGTCTAGTTTCTAAAAATGTAATTTATTTGAAAATTCGATGAACGATTAATTTATAACTAAAAAATTACCAAACATTGTTTTTTGGCAAAAAAAAAGACATACAAATAAATAAAATTATGGATGAAAGGCTTAACATTTTCAGAAAGTGAAAAAAATTACATCATTGGATAGCTAAGAGAGAACCCAACACTACCCATGTGTTTGATTTTTTCGATATTGAACCACGTGCAATCCTGACGGTGAGCACAAACTCGATTATGTGAAATATGGTAGATTTTTTAAAAACATGTCTTTGGTCGTTGGGAATGCCCTCCAAGCCTTTGGGTTGGTATTCCAAGGAAAATACCAAGCCTAAGGCTCAGGAATTCCCAAAGCAAGATATAACGTGAGCGCGCTATAATGCGCTCGCGTTATATTTCAGTTTTGACATTGTTTTTGCTTCTGCGGGAAACATGTCAACTAAGACATAATGCGAGCGCGTTATAACGCGCTCGCGTTATGTCCTCCTTTATGTTAAATGCCAATATGTTGAATGTATTCTAATATATTTGTATGTTTGTATGTACATGTATGCTTGTATGTCATGTATGTATGGCATGTATGTATGCATGTATGCATGCTTGTATGTATGTACGTATGCCTGTATGTATCGATGCATATATATTGTATGTATGTATGTAAGATTATATCTACACATGTATGTATGTGTGTATGCTTGTATGGATGTAGGATTATATGTACATATGTATTATGCTTGTATGTATGTATTTACGTATGTCTTTAGAGGGAGGGAGAATTTAGAGAGAGAGAGAGAGAGAGAGAGAGAGACTGAAGAGATGGAGAGGGGGTGGAAGTGAGAGTTTAAGAGAGGGGGAGTGGGAGTGAGAGGGACTTATCCAGGTAGGGTGGGAGGGATAGAGGAAGGGAGAGAGAGAGGGGGGTTGGGAGAGAGAGAATTGAGAGAGAGGTAGAGAGAAAGGGGGGGAGAGAGAGATATAGAGAAAGAGAGATTTATGTAGGTAGGGTGCCAAAGGGAGAGACTTGAGAGTGTGAGGAGGGTGAGAGAGAGAGACTTGAGAGATAGGTAGTGAGAGGGAATGTGAGAGAGAGGGAGTGGGAGAGAGAGGGAGTGTGAGTGAGAGACCTAAGAGAGGGAGAGGGTGTGGGAGGGAGTGACCTGATAGTGGTAGAGAAAGAGGGGGGTGGAGTGAGAGGGACTTATCTAGGTAGGGTGGGAGGGATAGATAAAGAGAGGGGAGAGAGACAAAGATAGAGTTACCTAGGTAGGTTTCCAGAGGGAGAGACCTGAGAGAGAGAGAGAGAGAGAGGGGGTGGAAGGGAGAGACATGAGAGAGGGAGAGAGAGGGAGTGGGAGAGAGTGGGATAGAGTGGGAGGGACATAGAGAGATATGGATAGAGGGAGCGAGAGAGGGTGGTAGGGATTTATTGAACGAGAGGTACGTAGAAAGAGGGAGACGGTAGATAGAGACAATTAGAGAGGGTAGGAGGGAGGGAGGGAGGGAGGGAGAGGTGAGATGTATAGATAGAGAGAACGTGATAGGGGTTGAGGGATTAGGAGGAGGACCTATAGGGTTGATGGTTTCTAGGGTATTAGGGTTTAAGGTTTGAGGGTTGAGGGAATAGGGTCGATGGTAGAGGGTATTTGGTTGAGGGTATAGGGTAGAAGGTTTAAGGGTTTAGGGTTAAGGGTTTACTTGGTTGAGGGTAGAGGGTTTAGGGTATAGGTTTGAGGGTATATGGTTGAAGGATTAGGTTTAGGGTCCAATGTAAGGGGTAGAGGGTTTAGGGTTTAAGGATTGAGGGTTGAGGGATTAAGGGTTGAGGGTTGAGAATTGAGGGTTGAAGGTTTAATGTATAGGGTAGAGGTTTTAAGGTTTGAGGGTTGAAGATTGAGGGTTTAAGGT